>CM067545.1:34629061-35829061 GCA_034509755.1 Anisodus tanguticus | reverse complement strand
CCTGTTCCTTTTTCAAATACTCCCCAAAAGAAAGTGTTCTTTAAGTTGATATCTGATATTTCTTTTTTTCCCCTCCCACGTATGATGATATAACTTCATGGTAACTGTAAAAGTTCTTACTCTTTTTCTCCAAAACTTACATCAAGGTGTGACTATAGCAATTAATTTGTCTTCAGAATAATTTAGTTATGTGAAGCAGATCTCATGTTTATTGCAGTTTGTTCTTTGTTTTTCCTCCCCATATATATAAAATAAAATCTCATCATATATTTTTAGATAAACTAATGATGGGACCTCTTCCACCATTGTATGGTTACATTTGTGCAGGCTGTAGGCGTGAAAACTGAAGCTGTCTCAGACCAGGATCTGGAGAAGCAGAAGGAAGGAGAAACAGTATCCAATTCTGCAAAAGAGAGGTCGAGCTCCACAGAACTTAATGATGTATCCTCAACAGAAGCTGAAGCAGTCTCTGGTAGTAGCAGATCAGCAGAGAATGCAGAGCGCTCTTGTTCTATACCATGTTCTGCTGTAGCTACACAGGAACCTTCAAGCTTGAGGCAGTCAATTCGTCCACTGGCACCAGATGGTGCACCTTTTGTTTTCAATAGATACAAACTAGACAATCGTCTCACTGCCTTCAAAGTCCTTCCACCTCTGCCAAGTGGTCTTGCAAATGTAATCTCTTCCAGTCCTTTCTCAGATGGTTGAAATTTGTCAGTATTTGCAAATAATTATGTGAATATGCTCTAGTTCTGTATGCTTATGCTGCTTAGGATTTGTGCCTTGAGAGTTCTTCCAAGGCAGAGCTGTTATTGTGTTAGAGCATGCCTGTGTCGTTACCATCTTCTCCTTCTCACTAGGATGGGTTTTCAAAAGATGGTTTCTGCACTTTGAAATTCATTTATTTTCTTATACAATGCACTGATATTTCCCATGACCAAGGTATAAGCTGTGTGTTTGTCTGTTCTCATATTTGCAAATCTTATTTTCTGCAAAGTTCCTTCTGCCCAATTTAGGTACCCCATACTTCTTCTAGATATGTGAGAAACTAACTGAAAACACTCTCTAGTACTTTTCGTTGGTGTTCTATCTCCCTTGGTTAGCTACAACAGTCCAGGTTGATTTGTAGATTCTTTTTCCATGTTGTTCTTAGCTTTGTGTGATTAATAGAAATTGGTTTCCTTTTCTAGGTTGCCGTCTTGAAGGAACATTTCTTCGCTTTTGGTGACCTTCCCTCTGTTGAGCTGGAAGGTTTGGAGCCTCAGGATTGTAATAATGGCTCGGAGACGTTAAACATATCTGCTATTATATGTTTCCCTACGCGCCAATCTGCTGAAAGGGCATTTTCGAATGGCATAACTGGCAAGGCCAATCTTTGCAGTTTATGTGGTTGCAGTCTAGTAATTCTACAAAGGATATTGGTGTCAAAAAAGACGCTGATCCTGCTTTGAAGCAGCCTCCAGATGGTAGTGTGCAAACCATCCCTAAAGACTCGCAGGAAGAAAATGCTGCAGGGATTGATGAACCTGAAAAATGTGATTTAGAATGCAAGAAGCAGCCTTCAGATGCTAATGTTCAACCCAGCCCAAAAGATCCTTTGACTGGTTCAGAGGAAGGAAATGTCGCAAGGATTGATGAACCTGAAAACGGTTATATAGAGAACACGAGTGTCAATGAAGTTCTCAACTCCGGTTTAGTCTCTATTTCAGTTGAGAAACAGGTAGCTGAATGTGATCGGTCATGATGGTAGTCCAATTGTCAGAGTTGTACAGCGAGGTGAAATTTTGAATCACTTCTATGTAATTTCAGGAGTGTTAGCAATTTACACATTCTAGTTTCAATTTTGCTTTATCTCATTATCTGGAAATGTAAAGAGGAATTTTTTTTACTACCAGATGGCAGTCCTGTTGGGTATCTTTATTGAATTATGTAATCATTCAATGGTTAGAAGTATATCCTCGACAGAGGACTATAATTCCAAAAAATTACGCAGATGAGACTTCTTTTGGCTGTAAGGCCTGTTTGCTCTAGTATGGTATTTTTGTTTGTAACTTGATTCTAGAGTGATTTTTCTCGGCTCATATATTCCCATTGCAACCGTAGCTTGACTTAAGTGAACATTGTTCAAGCATATATGAAGTGTTGTCTCTCTATATGGTCGTGGGTAGTCTTTACCTTATGGGGCTAGCTTTGGTGATTGAGTAGTCCAAGGTACATTTTTTTAACATGGTAGCAGATCTGGACCCATCTCATACTTGGTTTACTCAATGTTTGAGTCTGCAAGTTATGTTAGCTTGCTCGTGTGCCGAGGGGGAGGTGTTAAGTGGCTGATGTCTGTCAAGGCTTGAGGGAACGATCTGTTGTCTCTTTCTTATTAACATCTTTGATTGCTTTAGAAGTCCTAGGTCAGTCATGTGGTGTCGTTGAGTTTTTTCTTATTATGTGGTGCTCTTAATACTGAAATCATCCTTCTTTAGGTAGAACTATGAAGAAAGAAGCATGAGAAAGTTAATCCTCGTGAGAAGATGGGATGTGGTTAAACTCATATGTTCTACCAAGAATAGTACATAAGCCTTGGACAACTACTAATATGATGAGTCATTCGTAATTGTTATTTGTGAATAAGCATGTGTACAAAACATTTAGGGTTTGTTTGGTGGGAAGGAAAGAAAACGTTTCCTAATTTTTCATGTTTGGTTAGTTAATAATTTTTAAAAATATTTTTTTTAGGAAAACAATTTTTTTAAAAAATAAAAAAAGCAGTGAGCAATTACTGACCAATAGAAGATACAAGTTGAGGAAGCGCTTTTTCAAATTGTTAGAAGAAGAAACGGAAGAAGAAATAGACAAGTTTTTAGACCTAAGAATGGGGTCTGCAGTGTAAAAAACCCCAGGCCACAGAGGAAAAAAGGGAACTCCACCCCATAAACTCACACATAGAATCAAAATGACAAACTACCAAACCTAACATGACTACCAAAGTTCCACCTAAAACCAATTCAGCAACACCCTAGAGCAACAACCTCCGCCCTCACAGAACGATAATTTTCCAAACAATTCAGAAATCCAAATAGAACACTTCTGAAAACCTTGACAAGCCAGTAAACACCAACAAAGAACAACAAATCCACTCCCTACCCTACCGCTTGATACAGTTCATGAAACTAATGATAGCCGTTTCTTTCAAATTCTCCAACAATTAAAGCACCAACTCCTTCTAATTCAAGAGAATCACATTGAAATAAAGAGAGAAGTTGAATTTGTATTTCGAAAAACATAAAGAAGCCTACCCTGTACAGAGGATATCGACTGCCAAATCCATATACACTCAACTTCCATTATCATCATCTGCTCTGCGATTTTGAGTTTAGGTTGGTTTTCTGTCACGACCCAAATTTCATAAGTCGTGAAGGCACCTACCCTCACCCGATAGGGTATGCCAAAATCGATTAACAACCAACTAATTAAGTTATTTATGCGGAAATCAAAGTGATAACACCATATTAACCAAAGTCAGGTCTTTACTAATAAATAATGTGCGGAATACAAATATCACCCAAGACTGATGTCATGTGTACAATAACTACTAAGCATACTAGTCTGAATCAACCAAACACATTGTTTGAAATGTAAAAGAGACAAAAATAATTAATGGTAGAAGGGGACTGGCACTGTAGATCAGCCAGGCAGCTCACTACTCGATCTCCCGAATCAACAGCCTTGGACTCAGATGGTTCTGTGAACTTCACTAGTGCTAGGAACAAAATATGTACCACATCGAGTGCAGCAAGTGTAGTATGGGTACGAAAAGTACGCATACTCGATGTATCTCATAGACTGACAATGATGAGTAGTGACAAAGTTTTTAAGAAAAATCTTATTTTAGTACAATCCAACTTAACTTAACACTGAATCGCTTAATTAATAGGGTAGAAAATAATCAAGTACCAAGTTGAGCCAAATAACCAGGTAATCAGACAATTAGAGATACAATTAATCAAATAAAGAAAATAAGCGTGATCTTTTCGAGAATCTATCAGAATCAACCCACAGTGCAGTTCGGCGTGATTCTTCTCAAGAATTTAGTAACAAGTTCAATCATCTCAATGAGTTCAAATAGAGATAAAATCCATATGATAAATGCAACCTATTGCAAGTGTGCAACCCGAACCAACCACGATGCCATGCATGAAAAGTGTTTATGTGATCACGATATCACTAATAGGATAAATCCAAGTAGGCATGTGGGAACCACAAATCAGATAGGAGAAAATATGATGCAATGCAATGCAGTATACTCTCATTATATACACATAGCTCCAGGGGTCTGTACGTGAGATGTGACCTACGGGGGAGGCGAGGTCCATATATTCATAACACTGTGCAGGCGTGCACCGGATCCGAAATGTATCAGGCGCTAATAATATCATTGTGCAAGTATGCACCTTTCCGGGGACCTATCAATCTTCAATAACCACATGTATCATCAAGTTACTACTCATGGATGATCATATATACATGTATAACAATGCCAATCAATTATAGCCATACATCGTGCAGAATTACACAACTAGCTCGATTAACACAAGTATACAAGCTCAATGAAGTGATGTGAGCACACAACAAGCAAATCATGTCAACTAGTTATCAACTAATTACATGCTTTGGTATTTTTGGATTACAATCCATAACTACACGATTTCATTATTTTCCATACATGGCATCGATAGCGTACCAATTCCTGTCACACAACGGATACGAGAGCTCATCTTTTGCCATTAACCCTTATTATTAACATTATTAATATTTACTTATCGAAAACGTCTCTCAAGTAAAATCTAGAAAAGTATTAGCATACCTCAAAGTCGAGTACATGAATCACAAAAAAAACCTTCACCCTGAATGCCTCCGAACACTCTCAATCTCGTTCTAACAGAAGCTTAAGTAATCCGGAAGATCTAATGCTTCTAAACTCACCACAAGAGTTCAGTCTATTCAAAATAGTACTCAATGAGGTTAAACGAGTCCAACGATATCCATATTGCTATAGTTTAATTCGGGCCCAAAAAATTCAACTCAAAAGTCAAACTCGAGCCCTCAAAGGTAAAATTGAAATTTTATTAGAAAATCGATTTATCCATAACTTGTAAAGTCCAAATCCAAAATTCACCCAAATTTAACCTCAAATCGACCTCCAAATCGAAAAAATTCAAATTCTTAACTTTAGGGCTCAAAATCTCATTTCTATCAACTCAAATCATGAATAACATGTTAATAATTTGAAGTGATCATGGAGAATCATAAAAATAAAGATTATAATATTACCCTCTCTTCAAAACAAGATTTTTTTTGTGAAAAACGCTCGAATCATAACTCTAGAACTCCTAAAAGTTACTTTTGAATGAATGAAGCGAAATCAGAAATTTAAAACCAGAAATATTCACATTTGCGGACCCATAGACACATTTGCGGACCCATAGACACATTTGCGGAAAACTCATTTGCGGACCATGGCTGCATTTGCGGATAATAGCTGAATTTGCGGTTGCACCAACACCATCAACAAACTGCCAAGGTAAAATGGCCATAACTCTCTCATACGACCTCGAAATTCGAAGATTATTGTTGCTATGGTTCCAAAATCACACTACTGATCTAATGTTTCAATCAAAATATAATTTATACCTCATTTTCTTAATGTGGTATCATTTATGCTCAAGGAAATGATGTCAAAACATCAAATACGAGTGTGACGCAACACAAATCCATCTAAAACTCATCAGAATCTAGTCAAAATTTGTGGACAAGTCCAAAATCATCATATAAACCTTCTCAAATGCTCCAAACCACGATTCGAGATTGTTTAGTCAACTGTGGTCAACTCATAACTTCTTTTTCTATTAAAATGCAACTTAAGTTTCCGAATCATTGTCGTGCTCCTAGGGATTCACCCAAACCATCCAACTAAGTTATAAATTACGTTTCCAAAACATCAAAACTCTGATCTAGGTTCGTTTACCTCTAATGTTGACTTTGATCAAACCTTTCCATTTTTAGCTTAAGAACCTCTAAAATTAGGTTTTCTTCTCCTATATTCATGTGATTTCCTCGGAAATCATTCTACCCATTATCGCAAGTCAGAAACACCATTTTAAAGCTATGAGTGGTCTTTTAGTAAAAATGAGTTCAAAATTTCAAAACGACCTAGTGGGTTGTTATATTTCCCACAAATTCCAAATGTGTTCTATTTAAATAACTTGTTGTGGTTAGAAAAGATGAGGCGCTTCTTACTTAATTATGTTAAACAATCATACATTTTTTTAGTTTCTTGAAAGAAGATGAATTACTAATTCAAAAAAAGTAAAGAAGAAACAAATCCCTAACAGTACACTCTGAAAGTGCAAGAGGAGGTGTGTATGTGTGTGGATTGTAACTTTTTCATTTACCAGTCGTCTATCAGGGTAAAGTAGTCTACTGACACTTAACCAATGCAGAAAGTAAGTTGTAGAAAATAAATAATACACAATATTTTATACTGGTATGGATCCAATGTAGATCCTAATCCAGTCCCCCTGGATTGCAAGTGTATTCTCTTAAGCTCTTTGAATGTGTTTTGGTACAATAGTTTGTTTGAATGAAGCTCATACGTTTACACTCAAACTCTCGTAATCTTTTTTATACAATGCCTCACCAATTATAATTTTCTCTCCTTTTTTTCTTTACACATTAAATCACTCAGAATTACAATGCTTATGAAAAGTAGAGCGAAGAACTTGAGAAGTTGAGAAGAATGTATATTTTTATGTCATCTTTAAGCGAGCCTTTGAATAGAGAGACTTGATGTCTTGGTTGGGCATAGAAAGCAACCCAAGAGTCTTGATCCTTGGAAAAAGGAATTAGGGATCATGTTTGCAAGAAGAAAGATAGAACTTTGTTAATTGATTGCCTTCCGTAAAATCTATGTCGCAATCAATTATCTTGAAATCTTCTTCCTTCAATGCAGTCTTGCTTGGTACTTGCAGATCTTCCTTCCTTGGTACTTACGAATCTTCATTCCAATTTTTGAATTTGCGCTCGATCTTGCTTCCTTTAATAAAGTCTTGCTTGCTACTTGCATCGATCTCATCATTAATGCTTATCCAACTTTCCTTTGAAAAAAATTATTGTTGGTAGATGGAGAATATTTTCCTCTTCTTGGTCTTCTAAATACATATCTTCTCAAATATAGTTTCCTTTAGCGTGTAGTATGTGGCTGTCGTTAACCCTAAGTTGACGTTAAGGTTTAGTCTTTTGAATATTGACACTTTGCTCCTCTTTTCTACTTTGACCTGCGTAAAATATTTAACCATCATTAAAATCTACACTAACAATCTTCCCCTTTTTGATGATGACAATATAAAAATATGTTACTTTCCTTTAAGCAACAAGTTGACAGCTCCTCTTGAGTTTGGATAGTCGACTTTGCAAGAATTCTTTACCGCTCCGCATATATCATTAAGGGAGTTGAGATAGTTGACTTCGTTGAGTACTGCTCCCAATCAGTTGTTGCTTCCTTGAATTTTATCCCCCTTTAGAATCAATAAAAAGAAAAGAACACAAGCAGAATAAAGTGCAAATAGAAAACTGTCACACTCCAAACTAGGGGGTGCAGTCAGAACCCGGTGCCTCATTGGCCCGAGCGTACCACAATGAAGTACCACATCTGAACATAAGGGAACAGGCTTTGAGAAATAGTATGAAGGTAGACCAACATACAAATAGGGTCGACATGTCTTTGAGACAGAAACATGGGACATCGTCTAGATATCTCAATAGTGAAGGGTAAGCAACCCAAAACATCTATATGTGTATATACACAAGATTGACAAGGTCATTTTACAGATCGACTGACAAATATCCAGGCCAATAAGGCCATACGTAACACCTACACATACATAATAAGTCTATAAGCTTCTATAAATAATAGAACTGTCATATGGTCGGGACAGGGCCCCAACCTACTCATCAACTGAATATATACCGAAACTAAGCTGATGACCTCTAAATAGGTAGCTCCGGAAGAAATGAATCTTACCAATCAACCGTTGAACTCACAAGCTCCTAGCTGAACCTGCAGCATGAAATGCAGCACCCCCCGACAAAAAAAGATGTAAGTACGAATGAAATGTATTGGTATGTAAAGCATGAATAAAATTATGAAAGTATAAGCTGCAAGACATGGTATAGGATGTAACCTGGCAACGTGATAACCTGTATGTCACTCCGGGAAAACTATGAAACTTTAAAACTGCTCTGAGACTCTTATACATATGCTGTACTATATAATCTGCCCTCCGGTTATAGCCCTAGGTGTTTATATGTATATTACTACCCTCCTGTTATAGACAGGGGTATTTATATGTATATTACTCCCCTCTGATTATAGCTCGGGGTGTTTATGCGCATGTATAACTGCCAAACCAATATTAGTTCAGTGGTGTTTATAATAGTAGCATTGTTGGCATTTTACAAATTATAAACACTTTCATTTACCTTGGGATAACACTTGGTCGACATGAAACTAATTCTCTTTGATAGGCTCCACCTGGGAGGGATATAAAACTTAGTATATATAGCTGACAAGCCAAGACATACAAGATATGATCTAAATATGGAAGGTAATCCTGACAAGGGACATATACCCATAGATTTAGAATACTTCACTTGACCATTTATTTGAAAATCGATATACGTTTTTAAAATTCATTCTTTTGAAAGAAAGGTTAGCCTTACATACCTTTGTCACTCAGCGAATGATATCTTATGAATCCCCATACTTCCTACGAATGATAACATAAATAATAGAGGTGATTCAGATTAAGATTAGATTTATAGGCCAAGAATCGATTCATTGCGACAATTTATCAAAAACCTAATGTGCCTAGAACTCCAAGTCCTATATCAATGGAAATTCAACATTAAGATAACACCTTGGTCCCTTCTAGCTTCCTTTTCTTATTTATTAACTATAAACAAGTTTTCAACGCTTAACACCAAGCTTAACAATCAACCAACGACCCAAAGAGAGTTACGATGACAAGAACAATTTGCAAGTGCGATCCAGCTATTTTCCATCTAACTTGTTGCCCCATGTTCCTAACCAACATAGAAAAAAACATAATAATAAAAACCACAACATAACCAAGTTACTCTCCATGATTTTTAGCTATAACAACTCATATATCCAACCCCCAAACAGTCCAACAAAAGAGCAACAACATTTCACCTTATGTAATGTGATAACTTGTAGATTCATCATCCAACAACTTAAGTAATACATGAATAATATCAATAACAAGTAAGGGAGGGTTAATCTTACCTTAGACATCAAGTACAACCTCAAACATCAGTCCAACTCAGCTCAGAAGAGTTCTCAACTCCACCACAACACCATAGATGTGTTATCCATCATCTAGGATAGCTTTTGATGTTGAAACTTGATGTATTTACTTTGGAATCACTCTTAAACCTTTGGATAATGTCTAGGGAGAGTTTAGAGGTGTTATGGCTTAGCCTTGGTCGAATAATGAATGAAAATAATGATCCACCGCTTAAATAAACATAGATGGTCGGCCACCGCCATTGAGCTGCGATGGGATATGCGGCGCATATACCCATGTGTGGCCGCATATCCGCTCATCAGTACCCCAATATACGTGGAAGATCTCATCCGTGACATAAAATGCTTAGCGTATCGTGCTAACTTTGTCGAACTACATTGAGGAGTGGTTCCTTCAATGCCAAGGACCTATAACCTTCCTTATACCTTCTTAACATCTATGTAAGTCATAAGGGATCCACGGATAAGGACCTCGAGTCACCTGGGCTCAAGTTGACAAATATTTCTTTCACGTACGTGCAAAAGTACGGGGTGTAACCCCAAGAACTATTATTTTCTTTAAGAAGACTAATATGCCGTTATATCATTGCGACTCATCCTGGAGGACTCCTTTTGTATTAATGAGAGGAATTCATCTTCAAATTTGGCTACTGTCGCCTAAAGGTGTGCTGGAGGTACTTATGACTACTAAAGATATCATGTCATACTTCTAATGCGTGCTCACTACCATCGACCCTAAGTCATGGGTCTAAAATTCTTCTTGGCTTTCCCAACCGCTCTTAAGCGCAAACAACCTCATTCCCTTATCCATTTTGAACATGTGCATTATAATGTATTGATTTACTTCAACCTCTATCATCTGAGAATTTCTCACACATCTGGATTTAAGTTTCACTTATGGTCTCAATCTTGGTTCTTTATTCAACCAACACAATTAACAATAAATTGTTGATGTATTACCTTATTAGATATACATCCCTGATCTAGAGAGAATTACGTTATTGGTCAACATTTCTGTAATCTATAGTCAACCCCTATATTCGAAATAAATTCTCGTCTCTTAGATAACATCTTATAGCAGTAAGATGTAATCTCATCATCATATACCCCTATGCAATTTTAGGAACCTTTAATTGCCTGCAATTATCCTTCTTGCTATCACTTTCGCTTCTAGTCTAATAGTACCAGCTCAATGTACAATCTTTAGCTGTTTGCCTTAATTTCCTGGCTTCATAGCCCTTCCGCTTTTAATCTGCTTTTTACTAGCCCCTTGTTCCATTATTTCCTATATAAAATACTTCCTGAGAGCTGTGATCAGTTACTTGTAAAATTAAAATGTCAGGCTCTAAAACTATTTTATAATGTAAACTACTGTATCAATTGACAACTCATCCGTCCTCTGGACTGGCCTTCTTCTAGGCTTTACATACGTCATTTCTCAATGTAAATCAACTTACCCCTTTTGTTTATTAATTTCGAATAACTCCTTTTGGACCTACAAATGCTTCTGTCTTTAATTACTCTTCATGTTCCCTTTTGGAACCCCACATGTCTGGAGGCTCTTACCATCGCTTAACTCCTTCAACCAGGAGGTTATTACTATTCTTTTACTAATGTTGATAACTACATAATATTCTATAGTCATTACGCATTGCAAAATTTGGACAACACAATCTTACTCATCCGACAACTCTTCATTGTACCTTGTCATCTACTTACTAACCCATCATATGAGTTCTGTATCAATTCTTTATCATATTATCCTCCATTTAAGAGGAGGACCATGCTCGACTCTTAGAAAGTCCATTCCAGGGACTACTAAAAACTTACGACTTGCTTCCGAACAATTCCCTCTTACTAGGGACTACTGAATCATTTACATGATTAGAATGTCACGTATTCATGGCTAACATGCTCAATGTCAATAGAGTTTTTATCTTCTCATCAATACGTTAGTCTTAAGGGCTTCTTTCTTAATAACCTTTAAGGATCGCCATTTTTGCAGTTTATTCTATGGCTGCTTGGTAGCTTACCTTGCAATTTCTCAATATCTTTTATTATAACAACCTTTCTAATCTCCGACTTTTATTCTGTCTAACTAAGTGAACTTTCCAATATTGATGCTTTCTAATTTAGGAGCTAAATCATCTGATCAGTATATTCTGTTGACATTTGGCTGTTCAACTTTCATAGTAGATACTCAATCTCGTAACACCTTCATATTCACAACTCGACATTTACTTCTTGTTTTTATGGTTTACTTAGCTACGAATTTGAGGTATTACCATACTCTATTATACGATTCTCGTTCGTTGCTCCTATTTTCTTAGGGGTCCTACTTATTTTTTTATCATCCTTTTTCTATCCATCATACTTCTCCCCTTAGTCAAAATATTTATACCAAAACATTCTCTCGCTTTTAACATCTCCTTCTTTAATCGGCCTTATCTCTCTGAAGGAAACAGTTACGTTGCACACAAAGAGTTCAATACTTGGCCCCCAGGGCTTCAAGATTCTTTAAAAGTCATATTCGACTAACAATTTCTTGGTATATCATGTATACATTCTCCAAAGGGGGTGCCTTTGACATAATTGTACTATTCTTCACTAGTGCCCATACTAAAGATTGTTCTAATATTTACTAGATCTCGTGATCCCACTTCTTTCTCAAACCACATCTATTAACAACAGTAAGTCAGAGGTTGGAGTAGGTACTTTTCATTGTGGTTCTACCACTACGGAAGGAGAGATAAAATACTTACATATTTTATCTGAATATCAACTTCCTTAAAACCTCCTGCATTCAGGTACTCTGTACCTTTTTAACTTTACTTCTATTGCATTTTAAAACCAACACCTTGCTAGACTTTCATTATCTCCTCCATATGAGTTAAAAAAATGTTCATGCTCTGAAACTTTAGTATAATACTCGCACCTCTGGCGTATCAATAACCAGGTTTGGGTCTTTCATTTACTTGCCACAAAAACTACCTGGCCAAAGTCTTTCTAGTAACCGACATTACTGGAACTGTATAAAGCATGAGTTAGACTCGAATTCTTACAACTCAGCTCTACTACAGATCTATGAGATGAAAGAATATAAACCAATCCTAAGTTCCTGGTAGCCTCTGCTTATAAGTGTGATGCACAACATACCCATAAATAACATTCTACTAGATACGACTTGTAGACTCCCTAGGACTGGCTTGCTATGTTACCAAGTTTGTGACACCCCAAACTAGGGGGTGTGTCCGACACCAACTACCTCATTGGACCGAGCATACCACAATGAAGTACCACACCTGAACATAAGGGAATGGGCCGAAAAGGCCAAAACAATCATAGATAGTATGAAGGTAGACCCAACATACAAATAGGGCTAACATGACCTCGAGCCGAAAACAGAGGACATTGTCTGGACATCTCAACAGTGAAGGGTAAGCAACCCAAAACATCTATATGCATTTATAAACAAGACCGACAAGGTCATTGTACAGATCGATTGACAAATATCTCAGCCGACAAGGCCATGCAGAACACCTAGACATACATAACAAATATACAAGCCTCTATAAATAATAGAATTGTCATATGGTCGGACAAGGCCCGACCTACCCATCAACTGAATATGTACGAAAACTCAGCTCACAAACTCTAACTAGGTAGCTCCGGAAGAAATAAAGCTTATTAATCAACCACTGAATTCACAAGCTCCTACCTAAACCTGCAACATGAAATACAGTGCCCCTGTCAAAAAAGGATGTCAGCACGAATGAAATGTACCATTATGTAAAGCATGAATAACGATATGAAAGTATAAGTTGCAAGACATAGTATAGAAAGTAACCTGGCAACCTGATAACATGTATGCCACTTAGGGGGAACTATGAAACTGCTTTGAGACTCTTATACATATGTTTTACTATATAATCTACCTTCCGGTGATAGCCTGTGGTGTTTATATGTTATATTACTTCCCTCTGGTTATATCCCGAGGTGTTTATATATATATTACTACCCTCCGATTATAGGTTGGGGTGTGTATGCGCATGTATAACTGCCCAACCGATATTAGTTCGGTGGTATTCATGATATACTATAATATATTGGCCTTTTACAACTCATAAAACACTTTCCTTTACCTTGGGACGACACTTGGTCGACATGAAAACTAATTTTCTTTGATATGCTCCTCCTGGGAGGAACGTAAAACTCAATATATACAGATGACAAGCCAAGAAATACAAGATATGATCTAAAGATGAAAGGTACTCCCGAAAAGGGACACATAACTATTGATTTAGAATACTTCGCTTAACCATTCATTTGGAATCGATATACTTTTTTAGAATTCATGCTTTTGAAAGAAAGGTTAGCCTTACATACCATTGTCCCTTGGAAAATAATAGCTTACGAGTCCCCGTATTTCCTACGAATGATAACCTATGTAATAGAGGTGATTCATATTAAGATTAGATTTATAGGCCAATAATCGATTCATTGCAATAATTCATCGAAAACATAATGTGCTTAGAGCTCCAAGTCTTCTATCAATGGCAATTCAACATTAATATAACACCTTTGTCCCTTCTAGCTTTCTGTTCTCATTTATTAACTTTAAACAAGTTTCAATACTTAATACCAAGCTTAACAATCAACCAATGACCCAACGAGAGTTACAATGACAAGAACAATTTTCAAGTGCGATTCGGTATTTTCCTTTTAACTTGTAGCCCCATGTTCCTAAACAAAATATAAACAACCATAATAAAAACAACCAAAACATAACCAAGTTACTCTCCATGATTTTGAGCTATAACAAGTCATATATCCAACCCCCAAATAGTCCAACAAAAGAGCAACAATATTACACCCTATGTAAGGCGCTAACTTGTAGACTCATCATCCAACAACTTAATCAATACATGAAAAATATCAAGAACAAGAAAGGGAGGGTTAATTTTACCTTACACATCAAGAACAACCTCAAAACTAAGCCAAACTCAGCTCACAAAAGTCCTCAACTCCACCACAACATCACAGGAGTGTTATCCTTCATCTAGGCTAGCTTTTGATGTTGAAACTTGATGCATTTACTTTGGAATCACTCTTGAACCTTTGGAGAGTGTCTAGGGAGTGCTTAGAGGTGTTAGGCTTAGTCTTGGTCGAATAATGAATGGAAATAATGATCCACTACTTAAATAGGCAGAGATGGTCGACCACCGCCTCTCATCCTCGATGGGATATGCGATGTATATACCCGTGTGCGGGCCGCATATCCTAGAGCATATCTAGGTAGTGAATTGGCCTTTGCTCTTGGCTCATCTGTGCCTCAAACTGCGTGGAAGATCTCATTCGCAAAGCAAAATGCTTAGCGTATCGCGCTAACTTCATCGAGGGGTGGTTCCTTCAATCCCAAGGACCTCTAACATTCTTGACATCCATCTAAGTCATAATGGATCCTCATAAAAAGACCTTGAGTCACCGCGGCTCAAGTTGAAATATTTCACTTTCAAGTACATGTAAAAGTACAGGGTGTAACACGAAATATATAGAGAGCAAAAAATTGCAAACTGAGGAGATAGCTAACAACCATACTAAACTAGGGTAGGAAAGAAGGGCATGTTAGAAGAACATGCACAACATAGTTGTCACGACCCAAATCACGGATCATGATGGCACCGACACTCTCCCGCCGGTGGTGAACCATCCCCGAAATTATTTAATCAAATTCATGAATTCAAAGCTAAAGAGTAAAGAATTTATATAAGAACTGGATTTGCTATATAATGCTTTAAGCATCAAGTACCCAAACATTACATTTCCCAAATTCTTCTGACTCATAAAAGAGCGACTAAGACTGAAAGTCATGTAGCCACATAGACAATAAGAATGAAATGAATGCAAGGTTATGGAGTACAGGTGATTCAATGCAACTGACCATATTTAAACTTGGTATACACATGCTACTGAACCTCGCCACATAGTTATAACCCATGGGGGACTCCGTGAGTTCATATACCTCTCACAACCAACCAGTATGAATCCTCGGACTGGTAAAGCATCATAACCATAATCTCATTTATCGAGTCGTCTCATAATAAATCATCTCCTATCAACTCATTTACCTTTCATCTCTGGTCTCATCAGTCCAAACAACATATCATATAAGATCCATCTCAATAACAGTAGTAATATGAATGAATGAATGCATGCATGCATCAAATAAGATAACTAATCATGGAAGTATGAGATAGAAGTCATATACATAAGAGATGAATAATCATGTGCCTCAATATAACCAATTTCACAATGATTCCAAAGATCAATCCTTTCATATTTAAGAGACATAGAGTGATGAAAAAAATCAATACACACACCAAGTAGGAGTTGAAACACGGCTATCATAGCCTACATAACAACTGTCAGAAACAACCTAAGTGTATTCATCCCCAACACAATATACTGGTACGCACCCAAGTGTTCATCATAGTGACTAAGGCGGGACCCCCTAAAATGCACAATACCCCTCAATAATTATAATCTATAAATACTTCTATCGGATTGTAAAAGAATAAACCATAGTCCTCACTGCCGAGCGGGTGTCATGAACTCTCACGCCAAAGCCTTGTCCTTCCAAAGAATTTTCGAATGATTGTAGTCTAAATGTTATAGATTCTATGTTAACATACAATCTAAGCACATCCAAAAGATAGACTTCTAAAAGGAATCCAAAAATGTAACCTATAGGTGACCACGGGCCCACAAAGGCAAAAATCATGAACTTCAATTTATAAATATGTTACCCAAAGTCTAAATAGTAATATCCTTAAGTTTGATAGAAACCTAATCAAAATTCCTTCAATTGTCCTATTTATCATAATCCCCAAATTTGGAAGAACCCTAAGTTCCATATAAAAGACATGGATTGAAACTAGAGATTTAAGCCTATTAATAGTTCCTCCTTGGATTACAACATCTAAGTCTAAAGAATCAACATAAAAAGTCCACATCTTGGCACCTAAATTCATGAAATACCATTTTGGAAACTTGGGTTAAACCCTAGATTTCTTTCAACCCATCAACAAGAAATAACCCTTAAGGTAATAAACAACAACTAATTAAAACTTAGAAAGGGGTTTAGAAGTTACCCAAAGGATGGTGGTTGATGAACTCATTGAAATGCCCATAATAAGATTCCTAGCTCCAAAAAATATGCTTGAAAATGTCGGGGTTCCAAATGAGGAAAGAAAGGTTTAAAAGAAGATTATGCCTTCAGTGGTTTACGCTTATGTGGACCATTCCTCGCAGAAGAAATCTCAAACTGCGAAAGAACGTCTGCTGGAGTGGCCTTATTTAATATGTCAACAAGACGAAGAGGCGGGAAATTATCCGCAGGTGTGGCCACGCACCTACGCAAGATATTCGCTTAAGTGGACCTTCCCCATCGCCCAGAACCTCGCATCTGCAGCTCCGTAGGTACGGTGATATTTTTGCAGTGGCGGTTATATCAAGACCTAAAAATGCTATGTTTTGAGAAACCCTTGATCCAACACCCGAAACTCATCCAAGACCTCCCAGATACAAACCGAATATGCTACGTCACACCCCAATCTTGGGGGGTGTGGCCGACACCTGACACTCGAAGTCCTGAGCAAACCAACAATAGCACGTAAAATATCTGACATAAAACTTGGGTTGATAAGGCTTCCAAATAACAATAACAAGGTATGAATGTAATGACAACTTGCAAGCAGAAGAGGCCCAACAATAGTATACATACATAACTAGGGCCGACAAGACCATAACAAAAGTATTGTTAACCAACAAGAAGGTCGTCAAGGCAAACAAAATGAATACATATTAAACACTGATTTGCAAGCCTCTAAGAGTGACTCTATATATCATCTGGTCAGGACAGGGCCCCACATATCCAAAATTCTAGAAATATGCACTACAGTACCTATAGACTCTGTATAGCAACTCCGGGGAAGTGGAGTGAAACTATCAATGACTGATAATAGGTATCCTACTGAGGAGGTATGTCACCCTGTCATCTGTACCTACGGACATGAACACATTTCCCAAAAAAGGGGCATCAATGTGAAATATGTACTGAATATATAAGGTATGTAATATAAGTAAACAATAGATGTATTACAAGAGATATGGGTAAAAAAGTCAACTTGAAACTCAAAAAAGGGATGCTGAGGACATATAACTGATACAACCAGGAGCATATGAATGTAAGTAAAATAGGGCCACTCAATAGGACCATATAGTATCGTATCAAGTCCCTCTGTGGGGTAATCTCATAATAATCGCCTGACCATATAGGATGTGGTAATATCTGCCCAACTGATCAGTGGTATACACATATACGTGCCTGCTCGATCGACTATACCACAACATGGTAAGAAAATAGATACATATATATAAGTGGAATGCAAGACCAATCTCAAGGGATACCACAATTAGAGCCGAAGTGATCCATTGTCATTATCTTCCGATTATCATTATTGTCGCCACGTTCTTCAATTTCAAGCTAACAATTCTGAGACGTATGGAATACATGAAATGTTGTTGAGAAGGAATATAAAAGGAATATGATCACTTTCGTCAAGAGAAGCATACATTTATTCAATTTAACAAGTTGAAAATCCATTAAAGAAAGTAATTTTATCAAGTCATGCCAAGAAGGAAATTAGACCTGCATACCTTATTGATGAAATGATCTACGCTCTACGAGCTATCACACATTCTACAGACGATTATCTACATTATACAAAAAGTTTGTATCAATTTTGGATTCACAACTTATAAAAGAGTTCATTTAGATATTTCATCGAGCAACTTGCATGCATAAGTTCATGAGATCATTTCTAGTTCAAACTCTATTAATACTATCACAACAATCTTCATACTACTTCTACTACTCACCAAAATCCCATCAATAACTTCACAACTCCATATAACACCTTCAAATTATATAAAACAGCGCACCACAACAAGACACACTTCAAAAACCTTACAAGTACTTGTTCTTTAAGAAACCTCCAACAAATCTATTCTAAACACGTGTAAAATCTTAAGAAGATCATATAGAAAATGATACTTACCTTATGGTGCAATAAACTCTCCAAACAGAGCTTATTTCACATCTAAGAAGTCTTCAAGGATCACAATAACGAAGAAGAAAATGATTCTACGATATTTACGAGCTTCCTTACGCTGATCTTGGGTAATTTACCTTTGAATTTGGCACCAAGGTGTTAGGAATCCTTTAAGAGGGTGTGAGAGGTGTTCTAGGGTCTGTTTTGGTCTAGGAATGATGGCAACAGATGAAGCCATCGCCCAAATAACTCAAACCGTCGGCCACCGCCTCTATTTTGCAGCTTGTAGAACCCTTTTGCGGTCCGCAGAATGGTCCATAGAATGAGCCACAAAATTGCCCAGAAAGTTCAACTTCTTTGATAATTTTTTATTCCCACAGTGAGGTCCGCAGTCCTATTAGTGGTCCACATAATGCTTCACAAAAATCCCATTTTGTCAATTTTTTGTCGAAACTTATTTCCGTTGATCCGATATATCTTAAACCTTCTCGAAACTTACGTAAAATGTCCGTAAACCTTAATAAACCTCATAGAGGGGTCTAACCATCCTTGAGACTACATTGTCCATGTTGACGTACAAAAATACGAGGTGTAACATTCTTCCCCCCTTAAAATATTCATCCTCGAATGTTGAGAAATATTCTAACTCTTAAGTTTTCTAAACATTTTGATAGAGCATCCTCTATAAACAGGACTATACAAAACTTGAAAAGCAGCCCAATGATATATCCAATGATACACATGGCAACGAAATAACATAACACTATCAAATCGGCCCAACACGACCGTTTATTTATGCATAAATCGATAAGGGTTAGCCATAACTCACCTCAACTGTCATCAGTTGAAATTGAGTTGTACCTGCCACATCTACCTCAACAAACCTAATTACGATACATGGAGTAAGTCTAATAGATAGAGTAGGGATAAAAGGATCATATCACACGAATATCGATATAAACCTGAAGTCTGAAATAAATGAAGATGTCTGGACCTCATATGCTGCTCGGCCTCCCATGTCATTTACTCTACGTTATTATTCCTCCAAAGTACTTTCACTGAAGTGACTTCTTTGGTCCACAACTTATGGACTCAGAGATCTAGGATAGCAAAAAGGACTTTCTCATATGATAGGTCTTCTGTGACTTAAACATCCTCAATAGGGGTGATGCGGGAGGGATACTCTGAGCACTTATGAAACATAGATACGCGAAATATGGGATGAACTGCTTTTAACTCCGAGGGAAACTCAAGATTATAAGGTACTTGGTCGATTCTCTGAATAATTTGATATGGTCTGACGTACTTGGGGCTAAGCTTGCCTTTCTTACTGAACCTTATCATGCCTTTCATAGGTGACACCTTTAGGAACACCCAATCTCCCATAGCAAACTCTAAGTCTCGGCATCGATTATTTGAATAGGACTTTTGGTGACTCTGAGCTGTCAACAATCACTCATGAATTAATTTCACCTTCTCTATGGCTTATTTCACCAAATCAGGTCCTTATAACTTTGTCTCGCCAACATCAAACCAACCGATAAGAGACCTATACTTCCGCCCATACAGGGCTTCATATGGTGCCATCTAGATATTGGAATGGTAACTGTTATTATAGGCAAACTCAATGAGTGGCAAATGATCTTCCCAACTTCCCTTAAAGTCTAAAACACAAGCTTGCAATATGTCCTCGAGTTTCTAAATTATGCGCTCGGCCTGCCTTTTTGAAAAGACCTCCAGAAGGTAGTTGTGAACTGGACACCTCTATCAGATATAAAAGAAATACGGACTCCATGAAGTTGAACTATCTCTATGATATATAATCTGGCATATTCCTTGGGTAAAAAGGTAGTTCTGACAGGTAGAAAATGAGTTGACTTTGTAAGTCTATCCGCTATAACCCATATAGAATCAAACTTTCAACGAGAATTAGATAATCCTGTAATGAAATACATGTTAATTATCTCCTATTTCTATGCCGAAATCTCGATATTCTGAAGCAATCCTCCATGTTTCTGGTGCTCGACTTTAACTTGTTGGCAATTTAGACACCAAGCAACGAATTCCACGATATTCTTCTTCATATCGTTCCACTAGTATACTTACCAAAGGTCATGATACATCTTAGTAGACCCAGTGTGAATAGAGTATCTGGACTGGTGAATCTCTTCCATAATTAACCCTCAAAGTCCCGCAACATCAGACACACACAACTTGCCCTTATAATTAAGAACTCCATCATCTGACAGATTGAACAACTGCTTATTCTGAAAGGGGATGCTTTCTATGATTTTTACAAAAGCTGGATCATTGAATTGCCACATTTTTACTTCTGTCACTAATGAGGATTCGGCGGCATTATGAACAATAGCGCCTCCATCACATACTTCAAGAAATCACACACTTAAGTTGGCCAATCGATACAGATATTTAGTCATTTCTAACTTATCATCTCCCACATGCCTCAGGCTGCCCATAGACTTATGACTGAACATGTCAACCACAACACCTGCCTTGCCGGGATGGTACAAAATATCAATATCATAGTCTTTTAGCAATTCAAGCCATCTCCACTGCCTCAGGTTCAATTCTTTCTGCCTGAATATATATTGTAAGCTCTTATGATATGTAAAAAAGTCAATATGAACTCCATATAAATATTGGCCCAATATCTTCAGAGAAAATATAACAGCCACCAACTCAAGATCATGAGTTGGGTAATTCTGCTCGTGATTCCTCAGTTGTCTCAAAGCATATATAATAACCTTGTCGTGCTGCATCAGAACACAACCCAACCTAACTCTAGAGACGTCACAATATACAACATAACCCTCCGATCCTTCAGGAAGTGCCAGAACATGTGCTGATGTTAGTAAACTCTTCAAATCCTGGAAACTCTTTTCATAAGAATCTAACCACTGAAATTTAGCTATGCATCAACTTTATCAATGGAGCGGCAACAAAAGAGAAATTATCTACAAATCTTTGATAATAACCTGCCAAGCCTAAGAAACTACACACCTCAATAGGAGTTATGGGCTTTGGCCAATTTTAACTACCTCGATCATTATCAACTTTGATGCCCTCATACGATACTATATGCCTGCGAAAGGCCACCGAGTTCAACCAGAACTCGCATTTAGAGAACTTGGCATATAACTTACGATTCTGGAGTATCTGTAACACCGCTCACAAATGATCCACATGCTCTACTTCTGATAGAGAATACACCAGAATATCATCAATAATCACTATCACAAAGATATCCAGAAATAGCTCTAACACCCGATTCATCAGATCCATAAAAGCCGTTGGTGCATAGGTCAGATCGAAGGACATAATAAGAAACTCACAATGACCATATCTGGTCCGAAAGACTGTCTTCGCAATATATTTCTCATTAACTCTCAGTTGATCATACCCAAATCTGAGATCGATCTTTGAAAAGTAGTTTACCCCTTACAACTGATTAAATAGGTCGTCGATCCTGGGAAGCGGATATTTATTGTTAATAGTTATCTTGTTCAATTGACGGTAATTAATACATATTCTTAACGAACCATATTTCTTAGGAACGAATAACACTGGGGCACCCCATGGGGAAGTACTAGGCATGATAAAGCTTTTTTCTATTAGATCTTTCAACCAAGCTTTCAATTCCGTCAATTCAGTATGGACCATTCTGTACATGGGAATAGATATAGGCTGAGTATCTGGAAGCACATCTATAGCGAAATTGATTTCCATTTCAGGAGGAATGCCAGGAAGTTCATCAGGAAATACATCAGAGAATTCATTAACAAGAGGGAGTGACTGAAGGTTTGGAGGGGTTGCCTCCGCATCCTATACTTGCATATACCCCTTAGAAATCATTTTATGAGCTTTAAGGTAGGAAATAAACCTCCCCTTAGGCATTGCAATATTGTCATTCCATTCAATAACGGGATCACTTGGGAAATTAAAGTGAACAATTTTCGTCTAGCAATCCACATTATCGTAAAAAGAAGCCAGCCATGTCACACCTTAACGTTAGGGGTGTGGCCGACACCCGGCGCCCTAAGGCTAGAGCATACCAAACCTTATACATGTAACATACTCCAACAAACCATGGGCCAACAAGACCTCTGTTGAATAATTACTGATCAAACACAATTACCTGCACGCAGAAAAGGCCCAATACATATGTAAAACAAGACCGACAAGGCCACACAAGACCACTATACACAAAATGACTGTCTACAAGCCTCTAGAGAATACATCAACAACATCTGGCTAGGACAGGTCCCTACCATACACAACTATGTACATATATACAACTATTATACCTATCAGCTCACTAGATAGCTTTGGAAGAAAGGAGCGTGACAACCCTTAGCCGAGTCGAGTTACCTACTGTGAGATATTGTCTCAATCTCTATCTGCACTTGCGAGTATAAAATGCAGTCCTCCAGAAGGGACACCAGTATGAATGATGTATTGAATATGTTAGGCGGAAAATGTACTGTAAATGAAGCATAAACTGAAACTGTAAATGAGTGCATAACTATAAGATAGAGTAATAAAGAAGCAACCTGTACTCTGAGTGCCTCTATGGGCCATAATATGCATAAATGAAATGTAATCGCTTATATATAATGTCGTAGGCCTCTATGGGTCATATTATCAATATCATATCTGTATAAACTGCGTATGTAATGCCATAGGCCTCTATAGGCAATATCATACTAGTATAGTCGCGCATATAATGCCATAGGACTTTGAGGGAAATATAGATATATAATACATGCAGATTAAGAACCTTTAAGGAACATGATATACTCTTTTAAGCCGTCGAAGTGATGTAAGGTAGTTACACCTCCGACTCTCTTATGAGGGTTACACATTACCTTTTTTTCTCCTATGAATCAATCAAAAGATCACTATTACTATCTTTAGCTTTTTAGAATATTACCAATAAACCTTGATGTAAATCAAACCCAATGCTTGATTCCTCAATTCAAGATAAGAAGTAAGGTTCCAATTCAACCTTGCCGGGCCTTTATCTTCTGCTAGAATTTTGGTTTGATTTTGATTAGATACTAATTGGATTGAATAGGTAAAAATTGGAATAGACTATATACCAATTTGAATAAAGTAGCATGAGTTAGTGAAAGAATGAAAGTTTCCTATATGTCTTATAGCATCTCAAGGATGGGTACTGACGTCTATGTACCAATCCACAAGGCTCTACTAGGAAGTGGTCTTGTACTCATGAGATCGGTAAACCTAGAGCTCTGATACCAACTTGTCACGATCCAAATCATCGGTCATGATGACACCTACACTCCCTTTCCGGTAGGCTAACCATCCCTAAAATCATTTAATCAAATTTATGAAATAAAAGCGGAAAAGTAAAGAATTTATATAACTAAATTTTCCATAAAATGATTTAAACATCAAGTACCTAAACATTACATTTCCCAAAACCTGGTCTGACTCATACAAGAGTGTCTAAGATTTTTACAGCTTTAAAGAATTTCGCATCAATATCTATCTTGGAAAAAGAAGAACGAAAATAACAATAAAGAGGGAGACTTAGGCTACTGATAAGACGTATAGCTCACCATGAAACATCCAAAGATTGTTCCGAGGGTCATAACTAGAACAATAGACTACATCTGCATCCAAATATAATATACAGAACGTGTAGTATGAGTACACAATATACCCCCGTATGCATCATAGGCTGACAATGACAGAACACAGATAACATATATAAGGATTGAGTGTACTTATCGCTAACTATCATTTCGGCTTAATCTTATCTAACATATAACCTATTCAGAGCACGGAAATTGACTGAACATGCCAATCAAGAAAGACTAATTACATCACAGTTTAATCGTGTTGAATTCACATAGTGCAAGCTTAAAACATCCTTCATAAGTTCCTCCGATTTCCATCAGACTCTAATTCTCTTAAAACTCACTTCTTATCAATTTAACATGCAACTACTTAATCTTTCCTTACATGTGATCACAAGTTAAGTCCTTTTCATTAATTACAATTACAAATTAGTCATGTAGCCACATTGACAATAAGAATGAAATGAATTCAAGGTTATGGAATGTAGGCGATGCAATGCAACTGACCATATCCAAATCTGGTATACACATGCTACTGAACATTCCCACATAGCTATTACCTATGAGGGACTCCGCGAGTCCATACACCACTCATAACCAACCGACATGATTCCTCAAATTGGTAGATCATCATAACCACGATCTCATTTATCGAGTCATCTCATAACAAATAATCTTAGTATCATCTCATATCAATTCATTTACCTTTTATTTCCAGTCTCATCGGGCCAAACAACATAAATATCAGATCCATCTCAGGTATTAAACCTTCTCGGTAATCTGTGCAACTCCCAACATATGAACATGGATATAGTTGGCTTGTAAGCCCATGGATTTCATAAACATGACTTGTAAATATGATTTGTAAGTGTAATTCAACATAGATACATAATATAACTTGTATGAAATATGGAAACAAGTAAGATTCACGGAGTAGTTAATATTGGTTTATGATATGTAATTGAGAGCCCATGGATTTCAATTTATGGGTGTTGATGGATTACAGGTGGATTCATGATAGTCATAATGAAATATCACAAATACAATAATGAATTAGTTATACAAATATGGTATATCATGATACATGTAAATTAGGGTCATCATGAGTTAGAGTAAAACCCTAAGCCTGAGAAATTTCATGTTTTCATGGATGAACGTGGCGTGGGGAAGAATAATGATGTTACATGTGGATAGAATCTCTACATACCTTTAGGCTCTCCTAAACTGGTAGTAAATTATGAATCTTGAAGGATAAATCCAAAAGCATGAACCTTGAACCTTGAGATGGGTTTTTTTTGAAAACCCTATGTTAGAGACAAAGGATTTCACTTAGAAACCGTGTATAATAATTAATGAACGTGTTGGAATACATGGGAAATGACTTACCTTTATCTATGAGGTAAGAGGAGAAGGACTTAGTGCTAGGGCTTGGGAGAATGAAGAATGGCTTTAAAATACTAAAAAACACGACTTTAAAGAAACTCGGGTGCAATATGCGATTCAATATGAGCCGCAAATTGAATTTTGCTACATCAGATGCTAAGGTACACCGAAATAGAATGCTGGAAGTTTCGAGACTGAAATTTGGTAAAATATGTGGTGCAAAATGCACCGTAGATATGTGTTGTACGGACTGCTCCACGATCCTTCTGTACAACAGTCATAACCTTTTGTAAAGATGTCTGTTTGGTCTCCACAAAATATAGCTGGAAAGATTTTCCAAAGGGATAAAACTTTCATGTCTTGAGTATATCCAAATTCACAACTAATAAATGGCGTTATGCTCGCTTGTAGTGAGGCCTCAAGAAAACTAACTTGAAAACATGCTCTGTAGGGTAGCTTCCGAATATATTTTGCCCAAAAACTCTTCTTATACCTTGATTAGTTTTCAAAACACTCCTACACTCCTCATCTTGGTTCCATTATGTTCCCATCACACAGGTTAAGCCTTATCCAGAAGGTATGAGGTATTACAATATCTCCCCCTTGGGACCATTCATCCTTGAATGATAGGTCATGGTTAGAAATGTGATTAACTCAAGAACTTAGGGAAACGACATTAGTACATGAGCATAAAGAAATGTGACATAGAACCTGTGGACAGAAATGATATGATTACATAAAAACATGAACATCGGGACATGAGACATGAGTAGTGGATACATGAACGTGAAACATGGGACATTAATACTTAGAGGGGGAGGACATGACATGGATACAAAAGGGAAATGACATGAACACTGAAGGTATTAACCTTATACGCTTTCTTCTTTCTCCTCAGATAAGTGCGGGTACCTGGACTTCATGTCCTTTTCGGCTTCCCACGTAGCCTCCTCAACTTTCTGACTTCTCCACAATACTTTCACTAAGGCAACTTCCTTAGTTCTTAATTTGCGAACCTGACGATCCAAAATAGCCACAGGGACCTCTTAAAAAATTAGACCATCCTTAACTGTGATGGATTCCATAGGAACAACCAATGACTGGTCTCCCACACACTTTCTCCATATGGATACATGAAACACTGTGTGCACAACAACTAAATCTTGCAGTAGTTCAAGCTCATAAGCCACTTGCCAATCCTTCACAAGATCCTTTATGGTCCGATATATCTGGGACTGAGTTTCCTTTGCTTCCCAAATCTCATGACATCCTTCATAGGTGAAACTTTCAAAAATACCCAATCATCAACTTGAAACTTCAAGTTTCTACACCTCATGTCTGAATAGGACTTTTGGCGAGTCTGAGCTATTTTTAAATGCTCCTGAATAAACTTGACCTTCTCCATAGCCTGATAGACCAAGTATAGCCCTAACAACACCACTTTACCAACTTCAAACCAACCAATTGGCGACCTACACCTCCGACCATATAGATCTTCAAACGGTGCCATCTTGATACTAGAATGGCAACTGTTATTATAAGCAAATTCAATGAGAGGCAAGTGATCGTGGTGGAATGGACAAAGTGGTAATGATTGTATTTTTAATAGGTTAGATAGGTGTATGGGAAATTAGATTCTTCAAGGACTATATCCCACCATAGAAGTTCAGCATCTTATCAGAACAAGGTCTGATCGTTGCCCCACTCCTCATATCCTATGATGGCAACTCAATTCAAATAATGAAACCTTTTAAGTTTTTGAACTTCTGGGTTAAACATGATTCTTTTTTGGATATTGTGAAGAATAATTGGCATGCTGATTTCATGGATAACCCATTCATTCTTTTTCATCATAAACAGAAAAAAGTGAAGGCTGCCTTGGTCTAGTTGAGTAAAAATACTTTTGGGAATATTTTTCAAGAGATTGCAGCTTTAGAAGATGTGATAAAGGTATAATTTGAATTGCAACATACACCTCATAATAAGGAGAGACTGCATAGAGTACAAGCTGATATCAACAGATATTTGCATTTAGAATTGTAGTTTTGGAAACAAAAAGCAGGAATGCAGTGGTTTTAAGATGGAGAAAAAAATACAATACTCTTTCATGCATATGTTCAGGACAGCAGAAATAGATTACAATTAAGGATAATACAAGATGCTGGGGGAAATTGGATTAAAGAGACTGAAAAAATAGCAGCAGAGGCAATTAGTTTTTTCATAGATCAATTCTCAAAAGAAACATATCATAATAATTTTGAAATTCTTGATCATATTCCATGTATGATCTCAGAAGATCACATCCATACCAAAACATGAAGTGGTGAAGAAGATCGTGTTTAGCTTGAATGGGGAGAGTGCAGGGGGACCGGATGATTTTACTGGGCTTTTCTTTTAGAATTGTTGGAACATCATTGGAGAAGATATTACTAACATGGTGATTGCTTTTCTCTGTGGAGCTGAACTTCCTAAATTCGTAACTCATACTAATTTGGTCTTATTACCAAAACATGATATTATCAATACCTTTTCTAATATGAGACATATTAGTCTGAGTAAATTTATGAATAAAATATTCTCAAGGTTAATTCATGAAATACTGATGGATTTTCAGCTAGATATGATTTCTTTGAATCAAGCTTGGTTTGTTAAGGGGAGGAGTATAGTGGAAAATGTTCTACTCACTCAAGAAATAGTATCTGACATCTGGCTAAGGACTAAAACTACTAATGTGGTAATGAAGTTGGATATGGAAAAGGCCTATAATAGGGTGTTATGGCTGTTTCTAACAAAGGTAATGAGAAAAATGGGTTTTCCTCACATGGTGGTTGACATGGTATTCAGGATAATCAGAAATAACTGGTACTCTATTTTTATAAATGGCCAACAACATGTTTTTTTCCATTCTTCCAGAGGAGTGAAACAAGGGGACCCTGTATCTTCTACTCTTTTTTTCTTGACTGCAGAGGTGTTTACAAGGAATTTGAATCAGTTGCATCAAGTTCACCAGTTTAGGGGTCTTGGAATGCCTAAATGGAGCCCTTAGGTCAATCATCTGGCTTATGCAGATGATATGATCATTTTTTCATCTACTGATGTGTTATCATTACAAATGATTATGGAAGTACTGGGGAGGTATGAGAAGACAATAAGGGGAAAAGCTTTGTATATTTGCATCATTCTGTGATAAATGACATAAAGGTGACAATTGAAGTGGTGACTGGTATAAGAAGGAAAGACTTTCCCTTTACATAACTGGATGTCCAATATTTTATAGCAAGAGGAAGAAAGATTTTACAATGCTATGTTAATGAAGATCAGGAATAGACTACAATCATGGAAGGGGAAAATGTTGTCATTTGGAGGTAGGCAGTGTTGATTAAACATGTCCTACAGGGTATGCCTATACATTTGCTAAATGCCTTTAATCCTCCTGATGGTTTGATAAGGAAAATGCATAAAATATTTAAACAATTCTTTTGAAGTTATATAGTAGGAGGAAAGAGCAGCCATTGGTCATCTTGGCTTCATTTATGTGTTCAAGAAAAAGGTGGACTGGGTTTTAGATCACTACATGATGTATTAATGGCATTATATTGTAAGATTTGGTGGAATTTAGAACCACTCCATCTTTATGGAGTTCTTTTATGAGTAACAAATATTGTAAAAAGAGTAATCATGTAATTGTTCAATAGAAGTATAGGTCTCAGAACTAGAAGAAAATGTTGCAGGCTAGGGACATCATTGAATACCATATTTGGTGGCAGACAAAGATGGGAAATGCTCAATTTTGATATGACAGTTGGACTGGTTTGGGGCATTGTATTATGCATCAGGAGGGGATACCTATGATGACACAATACAAAATATGCAAGAAATGGTGAAGGATGGTAGATGGGACACCGACAAACCGGAGAATATTCTACCTGGAGATATCATACAACACATAGTGGATACAACAAAACCTCCAAGGGACTATAGAGTATAGGATGAACCTTGGTGGGTGTTGAGAAATAAGTGGCAGTTTTTTGTTAAATCAGTATGGGAATATTTAAGATTGAGGGGGCAGAAGAATAAAGTATACAAGTTTATATGGATCAAAGGGTTACCATTCAAAATATCTTTCTTTATGTGAAGGTGTTGGAAATTTAAGATGCCAATAGATGAGGTATTGAACAGGATGAACATAAACCTAGCATCTAGATGTTGGTGTTGTTTAAGTCCTAAGGAGGAGACTGCCCAACATCTATTTGTTAAAACTTTTTCTGCTAACAGGACTTGGTCCCATTTTTCTTCTTTTGCAGGCATAAACATTGAAGG
This sequence comes from Anisodus tanguticus, assembly GCA_034509755.1. Taxonomy (NCBI): domain Eukaryota; kingdom Viridiplantae; phylum Streptophyta; class Magnoliopsida; order Solanales; family Solanaceae; genus Anisodus; species Anisodus tanguticus. The sequence continues at coordinate 35,799,242 of CM067545.1, read as the reverse complement.
CCTACAACTATAGCAGCTTATTATGAGTTGGTGGATACATTCTGTTAATGACAGGCTCAAACCAATATTTCAAGCTAGAATTGTGGAAAAGAAGGAATGCTTATAAATATGGAGATAAAACATCAGTGGGAAGATGCATTTTCCAGGTCTTTGCCACTATTCAGAAACTGGTCATGTTTAGAAATCCATCCATTCAGAACACACCTAATAGATGGGGGTGAGATAATTCAATTACTGGAGGGATATAAGCCCCAGGTAAAGTTTACTAAGGTGACTTGGCACCCTCAACCCAGGGGTTGGATATTGTGCAACACAGATGGAGCATCAAGAGGTAACCCAGGAAGGGGAGCTTATGGATTTAGTGTTAGGGATGAAAATGGGAATATCATACATGCTCAAGTAGAGGAAATTGGCTACATCACAAACACAGAAGCTGAAACAATAGAAATATTGGAAGCAATCAAATGGTGTTCTCATAAGTAGATGGACAAAATCATAATTCAAACAGATTCGTTATTGGTAAAAAGGATACCAAAAGAGGAATGAAGGCCACCTTGGAACATAGCAGGATACATAGAGGAAATTAAACAGCTAGAATGTGGAAAATATTGCAAATATTCACATATGCTAAGAGATGGGAACAAGCTAGCTGATGCATTGGCAAACAAAGAACTTGATACATGGACAATTAATTGCCAAGTATTTATGGAGATATATGTGGAACTCAAGAAGATAATTAACAATGATAAATCTCAAGCTCCTTATCTAAGAATCACATGGAGATAAAAATGAAGGACAAATAACTTAAGAAGTAAAGAAAGAAACATACCAGACCAAGTAGGTCAATGGATCCAGGTGGGGTATAGGAATTACAACAAAACAATTGAGTTGACATCGCAACAGATATGAAAAGGAGCAAAAGGATAGAGATAAGAGAAGATACAAGAATCAATGATCAAGAATATACAAAAAAGAAAACTTACCTTAGTAGTTTTGAGAAGTCGGAGATGTCGATTGAGCTCCGACGGCTAAAAATAAAAATATGGACTAAAGCACAATAATAAGAAAGTACTCACTCTTCAGATTCACAAAGAATTCATCATCAGAGAAAGATAAAGGAAGCAGATTGAAGGAGCAACCATAGCCAAAAGCTTGGAGTTAAGACCAACAAAAATGAGAAAATAGGGTAAATGTGTTTTGCGTTTTGCCCATTGGACAAATTTACTGTCTTATTTAGATTTCCTTTTATTTGGAATGGGCCATTATTTTTGGGCTGTAGTCAGTTTTGTTTTCTGCATTTTTTGGACTTCTTTGATTTTGCAATTTCATAAAATGCCCATCCGAGTGTAATTGATTAAAAAAATCAAGAACACATTCCCTAAATATATCTTCAAGGGTCTGAATAGTACGCTCTGCCTGGCCATCTGTCTGAGGGTGAAAAGTTGTACTGAGGTTTACCTTAGTACCCATCCTTTCTGGAAATAACGGAAACTGGAGTCCCATGAAGCATGACAATTTCTTGGATATACAACTTGGCATAATCTTCTATTGAATCTGTGGTCTTGATTGGCAAAAAGTGTGCTGATTTAGTAAGTCTGTCCACAATCACCCAAATCGAATCATGCCTTTAGGATGAGCAAGGTATACTGGTTATGAAGTCCATATTTATCATCTCCCATTTCCAAACAGGAATATCAATATTCGAGCCAACCCACCAGGCCTCTGGTGCTCGACATTCACCTGATGACAATTTGGACACCTGGCAACAAAATTTGCTACATTCTTCTTCATGTCATTCCACCAATAAGTCTCGTTAAGATCATGATACATCTTTGTAGAACCAGCGTGTATAGAATACCTGAAATTGTGCACTTTTGCATGATTCGCGCTTTGAGCCCATCCACATATGGAACATATACCTGCCTTGGAACCTTAAAGTACTGTCATCTACCCATTTTTCAAAAGTTGTGCTCTTATGCTTGTGAATCTCCTCTTTCAGCTGCAACAAATAGGGATTATTAAACTGCTTATCCTTTACCTCGACTACTAAGGAGGATTCAGACATGTTCTAGACAACACCACCACCATCTTCGGAGTCCAAAATTTGACCTCTTAATCGGTCTAGTCGGTGAACTTCCTTCACCATGGTTTTCTTTCCTTTTTCAACATGATCTAAGCTTCCCATGGATCACTGTCTGAGGGCATCAACTACCACGTTTTCTTTCCCTGGAGGATAGAGAACATCCACATCATAATCCTTAAGCAATTTGAGCCATCTCCTCTGCCTAAGATTCAACTTTCGTTGCTTGAAAATATATTGAAGGATCTTGTGATCTATGAAAATGTCAACATGGACTCCATAAAATAATGGCGCCATATCTTGAGCGCGAAAAACACAACTGCCAATTCCAAATCATGAGTCAGATAGTTCTTTTCATAAGGTTTAAGTTGTCTAGATATGTAAACTATAACCTTACCATGCTGCATTAAAACACACCCGATACCAATTCCCAATGCGTCACAATACACTACGAACCCCTCGATTCCCTCTGGTATTGTCAAAACTGAGGAAAAAGTCGACCTCAGTTTCAACTCTAAGAAACTGCACTCACAAGTTATAGTTGAGATAGAGGAAAAACCCTCTACGAAATGCCAGTAATAGCTGCCAGACCCAAGAAACCTCCTATCTTAGAGATTGAAGTGGGTCTGGTCCAATTCTTTACTTTCTTAGTTTTTTGGAAATCTACCTTTACACCTTCTCCAAAATTAACATGGCATACAAATGCTACTGATTTAAGCCAAAATTCACACTTGGAAAATTTCGCATAAAGCTTGTGATCCTGGAGTGTCAGCAATACTATTCTGAGATGTTCTATATGGTCAGTCTCATCACATGAATAAACCAAGATGTCATCGATGAATACAATGGTGAAAAGGTCTAGGTAAGACATGAAAACCCTGTTCAAGATGTTACACCCCATAGTTTCATGTCCTGTCGACATCAATGGATATCAAAGACTCGAGAAGAGATATGACCCTGCAGAAGAATAATGAAGGTTCACAGCTTTGTTATGAAGGTACTTGAGTGTTTGGGAGTTAAATCGATCGAAGGAAGTACGTTTCGACGAAAATGAGAAACTGGGCAACTAGATGGGACATATGACGGACTGTCAAATACTTTGACGAACCATCAAATACCCAGCCTAAGCCATGAATCATCAAGGAAGTTTGATGGGGAAGATTGATGGACCGTTAGAAGTTTGACGGCCCGTCGAGTGTAACCATCAAATTACGGCAATGGAGAAAATTTGTCGAGTTTAAATACGGGTTTCACAATTTTTACTTCATTTTCTTCCATGATCAGATCCTAAACACCCCCTAAATCCTTTCTAAAGATTCTATAACATTCAAGATCATTTCCAAAGCATATTACATTAGATTAACGTCACTAATTCTGTGATTATTATACAAATCATCACCCCAGTGGAGAGGCAATTTTAGAAACACTAGAATTTGGGGAAACTTGCTGTTTCGCGAAGGTTTGGGTGCGTTGAGGTAAAATTTACCCTCTTTTATCTATATATGCGACTAATTGATGATTTGGGATGAGTTGTGAAAGGATTTTCATAATCGAAACCCATAAACTTATAAAGTTAGGATATGTTGAGTTGGGTTCTGTTTTGTTGGAATCGTAAGTTGATATTGGTAAATATATTGATTATTGGTATTGTAAACCTAAGAGGGTATGTTTCTGAGAATCATGGGGAAAAATTACCTATACCCCTTACGTTAAAAAAGACTAAGAACCTTTTTAAGTTAAGGTGATCGCAAAGATACCTAAGTAAGGTCTCTTATTGAATAAGGATTGAATATTGATATCGATCCTTTATTTGTTATAGATAATCGGTCTTGAAGAGCACGAGAGCTTATATCATGACATATCGCTTTGTGAATACGGTATTTAAGGCTATCAGTTCCTTCAAAAGCATGAAATCCAAAGAACCATCATTTTTAAAAAGAAACGTAGCGGACTCTACTCTATCGTCTATCAAAGTCCTATATTAAGAAGTATTTATCGCTCATTCATATTCTTATGATCTTCGTTGTTGGTTACTGAATATGTCATAAGGTTTCGAAAGGAAGCATTACCAAGAGATGATCATCGAGTCGACTAAGAGTCATTTTCAGAGTCAAGTCAAGAATATTTTGAGTTTCAAAAAGGGCCAACGAACCATTATTATTATAGTTTGTTGCTCACACCTTGATTTACATTGGTATTGACATGTTTGTATTGGCATTGACATCATACATACAATCATGATTATATAGAGGATCAGGTTGTACATTCAGCAACAAGTACATATATTGGATCGAGTTGCACGTTTCATAACATATACATATAATGGATCGGGTTGCACATTCCACAACACATATATGAACTAGAGTGCATATTGCATTGCATATTCATAAATATAATTAAGATTAAGGATATGTTAAACCTCACACTCTAAGACGAGGATAGTTCATATGGTAAAAGCCTATCCAGACAGGTGGTATTAAGTTTCAGAGTTTCATTATTCGCACCATGTGACCTAGGTTGCTTATGATTTTCTTTACAAATTACATATTCATATTGCTATTCATGCTTTACATACTCAGTATACTATTTCATAATGACGTCCCTTTTTTTGGGGGCGCAATGTGTTCATGCCACAAGTTTTGATAGAGACTCTGCTAGGCCACCGCAGTAGGAGCTGTCGAGTTCAGCCGTCAGTAAGTAAGCTTTGTCTTTTCAGAGCGTCCTGGTCATAAATGGATTTATGTATAGTATGGGTAGGTCGGGGCCCTGTCCCGTCCATATGTCAGTTCAGTTGCTCGTAGAAGCTCACAAACTTGTTTTGGTATATTTAGTATGGATGAGTAGCCATGCTGGCTAAGTTATCATTTGTTAAACTATGGTATGACCTTGTAGGAACCATTGTATATATGTGTTCGGTTAATCCCTCTTATCCAGTATTATTGTCGTGGTATATTCTAGTACGGCCTTGTCGGATGGAAGTGCTACTTGTATAGAAGACTGGTTATCAGAGTAGTATGCTTGGGAAAGTAGGGAAAATGTGCTAGCCGCACCCCCTTAAGTTTGGTGTATGACAAATTTGGTATCAGAGCACGTCAGTCCTAGGGAGTTTGTGAGCTGTGTCTAGTAGATTCTTATCTATGGGTGTGTTGTGCACCATACTTATAAATAGGAGACTGCTGGGAATTTAGGGATGGCTAATGTTCTTTCACTTCCTAGATCGTGCTGTAGAGCTGAGTTACATGGCTATGTGTCTAATTCATGTTCTGATCCCATTTTCGTTAGAAGTATGATATGCCAAAGTTGATCAATTCTTAAACCTCAAGCAGAGGAGTAAGAGTGTAAGGGAATATAGTTTGTAGTTCGATTCGCTGTCTAGGTATGCTCCAAATATTATGGATACCATGAGGGATAGAATTCATCAGTTTATGGCAGGATTGGATCCGCACTTGATTAGAGAATGTACTACAACCTCGCTGAATCGAGATATGAATATTGCTAGAATCCAAGCATATGCTCATAGGGTTGAATACCATAAGCAACAACTTTGAGAGGATAGGAGTACAAAAAGAGAATTGACTAAGAGGGCTAGGCCAGCTGGGTCATTTAGAAAAGCATCAGGTAGCTCCAGGCAACAATTTCCTAGATGTCCGCCTTGGTTTGCTAATAGTTCTCCATCTCAGTTTCAAGGGCCTAGATATGAAGGTGTACCCAGTTCGGGCGGAGGCAGAGTTTGAGAGCTTCAGGTTTTCAAGAGCAAAGAAGTTCGGTCCTGATGAAACCACTATTACCGCCTTGTGGCCAGTGTGGTAGGAGGTATTCGGGATAGTGTCTTCAGGGTGCCAATGTGTGTTATATATGCGGTGAACCTGGTCATTATATGCACCAATGTCCAAATAGGGGAAGAGATAATGCAATTCAGCCTACGGGATCGACAACAACATCTTCATCGAGTGTACGCCCGCAGAGTGGTGGACCCCAAACATCAGCAGGTAGAGATTGAGGCCGAGGAGGAGCTTCTCATTTAGGCAGTGCTTAGAACCGTATTTATGATTTATCTGATCACCAGGATTTGAAGTCATCTCCAGATGTTGTTACATGTATACTATCTGTCTTCTCCTATGATGTTTATGCATTGTTAGATCCGAGCTCCAATTTATCCTACATTACATCCTTTGTTGCGAGCAAATTTTGGTTTGAACCATAACTATTATCTAAGCCATATGAAGTGGCTACACCAATTGGCAAGACGATTGTAGCAAGACGAATTTATAGGAATTGTACCATAATGGTGTGTAATTGCCCTACTTTAGCTGATTTAGACGAGTTACTTATGATAGAGTTTGATGTTATTATGGTCATGGATTGGTTGGATTCTTTCTATGAAAATGTAGATTGTCGGACAAAGATTATCAAGTTCAATTTTCCAGGTAAACCGACTCTTGAATGGAAAGGCAATGCGGTTATGCCTAAAGACATATTTATTTCCTACCTGAAAGTAAGAAAGATGATTTCCAAAGGCTATATAGATCATTAGGTTTAGGTCATGGATGCAGATACAGAACCCCCAACCCTTCAGTCTATTCTAATAGTCAATGAGTTTCCTGGTGTATTTCCGGATTAGCTTTCGGGTATTCCTCCAGAGTGGGAGATTGAGTTCACTATTGATGTACTTCTAGATGTGCAACCGATTTCTATCCCTCCATATCGAATGGATCCAATCGAGCTGATGGAGTTGAAGGATCAGTTGAAGGATTTACTGGAAAAAGGTTCATTAGATCTAATACTTCGCTGTGGGGAGCATCAATATTGTTTGTTCGCAAGAAAGATGGTTCCCTAAGGATGTGTATTGACTATAGGCAATTGAATAAGGTCACCATCAAGAATAAGAATCCACTTCCGATAATTGATGATTTATTCGACCAGTTGCAAGGCACTAAGTATTTCTCGAATATTAACTTAAGGTCTGGATACCACCAGTTAAGGGTAAAGGAGAAAGATATTCCGAAGACTATTTTTCGAACTAGGTATGGTCATTTTGTGCTCTGGGTGATGTCTTTTGGACTCACTAATGTGCCAGCAGCCTTCATGGACCTAATGAATTGAGTCTTTAATCCATTCTTTGACATATTCATGATCGTGTTTATTGATGATAGCTTGGTATACTCACAGACTGAGGCAGACCATGCTGATTATCTCTGAACGGTGTTACAGATGCTCCAAGACCATAAGTTATATGCCAAATTTCCTAAATGCGAGTTTTGGTTAAACTCTATTGCCTTTTTAGGCCGTATTGCCTCCTCAGAAGGTATTAAGGTGGACACTCAGAAGACTGAAGTTGTAAGGAATTGCCCGAGGCCTATGACTTCTACCCGAAGTACATAGATTCTGGGTTTAGCAGGATATTATCAGAGATTCATGGAAGGTTTTTCTTCTATCTCTGCACCTATGACCAAGCTCACTCACAAGGCAACTAAGTTCCAGCGAACATATGAGTGTTATCGTAGTTTTCAAGAATTAAAGGACATGTTGACATATGCACCTGTGTTAGCCCTTCCCAAAGGTACTGATGGGTATGTGGTTTATTGCGATGCCTCCAGAGTCGGCCTAGGGTGTGTTCTGATACAATATGGGAAGTTTATAGGATACACTTCATGACAATTAAGGAAACATGAGGTAAAATATCTGACTCACGATCTCGAATTAGCAACGGTGATCTTTGCCTTAAAGATGTGGCATCATTATTTATACGGAGTCCATGTTGACATATTCATGAACCAAAAAAGTCTACAGTATATATTTTGTCAGAATGAGCTGAATTTAAGGCAAAGAAGGTGGTTGGAGCTATTAAAGGACTACGACGTAGACATTTTGTACCATCTAGGAAAGGCAAATGTCATAGCTGATGCCTTAAGTCGTAAGTCCATTGAAATCTTAGATGGTGTCTAATCAAACAAGCTATATATGAGCAAAGCACTATGTCGCTTAGCCAGTTTAAATATGCGACTTGTGGATACAGATGACGGAGGAGAGGTAGTGCAGAATACCGCAGAATCGTCTTTAATAGCTGAGGTAAAGGTAAGACAATTTGAAGACCCCGAGTTGGTCAAAATGAAAGAAGGAATTACTCTACAGAAAAAGTCGGTATTGGAACTTATGGGAGACAGAGTCCTTAGATACTAGGGTCGACTATGCATACCATATGTAGAGGGACTCCGAGAGCAAATTATGGCCGAAATCCACCAGTCCAGATATTTCATTCACCCGGTATCAACAAAGATGTATCATGACCTTCGATATATTTATTGGTGGAATGACATGAAGAAATATATTGCAGCATTTGTAGCTCACTGCCCAAATTGTCAGCAAGTTAATATCGAGCATCAAAAGCCTGGAGGTTTGCTACAACAAATTGAAATCTTCACTTGGATGTTAGAGATGATTAATATGGATTTCATTACCGGTTTACCCCATTCTTGTCAGAATTTTTATTCTATTTGGGTTATCATAGACACTTACGAAGTCAACCCATTTCCTACCCGTTCGTACTACTTTTTTGGCGGAGGATTGCGCCAACTTATATATTAAGGAAATAGTTCAATTACATGGTGTTCTAGTATCCATCATATTTGACAGAGGTGATCTATTTACGGCTTACTTTTGGAAGTCATTTCAGAAAGATCTAGCCACCTAAATGAACCTTAGTACAACTTTTCACTCGCAGACTGATAGTCAAGCCTAGCGCATGAACTAGACGCTCGAGGATATGTTACGAGCTTGTGTACTGGATTTCAAAGGTAGCTGGGATGACCATTTACCCCTCATCATGTTCTCTTACAATAACAACTATCATTCTAACATCAAGACGGCCCCGTATGAGGCATTATATGGGTGAAAGTGTAGATCCTCAGTTGGCTGGTTTGAAGTGAACGAAGCTGAGTTACTAGACCCTGATTAATCCAGCAAGCAGTAGAGAAGGTAAAGTCGATTCAAGAATACTTATTGACTTCCTAGAGTCACAAAAAATGTATTAAGATGTTAGAAGCCACGACTTAGAATTTGTAGTTGATGACTGGATATTCTTAAAGGTTTCTCCTAGGAAAGGAGTTATGAGATTCGACAAGAAAGGAAAGCTTAGCCCCAGATACGTCGGACCATAGAAGGCCATCCATAGGATAGGCAGAGTGGCTTATGAGCTTGAAATACCCCTAGAGTTTGATGCAGTTCACCCGGTATTCCATATGTCAAAGTTGCGCAAGTGTGTAGGAGATCCCTCCTGTAGAGGATGTACAGATCACCAAAAATGTAACTTATAAATAAACTCCAGTAGCTATTATAGATCGCCATGCTCAAAATCTGAGAACTAAAGAAGTTTCCTCCGTTAAAGTGCTATGGAGGAACAATAATACAAAAGAGATGACATGGGAGGCCTAAGAAGATATGAAGTCCAAATATCCCTACTTATTTCAGCCTTCAGGTTTATATCGATATTTGTGCGATACGATTCTCTCATTTTTATTCCATTTGGACATTCTAAATCATATGTTTTATATATGGAGTAATATTGAGGCAGATGTGACAAATGCAGCTCAGAGAATGACAGAAGACAGTTAAGGTGAGTTATGGCTAACCCACTTGATACTTGCCTATATGGATGGTCGTGTGAGGCTAAATTGTCCTTATTTTGTGAATATGTTGCCTTGTGTGGCATAGGATATGTGTTTGGGCTATTTACCAGGTTTTGGATAGTCCTGTTTATAAAGGAAACTTTGTCAAAATTTTTAGAACCCTCAGAAGTTGAGAATATCTTTAACATTCACGGAAAAATATTCCTAAGGGGGGAAGGATGTTACACCCTATTACCAAATTGTTTGGGAGTTAAATGGATCAAAGGAAGTACCTTTCTATGAAAATGGGAAACTGGGAGACTTGACCGGACAGATGACGGACCGTCAAATACTTTCCCAGACCATCAAATACTCAACCTGAGCCATCAATCTTCTAGGAAGTTTTGATGGGGAAGTTTGACGATCCGTCGAGAAAATTTATCGGGTTTAAATACGGGTTTCACGATTTTTACTTCATTTTCCTCTATGATCAGATCCTAAACACCCCCTAAATCCTTTCTAAGGATTCTATAACATTCAAGATCATTTCCAAAGAATATTACATTGGATTAACGTCACTAATTCTGTGATTATCATACAAATCATCACCCCAGTGGAGAGGCAATTTTAGAAACCCTAGAATTTGGGGCAACTTGCTGTTTCGTGAAGGTTTGGTTGCATTGACGTAAAATTTACTCTCCTTTATCTATATATGCGACTAATTGATGATTTGGGACGAGTTGTAAAAGGATTTTCGTAATCGAAACCCATAAACTTATAAAGTTAGGATATGTTGAGTTGGGTTTTGTTTTGTTGGAATTGTAAGTTGATATTGGTGAATATATTGATTATTGGTATTGTAACCTAAGAGGGTGTGTTTCAGAGAATCGTGGGGACAAATTACCTATACCCCTTTCGTTAGACAAGACTAAGAACCTTTTTAAGTTAAGGTGATCGCTAACATACCTAAGTAAGGTCTCTTATTGAGTAAGTTATAGATAATCGACCGTGAAGAGAACGATAGCTTATATCACAACATATCACTTTGTGAATATGGTATTTAAGGCTATCCATTCCTTCAAAATCATGAAATCCAAAGAACCATCATTTTCAAAAAGAAACGTAGCGGACTCTACTCTATCGTCTATCAAAGTCCTATATTAAGAAGTATTTATCGCTCATTCATATTCTTATGATATTCATTGTTGGTTACTGAATATGTCATAAGTCTTCGAAAGGAAGCATTACTGAGAGATGATCATCGAGTCGACTAAGAATCATTTTCAGAGTCAAGTCAAGAATTTTATGAGTTTCAAAAAGGGCCAACGATTCATTATTATTATAGTTTGTTGTTCATACCTCCGTTTACATTGGTATTGACATCATATATACAATCATTATATTATAGAGGATCGGGTTGTACGTTCAGCAACAACTGCATTATATAGAGGATCGGGTTGCACATTCTGCAACAAGTACATCTATTGGATCGGGTTGTACGTTTCACAACATATACATATAATGGATAGGGTTGCACATTCCACAACACATATATGAACTAGATTGCATATTGCAATGCATATTCATAAATATAATTAAGATTAAGGACATGTTATACCTCGTACTCTAAGATGAGGATAGTTCATATAGTAAAAGCCTATCCAGACAGGTGGTATTAAGTTTCAGAGTTTCATTATTCGCTCCATGTGGCCTAGGTTGCTTATGATTTTATGTAATGCTTACATATTCATATTGCTATTCATGCTTTACATACTCAGTACACTATTTCATATTGACGTCCCTTTTTCGGGGGTGCAATGTGCTTATGCCACATGTTCTGATAGAGACTCTGCTAGGCCACCGTAGTAGGAGCTTTTGAGTTTAGCCGTCAGTAAGTAAGCTTTGTATTTTCAGAGCTTCCTAGTCATATATGGAGTTATGTATAGTATGGGTAGGTGGGGGCCCTATCCATGCCATATTTCCTTTTTCAAGGAGATCTTTCAACTGCGATTTTAATTCCTTTAACTCTGCTAGAGCCATTATGTATGGCAGAAAAGATATCGTCTTAGTGCCGGGATGTAAATTAATTCCAAAGTCAATCTCCCTATCGGGAGGAACTCTAAGAAGATATTTAGGAAAGACTTGTCCCGACCCCTTTTCAGGAGTCATGGTGGCACCTAAATAATCTTACCCCGTAGGTGAACCATTCCCAAATCATTAATATGATACGACATAAGTAAAAGAGGAAGAATTACGAATACTAGATAAGATGTCAAATGAAGCCCTTACTCAACAAATTCCGAAGCTGCTCTTTTAATTTTTTCAACTCTGCTGGAGAAATACGGTACAAAGGAATCGAAATGGGTCGAGTACTCGACTCAAGATCATTACAGAAGTCAATGTCTCTGTCTGGAGACATACCCGATAAATCTGAAGGAAAGACCTCTGCGAACTCACTAACTATTAGAACAGAATCAAGGAAAGGAGTCTCCGCACTTGTATCCTGAATATGAGAAATATAAGACAAACTATCCCGACCCACTAACTTCATAGACTGAATATAAGAAATAACTTTCCTAGGAGCAGGGCTGGGAGTGCCTCTCCACTCTAATCTCGGAAGACCAGGCATAGCTAGGGTGACCGTCTTGCAATAGCAGTAAAAAATTGCATGATATGGTGATAACCAATCCATACCCAAGATAACATCAAAATCCACCATATCTAAGATAACCAAATCTACCCAAGTGTCGTAACCCATGAAAGTAAGTACACACATGCGATAAACTCTATCTAGAATCACAGAATCACCGACTGGTGTAGACATACGGATAGAAACATCAAGCATATCACACCACATCTCCAAATTAGCAGAAAAGTAGACATATACATAAGAGAATGTAGACGATACATCAAATAACACAGTAGCAGATTGATGATCGACTGAGATGATACCTGTGATTACTACGTCTATTGCCTTAGCCTTGAGCTTACCAGGGAATGCATAGAAATGGGCATCTTCTACCTCAAACTTTGTACCCTACTGGCCATCTCAGCCTGAATGAGCTCATTCTCTCCTCGACTAGGGTCCACCATGACCAGGATGATGGCTACCTCAGCCCGAATAAGATCCTCCCCGGCTACTCTGACTACCACCTCTGGCTGGCTGTGCTAGGGTCCTAGGTGCACGAGATGTACTAGATGTAAGTTTAGGACAATCCCTCTTGAAATGTCCAACCTTTCTACTCTCAAAACAGGTCATGACGAACAGAGATTGAAGAATATGAACCACCATGGTCGGAATATCTGGACTAAGAACCCTTGGATGACTGACCCCCACTATAACTATCAGTAATCTGTAGAACTGCTTGAACCAATAAACTGGGCTGTGACTGCGGATATCTCCCCTGATACCCCTAACCACGGGAAGTAAAACCACTGAACTGACCATATCCCCTCTAACTTATCGGGCTCATATCTGGGCAAACCACCTCTCACAGACTCCACCATCCTGACATGCTCTGCCATAATCTCAAAGGAAGCTTCAGAAGCCACCAACTGCAACGTGGATAACTAGAGAAAAATACACAAGCCTCTAACAAAACATCTCACTTTCTTTGCCTTTGTAGGTAACAATGGTGCCGCATATCATGATAAGGAATGTAACTGAGTCTCATACTGTGCAACTGAAGAATTTCCCTGACCAATCTTTTGAAACTCATCACGCTTGTGCAAAAGCAAGCTCAAAGACACATATTTCTCCAAGAAGACCCTATAGAACCTAACCAGATTCAATAGAGGCATCCCTGCGGGCAAGCAATTAACATACACCCTTTACCACTACTTATCGTCTCCTCTAAGCTAAATGCATACTCTCATGGCTTCTCACAATAAACTCGTACGCATATTCCTCGGGATGTCTAAAGAACTTAGGAGGCTTCATGTTAAAAATATGGTCCCAAATCTTCCACACATTATGGGTCATAGCTGTCCCACCAATATGCCGGGGACCAAACTCTAGAGCATGAACCTCATCTATATGGGGCACTGACATCACCACAGACTGAATAAAAGGTGTACGAAACTCGAGAGTCTGAGTCTGCCCCCTCCCACATAGGTCTGAGAACCACCCAAATTAGTAGTATGTGCGCCCGTCTGAGCAAAACCATCGAGAACACTCAATACCTGACTAGCATGTCCTGTAGAACTATAGTAGCAATAAATCCAGGTTGGTTCTGGGCTAGTCCCATCTCCTTCTCCAGAATATCATCTTGAGGCTCAATATAGGGGTCTGGGACTCTTATCTAGCACGATCCTGACCGGATCTCTATGCTTCGCCCTAAGCTGGTGCTGCTGCTCTGAATCAACCCCGACCCCAAGAATGTGCTCCCCATGACCACGCACGGCTGGTGCCTATTCCTGTGCCTCCTCTCTTACCACATCGGCACGAGTCCTAACCATCTGTGAGAGAATGGAAACAAAGGTCAGATACCAATTTGATTCAACTTAGCATGAAAGGAATGCAGAATGTGAAATTTCCTAAATGTCCCACTGCCTCCCGAAGATATGTACGGACATCTTCGTACCGATCCATGAGACTCTACTAGACATTGCTTTGGTACTTAAGACCGTTTAACCAAGGGATTTTATACCAACTTTGTCATGAGCCTTTTCAGGTGTTGTGGTGGCACCTACATAATCCAACCTTGTAGGCGAACCACTACCTAATCATTAAGATGATATAACATAAGTAAACGCAAAAGAAATATGAATACTACATAGGTAGTCTCATAATATAATGCGGAAGAAAATGATAACTCTAATATATCCAAAACAACCCCCAAGTGATTTAGTCTGTGGGTACTAAAGCACTAACAAATATGAAAAATAGACACGTATGCCAAAACTATATACATAGTCTGAAACAAGTCTCTCAAAGCAAGAAAAAGACTGTGATAAAGAAGGAGCATCCAAGGGTATATTGAAGATAGCATCCTCACCCTGTATACAGGGGATCAGCTGCTCGAATGCAGCCATGTATGTGGTCTCGAGCTGGTGGTCAGATCTCTATCTGCATCAAGGAAAGATGCATCAAATGTAGCATGAGTACACAACGTACCCCCATAGACATCATAGGCCAACACCGATGGAAGGTACATAATTAGAGATAAATACCAAGTTGACACCAAGTAATCCTATACTACACAGTTCCAGGTATAGTCACATAGTCCACATAAAGATTCACAGAGTTCACATGTTTTCTTATTTTAATAATAGTCCATATTTACTTACATAGTCGGTTCCAAGATTTGTACAATAGCTCAAGTATCAAGAAGAAAGTATAAAATTTTCATGTCCAAAATTTAGTCAAGTCATCAACAATCACTTCCAATACAAGTCCATTCACAAGTAATCAATCATAGGGCATGTATATGTATGATATAAATATAATGCCTATGCCAGGTACCTTTCCATCAACCGATATACATACTTTACAGGGGTTTCCCATATTAAAGTGACCCATGGGGGACTCGCGAAGTTCATATACCTCTCCGCTCCAGAAACTCTTGGTTGTAATAATATCATATTACAGGTGTGCAACTCTTCTCCCCGCATATCAATATAATCTCAATGTTTCCATGATCTCAATAGTGTTCTTAATTTTTCCGGTACCTTGGATCCACAGAGAAATCATACCACTCCAATATCAATATCATAGAGCCATAAGTGTATGAATGCAAATCACAATATAAGGCAAGATATCATGATAAAATGAGATGAAACCAAATAAGAGATGAATTATCACATGTGATGCAATTAAGTAGGGGTATAAGTGGGTAAATGGGTCAGAGTTTGGTTATAAATGGGTCGACCCAAAAATGGGACTCAAAGTGGGGTTCTCGGGTGGGGTGTTTCTACCGGGCAGTATGGTGTTGTGGGGAAATTTAGGGTAGGTGTAGATGGAATCGGACTTAGGCATTTTGTGGGGGTGTTCCGGGTATGTTGATGGTCGGGTCTTGGTGGTTGGGTAGTTGCAAGGTGATAGAACAAAACTGAAACGGTGAGGTCATCGACAAGGTGTATTATGCAGACTGTTTGGTGTTGTCGGGATTGGATGGGATTGTGGGTGGTTTCGGTTGGGAAAATTTGGTGGGGATTTTTATGGAGTCTTGTGGGATGTGGTGGTAGAAATAATGAAGTGGTTTGGACAAGGAATGAACACGGGATGCTAGGTGCAAGCCCTTGTACAAACCAAGTGTTTGGGACGGTCGATATGAACAAGGGTAATGACAAGGGTTTTAATGCTCGTGTCGAAACCAAGTATAGTTTGGCCAATTGGACAAGGACTAGACCGGGGTTGCTATGTACAAGCCCGTGAACAAGCCAAGTGAGGGTGTCCGGTAACCTTAAGATAGACCCTAGGCTTGGATTTGGTTGGATCACACAAGTTCCAACGTCCACTTGCACCAAGGGGGTTCCATAAGCTTGGGTTTGATTAGATCACACAAGTTCTAACCAAGACTTACACCGAAGGGACCTTAGTTTAGTTCCACTAAGTCATACAAGTCTTAGCTAAACTTACACCCAGGGTTTAGTTCACACAAGAACCGAAGGCCCACACAATGACCAATCTAAGGTAGATAACACCAGAGTTGAATACCTTAGAGTATGAGTAAAACTCAAGTTTATATTTCAATCAACTCTGAAATTTACAATGTCCTAAGGGTCCTATTTATAGTGATACATGGACCTTTCTAGAAAGAAAACTAAAGGACACAAACTACATTGAACTTCTCGGCCTAGTGAGAACAAATGGGAATGGGCTTGGGTTTTCTTAGTGGCCAAGGGTGTTCTCGGCCATTGTGGGAACAATGGGAAAGGTCTTGGATTTTCTTGGAGACAAGGATGAACTCAACCCCTTTTATACCCCTTTGTGGATCCCATGACGAAGAATGCATGAACTTGGCTCTTCGTAAATCTCATCTTCTTGGAATAAGTTTGGAAGCTTTCATTCTTTGTATTTTCTTTGATGAATCATTCGGCCAACTCTTGATATTCCCATGGCTGATCTTGATGCCTCCCACATGGCTAGATGTATTATTGTATTATTTCCTTGGAAGCCTCATCCTCTAGATCATTCTTGCCATTGACAACTTGTCACTCTCAGCCAAGTCATCCACTCATCTTTGCCATCTTTTCCTCTCGGCCTAGTCATCCTTATTACATAGATCATTAAATGTGTCCTAATTGGATCTAGGAGTTATTTACACGTTACATCATGTCCAAAGGAGAACTACAAGCTAAGCTAGGAATTAAAGATAAGCTAAAAAAAAAAATGGTCTTCGGCCAAGACCTACATACAAAGCCGAAAGTAGAGTTTTCTTCTTAGCCTTCACGTGATGTCTTTAATCCCATTCCATATTCCATGCATTTTAGGCATCTAGTTGTAGGTTGACGGACAATCATTGACACCCTTGATAATTCTCCTCTCAGCTCATGATGAAAGTTTAAGCCCACGGGATTTCATTCATCAACATGCTTTCAAGAATTCAATACACAAATACAAATCCAAGTGCAATTCAGGATATCATATCGAAAGCAGGTGTGATGAGTAAGCATATCAATCAACTATGGCGACAAGCCCACATATGGCAACAAATCCAAATAATCAGCAGTCAGAACCAACACGAGGTTGATTCCTTAAACTCCATCATCACAGCTCAACACTGGTACCCACTCAGACGTTCATCACAACCGTCTGAGTGGAACCCCCAAACACGTCAAATACCCCTCATTATTTATACCTAATTATGCACTTCTATCAAAGTCTCGAAAAGCTAAACCGTAGCCTACCTCTGTGTCAAACGGGTGCGCCAACAATCAAGCCCCAGTGATAACCTTCCCCTTCCTTCGCACCTCGTGATAATTGAAGTCTATTTACAGATATACTACTCGCTATTATAAAAGACTTACACAAAATAAAGACATAATATTTAGCAAAATCAAGAACATAAATATCGACTCCGGGCCCACTTCACCAAGACTCAAAAATTAATACCCAAAAAACCATTAATACATATTAGGTAATCATATACTTAAGTTAATTTAAAAACTATCCACAATTGAACCCCCAATTGGACATTAATCAAAAAGCCCCATTTTGAAACCCTAGAATTTCCCCCAATTGAAAATAGGCTTCTACAACCAACTTAAGATACAACATGGTAATCTAACATAATCCAATCCCAATTCATGATATTAACACAATTTGATCCATAAACCTCTATTAAAATGTATAGTATAGCTCTCTTATTCTCATAGAATCTTGAAATTAATTTTCCCCAGCATAATAACACACTACATCACTATTAATGAACTTTGAATCCTAAATTTAATCCATAAAAGGGAAGAATCTATTACCTAAAGGATGAAATTGCTTCTAGGGTTCTGAAAATACTCAGTGGCAGCTTTGATTTTGAGGTTTGCTATTTGGGAAAAAGAAACCTGACCTAAAGAATATATAGGACACCTGATAAAGTACTTTTCACCAATGGAATCAACTCTACTGGAGCGGATCGGCTGTTGCGGAAAAAACCTCTGGTGAGGCAGTGTCACTTGACACCTCGCCTCAGCGCCACGATGAGTATGACTCCGCAAGAGCAGACAAACCCTCCACTATGAGATAAATCCACAAATCTTAGACTTACGCTTCGGCGAGACAAACTCTCGCCGAGGCGGACATGCTTGAGCGGACACTGGTGCCACCGAAGTAGACACCAGACACCAGCAATGGGAAAAAAAGCTCCAAACCTATACCAACCACCCAAAACACTTTCGAACCCTCAAACACAAACCATATATGCTCGTCTATGGTATATAGTGATACATACACATTTAACCTAGCTAAGACATACTTTTCTAAAGAATCGTCCGAAAAAACCAAATATCCAAACTTCACAAATAAGTCCACAAACAACATCATATTGCCTCAGGAATCAAACCAATGACTCGACCAAGTCATAAATGACCCTTCAAAACTACCGTAAGCGACTGAAACTGTAAAAGAACCCATCTAGCTAAAAGTCAACTTTGAGTTAAACTAACCAACTATAAGTTTATAGACTTTGGGTTTTTTATCCGAATCCTATATAAATAGATCTCAGGATCCATGCCACCCTTCCCTGTGTATCATAAACCCCACATAAAGTCTACGAGAAGGGTCAATTAGGCAAATAAGGGTCTTTAGCTAAAAATGACCAGATGGGTTGTTATAGACTTATGGAAACTCGCTAACAACTGGTACAAACTGAAAAGTTAGGGTCTGGGTATCTGTATCCCTGACCCGAACTAGATGGTAAATGTACCCTTTGGATATCATCTTTCTAGCTTTAAGATAGGAAATAAACCTACCTATGGGTGTTATTGCACCACCCTCCCATTCTATGACTAGTTAACCAGGAAATTCAAAACTCACAATATTGTTTCAGCATCCTAATATGACATAACATAAAGACAACCAATCCATGTCCATGATTATATTGAAGTCTACGATTTCCAACTTTACCAAGTCGGCTACTGCAATGTGGTGATAGAATCTAACTAGACAACCCTTATACACTTGTCTAGTTATAATCGAGTCTCCAACTGGAGTGGATACTTTAAAGGGTTCATACAACTTTTCTGGTTCTATCCCAAATTTCTTAGAAATAAATGGGGTCACATATGATAGAATGGATCTAGGATCCATATGGACATAAATGTCAAAAGTGAAAAAGGTTAGTATACTTGTAACAACATCTAAATGGGCCTCTGTATCCTGACAACCAGATAATGGATACAAGAAGTTTGGACCTCCACATGTGTTTTCAGACTTGGCTGCACCACACCTTGACTGGGCTTGAGAATTGTGAGGAGCTGCCTGAATTTATAAATTGAGCCACATTACCTCTGATACCCTATCTTGCTGATGGATAGTATCTCTGAAAGTGACCTCGCTGGACATACCCATATTAGATATCCATGCACATACAACATTCCCCTGCATGCCTCTTAATAAACTTACCGTAAATTAGGTTATCATACTTCTTCTAACCCACACTAGCTTGAGACTACGAACCTGCTACCCTGAAATTTTATCTCCCTAATCATTCCTGAACATTGGGACTAGGGCACTAGCTGAAGATGAAGCGGTCCTGATGACCTATTTTTAAAGAGTTGTCTGCTTTCACCTCCTCTATGACCAAAATGACCTGAATACTTATCTCTCTTATTGAACTCCCTATCATTTTCCTTCAACAAATATTCATCTTCCTTCTTCCTATCATCGATACCGTGAACAAAAGCAACCATCTTAGTAATGGTCATCTCTTTGTTCAGAGCAACAATATTAGCATCACTGAACAAATAAGGCTCGAGACCTAACATAAATTGTCTAACTCTGGCCGTCATATCTGTAACTATGTGCGGACCATACTTAGCTAATGAGACAAACTTGAGATAGTATTCTTGTGTGCTTATGGTATTTTTTTTAGCCTCTCAAACTCTAGGGCCTTGTCTTCCCTGACTTCTAGTGGTAGGAAGTGTTCAATAAAGGAGTCTGCATATTCATCTCAAACTGCGGGTGGTGCATCTTCCCCTCAAGTCTGTTCCCACATCTCATACCAAGTATTTGCAATATCCTGCAACTAATAGGATCTAAACACTACCACCTCTATTTTAGTGGTATTCATAGTACAAAAGACCTTCCAAATCCCGTCAATAAAATTATGTGGGTCCTCAGTCTTGATGGACCCTGTAAACACTGGCAGATTCATGCGAATGAACTCCATGATCCTGGAACTGGACGACCCTCAGCTGACAACATTATTCGAAGTCATCTCCTGACGTTGAGCCTGGTTAGCAATAATTTGAGTGAAAAGTTGGATAGCTTATATGACATCCACATCCATAGAACTGAGTGGTGGATTAACTGTAGCACTAGCCCCTACAGGACTTTCAGTAACTGGTGGGGGTGAAGTCGGGGGCACTATACTCGATGCAACTCCCTGAGCCTGAGAGTTAACTCCTTGGGCAGCATTAGAAGCATCCCTCTTGCTTGTTGCTGACTTTCTTTTAGCAGGCATTTCTTTGAAATGTGTAATACGCACGAGTTAGAAGAATGTCCTAAAGGTATAGCTTTAACTGCATAATCTAGAGTATGATAGAAGTGAGACAATCATAAATGTCTTGTTAGTCAACTATTTACATGTGTGGCATGCACACACACATAAAAGTGACCCTAATGGACACAATTTTATAGATTCTATAAGACACTTGAACCTGGCTATGATACCAAGCTTTGTGACGCTCCAAACCACAGTCTGGGTGAAACACGACACTCCGTGCCTAACTACAAGTGACCGAGTGAACCACATGACTTGTTGAGTCAACATGGGCATAACAAGCATGTAATAACAATAATTTAAAACATGTAAAATTGGATACTATAAATATAATCTAACACCCCAAATGAAATAAGGTTCACCAACAATGGATACTAAAGAAATCCTAGTGAACTGATCCGTCATCCTGAAACTCCATACATGCACCGTGAAGTGCAGGCTCGGGACAAAAGGGACATACGTACATTTGAATTCTACTCATATGTAAATCAACTAAATGAATAAGAAGGAACATGAAATAATATGTCATGCCCCAGCTTTGGAGGGACGATACCGACATTCGGTGCCTTACTTGATTGAGCAAACTAAACTATAACTTATATCTCTCGATGTAAATAAGCATACTTAGGTATGTAAGGCTAATATGAAACTCAAATAATACCAACATAGGTCAAGAAGGACAAACTCCAGATAATCTGAAACTGAAACAACTACAAAATGAATATAGATAACTGGGCCAACAAGGCCTCTCTGAGTGCAATCATGCTATAACTCAAAAGGTGTATATAAGGGATGGCAAGGCCTCAAGACTGACATTTGTACAACAACAAAATAAGTCTACAAGCCTCTAAAGATAATACTGTACTGGGGGTGGGATAGGGCCCCGGCCTTCTCATTCTAGTTGTATACAAAACTTTAACTACGACAACTCCGAATCAAGTTGAGCTTACCGACTCACCTGATGCTCGGTAATCTACTCCTAGAATCTATCTCCCTATCTGTCAGATCCTGCGTGACATGAAACACAATATCATCATGCAAAGGGACGTTAGTACAAAATAATATACAGAGCATATAAGGCTACTAAAATAACTGAAAGCTGAAACTAAACTGAAAGCTGTCATAACTGTAAGTACTGAGAGTCAATGATAAACTATGTAAGTACTTATCTGCTGATGTCTCATCTCACACTGATGTAATATAATAGATATATATCTACATGATCGCATAAAGGGCTCAGTATGTGTGTGACTACCCGGCCACGTGGGCTCGGTGCTATCCGATCATGGAAGACTCGGTATGTCTACCCGACCATGGGAGACTCAATGTATCTACCTGGCCATGGGAGGCTAAGTGTGTCTACCCGGCCGTGTGCAGCTCTGTAATGCAATACATATATATAGTTATCTAGCCACATATAGGGCTCAATCTTTTGTTTCTCTATGAATCTGTAAGCCTGTGACTGAACTCTTTTCTTTCTCATTGAACATGAATCAATATGGTCTAAAACATACATGTTGACACCTAATTATTACCCTCTAATAGTTTTATCTAGTTATTCAAGTATCCTGAGTCACAGACGGAGTGAAATATACTTCTTACAAGACGAATGTGATTTTACAAGATTTTTTCGAGAGTATTTCGTCATTTCATTTGAAAAAATATCATATGGTATATAAAATGTATATCATGTTCTAATTTTACATAATTTTTACCATTAATTATAATTTTGAAATTTTAACCAACAATTATAACTTTAATTATTTTAGAAATTCTCAATATTAAGGAATTAATGTTTTTTTGTAATTAATGTTCCACTCCGTCAAAGTAGGAAAATTTGTCTAATTAAATATGATAATGTAATTACATCTCAATTTCAAGTCATGTTTTAAATTGAAAAGATTTTTGCATAATTTAAATATTTCAATTTCCAAACAATGTCAAAATTAGGCTTAAATTAAAGCTATTAATCTAATTTGACTATATTTGAAATGTTTGGTCTATAGTTAATTTAAAACATGGCCATATTTTCAAAATGAGGCAAATGTCTCAAAATTCGTATTTAAAATACATTGGACTATCTTTTCCCTTAAACGGCCGAGCCAAGGCTAAATTAGTTCAACACTCGGCCCAGACCCATGACATTGAGTGTAAAAGAGACAGACTATTTCTTTATCACTTTACACAATTTGGGGCTCGAAAGGAACCCTAATGCCTCTCTCTCTCCACGCCGATGCCATTTTTGGAAAGGTCAAAGAGTGTACACTATTAGCACAGGTCTGCAGAGGTCCAAAAATGGAAAGAGTATTAATTTCTCTTTCCACATCTCACCAAATGCCATTTTAAACCACCCCAGGTGAGGTTACCCCTCTATGAGTTGTGTTTTTGTGAATCTTTAATGGTTCTTGTCTAATTCCGATTTGAATTCTCAAATTTTATTGGTTATGAACTAATTGGAGGGAAATTTCCCCCCAATTTATGTCCTCCCACAACGAATCATTGAGCTCGGCTAGGGTTTTGTTGAACCCTATAAATTAATACCTTTGCCTTTATTTTGAGGTATCTGAAACTTGATTTGTGGAATTCACATTGATTGAGAGTCTTAATCAAGTTTAAATTGACTAATTATACTTAAGTTGGGATCCAAACCCTTTGGTGGAATCCAAAATTATTTTAATTAGTCCTTCACAATCTAAAACTTTCCTTTTTCGTGTGTTTGCGAGTCTACGAGGTCTCCGGAGTGAAGATTCAAGCTCCTATCAATCTTTAGGCTACCTTCATACAAGGTAAATGCTTTACCTTTAAGTAACTCTTAATTAATTTCACTATTTGTGCTTATTATGTGATTACTAGTATGATTAGTCAAATATGATGCTTATTATGTTAATGTAGGACCAGTTCTGCTATGTATAACCTATTTAGATTAAGATCATGTCTGAATGTGTTAGTTAGAACCTACATTAGCCAATATGCAAACTGTTTGTATTTGTATTAGTGTTAAGGTGTTAGTTGAGGTTTGTTTTGAGCTATGAATAGATTGTTGGGTTGGAATCATATTTGTTATTGAGCATGAAGCATGTTTTAACTATATATGGGCTATTCAAATCAGTTTGAATGATTAGTAGGCTACTGTTTGAGGTTTTTTTGTGATGATTTAAAAGGTCTGTGTGGTTAATATAAGGTTTAAAATGCTAGGATAAGCTTGTTTAATCATATAATTTGAAGTTAATAGGCTTAATATATAGGTAACTAACCTAATCAACTTGTTTACTAGAAATAACCATGGTTTGAACATATCACTGGTTTATGCAGTTTAAAGGGATAGAGATACCTCAGTTTTCATGATTTATATGCTTTACGGATAAAAATGGACATAGACATATGTTATGTATGCCTACTGTAGTTGAATGAAGCATGTATGGATGGATACAGTATAAAATGACCTTAAACATTAAGAATAGCATATAGGTTCTAAGTTGACTGAAATAGCCTGTATATCTAATTGTTAGACTGTCTAAAGATTTAAAAGGTCATTTGAGGACCTATAGGGGTTAAGTTAGTTTAAAATAGATCCATAATGTTGTAAGATGCAAAAGGAATGTTTAAATCCAAAGATGTTAACAGATAGGGATAATGACATACTTCATTTGCCCCTCTCTCCCCCAAAGTCATATTGTTTTTGTTTTTTTCCCAGTTTAACCAATTGTAATATGTGAAGGCATGGAGTATTTAGTTTCTGGATGTCATTAGGTGTTGTTGATGCTATGTTGTGTCTTAGGGATACACCAAGTTAGTTAAAACTTCAAAAGGGTGATTATTTTATGAATGTCTGAGGTTCATGGCCTTCTGTTCTAAATGATCCTGAGAGTGGTAATGGACCTACATACTCGTTGCGGTGCATGATTATGTTGATTCGGCTTCTTATCCTCATCATGTCACACGAAATTGTTGTGCCCGTACTGCCCCTATCAAATGGTTCCAAGGAGCAACAAGAGTCTTTGAAGCCTTAAGAAGGAAGATTTGTGAAGCCCCGATTCAAACCGTGCCAAGCCGTGAAAGGCCATGGGACATCAAACATGAAACTAGAGTAGGTACCATCCTTTGTTGTAGCACAAAAATGAATGATGTACTGTTCCATGGCAAGGGATTATACTCTAGGGGATTCGTAGCACAACACGGGCAACATTTAAAGTCCAAGCCGTTTGGCTTATATTCGGATCCTTATTTGGCAAATTTCGAGGAAGGCGTCCACAAGATAAAACTTCCGAATTATGGACGTATTAGTTCAACACTTGTGGCTGAATTTTTTTTACCACATGTAAACGACGCGAATTTGAGGGAAAATTCTTCCAAAGAAGGGGAGATTCATGTAAATCATCCTGCGAACTTAAACTCCCAACATAAGTTGAGAAGATCTTTGCTAAGAGTGCCAACAATGGCACGTCATTCTATACTTATATGCCTAACATGGCATGGATAATGGAATGGAGTTGGAGTTGTGACATGAAGATTTTGAAAGTCTTGTATTTTCGGTCTTCTTATTTGGTCTTGTCGAGACCATGTATATTCTTTTAGCTTATCTTTAATTCTTAGCTTAGCTTATAGTTATCCTTAGGATATAGTTAATGTACCACGTAATAAAGGGACAAAGTCGAGAGGTCCTCCAAGAAGATGACAAGGTCGTGTGAAGTTGTTCAAGCCAAGGTGACAAGGACAAGAAGGATGACTAGGCCAAAAGTGACAAGTTGGCAAGGACAATAATGGTCTAGAAGATGAAGTGTTGGTCGAAATACTCCCTTATCCATTCGACCAAGGCATACAAATGTAAGGAATGGAAGCTTCCAACACATTCCAGGAAGATGAGGTTGTTGGAAGAAACAAGTTCATAAATATTGTTACATAGGAGACAACAATTTCGGCCTAGAGAAGAGGAAGAGGTGGCCGAACTCCCTTGGTCACCAAGTCAATCCAAATGTGTTCACACTAGGTGTTAGTTTGTGTCTTTTCATTTTCTTTCTAGAATAGTATATTTTGTACTATAAATAGAGGCCTTAGGCCATTGTAAAATGCAAAGTTTGTTGAATATAAAACTTGAGTGTTTACTCATCCTTGATAAGTCTTTCAATCCGAGATTGATATTCTTAGTTGGTGCTCCGGGAGTACCTTCGGTTCTTGTGTTAACCAAACCCTTGGTTCAAGTTTAGCTAAGACTGTGTGACTTAGTTGAACTCAAACTAAGGTTTCACTTTGGTGTAATCTTGGTTAAGACTATGTGACTTAACTAAGTCCAATCTTAAGGAACCCCCTTTGGTGCGAGTGGACGTTGGGACTGTGTGACCCAACCAAACCCAAACCTAGGGTCTATCACAAGGTTACTGGTCACCCTCACTTGGCTTGTTCATGATCATTTCAGTTAGAAACCTCGGACTAGACCTTATCTAATTGGAAAACCCATCAAGATGTCGACTTGGGCATTGAAAACCCCTTGTCATTATCTTTACCTTATCGACCAATTGTACTTGTTTTGTACTTGGAATTTCACTTAGCATCCCATGTCCATTACTCGTCCAAAACACTTTCGTCTTTCCACCACCACATCCCACAGTACCTTAAAAACCTCCACCCAAAAGGCCAACCCCCTAAACCATCCACAACTGCCCTTCTAAACCCGACATCCACAAACTGTCCGCATAACACACCTTACCGGGAACCTTACAGTTTTAGTTCTGTTCCGTCGCCTTAATACCATCCAACCATCAAAACCCGATCATCAAGATCACCCTAAATCTTCATAGAACATCCCCATAAAATTCCTTGATCCAATTCCCCCTATACCTACCCGAAACAGCCACCAACCTACACTGCCTGGCCGTAACACCCCAACCGAGGACCTCACTATTGCAGGTATGTTCCGTGGCCTCGACACTATCAAACCACCGAACCCCAACAATTACGACAACCCTGAATACACCCGTAACCATCCCAGAAAGTGCCTAAAACCAAATGCCCATGAATCCACCCAAAACAGCCACCAAATTGCCCATTACTGGCTAAGCTGAGAACCCTCACTTTCAAACCCTTTTTCGTGTCAACTTGTTCCCTGCCGAACTCAGCCCCACTCACCATCACTCACTCCTCCATACTTACATCACACTTCCATTTGACGGTTAAGGCCAACTACGGGAAGTTAACACCGTGTATGGAACGTTATACATTCCGTTGGAAGATGCAATGTAATCCATGGATGGATGTAGAACCTTGTGTATGGAACTCACGAGGGGACTTGGAAAGTTGCACAATACGAATGGCATCAAACCATAGTTGACCTTTAAGACCGTCTTCCATTCACCTTCTTCTCGGATTCCCATTTGAGGGTAGCCACTTCTCAATTCTATGTTGATGAATAATTTGGCTTCACTTAATTCATCAAAAAGGTCTTTCAACCTCGACATAGGAAGTTTGTTCCCCATGATGAAGTTGTCTACCTGTCGGCTTTCAACACACGTGTGCCAAGTTTCATTTTATTTTGACTCCATCAAGATTGTAACCTTGTTCGGATTGTGGCCATAGGCTGTATGATTAAGTAATGAACTTCTTGGAAATAAACCTTGAGTATGTTCAATACCTTCCACTGTTGGTGACCCGGTTTCAAGCTCGTTCGCATATACAACTTCCAAGGACTCCTTCAAGTCGGCATCTCTAGCATTCCCCTTTTTAAGCTCTTGCTCTATATTTCGTGCATCAATCAAGGGGACCTCAGACTATTATTGTTCTTCTAGTAGTATGGGATCCTTAATATCCAAGGAAAATTGACACTCTCGATACTCTTCTCTAAGCAGAGCCCGTGAATTTAGACATCCTACTTCTTGACATTAGAAGCATTTTTTTCTTTTTTTTTATCTACCCCTTTTGTAACTTCTTCACGCTCTTAGGTATACAATGGATTAGCGAAAGAAGTGCTTCCCCTTTCTACCTTTTTACTATTCTCTTCAAATTCTTGGCGATACAAGGGGTTGGTAAAAGAGATTCCGCCCTTTGCTTTAACATTCGTGGATTTAACATAGGGATTTGGGGTACCTTTACTTGCATGCCTTGGGATGTTTTGCACAACCCTTAACTTGTCATTTTTACTCATGGCATGTCTCGCAAGTTCTTTTCTCAAGACTTGCACTTTTTATGCAAAACATATCCCTTACGATCCTCCTTAGTTCTTCTTTGTTTATGTGAGCCATAGCGTTAATGCGTGGGACTGGAATGCCTTGATCTAATACCAATTTGATGTAAGTACGGAGGGGTGAGTTAGGGTTAGTGGGGATGAGTTCGGCAGGGAACTAGTTGAAGCAACAATATATGTGAAATAGCGGTTCTAAGGTTAGGTGGTGTTTTGGGACTGTTTCGGATAGTTTTCTGAGGAGTTGGGATTAAACGCTTTGTGGGGTCATTGAGGGTGCATTTCGGGTTATTGTGGTGGTCAGGGTTTAGTGAGTATATGGTGGCAAGGCCACAGAAAAGAACCTGAAACAGCGAGGTTCCCAATTTATCGGCTACTGCCGGGCAGTGGGGATGTGGGGGCTGTATCTGGTAGTTATACAAGAAATTGGGTCAAATAGTTTTATGGGGAAGTTCTAGATAGGTTGAGGGTGATCTTGATGATCGGGGTTTGATGGTTAGATGGTGGTAATTCAACGGAACAGAACTGAAACAGTAAGGTTCCGGGTAAGTGTGTTATTCTGACAGTTTGTTGTTGTCAGGTTTGGACGGGCAGTTGGGGATGGTTTCTGGGGTTGGCCTTTGGGGTGGATGTTTGTAAGGTATTTTGGGATGTGGTGGTGGAAATCACGAAGTGGTTTGGACAAGGAATGCACACGGGATGCAAAGTACAAACCCGATGACACACCAAGTGTTGGATGGTTGATAAGGATATGGTCGATATGGCTGGATAATGACTTGGGGATTTTAATGCCCAAGTCGACACCAAGATGGGGTGACCAATTTAAAAAATTCTAGTCCGAGGTTGCTTTGTGCAATGCTCGTGAACAAGCCAAGTGAGGGTGGTCGGAAAACCTTATGATAGACCCTTGGTTTGGGTTTGGTTGGACTACACAGTTCCAACATCTACCTATGTCGAGGGGGTTCCTGAAGCTTGGGTTTTGATTAGGTTACCCCGTACTAACCAAGAGTTACACCAAAGGGAAACCTTAGCTTGGGTTTAACTAGGTCACACAATCCTAACTTCAACTTACACTAAGGGTTTTGGCTCACACAAGAACCAAAGGTCCATCCAAAGAACCGACTAAGAATAACAACCCCGAGTTGAAATACTTAGTGAAATGAGAAAACTCAAATTTAATATTCATCAAACTCTAAATTTTACAATGGCCTAAGGCCTCTATTTATAGTACAAAATAGACTATGCTAGAAAGCAAATGAAAAGACACAAACTAACACCTAGTGTGAATGCATTTGGATTGACTTGGTGACCAAGGGAGTTCGACTACCTCTTCCTCTTCTCTAGGACAAAATTGTTGTCTCCTACATAACAATATTCATGAACTTGATTCTTCCAACTACCTCATCTTCTTGGAATGTGTTGGAAGCTTCTATTCCTTGCATTTGTGTGCCTTGACCAAATGAATAAGGGAGTATTTCGACCAACACTTCATCTTCTTGGTGTCCTCAAGTTGGTTCATGAATTGTCTTTTTGGAAGCCTTATCTTCTAGATCATTCTCATCCTTGCCAACTTGTCACTTTTGGCCTACTCATCCTTCTTGTCCATGCCACCTTGGCTTGAACAACTTCACACAGCCTTGTCACATTTTTGAAGGACCTATTGGCTTTGTCCCTTTATTACGTGGTACATTAACTATGTCCTAATGTGAGCTAAGAGTTATTTACACGTTACACCATGTCCTAAGGAGAACTACAAGCTAAGATAAGAATTAATGATAAGCTAAAAGAAAACATGGTCTTCGGCCAAGACCTACATACAAAGGCCGATCAAAATGTCTTCATCTTAAGATCTTCAAGTCCAATCTTCAATCTCACTCCATATTCCATGCCATTTTAAGCACATTATCATCGGATGATCAAGCATCTTCGGAACTCTGAGCTTACACTTCGAGGATAAAATTGAAACCTTGAGCTCACAGAGATTTTTACATCAAACCCTCAATATGACAATAACACTATAGAAGCACTTTCCACTAGTCTCACAAGACTTTTGATGTTGGATTTGGATAGTTTAGATTTGGATTTACTCTTGAACCATAGAAGGACACTTATAAATGGTTTGGGAGGTGTTAAGGTACTGGTCTGGTCGAAAATGGCTTAAAACAAGCGTTGCACCGCTTAAATAAAGAATTAGAAAATCCAACTGCCTAAGTGGGTCCCAATCGAGCTACTTTACAGCGTGTTCTTAAAATGCATATAGATAACTTTTTGTAGAGAGCTCTGATTGACAAACAGTTTGTCGCGTTGTAAAGTATACTCGCCGAACATGAATTTAGATAGGTTGTACACCCCATAACACCTTATATATTACGAGATATAACCTCATAAAGTTAGTCCAAAATCCTATCCAGAATTCTGCCTACCTTTCCCCCGAGTTTCGACGAACTTAATTTCTTCGATTCGTTTAGCCCCGAGTTCTTATGAGACTTACTTTACACTTGTTTTAAAACCTTCCCTTAACTTTGTAGAGGTATCTTAACCTCCCTGAGTCACTTCACCTTAACTCATTTATAATTTAAAAGATGATCCCATTCCGAGCTTACGTCAACTAACTCATTATGCAACTTAGCATGTGAAATTACAGAATGTAAGATCTTTCCCCCCTTAGAAACATTCATCCTCGAATGTACACATGAGGAACTGCCTCTTATAGACTTTATAAAAAAATTGGTGGATTTTGCTCTGTAATACTAAATATCCCATAAGCTGCGCGCAGCCTAGAAAACATATTATATGCCACATAGGGTCATATCTCAAGATATAACAATGGTAGTCTCAATGGTTATCAAACATTAATATAAATGCAGGGGTACTAGAACTCACCTCAAACTAACTCTAGATAATTTATGATGCCTTACTCTCTATCACGTCTCCTGTCTAGAACAAGTTAGCGTACTTCTTCCTCATTGCCTTATCTACTTCCCAAGTTAGCCTCACAGAGGCTTCTCCTTAGTGCTCGGCTTGTGGGCTTGATTATCTAAAATTGCCACGAAAATCTCCTCATAGCATAGGTCCTCAGTGACCTGAACACCGTCTATTGGAACAACCCGAGATGGGTCTCCAACAAACTTGATCAACATAGAAATATGGAAGATTGGATGCATTACCTCTAACTCTAAGGATAAATCTAGCACGTAGGCTATGTGGCATATTCTGTGAATGATCTTGTAAGGACTGATATATCTTGGGCTTAACTTGACCTTTCTTTCCATAATGCATTACGCCTTTCATAGGTGAAACATTCAAGAATACCTAATCGCCCACATAAAACTCTAGATCATGACGATAAACGTCTGTATATGTCTTCTAGTGACTCTGAGTTGTTAGCAGTCGCTCTTGAATAAGTTTTAACATCTCTACAACTAGCTGGACCTAATCTAGTCCCAAAAGCTCTATCTCACTTATCTAGGACCACCCGATCGGGGATCTGCACTTAGGCCCATACATAGCCCTATAAGGAGCTATTCTGATACTGGAGTGATAACTGTTAATATGCGCAAATTCACTGAGGGGTAAATGGTCATCCTAATTATCCCTGAAGGCTAACACACACATTCTCAATATATCCTCGAGAGTCTATAAGTTGTACCAGGGTTCTTTTGTATTCCCAAACCTCTCTAGAAGTTTACTATAAATAGATCTCCTCTATCTAAAATAATGGACATTAAATGCCATAAAGTCACACGATCTCCTTAATATACAACTTTGTATAATACTTGACCTTGTGAATAACTCTGTCTAGCACGAAATAGGTCAACTTTGTGAGTCTATCGACCATCACTCATATGGAGTCATACTTCATATATGAGTGGGGCAACTCCACAATGAAATTCATATCAATCATCTTTCATCTTTAAGTTTATATCTCTATACTTTTTAATAGCCCTCTAAGCCTTTGATGCTCTATCATTACTTACTGGCAATTGGGACATTATGCCACAATACCGGCAATGTCCATGTTCATATCATTTCACCAATATATATATCTGATATCATGGTACATCATTCTCGAACAAGGATAAATAGATTAACAAAAATAATGTACCTTCATCACAATTTTTCCCCGATGCCCAACTATATCTAGGGAATACATTCAACTTCCGCAATAGAGGACTCTATCCCCCTTAAGCTAAAACATTGACTTCTCTTGTCATGGAACTATTTCATTTAATATCGCTAAATTGGAATCCTTGTATTGTTGTTCCTTTACATCTGTTGCAAGGGATGATCTGTTTACATTCTGAATCATAGTTCTACCATCATCGAACTCCCATGCTTGCTAACTGATGGAGCTCTTTGGCTAACTTGCTCTTTTCTCGGCTTCTAGCTAAGCCGCACTGCCTATAGATCTCATCGTATGGTGCCCTGAAGGTTGTCACCTTGTTGTATGAACTTTAAGCTATATTACGACAAAATCTGCATACTGCTACTCTTTCACTTTTACCACTAAGGGTATTACCACTGGGTTCTGAATGGTCACTCTGTTGTTATCTTAGTTTAATGCTCTTTTACCACTTTCGTGGGATACTCTCCCATAGTAGTATAACTTCTGAGTTGTTTCCTTCTCGAGGAGGACCATGCTCAACTATATCATCTTGACTCATGTTTACTTACTTTTAGTCCCAAGGACTATTACTCTCTGGAAGAGGACTCGTGTATCTCTGTACTATAAAGTTGTCACGTTATATCTCACACGCGTGCTCCACTATTGACTACCCTAAGTCATGAGTCCATAATTCTCCTTAACTTTCTCAACCGATCTTAAGTGTAGAGAATATCATTTCCTTATTCATTCTAAATATGTGTATTGTGACTGCATTATCTTTTCTTATCTTTGCTAATATGGAGTTCCTATATACATTACCTCAGGTATAATTCTGGGTTCTGATTTAGTTCCTTGTCCAATCAGCATACCTAACAAAAAGCTATGGACATACTCCCTTATTGGTTTCATACCCATATTTTAAAAAAAAAATTGTGACCCATACTTTAAACCACTATACTCGGAGTAAATTATCCTCCTTCATCTCTGAGATATCACCTATTATCTATATATTTTTAGAGTGAAACTTCTCGTTCATGCTAAATTGCAAGCTCACTATTATATACCATCTAAGATCTTATGCGCCCTCAAACTGCCCATACTTATTCTGATTTGCTCCCACTTCCTTCCTTATTCTGATAGTATCAATCATGTATGCACACTTTAAATGTCTGCATTAATGCTACGCCTCATGCTCCTTTTTGCTTCTGAACTATTGTACACTAGATCTTATTTGTCGTTAGTCCTTGTCTGAGATATCTTCTAAGAGTTGCAATCATTTACTTGTGAGACTGAAGCTTTTGGCTCTAGAACCATTCTATAATGTATACTTCGGTATCTCCTGATGGCTCATCTGGCCTATTAGATAGCCTCTTTATGGTCTCTACGTAAATCATCTCCCAATGTTGATTCATCTTCTTCTGTTATTCATTACTTCTGAGAAATCCCTCTTAGGACTATACATTTCCATCTTTATTTTTATCCTCCAACTGAAAGGTTGCTACTATTATTATCTTAGCATTTATACCTACACATCATTCCATAGTCATCACCCATCCGTAGAATCTGGATAGCACAATCCTAATCGCCTTAAAACTCTTCAATGTAACCCTTCTTACTTATTCAATCGCTGATCCACCATGTGATTCTGTTTTGATACTTTATCGTACTACTTCCCCTTATGAGAGGATGGCCACACCTTGTGCACAAGGATTTCATTTTTGAGAAGTCATATTATTACCTTAACACCTTTCGTATCTCTATGAATTTTTTAATAACTTACAACCTGCCTTAGAACAAGTCTCTCTTACCAGAGACAACTGAATTGCTTACATTAATAACTGACATGCTCGATCTTAATAAATTTCATCTGTGACTTAATACGTTAGTCTTAGGGGGTTCCTTTCTTGATAGCCTTCATAGGTTGCTCTTCTGCAGTATAGTCCCTTACCGCCTAGTTGCTTACTTTGTGATTTTCGCCACACCTCCTGGTATAATAATATCTCGAGTTTCTGACTCGTATTCAATTTGGCTTAGGATACTTTTCAATATCGATACTTCCTGATTTAGGGAACTAAATCACCTATACTTTTGTTGACACCCGTCAATTCAGATCTTGTAGTGGAGACTTAGTCTTATATGATAATCCTCTCCACAAATCCACATGTACTTCCTTTTACCTTTTGTTTTACTTGGATACAAACTTGTCGCATTACCATACGTTAGCTTGCGACACTTGATCATTTCTCATCTCTATTCAGGTGCCCCACTTATCTTTCTACCAACCTCTTGCTATAATCATCACTTCTTATCTAACATAGTTACGTGTAACAAAACATTCAACTGGCCTTACCCACTCTAGGCACTCAATACTTCTTCTTTACTTCAGATAGGAGTCTTACTGAGGGAAATACCCACCTCATAAAGGTTTCAATTCTTAACTTCGAATCTTCAAGATTCTTAGGAAATCATGTCCGACTAACAATTTCGAGGTCATCTTACTTCTTTATAAAACTACGTCTGCCGACGTCTGTAAACCATGAGTTGGAATAAATACTACTCATTGTAATCCTATCACTAGTGAAAGTGGGATAACCATGCTCATATCGTTCTTCCTGCATGTAAACCACCTCACAATCTTTTCTATTCAGGCACTTGTACCTGTTTTGCTTTACTTTCTTTGCATTCTAACACTCGCACTTTACCTATTTTAGGCTTTTATTATTTTCTCTACATAAGAGTGAAATAACTGATCACGCTTTGAAACTTTAGCATAATACTCGCATCTCTAGTGTTTATAATCTGGTAAAGTTCTCTTATTCACTTGCTATTAGTACTAAATGGAAATCATGTTCCTATAACTTAGCTCTGTTGCATGATCTGGACTTAGAAAGAAGGGTAACCAATCCTAGATTCCTGTAGCCTCCTGATTAAAAATGTGGTGCACAACATATCCATAAACAAGACTTTACTAGACACATCTTGTAGACTTCCTAGGATAGACCTGGTCTGGTACCAAGTTTGCCATGCCCCAGCTCTGGAGGGACAAGAATGGCACTCCATGCCTTACATGACCGAGCGAACCAAACTGTAACTTATACCTCTCGATGCATTCAAGCATACATAGGCCCATAAGGCCAACCTGAAACTCAGACAATACCAACATAGGCTGATAAGGCCAAACTCAAGATAATTTGAAACTGAAACAACTCGAAAATGAATATACATAACTAGGCCGATAAGGCCTCTCTGAGTGATATCATAATATAACTCAAAAGGTGTATATATACAAGGGCCAGCAAGGACTCAATACTGACATTTGTACAATAACAAACATATCTATAAGCCTCTAAAGATAATACTATATTGGAGGTGGGATAGGGCCCTACCCTACTCATGCTTGCTGTAAAGAAATGACAACTCTGAATCAAGTGGAGCTTACCAACTCACCTGATGCTCAACAATCAACTCTTGGAATCTATCTCTTTGTATGTCAGTTATTACATGACATGAAACACAATGTCCATAGGAAAAAGGACGTCAGTATAAAATAATGCACCGAGCATGTAAGGAAACTGAAATAATTGAAAAATGAAATTGAACTGAAAGCGGTAATAACTGTAAATACTGAAAGTCAATGATAAACTATGTAAGTACTTATATGTTGCTGTCTCATCTCATACTGATGTAATGCAATACATATATAGCTACCCAGCCGCTTATAGGGCTCGGTGTTTGTGTGACTACTCGGCCACGTGGGCTTCGTGCTACCTGTCCATGAAAGGCTCGGTATGTCTACCCAACCATGGGAGGCTCAGTATGTCTACCCGACCATGGGAGGCTCAGTGTGTCTACCCGGTCATGTGCGGCTTGATAATACAATACATATATATAGTTACCCGACCATATATAGGGCTTGAAACACTATTGCTCTATGAATTTGTATGCTTCTGAATGAACTCTTTTTTTTCTCATTGAACATGAATCAATATGGACTGAAAAGTACTCCCGATGTGGGACAAACACAATACAACTCTACAAAAGGGACTTGAATGGAACATACTACTTTCTGATAAAACTCTTCTTTCAGCGTTTCTTTCTGAAAACTCATTTTGGAATTAAAGTCATGTCAATAGAAAGGAATATCCTTAATATACCTTTGATGTTTAATCAATGACTCAATGTGTATATGTTGCCTGAAGTACTTCAACCTATATTAAGACGTAAAAGTATGATTAAGCTACGAAAGATACAACTATCATATAACGAACGATAAGATTATTCTTTATCAAAACAGGCAACATCTCCCCTGTTCTCGTTACATTTCTCAAGACTTAATTAGGCATAGATAACAACTGCAAGGCAGGCAATAACTCAAACAACAATACACGAGCGACAGGCTCGGTTTATAATATCAAATAATGTTTCTCCAACTTCTCCCTTCTTCCAAATTATGGAACTTCATCAACAACAGATAAACATATATGTAAACATTTCCAGCCCTTCTATTATATCAAAACGATCACCAAAACCAACACCAACACATTATACAACACTTCAACTACCTCAACTAGTCATGTAACTTATAACTTACCTCTTCCAAGCATAATCAAATTGTCAACCTAACTCATGTACTAAATGTTTATACTTATAGCATCTAAACAAGTATATTTACATATTATCCAGCCTTATACCTATCATAATAACATCACTAAATAGTCCAACACAACTCAGCTACATCACAAACAACTTTCAAATGTTATCTTGTAACTTACTCATCCTTACACAAAGCTAAAGCTTAGATATGATCAAGCACAACTAGAAGAGGGCAAATCATACCTTAGATATCAAGGATATGCTTCAATAAGTACTTTATTCAACTTATAACAACTCTCAACATGACAATAACACAATAGAAGCACTTTCTTCTAGTTGCACAAGACTGTTGATGTTGGATTTGGATAGTTTAGCTTTGGATTTACTCTTGAACTAAGAAAGGGCACTTAGAAGGTTTTGGGAGGTGTTAAGGTACTAGTATGGTCGAAAATAGCTTGAAACAAGCCTTGCACCACTTAAATAAAGAATTAGGAAACCCCACCGCCTAAGTGGGTCCCAAATGAGTTGCTTTGCAGCATGTTCTTAAAATGCACTTAACTTTATTTACAGAGCTCCAATTCATTGAACTTAAATCTAGATGGCTATGTACTCCATAAAACTTTATAAATTATGAGATATAACCCCCATAAAGTTGGGCCAAAATCCTGTCCAGAATTCTGCCTACCTTTCCCCCGAGTTTCGACGAACTTAATTTCTTTGATTTGTTTAGCCTTTTCTTACGAGACTTACTTAACACTTGTTTTAAAACATTCCATTAACCTTGTAGAGTTATATTAACCTCTTCAAGTCATGTTCACTTTAACGCATTTATAATTTCAAAGATGATCTCGTTCCGAGCTTACGTTAACTAACTTACCACGCAACTTAGAGTGCAAAATTATAGAATATAACATAATAGGAACATGAAACTGAAACTAAAATTGTAACATGAGCATGAGCATGTATAGTATATGGCATGTATATAATAAAACATGGTAAAATATTTTTAAGGGGAGAGCTTTAGTATAACTAACATGAAACCACCAGGCGAGAACATGGCGTATGATATCCACCTGATTAGCTAAGCTATATCGTACCTTACCGAGATACGAGACACGCACATGACATGATGGATCCAATAACCTACAATGGGTACATGAAGGAACCATCCTAAATGGGCAGAGATATCATTATCCTACACTGTATATGTAGTTTTAGGTATTAAACATTCTCGATAATCTATGCAACTCCCAAAATATGAACATGGATATATTTGAATTCTAAGCCCATGGATTTCATAAACATGACTTGTAATATGATTTGTAAGTGTAATTTTACATGAATATAGATACATAATATAACTTTTATGAATCATGGAAACACGTGAGATTCATAGGGTATAGTAAAATTTGTTCATGACTTGTAGTTGAGAACCCACAGAATTAAATTTATGGGTGTTCATGGATAACAGGCGGATTCATGATAGTCATAATGAAATATCATGAATACAATACCGAATTATTAATACAAACATGGTATATCATGATACATGTAATTTAGGGTCATCATGAATTAGAGTAAAACCCTAAGCCTGAGGAATTTCATGTTTTCATGGATGAATGTGGCGTGGAAAAGAATAACAAAGTTATCACATGTGGATAGAAGGTTTACATACCTTTAGCACTCCTACAATTATAGTAAAGTCTTAATCTTGAAGGAGAACTCCAAAAGCTTGAACCTTGAATCATTAGACAGGTTTTCTTGAAAACCCTAGGTTAGAAACAAAGGATTTCACTTAGAATCCAGGTATAATCGTTAGTGAATGAGTTGGAATATATAATAATGACTTACCTTGAGATGTGAGGATGAGGAGAGGAGAAAGACTTCCTGCTAGTACTTAGGAGAATCAAGAATGGCTTAAAAAGACTAAAAATGTGACTTTAAAGAAACCTAAGTGCGATATGTGGTTAAATTTGCGTCGTAGATTGCATTCTACTACAGCAGATGCTAAGGCATATCAAAATAGAACACTAACAGCTTCAGGACTGAAATTTGGTAAAAAATGTGAATCACAATGCGTCATAGATTGCATTCAGTGCCGCAGATATGTGTTCTACATACTACTCTGCGACCCATTAGTAAAATGGTCATAACGTTTTGTACAGAAGTCCGTTTGAGGTCCACTATATAAGCATAGAAAGGTATTTCAAATGGATACAACTTTCATGTGTTGTGTTTTTCCAAAAAAGACAATGTGTAATAGCGTTATGCTTACTTGAAGTGAGGTCTCGTGAAAACTCACTTGAAAACATGCTCTGTAGGGCAGTTTCTGACAATACATTGCCCAAATACTCTTCTTATACCTTGATTAGTTCTTACACTCCTCATCTTGCTTCCATTATATTCCCATTATATGGGTCAAGCCTTAGCCCGAATATATGAGGTGTTACACTTAAGTTTGATAGAAAACTAATCAAAATTAGGCCTTCAATTGCCCTATTTATCAAAATCCCCATATTTGGAAGAACCCTAAGTTCCATATAAAAGACATGGATTGAAACTAGTGATTTAAGCCTATTAATAGTTCCCCTTTCGATTACAACATCCAAGTATAAAGAATGAACATAAAAAGTCCACATCTTGGCACCTAAATTTCATGAAATACCATTTTGGATACTTGGGATAAACCCTAGATTTATTTCTACCCATCAACAAGAAATAACCCTTAAGGTAATGAAGAACAACCAATAATAACTTAGAAAGAGGTTTAGAAGTTACCCAAATGATGGTGGTTGATGAACTCTTTGAAATGCCCATAATAAGCTTT
Source organism: Anisodus tanguticus (assembly GCA_034509755.1). NCBI lineage: Eukaryota > Viridiplantae > Streptophyta > Magnoliopsida > Solanales > Solanaceae > Anisodus > Anisodus tanguticus. The sequence goes on along the minus strand of CM067545.1, from coordinate 35,759,703 downwards.
TTATCTCCCAAAAATGTGCTTGAAAATGCAGGGGTTTGAAATGATGAAAGAAGGGTTTTAAAAGAAGATTCTGCCTTCAGTGGTTCATGCTTATGCGAACCATTCCCCGCAGAAGCGATCTCATATCCACGGAAGAACATCCACAAAAGCGGCCTCATTTAATACATCAACAAGACACATAGGAGGAAAATTATCCTCAGGTGTGGTCATACACCTTGATAAGCTCAAATTACACCTATTAAATGGCGTAAAGTGGACGTTTTCAAGTATAGTAACCCAACTAGGTTGGGGTCGAATCCCACAAGGAATAGGGTGTGAAAATGTTACTATTGTAGTGTAATACTCGAGTTTAGGTCTTTGTTCATATTCCGGTAAGGTTGTAAAAGATTGTGTATTCTACTAGCTATTTTGACTTGAGTGTAATAAAGTTGATTAAGAAACCAAGGTTGTGTCCCCTTTAGATGAGATGTGATGCTCTAGGTGTTAGTGTGATATACTTCTAATGGATTGTTGTATTGTATGCACTTAATCTCTACGTGACTTCCTAATATTTCCCAATAGTTAAAAAGTATTTATCTTTATGATTTCCCCAAATATAAAAGAGTGAAATTAATAACGATTAATTATGTCAAGTAAACTCCTTTTATTCCTAAGTGAGTTTATTAAATGAGAGTTAACATCTCGAGTTCTTGTTACTTATCCCTACAAAACCCTACTCACTTTTCCAAATAAAGTAAAGTTATTGGCTTAAGCTAATGTTTGTAACCGTTAACCAATCATGAACGAATAAGAAATAAGTAACTACTAACAACCCGTTATACATATATCAATATGAAATACCCATTTCCACAACACCTATCATTGGGTTCACAACTTTAGTATTAAGTTTAGCTACTTATAATGTTGATTACAAAACAAAGAGTTAAAGAATTCATTAAAACTTACAATTGAATATAGAAGATGAAAAGATAGAATCTTGTCCTCGAAAGCTTCAATAAATGCTATGTACTCGATACTATGAATTCAAGTCTCAAAACAGATGATCGATGACCCACAAAATCCTAAAAAGTATTTATACAAGTGAAAAACTTGAAAATAAATTCTGACAAAACTACCCCGACGACACCAAGTACAAACCGTATAATTAAGTACGATCCATATAAATTTATACACTCTAATTCTATGCACAATTGTATGGCCCGTACATATGAAGTACGGTCCGTACAATTCCTTAATCTATTTTCTTCAATGAAGTGGCCTTCAATGTACGGTAGGAAGTACGACCCGTACAAATAAGTACGGTCTGTACAAATCCACCGTACCAAGATTTCTCCCAAGTTGAGTAGTTTGTCTCAATTAACCCAAATGTACGCCACAATGTATGGACCATACAAATAGTACAGTTCGTACTTCTCTGACTTCTATATACTTAGGTAAAATTTCATTGTTCTTACATTTCGGTCATCAATTACATGAAACATAATAAAAACACATCAAAATGACACAAACATGCTTAAAAACAAGTAAAACTTATCATCAAAAGGAATCAAACAAGTTGTAATTCTATGACATCTCACACTTGTGCAAGATATTTGCCGAAGTAGACCTGCCCCATCCCAGAATCTCATATCTGCGGACTAGCCTCCGTGAAAGAAGCTCCGCATGTCCGTTTATATTTCAGCAAGGGCGGTTATATCAAGACTTGGAAAGGAAAACCTTTGAGAAACCCTTGATCCAACACCCAAAACTCATCCAGACCTCTTGGATATAAACCGAAGATGCTACCAGAGTACAAACGATGCTACATACTTTTCTCACGAATGTGAAATACCAATATGGCATGGTTATGACTTGCCTTTCCCACTAATCACTCCCAAATTTCCCAAAATTCACATGTATCAAAAAAAGGGCTTAAAATACATTAGAACCCCTCAGCAAGCAAAACAAGACTCGACTACGTCATAATATGATGTTCCGGACTTAACAAAAATAATGAAACTCTGAAATAGACATGCTCAACCAGATGTCAACTCTTCCCATTTCAAAACTTAGGAGACTTCTAACCTTAAAATTTTATTTCCAAAACCCATACAAATTCACCACAAGAAGTGTGCCACCCATCCCCACAAGTCATGATATTGACACTAAGTTATGAAAAAAGGGTCGTTTGGTCAGAACAAGGTAAGAAGTCTAAAACGACTGAACGGGTCATTACAATAGTTGGAGTGATAGAGACAAAATATTGTTTAAAACATGGCAGCATAGCCCAACATCTAGGGCTTTAAAAAGTAAGTTAGAGTCTGAACAACAACTCTCTTGAAATCTTCAAGCTTTTCACGAATGGTTTCTTGAAGGGAATCAAACATAATTTCCACAGAATCAAGCGAAGAAAATACATTCTTCAACATTTTGAGCACATCCTTACAGGTCTTTTCCATCAACATCCTAAGCTTAGCAACATCTAAGTCGGTATCCTTAGTGATATCCTTGATTTTATTATAGTATGACTGATGAGACAACAACAACTCTTTCAATCCATCCATGTTGAGATCCAAAGAAGCAAGACAAGAAAGAACATCATCACTAATAGGAACACACTTAATGAGAGGAACCACAAATGTTTCAGCCTCAAGGTTGGCCACAGGGACTACAACTTCTTTCTTAACCCAACAATCTCCTTCTAGCATATAACCCATACTTCCAAAGGTACGAGATTTTTAGCATTGAGTAACATGGGTAGGTACTAAGAAACTTTGCAATCTTAAGATCACTAGCCTCAAGGAGCCTAGTTATCAGCATGTCATAGAGAAGATGAGGTGAATCTGGAAAGACGTCAATCATGGAATTAATGATCAGAGAAGTAAGCGTGTGTCTTTTTAGTGACAATGCAGTTGGTGATAAGGGTGTCACACTGAGTGAGAGTAGAAAATGAGTCAGATTTGAGTGATAAAGTGGTTGAAATAATATGACGAGGGCTCAGCAATGGTTTCTTTGGCTTGATCATAAGAATCTTCAAAATTATCAGGTCAAAAGTTCTTAAAAGGACTAGAAAAACCAGAAGAAGCATAGTCAACAAAGCATCAAACATACTATAATCAAGAAAAAATTCTTTTACCCAAAATCAGAGATCCAATTCATTAGGGCGAGAAGAGTGAGTATTAGCACAAAACATGCAGGCAAGACTCTCATAAACTTTAGCGGGACCATAGAAGATGTTACTGTATTCTTGGAATTCAAAATAGCGCTTGATGGGACAGTGATAAGTTTAGATCAACAATGTAACCATCATTCACTATTTTGTTAGAGAAAGAGACAAAAGATTGATTTTTTTGGTCTCCCAAAAGCTTAGACGGCTATCCTCAATGAAATCATGGTCGATTTGACTTTCTTAGGAGAAACAGATCATGTATCAAGATAAGTAAGACACTTACCAGGTTGATTTTCAGACAAACAGTCCCTACCGTCAGAGAGATAATGATCGGAGACGGAGTGGGAAGAATTGTCAGAGTCAAATTGACCAGATGATCAATTTTGCGAAATGACTTTCCCTTACTACGCTAGCTTTTGCGAGTGGGGTAAGATAAATTTCTAAAGGTTTTTGGTATGGATGAAGGGAGAAATAAGTAAATAGTTGCAAAGTGTTTGGAGAAAAATGGAGTGGAGAAGGGAGATGGAGTGTAGGGGTAGATAAAGAGTTTAGAAGGGAAAACATAAAGATTTTATGGGGAAGGTAAAGACTTGACGTTTGACAACAAACGTTATAAGCGATGGGAAGAGGCAACAACCATAATGATGACATCTAGAATTAAGAGACATAGAAGTTATTAAAAGAAAGACAGAGAAAAAGGTGGAATGAAAATGATACCATAATTAAAGAAAACAATTAAGGCAACAAATATTGACCAAACAAGATCCTTAAAAATATTACAAATAAGGAGCATATACAAAATATTTCGAGATAATTTAATTTAACAAGGATTTTGGAATTAAACCTATATATTTTCTAAGTGAGCAAAAATGTTCTTAAAGCAGAGATTTAGTAAATAAATCAGCAAGTTGATTTATGCATTATTTGAGCACAACATTGTCCAATGTCAATGTATTAAGCTTCAGTAGTTGATAGTTATGTTTTGATTTTCCTAGAAATTGACATTTTCCATTAGTACTTTTTCTGTCATCTTTGTCACCTGCAAAGTCAGTATGTGAAAAATCTTCAAGCACAAAATTTTCAGTAGTCGGATACCATAAACCATAATTAGGTGTTCCAACGAGGTATCTAATAATTCTTTTAAAAACTGTAAGATGAGATTTCTTTGGGGCAACCTGAAATCTAGCACACCTCCAAACACTAAACATGATATCTGGTCGACTAGAAGTTAAGTAAAGTAATGACCCGATTATACCTCGGTACTTGGTTTCATAAATTGGTTTACCTTCATCATCTTTGTCAAGAGTGCAAGTAAGAATCGTTGGAGTCCCTAATGCTTTAGCATCCATCATACCAAACTTTTGAATAAGTTCTTTTATGTACTTGGTTTGGAAAATGAACGTTCCTTTTTCAGATCGAACAATTTGTAGTTCCAAGAATAAGGGTAACTCCCCATCATACTCATTTCAAATTCACTTTGCATAAGATCAAAATTCTCCTTGCATAAAGATGGGTTAGAACTTCCAAATATGATATCATCAACATAAATTTGAATGATGAGGTTTCTTGAAGAAGATTTTTTTATGAAAAGAGTAGTATCAATTTTTCCTCTAGAAATTCATGATCAACTAGAAAAGTACTCAAACGGTCGTACCATGCTCTAATAGCTTGTTTAACATCATAGAGAGCATTTGTTAGTTGTAAAACATGATACATTTTTTAAAGATTTTCAAAACCTAGCAGTTGTTTGATATACTCTTTCCTCAATAAAACTATTTAGAAAATCAGTTTTGACATCCATTTGGAAATGTTTAAATCTTTTATAATAAGCATAGGGAAGTAATAAACGAATTGACTTTAACCGTGATATAGGTGCAAAAGTTTCGTTATAGTGACTCCTTGTTGCAAATAACTTTGAGTCACTAGACGAGTTTTGTTTCATACCACCTCCCTAACTTCATTAAGCTTGTTTTAAATACCTATTTTGTTCCAATTATAGAGGCATTTTCAGGTTTGGGAACTAATGTCTAGACCTTATTCTTTTCGAACTGATCCAGTTCTTCTTGCATGGCCTTTATCCAGTATCAACCTTCCTTGGTTCCAATTGTGAAATGAGAGTAGGATTTTTATTGGATGCTCTGTTCTCATTCCTTCATTTATGTTTCAAATGACAAACTTCTTTAGGTAGTCTGGTTTTCTTCTCCATTCATTTGGAACTGATTCAATTGACACACTAGTCGACTTCTCCTATGCAGTAGTTGGCTTCATGTCATTGTTTTCTTCAGTAATTGGTATAGCCGTAGTGATTGATTTTTCTTCTTCATCTGCAATTTTATCTTTTTGGCATGCATCACATATGTGATCCTTTGCATAATTCAATTTGGGCAGTCCTAACACAAAGTCATAGTTTGCACATTTTTCAATCAATCTCATGCTTGCATGTGCAAGTTTCTTGTGCCATATCAAGAGATCTCTCCCATCGAAGTTAGACAGATATATCCAACTGGACTTTTGAGAAAATCGAATACATAAACATATTTATTTATTTCTATCTCCTTTGTCTAACCTCTTCTCCAATGGTAAGATCACCAACCCCAAACCCATTCTCTACAGTAAGTCCCTAGCGTAGTGTCACTGCGACCGCCAACTAGCGGTGACATTTTTCCTTTTTCCTCTCCCACCCCTCTCTCTATCCTCTCTCTATCCTCTCTCGCCGATGGGAACACTATTCCGATCAGTAAGTTTCTGGCCAGATCTCTTCTCCCCCTCCTCTCTTCTCTTTCCATCTCTTTCCTCATTTACTTTACAATCGAAAACCCCTCTTAGGTAGGTTTCCGATCAGATCTGCACAAGCACTCAACGTTCCAACAGCTTCGACAGTGAACAATACTCCAGTGGTGAACAGTAACTCCGGTGGTAAACAGTAAATCCGACGGTGACATGCTATACACAACAGGTTCTACCCAATTGGAGTTGGTACCTCCAGTCGCCCTTACCGATTCTTTATCCATTATCCTTGTAAATGGTTTTTTTCCTTTTTCTTTTGCTTCATTTGTTGAATCTTGATTTTACATTCTACCCTATAGTTCTATCATTCTTGTTGTAGTAGTTATGATTTCTTCTACTTTCTTGCGGACTTGTGCTATAGTATTGATTCCCTCTCATTTTAGTGTAAACTTTTGATCAGTTTATACATGTTTTAGTGGTGTTGGTAGGTGATGGTATATTAGGGTCATGTTCTTGGTCGGGGACAGAGGTGAGAGTTGGGGGGCAAGTAGGGTAAGGGAGATGCTAGGATGAGAATAGGGTCTTGGAACATTGGGACTTTAACGGAGAATTCCATAGAGCTAGTTAAGATTCTTAAGAAGATGAGGATTAATATAGCTTGTTTTCAGGAGACCAAATGGGTAAGACCTAAGACTAAGGATGTAGAGGGGTATAAGTTATGGTTCTCAGGTAGGTCAAGGTATAGGAATATGGTAGGCATTTTAGTAGACAGCGAGTTAAGAGATAAGGTGGTAGAGATTAGGAGGGTCAATATCAGGATGATAATGATTAAGTTGGTAGTTGGAGGGTTCACTATGAACATTATTAGTGCTTACGCGCCACAAGCGGGCTTGGATGAGGAAGAGAAGAGGCACTTTTGGGAGGATTTAGTTGAGGTGTTGGGAGGTATACCACCCACTGAGAATCTATTTGTAGGAGGATATTGCAATGGGCACATTAGGTCAATTTTAGGGGGTTATGTCGATGTACATGAAGGTTTTGGCTTCGGGGACTGGAACGGAGGAGGAGTCGCACTTCTGGATTTCACAAAAGCTTTTGGATTGGTGGTAGTCAACTTGAGTTTCCTGAAGAAGAAGGAGCATTTGGTAACCTTTCGTAGTTCAGTGGTTGTGACCTAGATAGATTATTTGCTTCTTAGAAAACATGATAAAACTCTATGTAAATACTGCAAGGTCATTCAGGGTGAGAACTTTACGACCCAAAATAAGCTTTTGGTGACGGATTTGGTGATCAAATGGAGAAGAAAGAAGAGGGTCATGGATGACCAACCAAGAATAAGATGGGGGAGTTTGACTATGGCTAGTCCCTAGGAAATAAGGGAGAAGTTGATGGCTATGAGGGCATGGGAGAGTAGGGGAGACGTGAGTAGTATGTGGGATATGATGGCTAATTGCATTAAGGAAGCATCTAGAGAGGTGTTAGGGGTCTCGAGAGGTAGCCTTGGTGGGCATCGAGGACACTGGTGGTGGAATGGAGAAGTCTAAGGAAAGGTAGAAGCAAAGAAGGTGGAATATGCAAAATTGGTAGACAACAAGGATGGTGAGGAGAAATGAATGAATAAGGAAAAGTACAATATGGCGAGAAAGGAGGTGAAGTTAGCGGTTACAGCGGAAAAGATGACAACTTTTGAACTCCTGTATACAGAACTAGAGGACAAATGTATGGATAAAGAGTTGTACAGGTTATCCAAAGTTAGGTAGAAGAGGTAACATAATCTTGATCAAGTAAACTACATTAAGGATGAGGATGGTAAAGTATTGGTGGATGATGCTCTCATTAAGTGGAGATGGAAGTTAGACTTTCATAAACTCCTCAATGAATAAGGGGATCGAGAGATTGTGTTAGGAGATTTGGAGCACTTCGAGAGGCATTGTGTTTTTGGGTATTGTATGAACATAAAGGTTGAGGAGGTTAAGGGTGTTGTTCATAGGATGTGTAGGGGATAAGCGATCGGGCCAGATAAGATTCTGAGGGAATTATGGAAGAGCGCAGGCAAGGGAGGTCTGGTGTAGCTGACTAAGTTATTTAATATCATTATTAAGAAGGTGAAGATGCCCGAAGAGTGGAGGTAGAGTACAATTATTCCTTTTTACAAGAACAAGGGGGATATATAGAGTTGCAACAACTATAGAGGTATTAAGATACTAAGCAACATTATGAAAGTGTAGGAAAGGGTGGAGGAGATGAGGGTTAGGAGAGGCGTGTCTATTTTAGAGAACCAGTTCGGTTTCATGCCAGGTCGTTCAACCACTGAAGCCATCCATCTTATGAGAAGATTGGTAGATCAGTATAGGGGAATGGAAAAGAGACTTGCACATGGTTTTTATTGACCTAGAAAAGGCATACGACAAAGTCCCAATGGAGGTCTTATGGAGATTCTTGGAGGCTAGAGGTGTACCTATGACATACATTAGGGAGATCAAGAATATGTATGATGGAGTGAAGACCAGGGTAAGGACAGTGGGAGAGGACTTGGAACACTTTCCTATGATGATGGGGTTGCACGAGGGATCAACTCTTAGCCCATTTTTATTTGCCATGGTGATGGATTTTCTGATGTGGAAAATCACAGGTGAGGTGCCAAGGTGTATATTATTCGCGGCTGATGTAGTTCTGATTGATGAGACACATAACAGAGTGAATGCTAAGTTAGAGGTTTGGAGACATACTTTGGAATCTAAAGGGTTTAGGTTGAGTAGGACCAAGACAGAGTACTTGTAGTGCAAGTTCAGCAGTGTATCACATGAGGTTGGCATGGAAATGAAGCTTGTTACTCAGGCAATTCAAATAAAAAGAAATTTCAGATACCTTGGGTCGATAATCTAAGGTAATGGGGAGATTGATGAATATCTCACACATCGTATTGGTGCGGGGTGGATGAAATGGAGGCTCACATTCGGAGTCTTGTGTGACAAGAAGGTGCCACCAAAATGTAAAGGCAAGTTCTACATAGTGGTGGTTAGACCAACTATGTTGTATGGGGCAAAGTATTGGATGGTTAAGAACTCACACATTAGAAGATGAAGGTGTCAACAATGAGAGAAGTGAGTATGCGATGGTTCGGGCATGTGTAGAGGAGAGGCAAGAATGCCCCAGTGTGGAGTTGTGAGAGGTTGTGTATGGATGGTATTAGAAGGGGTCGAGGTAGGCCGAAGAAGTATTGGGGAGAGGTGATTAGACAGGACATAGCGTAGTTTTAGTTCACCGAGGACATGAACTTAGATAGGAGGATTTAGAGGATACAGATCAGGGTAGAAGGCAAGCAGGTAGTTGGGCATGTCAGACTTTGTATTACTCATGTAGTTTCTTGTCCTTTGATTCCAGGTATTTTTTGTTATTTGTTATGACATAATCTCTTTACTTTACTTTTCTTTTCTTTAATTTACTTTACTTTACTTTAATTCAAATTGTATCTAACCTTCTTTGTTATGTCTTTTCTTGAGCCAAGGGTCTTTCAAAAACAACCTCCCTACCTTGGTAGGGGTAAGATCTGCGTACACTCTATCCTCCCCAGACCCCACTGTGTGGGAATACACTAGGTATATTTTTGTGGTTGTTGTTGCCTCTAGGAATGATTTCCTTGTCGGACGGGTCTTCTATAACACATCATGTGCTTTTGAATCTTACCTCAAGATCAGGGTCACATAGTTGACTTATGCGTAAAAGGTTGTATTTGAGTCCCTTCACAAGAAAAATATTAGTAATATCACATGAACTATTAAAAGCAACAGTTTTTATAGCGATCACAGTTTCTGCAGAGTTGTCTCCAAATGTTACTAATCCCCCATCAAAGTCAGCTACTGATTTAAAAAACAATTATCGTCGGTCATATGACTTGAAAACACACTATATAAGTACTATTTTTATTTTGACTTATCCTTGTCGTATTCCTATAATAGAAGAGTAGTTACTTTCTTTTGGGTACCAAGAATTCTTGGGACCTTGATAGTTAGTTTTATAATTATAATTTTTGGGTTTCCATACCCAATCAGGAGTAGCTGCATAGCAAAATCTGCAATGATAATATTTATGACCATTTATACCATAACAAAAACATTTTTGAGAAAGGTGTTCTTCTGTGACTGACTGGTTAGTCATCTCATACATGAAAGCATTATTTCTTATAGACTTCCTATCAGTTGAATTGAAAGATCAAGTCGACTGATTTATCTTGACATGAAAAGTTGACTTACTATTTTGAACTGTTAGAAGTTGTTTTATCACTAATAGACTTTTTTCCAGTTGACTTGTAACAAAAAGTCGACTGGCTAGACCTGAATGCACTATGACTGGTATATTGGCACAAACCATTTAGTTGTAGTTGCAAATCATGAACTTCTTCTTGAAGAATATCTCTTTCAATTTCACAAACTTCCAATTTAGTATCTGAGTCCTTCTTTTCTCTTTGTAATTTTCTACATTCATCAAAAAAATTATTTAGGTCTTCTAGGGTTTGATCTAAAATGTCTTGAATTTCATTACACTTAGGACAAGGATAAGGCCTTAGCTCAATTGTTTCTCCAATCGCCATGAAATAGACATTTTCTACTCCTTCATCTTCATCATCTGAGATTTCATCCTCACTCCAGCTACCGAAGGCCTTTTGCTTTTGATAATTTCAAGATGGTCTCCCTTTTCATTTAGGACATTCAGATGCAATATGACCATACTTTCCACATTCATAGCATTTTCCATCATTCATTTGTTTCTCAGTAGATGGTTTTCCTTTTCGGAATGTTGAACTTCCCTTTTGTCATGGCCTCTTTTTGGAATCATGGTGGCACTAGATTGTTACACCCAGGAGTTTGATATATGGATGAGAGAATAAGTTAGACGGCATGAGCAAATGATTTGAGAACTTTTTTTAGGGTCCCTTACGACTTAGATGGATATTGTGAGGGTGTACCGAAGGTTGGAAGTGAATGGGATTGAAGGAACCATCCCTCACCAAAGTTCAACAAAGTTAGCGTGATACGCTAAGAATTTCGCATCGCAGATGGGATATGCCTCACACATGGGGTCACAAAATAAAAGCACAAATTAAGGAACTTTCTAGAGTAGGATGCGATCGCATATGGGCCCGCATATGGCCATATGAGACGTAGATGGGGTCGCAGATAGAAGGCGGTTGCCGACCTTTTTCCTTATTTAAGTGGTAGAAGCCTCATTTTAATTCATTTTTTACCCAAACTAATCTCCAACACCCCTAATCTCTCCCTAGACATTCTCCAGAGATCTAAGAGTGATTCCAACATAAATCAACCCATGTTTAGCATGAAGATGTTGGAAATTACAAGAAAAAACTTGTGTGATGTCCATATAAAGGTAAGGATTGTTGTGAATTAGATAGAGCATGTAGTTCAAGTCAAATCTGCTGAATAAGATATGTATAACACCCTCTTAGTTGTTTTTAAGAGTAATCTTGTGTTAGATGATTTGTTTGGATAAAGAATCATGAACTAGAACTTCAGAGAAGAGGATATGGAGTTGTGTGGTTGTTGGACTGTTTTGTAGCAATAACCATAACTTTTGGTAGTTGAAATCCATGAAAAGTAGCTTAGATATGATGTTTATGATGTTGTGGTTCTTGTCTAATCATTGGTGTTGAAGACTATGAATTTCACCACAAGCTAAAAGAAGAAGTAGCTAAAAGTCATGAAGAAGCCATGTCTATGTTGTTGGAAGAATATGTTGTTTGGGAGTAATTCTTCGATGATTGGATGGCTGAAAATAATAAAGCATAAGTTGTCTTTCTTGTTGTTGTTGTAGATATTGTTCTTGATATGGAGAAGTTAAGGAGATAGGGGAGATGTTGTCCAAGTTGTCGTAGAGAAAACTTGTCGCTCGATAGTTAGTTACTATGCCCTTTTTGTTGACATTAGTGTTATTTGTTGTTATAGATTGATGTTGAAGAGACGAATTGCATCGTCATCATCGAAGTCTCCTTAACAAGGTATGTAAGGTCTATCTTTCTTTCTTTCTGGCATGAATCATTATGTATGTCCCCTTTTCAGTAGAAGCCAAAAGGGGCTAGCTCACCCCTAAGTTTCTTAGTGATGGATTGAGACCGTCTAGGAGTTAAGGAGTCGACTTTTAGTAGAGCTCTCATGGAAGTCCTATGAAGAAGAGTTAGTAACTCCTCTAAGACATTTGTAAGCTATTTACAGATAAGTTAAGAGTTTAGAATAGAAAGAGATCCGAAAGAACGAGCTAATAAATGAGTAGCAGAACATAAGTAAAGATAAGCTGGAGTTACACTAGCTAGAAGATCAGGTTGTAACAGCCTATAAAGATGAGCATCTTGCACATTCGAAAAGGATTAAGAAACTCCCTAAGGTCAAGAGCAATAGAGTACAAGGTATGGCAGAACAAGTCACATAGAAGGGTATATCACACGAGTATATAAAATACCTCTCAGACCTAAGAAAGGATGTGATATGCAAGTTATAAAAGAAATAAATTTAGTAGTATAACGAGAAAGTCAAATGAGAGATAAAATAGTACAAGACTCCCTAAAGCTAGCAGAGTAGCCCGCAAGATAGAAAGTGCGAACCATGGGTTACAGAAAGAGCTAGACGAGCTAGAAGTTATATACGTGGGTACTTAGTTTAAGATGATTGATTGTTGTGTATGTATGCACTTGCCTTTAGGGCTATGATGATGCCTTCGGAGATATTGACATTGCCTTTAGAGCTAAGACATAGATATGTGCATTGCCTTTAGGTATATACAAATAAATATTGCCTTCAGGGCTATACAGACGCGCGCTTGCCTTCGGGGCTATACAATTATAGATTGCCTTAGGGGCCATTCAAACATACTTGCCTTCGAGGCCATGCATTTACACACCAGATCCCCCGTGAGATTGGAATATTATGTTCAGATTGTATGCTAGATAGTAACGTAATAAATATTAGAAATCAGAGATAGTAAGATTAGTACATAGAGCCGAGACAAAAAGAGGGGCCAAACGGTCCAAGTAACAACGACCATGTAAGTTGACCAAGAGGTTGTGGTCCGTCCACTTCTGTCCATTCCTTTTAGTAGAGACTTCTAGCATATTTATTCATGTTCTTCAACTTCAACATTTATATAAATAAAAATTATTATTTTGCCTTACATACTTGGTACATTTCTTTGTACCGACATCCCATTGATGGGGCACTGCATTTCATGCCTGCAGATGTAGGTAATCTATTCGATGAGTTCGCCCAGTAGAGTAGATTGAAATTTAGCATGGGATCGATAAGACTCCATCTCTGCCGGAGTGCAGCCGAGTCTAGCGGTCATGTAGCAAATGTATTGTACAGACTACGGGTAGGCCAGGGCCCTGTCCCGACCACGTTTGATGTCAGTTATCTTTAGAGGCTTAGTAGACACAAGTTCTGCATGTACAATATGTCAGCGACCTTGCCAGCCCTCATTTCATGTTTCATTGCGTTTACCTAGCATTAGTATCTACAGAGGCTTCTTCGGCCCACAACAACGTATACTAAGAACAAGTTTGGCCCAGTCGGCCCACGTGCGTTTTAATTATGTCCAACAACCTTGAATTATAGAGTGGTTCTCTAAGGACTTTACGAGACCGGGTGCCAGCCACGCCTCACCGAGGTTGGGGTGTGACAACACTTTTCCCATCGGTAGGCGAACCACTCCTCATTTAAATAATATGAATATAAATAATAAATGTGGAAATAAGTCTGATGATCACAACACGACCCCCATAGATGTGGTCAATAATACAAGAGTGTCTAATAGTCAAAATATATCAGCCAAAAAATAGAAGATAGTCTAAAACTCTGAAACATGTCTCTCGAAGCAAACCCTGCAATCGGCTGGGGACCAAACTCAGGATCCGAAACGTCGTCAATACGGGGTGCTGACATGGCAGCTGGCTGAACCCCGAGAATACAAAACTCGAGAGTTTGTCCCTCTCCCACTCAGGTGTGTAACCCACCTGGAGTAGTCAGATGCACCCCCGCTTGGGGAAAATCATAAAACACACTCAACAATCTAACTAACGTATCCTGCAGAACTGGACTAGCTATAAATCCAGGATGATCCTGGGTTGGCCCAATATCCTTTTCCAACTGCTCATCTTGAAACTCAATATATGGCTTTGAGGAAAGTGATCTAGCATGAGCTAGTCGGCTCTATGTGCTCTGCCCCAAGCCAATGCAGCTCCTTGGGCTCTACCTCAGCCCCAAACACGTCCTCTACCTCTACCGTGCACTACAGGTGCAGGTGCTTCCTCTCTCACTGCATGGGCACGAGTCCTCACCATCTATGAGAGAATAGGAAACAAAGGCCAGATACCAATTTGATTCAACTTAGCATGAAAGGAATGAAGAAAGTGAAATTTCCTATAGTCTCTCAAAGATAAGAATGTACCTCTTTCCACCGATCTACAAGACACTTCTAGACATTGCTCTTGTATTTAAGACTGTTTAACCTAAAGCTCTAATACAAATTTTGTCATGACCTTTTTTTGGAATCATGGTGGCACATACACTTTTCCCACTGGCAGGCGAAACACTCCTCATTTAAACAATATGAATATAAATAAGAAATGTGGAAATCAGTCTGAAGATCACAACACGACCCCTATATATCTGGTCAATAATACAAGAACATTTAACTGTCAAAATACATCAGCCAAGAAATGGATCATAGACTAAAAGTCTGAATCATGTCTCTCGAAGCAAAAGTAAAAGACAAGATAAGATAGGAGCATCCAAGTCATGCCGGAAAGTAGCATCCTCACTCCTGAATACTAATGATCAACCGGCTCGGACTCAAACTCGAGGTCTTGAATTGGTAGAAGGATCTATATCAGCATCCAAAAGGAATGCAACAAGTGTAGTATGAGTAAACAACATATCCTTGTAGGCATCATAGGCCGACATTGATGGAAGATAAGCAAAAAGAGATAAATATCAAGTTGACACCAAATAATTCGATACTAAAGAGTTTAATTACCCAAATAAGTCACATTGTCCACTTAATACTTGTTATAGTTTGCTTTTTTATACGGGTTAACGCATAAAGAGCTACTAAGAATTTGATGGTGCTCTAAATAGATAATGTATTTTTAGAGTCGCCACCTAATGTATAGGTAAGTTAGGAAAACCAGTGAAAGGATGTATTCAAATTCCTTTAAAAATCATGTCTAAACCAGAGTCGAGGTAAAGGTTCTGGTGATACGTCGGGGAAGGTGTTAGCAGAATATGATTGACCTACGGGTTTTATAGCATTCTTTCACAAATGATTAAATTTCTTAAGGTTTAAAATCCTCAAAGTAACTTGTCATTTCATGCATTCAAAACTCAAAGTTTCATTTCGAAACAAAGAGTTGAAACTTCCACCAAAAACAATATGCATGAGATGTTTAGTCAATTTAGTTTCGGACTAAGAACACTGAAATGCAAATTTGACTATTTAGTCCAACTATATTGACTATTTTTACACTTGCACCTTTTGTTTAAAAACATTTCCAAGTTTTGAAAGTAGTATAATTTCACTTAAAATGATAAATTTTGGTTTAAAAAGAAAGGGAAGAAAATGGTTTTCTTTTATTCTTTAGCATGTCATATTCCCATAGTCAATATCATATTCTACTTATCCAAAACCTTCAACTTAACTCAATTCAAAAACAAATTTTTATTTGTCCAAAAAGTCATTGATCCTATTTTGGCTTAGCCCGGATTCTAAATTAAAACAAAGCTATTCATTTCTTTAGTCCAAGTCAAGTTCAGCCCATTTATCCTTCATTAAATTACTCGGGCCCAATTTTGGGTCCTTCAACTATCAGCCCAATTCAGTTCTTTAAATCAGAGCCTAAGTCATGTGCCAAACTCCAAAATCATTTTTCCAGACTTAGTCAAAAATCAGTTTTCACTTCTCGCTTTAAATGTCCAAAACAGTCCTTTTATTACCCAAAAACTGTCCATTTTTCTCATTCTTTTCCCAGATTTAAAACATAGTTTTGAAAATCATTTGGCGATCTAATTAAATGATTTATGTATCATTTGCCTTTCCTAGATTCCAACCATAAATAAGTTCCGATATTGAAAGTATTTTCATTATACGACAATACATATATATTCAAATAATAGCAATTGAAATAGAGATTGAGTTTAGGCTGGTGAGCCTACCGAAGCCCTCTAGTTGGTTATTTTTACCCATAGATGGCCCTTCTTGCAAATACTAGCTTCACATGCTCATTTTCATCTTGGCGAGAAAATAGAATTGATTGGGCCTAAGCCCAATCAATAGAATGGAGGATGAAGCTGACTCGATAAATCTGAAGTGATGGGCCTTGTGAAGGCCTATCTCGGCACAATGTAGTGGAAACGTACAAGGGGAAAACATAAACCCAAGTTAGACGTACCAAATTACTTATCACTTAATTATATGCATGAAGTAATAAACAGACAACCTACAATAACTTTGCATTTAATTCATGACAGATGGGCTAGCCCAAATCAAATAGCAACACAAAAGAAATGAAGAAAAAGGTCAAACAGTGGGCCAAGCCCAATTACACAGGCGTGAAGAGGA
Organism: Anisodus tanguticus; assembly: GCA_034509755.1. Classification (NCBI taxonomy): domain Eukaryota; kingdom Viridiplantae; phylum Streptophyta; class Magnoliopsida; order Solanales; family Solanaceae; genus Anisodus; species Anisodus tanguticus. The sequence goes on along the minus strand of CM067545.1, from coordinate 35,743,208 downwards.
GAAGATAGAAAAAGGGCATCAGAAATGGGCTAAGCCTAACAAATCATGTGTTAAGCATGGATGATACATATATACACTCTTCATATACTAGCAACATTAACACATTTTGGACTCTATATATTTTCGTATATCATGGTACTTTTCCTAGTCCAGCATATAGAGGTGAGGTTTTAAAGAAGGAACCAGTATATCAAGGATATATATATGCTCCTAATCTCTAACTAAATTCTTCCTAGGAAGGTCGCAGTTCATAGTTTAGCAACTAGACAGTGTCAACACAGTTGAGTGAAATTGCAATCACCTCAGATTAACTATTTAACTCAAACAGAATCAAACAAGCAAATTGTCTAAATATGAATAGGCATGGCAAACATCCATATGTAAAACAGACCAAACACTTTGTGAAATATATATCTGTAACACACCCATCTCACCAGTGTATACATAACAAGATGAACAAGAAACAAAATGAATGAGAAAGCTCCTAACTGGAGAGAACTATTCAGGAATTCACTTTTCAACAGATGGCTTAGATACATACAATGAATAACAAGAATCTGAACTTATCACATGTAATCTACAAGGTTCACACAATAGGAATGAAGATGTGTATACTACAACAAACAGACATGAAGACACAAAATACATGGCACTTTAGAACCAAGTGGTTAAATCATTTGATCACAATAGACTGTTGGTAAGGCAAACATGAATGGAAGCAAACAAGTGTGGTCTAGTACATTATGTATGAAGGCTCATAACAGTTATGGCTCAGGGCACATGAGTAAAGGAAAGCATATGCAGGTAAGGTGACGCTTATGACTTGATGACAGAATGCATACTCGTGAATGGAAAACAAGGTAGAAATGAATGAATGGGCCATTAAACAAAGTCATAACCATATGGAACAGAAACATGCTAAGATGTGTAAAAGATTGATACAAAGAACAAAATATACTCAATCATGGGACTTAGAGTTTATCCAAGTTAACTAGACAAGCATACAAGTTAACAGAGATCACATATTAAACATAAATGATAAGATTGACATCCACAATTCATACACATCCAAGATCAATTTCTGAATTCAAGTATGTCAAGCTCATCAGGAGCATATGATTAAACTAACTGATCCTAAACATATGGTCTCATATATATGGGGGGGGGGGGGGGGAGACTTTCATGAGCATGAAGTGGTGTTTATTTTCAACAAGCATGTGAGTTAGGTTATTCAACATAACAGAGGTGAGAAAAACTAACATGTTCCTACCATTTATCAGATTTCAAGTTAACACAAGAAGGGACATGGTATGGTTGTGGACTGTTAATGGCTTAGACAAATAACCTAGTCATAAATAACAGGGATCACATTGGCTCAGAATACGAAATAAAAGAGCAATTGCCAGGAAAACACTTAATTAAACATAGGTAAAGGGAAGATACAGTCATATATGTTGTCAAATAAAATCCTCTAGAAGCAAAAGGGGACACATAAATGGATTCATAACCTATACATGGTGGGTTCATGGTTCCTAGCTATTAGTGCACATTCAGAGCAACATGGTCATGCTAACAGGTCATATTCTTTTAGCTTTTCATCAAACTTAGGCCAATTTCTGGGAGAGGGCAGTCATAGACAACATATAAGCATCACATATTTCTTAGGAAGCTAGCAGACGCCTTTAAACAAGCAGACATGACTCTAATACACATATAGCCTAATCAGTTTCAGTTTTAACATGAGGAGGGTACATACTAGCTAGAAAAGTCCATTTCTCACTTAGTCAACCATTAAGCTATCACAAGTCATGATGTAAACTCAAAACAAAGACACATCAATTTAAAAGCTATTAAGTGACCTTAATAAACATTCAACTAAGCATGGTTATGAACTCTAAAATGTCTAATTCTAACCAAACATGATGGACATCAACTTAAGAGCCCAAATAGTTATAATGATAAATATCAACAGTTATCCAAACTAATACAACTTGTCAATCCATGATCTGATGAACATGAATAACACATAGTCCAACCTAAAACATACTGAATGTGATCTAAGAAATTCAAACAGCCATAAAATCCATATAAAAAACTAACCTAATGATCATGGATAGACATTAATCCCACTTAACATACTTGATGACTACTAAGAAGTCATTGTTGGAAATTTGTCTTTGATGGGGAGGTGCGTCCACCCATATTTAATGAATTAAACACTAGGGTTGCGCATGTTGGAGGCTTTGTCTCTTCATATGTGCATAATCTATTAAGTGAGTAGATGACCGTAGGGCTAAGAATCATCAAATTTCGTTGAGAAATGAAAGAGATATTGGTCCACAAAGTAAGGTGTTTGAGGCATGAAAATATGGTGTGGGACAAATCTACCACATCGGTGGGAAAAAGGAAGAATTGCTCTCTTTATAAGTCTCTAAATTGGCTAAGGGTTTGGGACCCCAAGGGGTATCCCATGTGTTTAAAGGAGGAATGACCTAGATGTGCTTGGGTTCAAGGTTAAGCCAACATGCGCGCTGCCGCCGCCCGCCCGTCTAGTCCCATCAATCTGAAGAACAAGACGATCATTCGTGACCGGTACGCCAATGTTTTTGAGTTGATCTGACAACTCCTTGAGCCTTTGACAATAGACAGAGGCATTCGGAAAATCCTCCATAGTTGTGTGCGAAAATTCTTGCTCAAGGGTTACGACACAAGAGTTTTTGTTATCTTGGAATATATCACACAACCTATTGGGTCTTGGGTCTTGGGCTTCTTCTGGTATTATCTCTTTGGACCCCAAATTATTTAATTTTTACAGTTTGGTCCCTGGAGTTTTTGGAATGTTGAATTTGGGAACAACGGAAGGCAGAAAGTTTCTGCCTACCGTTGGAGTTGATTTTTGGGGGCGTTATTGTGCATTAACCAGCCATTACTTGGCTGATTAACTCCCTCTATTAACAGCCATTACTTGGCTGAATTACACCCTCCTTCAATGGCCTTAAACAGCCATTACTTGGCTAGTAATGGTTTAATTACTCTCTCCTTCAATGGCCATTATTTGGCAGTTGAGGAGTCTCTCCCTTATGATATATATTGGAGCCTTTTGGCTCAATTGTGCAACACAGAAATATAGAACATATACAGAAAGTATACATAAAATGAGATAGAAATATATACACAGAGACATACAGAAGAGTAAAACACAATCGAAAACGTGAGTAGTAACGTTGGGACGAAAAACATAAACTCTTCCTTCCTTTTCCATTTCTTCAGGAAGTCGATTCGTATTTGTTTTCTTTGTCAGAATCAACCTATTTGCTTTGTAGTGTTGATTAAAGTGTTGTTTTATCTTGGGAGACTATTGCCCGTTAATGTAAAAGCATATATACGGGGCAATCTTGTCTTAAAGACAGAGTGCCATCACTCAACTCAGAACACAGTTGTAACTATCCAGATTTAGTGTTTCTTGATTTTAGGTTATCAAGATTCAAGACTCAACAACTTTGAGGCTGTTCTAAATATTGACAATTCGTTTATCCTTTTGAACACTTGTAATATTTATTTACTTCCCGTACTGTGTGAGACAATATCCAATAGTTTTAAGACAAGATTTGTATTAGTGTTCGAAAGATGTCGGTCAAAAGTTGTGTCACCAAATCTGGATATGGCTGTGGTTTTCTGGTAGAAGAGAGTTGTGATTATGCTGTTGAAGGTCAACGTGTTCATGGTGTCACCGCTACAGAGAGTGGTGGTAACAAGCGCCCACGAGAGGCTAAGGATGTCAACTGGGATAAGAGGAGAAGGCTGAAGATGTGGTTCTATCTCGTAGCAGAAAGCCTATATATGTCCCAGACAAAGGATCCGAATTATGGTAAGGAGGAAATGGACACTCAGTCTGATGAAGTGACTGAAGTGGGCCAGAATCTGAAATTGGGATAAGTAATTTTCCTTCCTTGTCAAAAATAAGATTAAATGATGTCTGATTAAAAGTGGCTTAAAGTAAGGAGGAATATGAAAATGTTTTCCGAAATAATTTATATTCCTTACACTTTAAAATAAGAAGTTTAATCTCTTCTTCCTTCCCGTTTAAAGATTGGATTTTGTAAACGACTTAAAAAGATCTGTTCTTTTAAGTGTAATTATTAAAAGTGTGTGAAGTATGTTCGCACATACGAGGGAGAAAGATCCACTGACTGTGCAAAAATTATTACCACTCTTAAGTAAGCGCCATGAATTGTCTGGGACCAATCATAAGGGAAGAAGACTAAAAGCTAAAGACGTTGAGCATGTCACACTATTTTGCAGAAGATCCTTCATAGGATGATATTGGACACTCAGTCATACAAAGCCTACGGGCGACTGGAGTGGGGCCAAAATTCCTTTGATAGGATGATACTGGACACTCAGTCATACAAAGACTCCGAGAGACTGGAGTAGGGCCAGAATTCATTTCATAGGAAAAGTAATGGACACCTAGTGAGGTGGGCCAGAGTTTCCAGGTCTTAAATGATCTGAATGCCAAAAGAAAGGCATAAAAGAAATTGGACACTCAGTCTACCAAGGCAACTGGAGTGGGCTAGAGTATCCAGATCATATATGATCCGGTTACGCCCTAACCACGGGCAAGAGGTTGTTCATGTGAAGCAACGGCACCTCTAAAGTAGAAGGGGTTGGAAAGGTTGTCCTCAATAGGAATTCAGGGGAAGGGATCACTCCAAAAGGAGGTGATACATGTCCCAAAACTTGGTTAAGGGACGATGTTGGTCAAGCTGATTTGAGACTAGTCCAACAGGTCTGTAATAACTAAGAATGGTACAGTATGTTTGTAGCCAAATGAATGATATATTTGTAATTCGTGCATCTATACCATCATAGATTAAGACACGTTAAATAGAAAGTCATTCAAAAGCTAACGAAGTTGAGATTGTTGACTTCTGTTGACATAAACCCTCAAAATAAATGTGAGGTAGGCGAAAAGGCAAAATCACCTTTCCAAATTCCGTCAAAGGAATAGCGAAAGAAGCATCGCTCCTCTAGAACTTAGTCACGCCTACCTGGGTGATTTGAAGTTTATACTAAATAGAGGAGGGAGACAAGTACGTTGTGACCTTCATTGATGATGATACAACGTATTGTATCTTTTATTTGTTGAAAAGCAAAGATGAAAATCAACTAAGCCTACAGATTGAGGAATTCGTAGTGATAGATGGGGAGAATGTGAAGCATCATTCATTAAACGACTGCTCATTACTCACCTCAGTCTAACGGTATTAGCCAAGTGCAAAGTCGTACACCCAAATTATGTGGGGCAATGCGATCCTTACCGCTAATGCGATTCTCAACAGAAATGCGCATAAGGATAAGGATAACCCTCCGTGTGAGACATGGAAATGACCTCACATACAAATAGTATGATGTGGGGTGGCTTGGTAGAAGTTGGACTATCGAAACAGGTCAAGTTGGACCTAAGACTGTAGATTGCATATCCATTGGATCTGCAAATAACAGTAGTGCTTATCGCCTCTTGGCGTTAAAGAATGCCGAATTCTTTGAAGATAACTTTCCTTGAAAAGGAAAAAGGAGTAATTGCTCGAGGTTAACAAGAACCCGCGAGGGCTTGACTGTCCGGAACTAGACGTTCCGTATCTACATGACTCGGAAGTTGCTGTCTATCCGGAACTTAATATTTCATATCTACAGCACTCAGGAATTCTAGTTGTTGAACCGAGATGGAGCAAAGAGGGGACAAAGACTTGTTCCAGGTCTTCTAGCTTGTATGGTTGAGAACGAACCATAGACAATTAACAAATAATTGTCATCTCCAAAAGCGTTGCTTTGAAAGAAGCTACAAAAAGATTCCATCATATAGAACCATACTTGTGTAATAGTTGATCTTCCTCCGGGAAAAGAACCTTTGGGTTGTAAAAGTGGATACTCAAAAGTGAGTACAAAGTAGACGGATCTACTGATAAGTATAAGGCCTCGGCTACTTATACTTGTGTTTTCCTATGAATAGCTTAACATCCAGGGCCATTGCAGTCTGGCGTGGCATTGATGTTGAAATAGTCTTCATAACCGGAGAGTTGGAAGGGGAGAATCAGAGTTGGTTTGCTGGACTGTTGGGCTTCTTCTTGAACTTTCATTTTGGTCCCTGAAATGTTTACATTTTGGTCCTTAAAGTTTCAGATAAAACAGAAATAATGAATCTGACCATAGAAACATTGACTCTGAAGTTAAAAAGCCAACAGTTGGGAAAACCAACAGTCTGAGAGTGGAAATTATATTGAAACAAAAGATATGAGTATCACATATAACATCTTAGGAATTTGATTTCTAAGACATCTGATGGACTGGTCTAACTCCAAACTCAGTTATGAGATAGTTGACAGTCTCGTTGAAGCCACCAATGGATATGAATCATATAACTGATTGAAATCATGGTGCACCCGTATACAAAGAGCGATATGAGAAGGTCACATATAGTTCAATATATGTTACACACTACAACCAACCTGGTATCGGCCTACAAAGTAGATCAGTTGAACTAAGGTTCAATGATGATTTTAATAAATGATCGGTAGAAGGCGTTAAGTCGGACATGACGATATCTGAAATATTCGCTTATCTACGGGTCATGGTATTCAGGATGTCCAGCGGTTCTGGGAGAACACAGTGATGCAAACTGGACATCAGATATGAAGAACACCAAAGCCACAAGTAGATGTGTATGGTGGGTCTTGGAAAAAACCTCTAAACAAACTTGCATCAGCCGATTCATGATGGAATCGGAGTTTATCGCTTTATACAAAGCATGAAATAAGTTGAGTAACTTCACGACTCCTTAGAGGACGTCCCTTATTGGGAGAAACCCGTGCCTTTAGCTGTTATACACTGTGGCAAGCCGCTCGGCTTTAAGAAGGACACGGATGACGGCGTCTGGACATATCTGTCAGGATCTGTCGGAGACATAAGACTGTATGGCAGTTGATCATCATGGGTGTCACTTTCTTGATTACTAATCAAAGGATATAGCGGACCCTTTTAACTAAGGGACTACCCGGAGATCAAGTGTTCTGCTTGTCTAGGGGAATGAGCGTAAAACCCAAACAATACGAACCTTTGCGGTGGTAACCCAACCATACTGATTGGAGATCCTATGAATTTGGTTCAATGGGAAAACTAAGCTGTAAAAAGGTTCAGTTGAGCACTTCGGTGGAAGCAAGAGCACCTCGGATGATGATTTATGTATGGAAACATGAATCCAAAGTTGTTCCCGCGATAGACATTAAAGTGCTACCTGCATGGTGGGTAAAGGTTAAGCTTCCAAACCTTTAACGATCCTCAAACGGTTGAGGTTAAGGTTGGAGAAACTTTTAATGATTCCTAACACTTGTGAAGTGGGGTATAGCAGGATACCTTGTAGGAGATCACCTATTTAAGTGCGAGGACAGGCCACCTCAAATAAACGCACTTAAGAATCCAAGTGTGTCCACGGCCACAACGGACAAAACCATAAGAATGAAAATGAATAAGGAGAGTTATTGTATTGGTATCATTATCTTGGCTTACACTAAACAATGACAGTTCAAGACATCACGTTCACCGCACAGTAAGTAAGTCCGGTGGTATTCAACTAGGGAAGGTTCAAAGCGGAAGCTACCTCTCCTGATGCAATATCTTTTCGCTGAAAGATTACTGAAAGTAGGCACCATGTGTGTGCGCCAAAATCTCTCTTTCATAGAGGGGATTGTTGGAAATTTGCCTTTGATGGGGAGGTGCGTCCACCCATATTTAATGAATTAAAAACTAGGGTTCCGCATGTTGGAGGCTTTGTCTCTTCACACGTGCATAATCTACTAAGTGAGTAGATGACCGTAGGGCCAAGAATCGTCAAATTTCATTGAGAAATGAAAGAGATATTGGTCTACAAAGTAAGGTGTTTGAGGCATGGAAATATGGTGTGGGACAAATCTACCACATCGGTGGGAAAAGGAAGAATTGCACTCTTTATAAGTCTCTAAATTGGCTAAGGGTTTGGGACCCCAAGAGGTATCCCATGTGTTTAAAGGAGGGAGGACCTAGATGTGCTTGGGTTCAAGGCTAAGCCCACACGCGCGGCGCCGCCGCCCGCCCGTCCGGTCTGGGCTCGGGCTCGGGTCACGGGACACGGGTCGTAGGTCTTGGGCTTCCTCTGGTATTATCTCTTTGGACCCCAAATTGTTTAATTTTTACAACCTAGAGTTTCTGGAATGTTGAATTTGGGACCAACGGAAGACAAAAAGTTTCTGCCTACCGTTGGAGTTGATTTTTGGGGGCGTTATTGTGCATTAACTAGCCATTACTTGGCTGATTAACTCCCTCCATTAACAGCCATTACATGGATGAATTATACCCTTCTTCAATGGCCTTAAACAACCATTACTTGGGTAGTAATTGCTTAATTACTCCCTCCTTCAATGGCCATTATTTGGTAGTTGAGGTGTCCCTCCTTATGCTATATATTGGAGCCTTTTGGCTCAATTGTGCAACACAGAAATATAGAACATATACAAAAAGTATACATAAAAATAAGATAGAAAAATATACACAGAGACAAACAGAAGAGTAAAACACAGTCCAAAACGTGAGCAGTAACGTTGGGACGAAAAACAGAAACTCTTCCTTCCTTTTCCCTTTCTTAAGCAAGTCGATTCGTATTTGTTTTCTTCGTCAGAATCAACCTATTTTCTTTGTAGTGTTGATGATAGTGTTGTTTTATCTTGGGAGAATATTGCCCGTTAACGTAAAAGCATATATACGGGGAAATCTTGTCTTAAAGACAGAGTGCCAACACTCGACTCAGCACACAATTGTAACAATCCAGTTTTAGTGTTTTCTTGATTTCAGGTTATCAAGATTCAAGACTCAACAACTTTGCGGCAGTTCTGAATATTGACAATTCGTTTATCCTTTCGAACACTTGTAATATTTATTTACTTTTCGTACTGCTTTACATATCCGACAGTCATAACTTAACCAATATACTTAATAATTTAGCTAACATTCTCAAATAACACTTAATATCATCTAAACATGTTTTTTCTAAACTAACAGACCTAAATAACAACTAAATTATGCTAAAAACATTTAACAAACACATAATCAAATCATACAAACCACATAATAAGAATTAAATAGCAAAAATTAGAAAGGAAGTGAGTTTACCTTGTGTGGAGGCAGCTAAAGGTCGAGTTTGAGCTTGACATCAACTCTGATGACCTCAATAGCTCACAAACACACAAAAAGAAACAAATTTTAGTTTTTGAAGGCCAAATAGTCAACTCTAGGTTCCCCAAAAATGGTTTGGATCCCAACTTAGATTAATCAATGAATATAAAACTCAAAAATGGCTTTTAATCAATGTGAATGCCTAAATAAAATTTTGGACCTTTTAACAGTGAGAATATGGGTCTGTATTTATAGGGTAGATTGAACCCTAACAAAGTCCATGAAATTGATGTGGGAGAACGCAAATTGGGGGGGGGGGGGGGGGGGGGGGGGGGGACTCCTCCAATTCGATTCTTGACTAATGACAATCGAGAGTTTGAAATCATAATGAGACAAGGAGCAATTAAAACACATAGAAACATAGAGAAAAAGGGACGAAACCCTTACCTGCATCGGGTAGTACCATGGTGGCGGTTAGGTGAAATTTGGCAAGAGCAATTAATGCTCTTACCTTTTACGGCTAAACCACACTGCAAGAGTCCATCGTAAAAGGCAAAAATAGCATTTTTGCCATGGGTGAAGACAGAGCCACTACGGCTGGGGTTCCAAGTTGACCATTAAGTGTAAAAGTGGGAAAAAGCCTAAGGCATTGATCATTTAAGACTGACACTAGGTTGGTCCTGGGACTTTAGTCATAGGCTCGGTCGAAATTGAATTAAATAGGACAAGACCAATGCATTTTATGTGGCTTTAATTAATTGTGGCCACATTTTGCTAATGTGATCACAATTTAAATTATGAAACGACCAAATATTTTCATAAATAACCTAAACAGATTTAAAGCATCATTTTGAGTCTAATTTTGACACTAATTAAGATTAAGGAACTTAAAATTATGCCAATGCCCTTTTGAATTAAAAACATGATTTAAAATTGAGACATAATTCCATTATCATATTTAATTAACAATTTCCGGAATTTTGACAGAGCGGAACATTAATCATTTAATTTTGAAAATTCTTTAAAGACAAATCCATTCATAATTGTCGGTTAAAATCTCAAAATCATAATTAATGATCAAATTGTAAAACATAGGATATAATATACAATATATATACCAAGTGATGTTTTGTCAAATGAAATGACAAAATACTCTCAGAATATTCTTGTAAAGTCATGTTCACTTTGTGAAAAGTATATTTCACTTTGTTTGTGACTCGAGAACTCTGAATAATTAAATAAAATTATTAGAGGGTAATTAGGTGTCAACATCTTCCCCTTCATTGCTCAGGGATGGATAGAACATCATTGAGCAGCAAAATTTGATCGACCTAATTTTTAGCCGACTGATAGGAAATCACTTCTCATTTTTATGCAATTTTTGAAAATTATAGTCGGACCCTGGTTTATGGGTTTCCTACATATCTCAGGTTACATGAGAACTCAGGCCACTTGTAGTTCGACTTGATTAAGCTTCTAGAAAGACGATAAAACAAAAGTATCAAACCGGGAAGTTCCGGAGAGATTTTATTGGAATGTGATCGATCTTCAGAGGTTGAGTGGCCTACATATCCCCGATTTTGGGTAGCAGGTCACTTGTAGTTCAACTCGATGGTCCAAAAAGAGTATCCCTTATGTAGGAATTCCTTTGACCCTTCTGATAAATGTGCGACTGCTTACGGGTTTTAAAAATAAAACTTCACGATTTGTGAGCGAGGTCAGCGCGTAGTGATGTTCAAGCTCATGTGTAGAGAGCTTGACTCCCGTTGACATATATTTTCGACTGGCTGCCTAAGAACAAGTTCCACATTTTCTCCGCATGTATCTAGATCTGGTTTTCTGCTTTGCACCTCCGATAGTTTTGACTTGTTTCCATATTCTTAGACCTACGTGTTGGTTATTATATTTATATATTTCATACCTGCACAGCTTTGTTTGTTGTATCCTCTAGTGTGATTTCTTTTAAGTGGGTGCCTCCTCCGATACCGTTTGACTCTGCTTAATTTTCGCTATTTTAGCGGATGCCAGCTGCGACACCATCCGGCTTTGTTGACTTGATGGGAGTGTTTGTTCGAGTGGACGTCACTTGCGACTCTATCTAGCTCTGTTGACTTTGCTGGTAGATGTTATTGATCATGTAGTTTGATTTTTAGGGAATGAAGACTACAGACTTTTAACTGGAAGTTCATCGTTGGACTTTGGGGTGAAGACTGCGGCCTTTTGACCGGGATTACATCACCTGACTCTTTTGAATAAGTACCGCAACCTTTCAATCGAAATTACATTATTGTGACACTTAGTGTGGCGACTACAATCTTTTGACCAGAATTACGTGACTTGGACTTTTGAATAATGATTGTAACCTTTCGGCCAGAATTACGTCATTCTGACACTTGGAGCGGTGATTGCAACCTTTCGGCTAGTGTTACGTCACTCGGACTTTTGAATAACGACTGCAACCTTTCAGCCAGAATTACGTTATTCTTACACTTGGAGTGGCGATTGTAACCTTTTGGCTGGAATTACATCACTCGGAATTTTGAATAGCGACTACAACCTTTCAGACGGAATTACATCACTCAGACTTTTGAATAAGGAGTTCAACCTTTCACCAAGAATTACGTCATTCTGATACATGGAGCGGCGACCGCATCCTTTTGGTCGGAATTAAAGAACTCAAACTTTTTAATAACTACTACAACCTTTCGGCAGGAATTGCATCATTCTGACAGTTAGAGTGGCGACTACAACATTTCAGCCAAAGCTACGTCACTCGAACTTTTGATTAATGACTGTAAACTTTTGGCTGAAATTATGTCATTTTTACACTTGGAGTCCCGACTGCAACCTTTCGATCGGAATTATGTCACTCGGACTTTTGAATAATGACTGCAACCTTTCATCCAGAATTACGTCATTCTGACACTTAGAGTAGCAACCACAACCTTTCTAAATTGCGTCACTCAAACTTTTGAATAACGACTGCAACCTTTTAGCCGAAATTAGGTCATTCTGATTCTAGACTCTCAGGGTTAGGTTGTAAGTTTACCTTATGCCTTTTTTGGGCATTTTCTTCTAGCAATGACTCTCGAGTCTGGCGTTGTGTCTTTACTTTGTTGGCGGCTCTGGGGGCCTGTTAGTTGTCTTCCGATGTCAAAATGGCTTTTTGTTTTACCTGTTTCATTCACGAACAAACTAGTTAGTAGAAAAACTCATTGTCTTCTTAACGATGTTTTGGTGACCTGCAATCACAAAAAGATTTGTTAGTTTCCTATGTGGTCGATTTGTGTTGATGACACCTGCTGTATTATTTCTTTGTTTTCCGGTCTCGGCCCCTCTTTCGACCGCAATGTAATGAGAGAAATGTTTTGAAATAAAAAATGTTTGAAAATATCTTGAAAATAGAGTTTTTCTAAATATTTTACAATATTTTACATGTTTTAAAATATTATAAACTCATGTCATGACATATTCGTTTGAGTGAAGTTCTTCGGCCGTCTTCGGTGCTCTGCTTTTGCTCTTGGTCTGTCCTCGATGAAATTTTTGAGACCCCTCCAAACATTTTCCCTAGTTTCACATTTGAATCAGCCGACTCTCGTGATGATCCGCGTTTAAAGGAATTTTTGAGTCCCTCTCAAAAATTCTACCCCAGTTTATGAGTTTGGACCGGCTGATCCTTTGAGCCGGATTGTTGATGGATTTTTGAGTTCTCAAAAATTATGCTCCAATTTATGTTGTGTGAATTGTTAATGTCTCTGAGGTTTCCTAGGGGTTTATTTAGGTGTCGTATTTGGTGCGACCGAGCTCGAAGAGCGCCTACTTATCCCTCTATGAGAATCAGGTCCTCACCTAGTTCATTACAAAGAATGATGGATTTGGCAAATATTGTGACCCGATCCGTAAATAGACGCATACAAATCTCTTTTTTGGGGAATCAAGTCCTCACGTATCAGGAATGACTTGGTTTTCTAATGCAATTACAAGCAAAAAGCGCGATTACAAGCAAAAAGTGTGATTACAAGCAAAAGAAAAGTTTGATTACAAGTAAAGATATGCGATTATGTCACAACTCAAACCGGAAGGCCGCGACAGGCACCCGGACCCCACCTACCAGGTACCGCTAATCGTACAACCAACTTCTAACCACAATTGAATACAGACTAAGCTGAAAAAAATTATAGAAAATCTTAACCAGAAATCTAATTTTCATATATACATACCCATACCAAGGCCGACAATGCCACACATGACAACTAACAATAGGACACATGTCTAAAAGCCTCTAAAGAATACATGACATCACAAGGACGGGACATGACCCCTCCATACCCATAAGCAGATGCAAAAATACTATATCACGACCAACTGCAACTCTGAAACAAATAAAGTTCTCCAACATCAGCTGAACCAGTAACCTACTAGCGTGAACCATCATCCTCTTTAAATGAACCTGCGGGCATGAAACGCAATATCCCCCGACAAAAGGGACGTCAGTACGACTGATGTACTGAGTATGTCAAGCATGAATAATAGCATAACAGGGATATAACAACAACTGAAACAGAAATAATTGACCAGTAGTAAATGCCTTTGAGGGCCCTAACACATATGCCTAAATATCATGAATAATGAAAATGCACTATACTAATGTCCACACAGAAATCCTCCCATAACCGCCTCTATGGGCATCATGTTATATCTCCACACAAGGGCATCACATCATATTAGCCTCTTCGGGCACTTTTGTGATAGTCTGTACCAGCTGCAGGTGGTGTGCGTATATAATGCCTTTCCCTTTTCCCATTCCCCGTACATATATATATAATATTTACTATATAGTAGTGTGCATAACACAAGTGGTCCAGGGTAATATATGAATGCAATGCAAATGAAAATGCATGAATGGTAACACCATATTCCAACCTCAACGGATGACATAATACCTTAATACCTTCGGTTAAAAGTGGGAACATCAACATCTTTTTCGTATGCCTTAATAAGGACTTAGGAACATATTTAGACATTCTTTTAACGTAGGAATCAATAATATGAACATTCCTTAACTACTAAGAGTAGAGTAATTTATAGAACAATACTATGGTATATTTCGTTACATGGAACATGCCAAAAGAAAGAATTAATTTGCCTTAACATACCTCAATTTCACTTAACACTGTGTTGAATTTGTTGGAACGATTTCTCCCTTTCTGAATGAAACCAAAATTTACGAGCTCCATGTTCTTGCACGATTTTTTTCTTTCCCAACTTCCTAACACTAATCGTGAATTGCTATCAACTTACAACTTAGGATGAAATGCTTTTAAATGCAATGTTTTATTTCTTAACGAGAATGAAGTACAATTCACTGATTCACTTATTTTGGGTCTTAAGGAGCTTTTCAAAACCATGCCTAACTTAATTACTAAATGAAATGTCTAACTTATTTACTAAATGAACGAAGATATGCTACTTAAATGGAACGTACTGAACCATTGCTAAATGCCATTTAATGGCCTATAATTATATCTCCCACCCAATTTATTCTTGGCGGTAGAGTATTGCACATGACGCCACATACTCCAACATGTGCACTCCACTCCATTAATCAGGTGACCTGCCTCCGTATAATTTATAAATCACACACATAATTAATTATGTGATCCCAATTCACTTAAATCTTGATAACTTATAAGACCTTCATGTACTCAATGTCATAATTTCCTAATATGCCACTAGTCCATAACCTCTTTGTGCACGCACCAAATTTATTTCCGCTTCCTGTCGTCACACTTTTTACGTCCAAAATTATTTTGGGATTTTATCCTTTTATATGATAAACTCATTATTAGCATACGTAAATATGATCCAAATTTTTCCCAATGCTGTGGTCTATTTACACACGCCTAGCGTTTTTACATACGCCTAGCAATTCAAACTGTAACCCAAAAGTATGGCTATGTTACATCTTTCCCCCCTTAGAAACATTCATCCTCAAATGTTGGGGTGACATATCTGATCCTTGTTGCGTGACCAGTGAATACTACTACCTTCATACATCACTACATTACTACATCAGACCTCTCATACTCCCTTCCTGAACACCCAAGAATCGCCACCTTTAACCGAAAAGTTCCTTCTGTCCCTCCTTCACCATTGATCCTTACGTCGTTCTAGAATAATCATACCTTTCTGAGACCTGCATAACCATAATCGTATTCACCTTTATCCTTCTTGTTGTAATTCTTCATTCAATTTGTCACTAAGCGGAAAAATATTTCTGCCTTGATACTTAATCATATCATTCCATTAAGTGTTTTCATATTCCCTACCAACATCCTTTGATTGTGCCATACTTCTCGTCCTCAATGGTCAGCATAGCACTCGTATTTACTCTCAATCCAACTTCAATCTCCCTTCTAATCATAATATTTCTAGAAGAAGGTACTACTGTAATCGTAAATATGATAAGGTCTACAAAGAAAAATCCTTACAATCTCTTGCGTTCCAATGCTTAGTACTTCATTTTCCTTACAAAACATTTCGCTTTCCAGGCTTGCATTATCTCTTCCATCTTCCATATATGAGTGAGACAACTTCTCATAATCTCGAAACATTTTACATCATACTGCCCTTCTAGCATATTCGTCTGGTAGAAGTCACTCACTTACTGGATACAAATATGAACTAACCGAAGTCGTTTTGGTAACCGGCATTACCGAAACGATATAAGGCGCGAGTCAAACTTGAATTCCTAAGACTCAGCTCTACTGCACGATTTATGAGATGAAAGAATAAAAACCATCCCTAAATGTCAGATAGCCACCTATTTATAAGTATGGTGCACAACATACCCATTAACAAGACTCTACTAGACACGACTTGTACACTCCCTAGGACAGACATGCTCTAATACCAAGATTGTCACGACCCAAACCGGAGAGCCGCAATGGGCAACCGGACCCCACCCGCCGGGTATCGCTAATCGTACAACCAACTTCTAATCACAATTGAATACGGACTAAGCCGAAAAAGATTATAGAAAATCTTAACCAGAAATCCAATTTTCAAATATACATACCCATACCAAGGCCGACAAGGCCAGACATGACAACTAACCACAGGACACCTGTCTACAAGCCTCTAAAGAATACATGACATCACAAGGACGGGACATGACCCCGCCATACCCATAGAGTGCTCCATGAAACTCTGAAACAAATAGAGTGCTCCAACATCAGCTGAACCAGCAACCTACTAGCGTGAACCGTCATCCTCTTTAACTGAACCTGCGGGCATGAAACACAGCGTCCCTCGACAAAAGGAACGTTAGTATGACCTGATGTACTGAATATGTCAGGCATGAATAATAGCATAACAGAGATAAAAACAACTAAAACAGAAACAACTGACCAGCAGTAAATGCCTCCGACGGCCCTAACACATATGCCTAAATATCATGCATAATGCAAATGCGTTATACTAATGTCCACACAGGAATCCTCCCATAACCGCCTCTATGGGCATCATGTTATATCGCCACACAAGGGCATCACATCATATTGGCCTCTTCGGGCTCTTTTGTGATAGTCTGTACCAGCTGCAGGTGGTGTGCGTATATAACGTCTTTCCCTTTTCCCATTCCCCATACATATATATATAATATTTACCATATAGTAGTATGCATAGCACAAGTGGTCCAGGGTAATATATGAATACAATGCAAATGAAAATGCATGAATAGTAACACAATATTCCAACCTCAACGGATTACATAATACCTGTATACCTTCGGTTAAAAGTGGGAACATCAACATCTTTTTGTATGCCTTAATAAGGACTTAGGAACATATTTAGACATGTTTTTAACATAGGAATCAATAATATGAACATTCCTTGACTACTAAGAGTAGAGTAATTTATAGAACAATATTACGGTTATATTTTGTTACATGGAACATGCCAAAAGAAAGAATTAATTTGACTTAACATACTTCGATTTCACTTAACACTGTATTGAATTTGCTGGAACGATTTCTCCCTTTCCGAATGAAACCAAAATTTACGAGCTCCATGTTCTTGAACAATTTTTTTCTTTCCCAACTTCCTAACACTAATCGTGAATTGCTATCTACTTACAACTTAGGACGAAATGCTTTTAAATGCAATATTTTCTTTCTTAACGAGAATGAAGTACAAGTCACTGATTCGCTTATTTTGGGTCTTAAGGAGCTTTTCAAAACCATGCCTAACTTAATTACTAAATGAAATGTCTAACTTATTTACTAAATGAACGAAGATATGCTACTTAAATGGAACGTACTGAACCATTGCTAAATGCCATTTAATGGCCTATAATTATATCTCCCACTCAATTTATTCTTGGCGGAGGAGTATTGCAAATGACGCCACATACTCCAACATATGCACTCCACTCCATTAATCAGGTGACCTGCCTCCGTATAATTTATAAATCACACACATAATAAATTATGTGATCCCAATTCACTTAAATCTTGATAACTTATAAGATCTTCATATACTCAATGTCATAATTTCCTAATATGCCACTAGTCCATAACCTCTTTGTGCACGCACCAAATTTATTTTCGCTTCCTGTCGTCACTCTTTACATCCAAAATTAGTTCGGGATTTTATCCTTTTATATGCTAAACTCTTTATTAGCATACGTAAATATGATCCAAAATTTTCCCAATGCTCAGGTCTATTTACACACGCCTAGCATTTTACATACGCCTAGCGATTCAAACCGTAACTCGGAAGTACGGGATGTTACAGATTACAAGTAAAATTTGATTACAAACTTGAGAAGCGTGTCTTCACTCATATTACTGCTTGATTGTGTCTGAGTTGATTGATTTGGGCCACTCTTGGCCGTCCATTTCTACGAGGATGAAAACCCCTCTTGATAGTACCTTGCACACCATGTAGGGCCTTTGATAGTTGGGTACGAACCTTCCCTTGTACTCATCCTGGTGTGGAAACACACGCTTGAGCACAAGTTTTCCTACTTGAAAGATATGTCTCCTACTCTTTATAAAACACTTTCATGTAAATATAACTACCTATATGAAGTAGATATTCTACCCAATCCAACTGAACTACCCCTCATAAATTCATATTCCGCTTTTTCCAAAAAGACATGTTTCCTGTGGTCACGAATTCATTCTTTGGGTCTAACAAAAACCTAAAGGAGTTAAAGAATATATTGCTGCCTCAAAACATGACCAGAACCCTATTATTGCAAATCAAGACGAACAATTTAACACTTTACGAATCCCAAAGGATTTTCCTAGACAGTGGAAAAATCATGGTTTCACCCATATCCATTAGCATGATGTTAGAATTGCGTTGATATATCATGGAAGAAAGGGCCAACCAGTTGTTGCTTGCCTTTCACTTCTTATTTCCAGATATTATGAGTACCAATATGCAAATTTGGGTATCACAGAAGTTACTTTAAATGCTAGGAAAGTCTTTGTCACTATATTTCAAAACATCAACATGTCACTGTATGATCCAAATCTGACGGAGGCCTTTAAAATCCAAGTCCAAATCCAAGGTGCTCCACAAGCCAGATAACCTATTCAGGCTACTCTAAAATAGCTTGGCGAGTTCAGAACCATGCTATGGATCTTTCTCTTCCTGGCGGAGAAAATGCTTTGCTCTTAAACATAGATGCCACCAAAGGAACTACCATGTGCACCCAAATCCCAAGGCAAATTTCCAAGGAAGAACTTTTTAAAATTCTTCCTGAATCACGGGTCACAAATTATGAAAAACTGAGAGAACATATTAAACCTCTCCAATCCTCTTAACTAACCTTTGTCAAAAAATAGGACAAAACAGTTTCCATAAGTTTTGGCCATTCTCACCTCAAAAACCTAATAAAACAACATTTTCCTTTCAGATGTACCAACCGACTTATGCCAATGCAAAAGAAGATGACCCAGAAATATTATCTTGGCATATCCTAAAAGAGTGAATATGATTGGATAAAGGAGTTCGATGAGGACGGTCACGGTGTATGGTGGTTCAAATGTCCTTTCACGGGACTCTGCCCATGAAATATCGAGTTTGATTGTCAAGAATGTCTTGATGATGAAATTGAATGGGATGAAGATCATGAAAGATATTGGGACAAAGCCAAACCAAAGAAAAAAAAAGGGAAACTCTGAAAGAGAGTTCCTAAAAAGGTATGAAAATGGAGATTCATTTATTGGTTCACTTAGACGCCAGGAAAATATGAATTTCTTGTTTCATACAAACACTAAGATTGGCCAACACTACTTAGCCCAAACACATACCACAAGCCCTCAACCACAAATAAACCAAAACCAAAAATATTCATGATGAGACCCTCAGGCTCCAGTCATACCCCAGAATTCCCATCACAACAATCTTTTGAAAAGGATGGTACAAGCCGTGCTCCAAAAATTCCAAAGAAAAATGTTGGGCTGCCCACTGGAGAAAAGCCACCAACAAGTGATATAGAAGTAACAATCAATTGGCAATCAGAAAATTCCATCTTCCAAAAAAAAAGTGCTAACCAATATTGACAATTCCATTAGGAATGTTGCTTACAAACAAAATAAGATGATGAGCAAGGTGGAGTCAATTGAGAAAAAAATGGAACAAGCATCTTCTCAACATGCTGGACTTATCAAAGCCTGGAATTGAGACTAACAAATATGCAGTATGAGATTTATCCACCAGGAACCTCACTCTTCCACTTCTTTCAACAATAGTAAAATGAGATGACTACCATTAAAGAACAAATACAACAACTGAAACACGATCACTTTGAACCACAAAGAACCCAAAGTCACCCTTCAAACCCCACATTTTCCCTATGTTATCACAGACCTACTCACCACCTAAATTAGATAACTTTTTTACAACTTTTCCTTCCATTTCAAAAGATCCTATGTCCTTTACCCAAAAACAAATAGATGAACTTGAGTTTGACATTGCAAATATGGTGTGGGAAAAGAAGGACTCCATTACAGCTCAGAAGCAGTCCAAACGAAAGAAAGAATTTGGAGAAACTTCAAAATATGTCGACCCAGAAAACTTGATGAGCTCAAATCAAGCAATTCCAAACCTCTATGTGGCCCAACCAAAAAATGGCATAGAGGAAGATGATATCCTAGGATTTAATACTGAAGATTCATATGATAGTGATCCTATGGAAGAAATCCTTGAGACAAGTGAGGATTCCTCACTAGACTCTTCTAAAGAAGACAACCCGCCAATATTCATGAATCAACCAAGAGAACCTGAGATTTCTGAAGTAGATGATCATGAGTCAATGACAGATGAGACAATTCCAAAAATGAGAGAAGAACCAACAACAACAAAATTTGTCAGAACTGGATTTCATACCTTCACTCTGGATGACGCCAAAGTTTCAAAATATCCTCAAAGGATCCAATATTTCTTTACTTGGATGGTGACAATTTTTTTGGCGGAACGAGAAAAGTATCTGATCTTATTAGAATTTACTTCAAGGTTCTCTGATATTCTCAGAGACTGGTGGAATTCACTTGGGATACAAGACAAAAATACTTTCCTCACATCCCAAGATTTTGCTTTCAACATCATAATTCTACATGAAGTGTTCTGTGGAGATACTAGCCAAAGACAAGAAAAGTTGCAAAGGCAGTTCTTCAAAATGAAGTGCGTATCATTTGACAGAAATGTCATTGATATCTACTTTCAGAAAATGTCAAAAATATTTTTTGAGGTAGGCAAAGAAGCTAGCCTAAAACAAGCCTTTGTCTCTTTACTTCTCCAAATATGCTAGCAGCCCGAGCCATGAACAATCATTGAAGAAAAGTTCAAGTCAATAACAATCCCACAAGTCGGCTACATCGAGCAAGCAATTTTCCTGGCATCAGATGATATTTGCATAAAGAGATCCGCTTTGATGTAGATCATAAAGAACAACCCACCCATTGATATAGCATGCGGTAGATCTGATCTAGTCACTGGGTCAAGTTGTTCATGCCATGCCCCTAGACGACGAAGAGAATTCAAGCGGTTCAAATGGACAAAGCCTTCAAGAGAAAGATCTATGTTCAGAAGGTGTACAAAATATTTCATAAGAAGAAGCCCAGGCAATTTCTGCAAAAATGACAGATGATTCATCTGCGACAAAATTGGACATTTTGCAAAAAAATGTAAATCCATAAAGTCAATCAAGCTTCTTACATAAATAGAAGATTACACTGGTATTCATGTTAGTGAAAATGATGACCTTGGATATGTTCTCTCCTTGGAAGATGAACCCACAAAGAAAACTCTTTTCTCCATGGATGTGTACGAAGAATATGGAGATGACCATTACCAAATTTCGAAGCAGAGGTAGAGGCCCATGAGGAAATCAATAGCATCATGGTTATCTCTCAGGTCCAACATCAAGTTTATCCCTCCAAATGGGATAAACAAATCAAAGTTATTGCTTTCATGGACACGGGAGCAGGATATTCACTGATGAACCCAACCATCCTTCCTAAGGATAAATGGATTCAACATTTCAAAATATTTGACACTGCATCAAATTGAATCCTAACTACTATAGTAATCACAAACCATCTAATCACAATTGAGTTCTTCCCGAGACTCAGGTTTAGAACTAAGTTGATTGGTTCAGATGTCCAGGAAAAGACCTCATTATTGGGTTTGATATATATAGGCAACTCAAATATCATCTCTAGATCATAGCTCATGGAATAACATTCAAAAAATAATTCAAAGCCATACTCATAAGTTTCACGGTTATTCTAGATAACAGATGACGAGCAGATCAAGAAGATTGAACGGTAGATGGTGGAGCATTCATGTGCGGAATCTCACAAGGAGTTCATAAGAAAAGGCAAAAATCATTTGTGGTAAATGAAGTGTTTTTCATCAAGCTCCATTTCAATAAAAGTGAAAGCATTAATCCAACAAAGGCAAGTCACTCAGACATGAATCCAGAACATCTTCAGCTTGCCAAAAAGGAATGTGAAGAACTCTTGGAGTTTGGTATAATCGAGCCATCCAATTCGAAATGGGCATGCGAAGCATTCTATGTCAACAAGCGGGCTGAACAAACAAGAGGTAAACTTATATTAGTCATAAATTATCAACTTCTTAACCATTTCCTCTAAGATGATAAATTTCCTATCCTAAATAAACTCACCATTTTCTCACACTTCGCCAAATCTAAATAATTATCCAAGTTTGACCTTAAATTTGGGTTTTGGCAATTGAGAATACACCTTGAAGAAAGGACAAAAATAGGCTTTTGCATTCTCGATCACCACTTTCAATGGAAAGTCATGCCATTTGGGTTGAAAACTTCACCTTCTCTGTTCCAAAAAGCCATGATAAAAATATTTCAACCCATACTTCATACATCACTAGTGTACATTGATGACATATTACTATTTAATGATACTATGGAAGACCACCTCAACTTACTCCATCAGTTTCGTGATCTAGTAAGAAAGAATTGAATCATGCTCTCAGCAAAAAAAATAGTTCTGAGGATGCATATTCTCCATGGTACATACAGCCTGAGGCCACATATTTGCCATGAATAACTCAAGTTTCTAGACACCAACTTCACAACAAAGTAGCTCCAGCAATTTTTAGTGTGATTAATTATGTCAGAGATTTTATCCCTAATGTCTCTACATACATTTCTCCACTTACAAAAATACTTGACCAGCAACCTATTCTTGCAACTCAAGAAGAACAGTTTATCACTTTATAAATCCAAGAAGATTTTCCTAGACAGTGGAAAACTCATGGTTTCACCCATATCCATTTTGGTGATGTTAGAATTGCGTTGACATATCATGGAAGAATGGGCTATCATGAAAATTTCGCCTTTCTCTTCTTGATACCAGATATTATTAGTGCCAACATGCAAGTTTCGGTACCACAGAAGTTACTCTAAATGTTGAGACAGCCTTTGTCACTATATTTCCAAACTTCAACATGTCCTTGTATAATCCATATTTTATAGAGGCCTTAAAATTCCAAGTCCGAATCGAAGGTACTCTATAAGCTAGAGATACTATTCAAGCTACTCTATATTATCAAATAGTTTGGCGAGTTCAAAATCATGCTATGGATCTTTCTCTTCTAGGTGGAGAAAATGCTTTCCTCTTAAACATAGATGCCACCAAAGGAACTACCATGTGTACCCACATCCCAAGTTATATTTCCAAGGAAGAACTTATCAAAATTCTTTCTGATTCATGGGTCAAGAATTATGAAAAACTAAGAGAACCAGTTGAACCTCTTCAATCCTATGAACCAACATTTGTAAAAAAATAGGATAAAATAGTTTCCATAAGTTTTGACCATTCTCACCTCAATAAACCCAATAAACAACATTTTTCTTTCAGATGTACCAACCTACTTATGACCACGCAAAAGAGGATGACCCAGAATTATTCTCTTGGCACCTCTCAAGCATGATGAGTGAACATGACTGGATAAAGGAGTTCGCTGAGGACGGTCACGGTGTATGGTGGTTCAAGTGTCCTTTCACGAAACACTGCTCATAGAATATTGAGTGTTATTGTTGAGAATGTCTTGATGATAGAATTGAATGGGATGAACATCATGAAAGATATTGGGATAAAGCCAAACAAAAGAAAAAATAAAAATGTTGTGATGTCCATTGGATAAAATCAACCAACAAGTGACATAGAAGGAACAATCTATTAGCAATATGAAAATGCCATCTGTCAAAACAAAGTACTAACCAACATTGGCAATTCTATCAGAAATGTTTCTCACACACAAAACAAGATGATGAGCAAGGTGGAGACAATTGAGAAAAAAGTGGAACAAGCATCTTCACAACATGTTGGACTTATCAAAGCCCTAGAACTAAGTGACAAATATGTGGTATGATATTTTCCTACCAAGCACCTCACTTTTCCACTTCTTTCAATAACAACAAAAGTAAATGACTGCCATCAAAGAACAAATACAACAGCTGAAATATGGTCACTTTAAACCACAAAGAACTCAGAGTTACCCTTCAAAACCAACATTTTTCCCCATGTCATCACAGACCTACTCACAATCTAAATTAGACCACTCTTTTACTACTTTCTCTTCCATTTCAAAACATCCCATGTCCTTTACTCAAAAAAAATGAACCTGAGTTTGACATTGCAAAAATGGTGTGGGAAAAGGACTCCATTGCAGCTCAAAAGCAGTCCAAATAAAAGAAAGAATTCAAAGAAACTTCAAAAGATCCCAACCTAAAAAAGTTGATTAACTCAGATTAAGTAGTTCCAAACCTCTATATGGCCCAACCTAAAAATGGCATAGAGGAAGATGATATCCTAGGATCTAGTACTGAAGATTCATATGATAGTGATCCTATGGAAGAAAGCCTTGAGACAAGTGAATATTCCTCACTAGCATCTTCTGAAGAAGGCAATCCACCAATATCCATGAATCAACTAAGAGAACCAGAGATGTTTGAAGTATATGATGATCATGAGGGGATGACAGATGAGCCAATCTATGAAAGAAGAGAAGAACCAACAACAATGAAATTTGTTGGAACTGGATTTCATATGTTCAATTTGGATGATGCCAATTTTTCAAAATGGCCTCAAAGGATCCAAGATTTCTTTACTTGGATGGTGACCAAAAATTTAGTGGAACAGAGAAGTTTTTTACCTTGTCAGAATTGACTTGAAGGTTCTCCAGAATTCTCAGAGACTAGTGGAATTCACTTGGGATAAAAGAAAAAAATACTTTCCTTACATCCCATGATTTTTCTTTCAACATCAGAATTCTGCATGAAGAGTTCTGTGGAAATACTGGCCAATGACAAGAAAAGTTGCGGAGGCAGTTCTTTGAAATGAAGTGCATATCATTTGACAAATATGTCATTCATATGCCCTTTAAAAAAATGGCCAAAATATTTTTTGAGTTAGGCGGAGAGGCTAGCTTAAAACAAGCCTTTGTCTCATCACTTCAAAAAATGCTAGCAGCCCGAGCCATGAAGGTCATTGAAGAAAAGTTCCAGTCAATATCAATCCCACAAGTCGACTACATCAGGAAGGTAATTTTTCTTGCTTTATATGATATTTGCTCAAAGAGGTCCATTTTGAAGCAGATCATACAGAACAATCCAGTCCTTGATAATACATGAGGTAGATCTGATCGAGTCATTCGGTCAAGTTTTTCGTGGCATGTCCGTAGACAACGAAGAGGGTTCAAGCGGTTCAAATGGCCAAAGCCTTTAGCAGATAGATCTAAGTTCAGAAGGTGTATAAAATATTTCAGAAGAAGCCCAGGAAATTTCTGGAAAAAATACAGATGCTTTATCTACAACAAAATTGGACATTTTGCAAAAAATTGTCCTCAATCTAGAAAGTCAGTCAAGCTTCTTACTGAAATAGATGATTACACTAGCAAGAGCTCCCTTTCAACAAAAATGAAAGAATTAATCCATCAAAGGCAAGTCACGCGGGCATGAATCCGGAACATCTTCAGCTTACGAAGAAGGAATGTGAAGAACTCTTGAAGTTTGGACTAATCAAGGCATATGATTCTCAATGGGTATGTGAGGCATTTATGTCAACAAACGGGATGAGCAAACAAGAGGTATACTTAGATTAGTGATAAACTATCAACACCTTAACCATTTCCTCCAAGATGACAAATTCCCTATCCCAAATAAACATACCATTTTCTCACACTTAGCCAAAGCCAAATACTTTTCATAGTTTGACCTTCAATCTAGGTTTTGGAAATTGGGAATACATCCTGAAGAAAGAGCAAAAATGGTTTTCTGTATGCCAGATCACCACTTTCAATGGAAAGTCATGCCATTTGGGTTGAAAATTTCACCCTCTCTGTTCCAAAAGGCCATGATAAAAATATTTCAACCCATTCATCACACATCACTAGTGTACATTAATGACACTACTACTTAGTAGGGGTGGCCAATGGGACGGGATGGGACGGGATGGGATTCGGAGGGACGGGATAGTTGGTCGGGATCGGGACTTGGTGGGCTGGGCGGGCCAGGATAGGGAGGACGAGAAGAGGTCCCGTCCCATCTCACATCCAACCGGAAGAGGGGATGGGATTTTGGGGGACGGGATGGGCCGGGTCGGGTCCGGTCGAGTAGGGGGATTTTAATTTTTTTAAACTCGTAATTTTTAAAAAATATATATTTAAACACTTAAATAACTTAACAAGATAGTGAATAAAAACATTCCAATGTTGTTTTTGTGCCTCTTATATTATTTAATAGAAATATTTTTTTTTGTAATACAATTTCAAAATTGCAACTTTATTTCATAGTTCAAAAGTTGCAAATCACATAGTAAAATTGCCATTAAAATTTTTACATATGCAACCATACTTTTTCTAATTTCCTCACAATATCTTGAGGATCTTTTGTTGGAATTGGAAGTTGTTGGTCAAATTGTTCGACGTCACTTCCTGCTCCCTCGGATAAGATTTCGTTGTAGTTGTAGTCGTCTTCTTCGTTGATATCTGGTTGACCACACCTTCTACGCCCCTCTCTGAATAAAACTACAATTTCTAAGATGTCTCCCACCAATGAGTTTTTGTGCTCTCCTATTTGAAACCTTTCAGCAGAAAAAGCGCTTTCAGAAGCTGTTGATGACGTTTGAATATTCAACACATCTTGGGCCATCTTTGATAGTGTTTGAAATGTCTTCTCATTCTCCCTCCAGTATTTCAGCAAGTCTTCAGGTGTATATTCATTGACAATTGATTCGTATGGTACAACACCCTGCAAAACATAAACATCAAACTCGCTAATTTGTGAAGAACTTGAACCACTATAAATTCTATTTCTAAGGCTTTGAATAATTGAAGTAGAAACCACATGTTTTTATAAGGTTGTAGTGAAGTAGAAGAAGATGGTACAGAAGCCGGTTGATTATTTTCACTTTGCTCTTGGTTATACATATATATATATATATTTGCATTCAGTGTGAATGCTAGACATAACTTCGTTGGTTCGTAAGTTGGTTCTTTAGTTGGGTCTGTTGGACTTGGAGTTTGAAATATTTCTAAGCTTTCATAAATCGTTTCAACAAGTTCTTTACAACCGTCTACTTTAATAGTAGGATTTAATATAGCACCAAAAAAATAAATAGTGGGAATAGGAAAAAAGTATTTTAAAAATTTTAAAAATACTTTTTTAATAGATGGAGTGTAAGTTGGTTTTTGCATATATTCATTAAGTAACAAAAATATTAGAGCTATCTAAAATAACATAGATGAAATAGTAGGATAATAAATACCAAAAAATTTCTTAGTAGCGAGAAAAAAATTCTCTAAGAATACATAAAGTTCAAAAATTTTAACCCAATCATCATGTACAAGCATATCCCTTGGATTTTTATTATGGGCGTTAAATATTAAAGTTATAGGTCTTCTATACTCGTGAGCAACAACTAAATGTTCATACAAAGAATTCCACCTAGTTGCAACTTCTTTTAGAATTTTCCTATAAGGTAATCCACAATCATGACATATTGTTTTATAGTCTTTGCATCTTTGTATTTTATTACCTTTAAAAATAAAGTTGATAGAAAATTGTATTTTATCAAGGATGTCTTTAAAAAGTTTTAGGCCATCCTTTACAACTAAGTTATAAATATGACATGCACATCAAACATAAAAAATATGGGGAAAAGATGGAGTCAATCGAGTTTTTAAATTTTGTTACAACAGAATCATTAGAAGAAGCATTATCCAATGTAATAGTCATAATTTTATCAGTAATTCCATTATATTCACTAATTTCATGAATATTTCTTGAAATAAAAGCTCCTGTGTGCCTATCATCAATATATCTATATGTTAATATACGTTTTTGGATACACCAATTCTGATCTATCCAATGACATGTAACAGTTAAATAATCATTACCATTAGTACTACGGCCTATGTCAGAAGTGATAGCCACTTTGCCATTAAAATGATACAATGCATAACATAAATATTGTTGATATTCATGCGCAAATTTAAAAACGTCTCTTCTAACATTTGATCTAGGAAAACTGTTAAAAGCAGGATTATATATTTCTCGAATGTAATGAATAAAACCAGGAGAGAAAGGAAATTAAAAAGGCAAGCCCTCCACAACAACTAATTTTGCTAAATTTTCCCGATCTTTGTGTTTATCATATTTAGGACCTATAACTCCCCCTGTCATCAGGTTAATTCAGCATTGTACTTTGTTGGGGACACTATGTGAACCTTGTCACGACTCAGAAGGCATTTGCACACCTGATTTTTCATCAAAGTATTGGTTATACATTTCTTTGTGAGAGTTTTCTACATGTCTCATTAAACCTCCCGTCCTACCTTGACCTTTTCCAGTTTTAAATTTATAAACTTCACGACAAATTTTACAAATAGCTAGTTGATTAGGAATGTCCCTATCAAAAAAATCTCATGCGGGTGATTTTAATTTTCATTGTTTTTGTCCTCGACTCATACTAGGGGGAATATGAGGCATTCCAGATTCAGTTTCATCCAGAGACTCAGCCTGAGCCTGTGGTGGAGGTGCACTAGTGGGTGTGTTATCTAAATTATCTTCTAATTAATTTTCTAAATTAAAGTCTGGTTCAGATGCAGAATATACCTCATGATCTAATGGTATATTAATATTAACATTAAAAAAATCAGCTTCATCTACATGAGTGAAATCATTGTAATTAGGATTACTAGAATATGCACATTTACCCCTGTTACCCCTAGTACCTCAACCAGAAAAACGTCCACTTCGTTCCATTATAATTATGCAAATAAATAATTAAAGTTAATGAAATTAAGTACGATAATTAAAATTAAGTAACAATAATAATTTAAAGAAGGAACGAAGGTACCAAACGCTGACGTAACGTCGACGTGTGATGAAGGTTGAAAATTGAAAGTTTGCTCGATGATCCTCAAGCTAGTTGCCAACTTCACTCCCAATTTTTGAACTTTGATAGAAATTACCAAATAAAATACAATATTTAGTGTGCAATTTAGACTTGTAGAGGGAGATAGAGATTAGAGAGATGGTGGAAGATTTGTGAGAAAAATGAAGATGAAAATGAGGTATTTATAGTTGAGAAATAGTGTTAAAGTATAAATATAGTAACTTAGGAGTTAAAAATAAATATTAAGGTGGTATGGGGGGTTTATAGGGTATGGGGGGCAAAATGGCCGTTATTAGCCATTGGCAATGGCTAAAATCAAAATTTGGTCATTGTGCAATGGCTATTTCTGCCAAGGCGGGGGGGTGGATGGGGCGGGATCGGGATGAGCACTAGTCCCATCTTGAGTTCGAACCCCGCTATCGACATATACCATCCCAAATATTTTTTTGCGAGTCAAGGCGGGTTGCAGGACCGGCCAGGGCGGGATCGGGCCGTCCCGGCCCATTGGACACCCTCACTATTTAGTGATATTGTGGAACACCACCTCAATTTGTTCCTTCACTTTCATGAGTTGGTAAAGGAAAATGGAATCATGCTCTCAGCAAAAATGATAGTTCTTGGCAACAGAGAAATTGATTTTCTGGTGATGCATTTTGTTCATGTAGCATACAGCCCAAGGCCACACATTTGTTGGTATTACTCAAGTTTTCAGACACCAACTTCACAACGAAGCAGCTCCAAAAAATTTTAGGTGTGATAAATTATGTTAGAGATTTTATCCATAATGTCTCTACATACATTTCTCCACTTATAAAGACGCTAAAGAAAAATGCTCAAGTTTGGGGAAACGAATAAGATGAAGCAGTTCAAAAAATTAAAAAAATATCCAAAGAAGTCAAAGCTCTACATATCCCCTCGGACGGAAAAAAATATTGTAGACTGATGCCAACAATGAATATTGGAGCGCATTACTTTTTGAAGAAAAAGCTTGCCAACGGAAGATATGTGAATACGTCAGTGGAAGGTTCAAACATGCTGAACAACACTATCATTCCATATTCAAAGAAATTCTTGCCATGAAGAACAGAATTAGAAAGTTCAATTTCTTTTTAATTCACACAGAATTTCTGATCAAAATGGATATGAAGTCTTCCAAAAGATGATCCAAATAAATCCAAAGATTATTCCAAATCCGCAGATTCTCAGATGGGTACATTGGTTCTCCCCTTACAAATTTCAAGTGAAGCACCTCAAAGGGAAGAATAATATTCTGGTAGATTTCCTATCTAGGCCAGATGAATTTTCAAGAATATTTGCGTCGGAATAGAGCGAGCAAAGAAAAAAATAGCCAAATCTTCATGCTTACAACCTCACTAGAAGTCAGTTAATCTAGAATAGCAAATCATCCACCAAAATTATTCAAACAGTTCATGGACCCGTTTGATCCATCCATCCTTATAGAAAGAAAGACATTTTATGAGCTTCAGGTTTTCAGGAAATATGGAGGATCCATCCTTCCGCCATTTGGAGTCAATCTAGAATTTTCATTCAATCTTGGATTCATACCACTAGCAATTGATTTTCCACAAGAGCTATTATGGTTTCTCTAGTACTTATGTCACCAGTATTACATCTTTATGGAATTCAAGTGACATGTTCCGTGATTTTGACAAGATTGAACATGCTCTCAAAAAATTCCTACAGTGGTTTAAACCATGATGATATTAGGTTCAATATTTTTTAGACTTTTCCTACAGAGAGGACTAGGCTTCAACATCCCGAAGGACGTCTTGCCACAAACCTGACTTCAACATCCATAAGGACGGCTTGACAAGCTAGCTGAATAGTAAATTTGATCATAGATGCAAAGGTTTTTCATACAAATGGGATGGCTTCTACATCCCTAAGGACGACTTTCCAAGTACTCCACTCGAAAAAACTTTTACACTACTAGCAGATTTAGCTGTTATAACTCGGAAAACTTTTGTACTTAGAGCAAGCTAACTGTTACACCCCATAGTTTCACATATCATCGTGACGTCAATGGATATAAATGTCCCAAGAAGATATATGACCCTACGGAAAAATAATGAATGTTTACATATTGGTTATGAAGGTACCAGAGTGTTTGTGAGTTATGCAGATCGAAGGAAGTACGTTTCAACGAAATCGAGAAAACTAGGCAACTTGTCAAGATAGATGAGGGACCGTCAAATACTTTGATGAACCATCAAATACTCAGCTTGAGCCATCAATCTTCCAAGAAGTTTGACAGGGAAGATTGACGGACCATCAGAATTTTGACGGTCTATCGAGTGTACCATCAAATTACGGTGGTGGAGAAAATTTAGGGTTTAAATACGAGTTCCATGATTTTTACTTCATTTTCCTCCATGATCAGATCCTAAACACCCGCTAAACCCTATCTAAGGAGTATATAACATTCAAGATCATTTAAAAGCATATTACATTGGACTAACGTAACTAATTCCGTGATTATCCTAGAAATCATCAACATTGTGGAGAGGCGATTTTTGAAACATTAGAATTTGGGGCAACTTGATGTTTCGTGAAGGTTTGGTTGCGTTGAGGTAAAGTTTACCCTCCTTGATCTATATATGTGATTAATTGATGATTTGGGATAGGTTGTGAATGGATTTTTCATAGTCGAAACCTGTAAACCTATGAAATTATGATAAGTTGAATTATGGGCTGATTTTGTTGGAACTGTGAGTTGATATTGATTAACATATTGATTGTTGGTATCGTAAACCTAAGAGGGTGTGCTTCGGAGAATCATGGGGTCAAATTACATAAATACCCCTTTGGTAACAAGTCTAAGAATACTTTGTGTTTAAGGTTATCGAGAAGATGCCTAAATGGAGTTTCCTACTTGGTTATGGATTCTATATTGATATTGACCCTTTTTTTGTTATAGATAATAATTCATAAGGAATACGAGGGCTTAGAGCATGACGTGTCGCTTTGTGGATAAGGTATGTAAGGCTTTCCCTTTCTTTCAAAAGCATAAAATCTAAAAGATTATTGTTTGCAAAAAAAAAAAACATCGAGAACTCCATTCTATTGTCTATCGAAATTTCATATTGTGAAGTATTCATTGTTATTCAAGTTCTTACGATCCTCATTGTTGGTTATCAGTCATATCATAATTCTTCTAATGGAAGATTTCTAAGATATAGTCATTGAGTCGACCACAGAGTCGTTCTAAGAGTTATGAGTTACAAAGAGGACCACAGAGCCGTTGTTATCATATTCTTTTATTCACACCCCGAGTTCCCCTTTGGTATTGATATAGTTTTCATCTACATTGATATCATGCATACAATCATGAACATATAAAGGATCGGGTTGCACTTTTCGCAATATATACATATAGAAGATCGGGTTACACATTCTGTAACATATACATATATTGGATTGGGTTGCACGTTCCATAATATATACATATATTAGATTGAGTTTCACATTCTACAACATATACACATGATGGATCGAGTTGCGCATTCCATAACACATACATGAACTAGGGTTCATGTTGCAATTGCATATTTATACATACACCTAGGATCAAGAATATTTTATACCTCACACAATAGGACGAGGATAGTTTATACAATAAAATACTATCCATAGAGGTTATATTAAGTTTTAGAGTATCATTACTCGCCCCATGTGGCCCCTAGGTTGCTTATGATTTCCCTTACTGCTATAGCTTCACATTGTTTATATGATTTCTTTATAGCTTACCGATTCATATTGTTATTCATGCATTCAGTATACTATTTCATAGTGATATCCCTTTTGTCGGGGGTGCTGTGTGTTCATGCCCCAGGTTCAGATAGAGACTCTACTAGGACCCATAGTAGGGGTTGTCGAGTTCAGCTGTCAGTAAGTAAGCTTCGTCTTTTCGGAGATTTGTGGTTATATATATGGAGTCTTTTGCAGAGTTATGTACAATATAGGTAGGTTGGGGTCCTATCCTAGCCATATGTCAGTTCAGTCACTCGTAGAAGCTGACTGACCTGTTTTGGTATGTTTAGTGTGGATGTGTAGGGTTGCCAGCTAAATTATACTTTCTTAAACTATGTTGTGACATTGTAGGTCCTATTATATATATGTGTTGTGTTAATCCCTCTTATCTAGTGTTGTTGTGATATACTCTAGTACGACCTTATCGGTCAGAAATTCTACTTATACAAAAGACTAGTAATCAGAGTGGTATGCTCGGCCCGCAAGGCACCGGGTGCCAGCCACACCCCCACTCCCCCCAGTTTGGGGTGTGACAAACTTGGTCTTAGAGTAGGTCAGTCTGAGGGAGTCTGTGAGTTGTGTCTAGTAGAGTCTTGTTTATGGGTGTGTTATACACCACACTTATAAATAGGATGTTGCTGGGCATTTAGGGATGGTTGTTGTTCTTTCACTTCCTAGATCATGTTGTATAGCTAAGTTATATGGCTATGATTCTGATTCGTGCTATAATTCCTTTTTCAGTAATCATGCCAGTTACTACAAGAACTACGACTAGTACTCGAGCCGATGTTAACAGGAGTGGAGGTACTAGTAATGCCCCACCCGGCCAAATTGATCGAGTTGAAGCTTAGGGAGAGTTGCACTTCTATTCTAGATGAACCGGCTCTTGGTGAGGTTACAAGCATGAAGATTTGTCTAGTTGGCTTTTTCGTTCGCTTTCGCTGTTCTGTTGCAAATATTTTTGAAAATTCATCTGGCCTAGAGAGGAAATCTGTCAGAATATTATCTTTCCCTTTGAGGTGCTTCACTTGTAATTTTTAAGGAGAGAACCAGTATGTCTATCAGAGAATCTGCGGATTTGGAATAATCATTGGGAAAGCCTTCATATCCATTTCGATCAAAAATTCTATGTGAATTAAAAAGAAATTGAACTTTTTAATTATGTTCTTCACGGAAAGTATTTCTTTTAATGTGGAATGATAGTTTTGTTCAGCATCTTTGAACCTTCCACTAGCATATCCACATATCTTCCGCTAGCCATTTTTTTCTTGAAAAAGTATTGTGCTCCAATATTCATTGTTGGCATCAATCTGCAATATTTTCCTTCCATCTAAGGGGATATGGAGGGATTTGACTTCTTTGGATATTCCTTTTATTTTTTGACCTACTTCATCTTGTTTCGTCCCCCAAACTTGAGCACTTTTCTTGATCATTTTCGTAAGTGGAGAAATGTATGTAGAAACATTAGGGATAAAATCTCTAACATAATTAATCACACCTAAAAATTGTTGGAGCTGCACTAAATAGTAATATGTCATCAATGTACACTAGAGATGTGTGAAGGATGGGTTGAAATATTTTTATGATGAATTTTTAGAACATAGAGGGTGCAGTTTTCAACCCAAATGGAATGACTTTTCATTGAAAGTGGTGATCGGGAATGTAAAAGTCTATTTTTACCCTTTCTTCAAAGTGTAATCCCAACTGCCAAAACTCGGATTTAATGTCAAACTTGGAGAAGTATTTAGCTTTGGCTAAGTGTTATAAAAGGGTGAGTTCATTTGGGATAGGGAAATTATCATCTTCGAGGAAATGGATAAAAGGTTGATAGTTTATGACTAGTCTGAGTTTACCTCTTGTTTGTTCAACCCATTTGTTGACAAAGAAATGGTTTAAAGGAAATGCTTTCACTTTTCTTGAAAATGAGCTTGTTGAAAAACTCTTCATTTAGCCACAAAGGATTTTGCTTTTTCGTATGAACTCCATGTGAGATTCCGCATATGAATGCTCCACCAATTGTCATTCAATCTCCTTGATCTGCTCGTCATCTTCTATCTAGAATAACCTAAAACTTTTGAGTAGGGCTTGAATATTTTTTGAATGTTATTCCATGAGCTCTGAACTTGAGTTGATCTTTAAGTTGCTTATAGATATCAAATCCAATAATGAGGTCTTTTCCTTGGGACATCTAAACCAATCAGCTTAGTTCTAAACCTCATTCCTAGGAAGAACTCAATTGTGATTGGATGCCTTGATGCATTGTTGAAGTTTTTGAAATATAGAATTCATTGATCCTTAGGAAGGATGGTTGGGTTCATCAGTGAACATCTTGTTCAAGTGTCCATGAAAGAAATAACTTGGATTGGTTTATCCCATTTGGATGGATAAAGTTGAAGTTGGACCTGACGGATAACCATAATTCTATTAATTTCCTCCTGAGCCTCTACCTCTGCTTCTGAAATCTTATAATGCACATCTCCATATTATTCGTATACATCCATAGAGAAAAGAATTTTCTTTGTGAGTTTAACTTCCAGGGAGAGAATAGATTCAAGGTCATCATCTTCACTAGGATGAATACTAGTGTAATCTTCTATTTCAGTAAGAACTTTGATTGACTTTCTGGATTGAGTATATTTTTTTGCAGAATGTCCAATCTTGTTGCAGATGAAGCATCTGTCATTTTTTCGGAAATTTCCTAGGCTTCATCTTCTGAAATATTTTGTATGACTTTTGAACATAGATCTTTCTCCGGAAAGATTTGGCCATTTAATTGCTTGAATCCTCTTCGTCGTCTAAGGGCATGGTACGAACAATTTTCCCAAGTGACAAGATCATATGTACCGCATGCTTTATCAAGGGCTGGGTTGTTATGTATGATCTGCTTTAAAATAGACCTCTTTGTGCAAATATCATCTAATGCTAGAAAAATGCTTGCCCGATGTAGCCGACTTATGGGATTGTTATTGACTGGAACTTTTCTTCAATAACCGTCATGGCTCGAGCTGCTACCATTTTTAGAAGTGATGAGACAAAGGCTTGTTTTAGGCTAGCTTCTCGGCCTAACTCAAAAAATATTTTGGCCATTTTCTAGAAGTGGTTATCAATGAAATGTCTGTCAAATGATACGCACTTCATTTTGAAGAACTGCCTCCACAACTTTTCTTGTCTTTGGCCAGTGTCTCCACAGAACACTTCATGCATGATTTTGACGTTGAAAGCAAAATCTTGGGATGTAAGGAAAGTATTTCTGTCTTGTATCCCAAGTGAATTCCACCAGTCTATAAGAATTTTGAAGAACATTGAAGTGGATTCTAATAAGATCAGATACTTTTCTCATTCCACCAATTTTTTTGTCACCATCCAAGTAAAGAAATCTTGGATAATTTAAGGCCATTTTGAAACTTTGGCGTCATCCAGTGTGAATGTATAAAATTTTGTTCTAACAAATTTTGATATTGTTGGTTCTGAAATTGGATCATATGTCATCCCCTCATGATCATCATCTACTTCACAAATCTCAGGTTCTCTTGGTTAATTCATGAATATTGGTTGGTTTTCTTCTTTAGAAGAATCTAGTGAGGAATCCTCACTTGTCTCAAGACTTTCTTCTGTAAGATCACTATCATATGAATTTTGAGTATCTGATCCTAGTATATCATCTTCCTTTATGCCATTTTTAGGTTGGGCCACTGAGGTTTGAAACCACTTGATCTGAGATCATCAAGTTTTCTGAGTCAGGGTCTTTTGAAGTTTCTCCAAATTCCTTCTTTCCTTTGGACTTCTTTTGAGCTACAATGGAGTCCTTCTTTTCCCACACATTTTTCCAATGTCAAACTCAGGTTCATCTTTTTGTTTTTGAGTAAAGGACATAGGATCTTTTGAAATAGAAGTAAAAGTTGTAAAAGAGTGGTCTAATTTAGGTGGTGAGTAGGTTTGCGATGACATGGGAAAAAAGTGGGTTTTGAAGGGTAACTTTAGGTGCTTTTTGGTCCAAAGTGACCGTGTTTTAGTTGTTGTATTTGTTCTTTAATGGAAGTCATCCCATTTTATTGTTGTTGAAAGACGTGGAAGAGTGAGGTTGCTGGTGGACAAATCTCATACTGCATATTTGTCAGTCTCAAATCTAGGGATTTTGATAAGTACAACATGTTGAGAAGATGTTTGTTTCAATTTTTTCTCAACTGTCTCCACCTTTCTCATCAGCTTGTTTTGTATGTGAGCAACATTCCAAATAGAATTGCCAATATTGGTTAGCACTTTATTTTGGCTGATGGCATTTTCCGATTGCCAATTAATTGTTCTTCTATATCACTTATTGGTGGCTTTTCTCTAGTGGGCAGCACAACATTTTTTTTGGAATATTTGGAGCATATCTTGTA
Source organism: Anisodus tanguticus (assembly GCA_034509755.1). Taxonomy (NCBI): domain Eukaryota; kingdom Viridiplantae; phylum Streptophyta; class Magnoliopsida; order Solanales; family Solanaceae; genus Anisodus; species Anisodus tanguticus. Next base: position 35,705,890 of record CM067545.1, on the reverse strand, counting down.
CCGTCCTTTTCAAAAGGTTGTTGTGATGGGAATTTAGGGGTATGACTGGAGCTTGATGGGCTCATCATTAATATTTGTGGTTTTGGTTCATTTGTGGTTAAGGGCTTATGGTATGTCTTTGGGCTAGGTTGTGTTGGCTAATCTTGGGGTTTGTATGAAACAATAAATTCATATTTTCCTGGACGGCTGAGTGAACCAATGAATGAATCTCCATTTTCATATCTTTTTCGAAACTCTCTCTCTGAGTTTCCCACTTTTCTCTTTTTCTTTGATTTGGATTTGTCCCAATATCTTGCATGATGTTCATCCCATTCAATTTCATCATCAAGACATTCTTTAAATCACACTCAATATTCCATGGGCAGTGTCCCATGAAAGTACATTTGAACCACCATACACCATGACCGTCCTCTGCGAACTCCTTTATCCAATCATGTTCACTCATGATGCTTGGGAGGTGCCAAGAGAAAGTTTCTAGGCCATATTCTTTTGCGGGGTCGTAAGTAGGTTGGTACATCTGAAAGGAAAAGGTTATTTTATTAGGTTTTTTGCGGTGAGAGTGGTAAAAACTCATGGAAACTTTTTTATCCTGTTTTTCATAATATGTGGAAACTTATGGAAACTGGAGAGGTTAAACAAGTTCTCTCAATTTTTCATAATTTGTGACCCATGAATCAGGAAGAATTTTCACAAGTTCTTCCTTGGAAATTTGCCTTGGGATTTTGGTGCACATGGTAGTTCCTTTGGTGGCATCTACGATTAAGAGCAATCATTTTCTCCACCTGAAAGAGAAAGATCCATAGTATAGTTCTAAACTCACCAAGCTATTTGATAATGTATATTAACTTGAATAGCATCTCTGGCTTGTGGAGCACCTTGGATTTGGACTTAGATTTTTAAGGCCTTCATCAGATATGGATCATACATGGACATGTTGAAGTTTGAAAATATAGTGACAAAGATTGTCCCAGCATTCAAGTAACTTTTGTGGTACCCAAATTTTCATGTTGGTACTCATAATATCTGGCATCAATATGAGAAAGGTGAGCAACAACTGGTTAAACCTTTCTTCCATGATATGTCAATGAAATACTAACAACAACAAAATGGATATGGTGAAACCATGATTTTCCACTATCTAGGAAAATCCTCTAGAATTTGTAAAGTGATAAATTGTTCCTCTTGAGTTGCAAGAATAGGGTGTTGGTCAAGTTTTGAGGCAACAATATATTCTTTAACTCCTTTAGGTTTTTGTTGGACCATGGAATGAATTTGTGACCACGGAAAACATGTCTTTTTGGCAAAAGCGGAATATAGATGTCTGAAGGGTAGTTCGGTTGGAGACACCTTATTTTCATCGGGTAGAATATCTACTTCATATAGGTAGTCATATTTACATGAAAGGGCTTTATCATGCTTGTTATTCTTGTTGAAAGAAGTGGGAAAATGAGGTGCCTGGTGGACAAATCTCATACTGCATATTTGTTTGTCTCAATTCCAGGGCATTGATAAGTCCAGCATGTTGAGAAGATGCTTGTTCAACTTTTATCTCAATTGTCTTCACCTTACTCATCACTTTTTTTTTGTGTGAGCAATACTTCGAATGGAATTACCAATATTTGTTAACACTTTGTTTTAGCAGATGGCATTTTCTGATTGCCAATTGATTGTTGCTTCTATATCATTTGTTGGTGGCTTATCTCCAGTGGGCAGCACAACATTTTTCTTTGGAATTTTTGGAGCATAGCCTATACCATCATTTCGAAAGGTTGTTGTAATAGGAAATCAGGGGTATGACTGGAGCTTGAGGGGCTCATCATATAAATTTGTGGATTTGGTTCATTTGTGGGTGAGTGTTTCTACTATGTATTTGGACAAGGTAGTGTTGGCCAATCTTGGGGTTTGTATGAAACAAGAAATTAATATTTTCCAGACGGCTAAGTGAACCAATAACTGAATCTCCATTTTTATACCTTTTTCGAAACTCTCTTTCAGAGTTTCTCCAATTCTCGTGCGGATCTTTTCATCATCTAATAACCCTAAAGAGGGTATAAATATAGATGGTATATTAATAAAGTTTTATCTAAGTTTATCAAATAATAAGCATGTAGTAAGGAAATAGGTAGTATTAACTTAAAATTCATTTTTTATATAAAAGTCTATAATCTTTAATAAATATGAACATCATAAATACAGAGTTTAGCACTTATCAAAATCATAATTAAAAATATATAGTCTAAAAATCGTACCTCTTAGTAGAATTTCAGATCACCGGAGATCTCGACCCACCATGGCTCTCATCTCCCTTTTCTTCACTGAATTCACGGGATAAATGGCTTAGGTGCTTGGGAGTTTCTTAACAGACTCTTTCTGAGATTCTTATAAAGATGTAGGTTTATGGACTAATATGGTTCTAATAATAATATTTCCAAGTGATTTATCTCTGGTATTATGATATTATAATTGATCTGTATTATAGACTAAAGAGGGGGTTTAGCTAGACATAGAGAGTTTTTCAAACGAAGTTTTGTATTGAAATTTTGTTTTTCGTATCCTCCTGAATGCTTTACAAGAGGCTCTTTATATAGATAACCTCGGCTGATACATGATTATAAAATGACAAAAATACTTTTTCAAAAGTCATAATGTAAACAATAACCACTTTTTCAAAAGTCTAAAGTGCTACAGTTCTTTGTCTGCTATGATTGCCGATTTTTCCAAAGTTTTTTGTCTTGTTGTAATATTTTTCAAAGCTGTCTCTTTCTCCTTTTATCCTTTTTCTTGGTTGCTTTTGCTAAATGCTTTCCAGGTATTCTTCTTGATAATATCTTCTTGGTATTTTTTGATATCGCCATCAAATTTCTTGCTAATGTATTTCTTGTCACTTTCTTGATTTCTTGACGATGTCTTCCTTGTCACTTTCTTGACAATGTCTTTTGTCTTTGAGTAATATGGTTAGTAATGCATTGGGCTCCAAGTAATAAAATTACATAGTCCCTGCCAGAGTAGTAAATTGGGCTGCAAGTAGTAAAACTACATGCTCCCTGCCAGAGTAGTAAATTGGGTTGCAAGTAGTAAAACTATATGCTCCCTATCAGTTTATTAATTTTTTACATCCTTATGCAAAAGGATCAGAACTTCCTTCTTTTTTATTGTATTGGTAGTAGTAGTATTTAGGACAGGCTTTTTTGTTTGTCCAATTGATCTCTGGTATTGGTCAATAGTCTCCTTTGCATGTTTGTGCTTTAAATTTATGATCATGTCATGTAAACATCTTAGTTCCATAGTATCTTGTGATTGGATGTCATTGTCATAGTACATGGTAATAATTTCTTCCACTTCTCCTCCTTTAGAGCTTCCAGTAATGGATGCCTTTCTGGCTCGTAGCATGTCTTCTATCCTATTTTTCAATGTTAATAATACAAACGTTCTTTTTGTACTGAGCCACTTTTGGAGTTTCTCCAATGTGCATGGTATTTTCATGTTCAAATTCCCATCATCTCTGTTGATATTACTATTTCTTCCAGTTTTAAATATCTGGCATATCATAATGGGTTTTCCTGTTAAGTCGGTTGATGCATCAAATACCTGTATTCCATAAACTCCTTTTCCAAATGATTTCATCATGAGTGTTGTAGATTCGACAATAATACTTGGTAATATGACAATGTTGTACATGTTCTCATCCACTATTAGTTTATCAATAAAACCAGAAATGAATATTTTTGATACAAGGTCCGGGTTAGCCTGTTCACTGCACAAGAATTTGGGATACTTGCTCAATTTAGCACTGCGCAAAATATGAGGGTTAGTATTATAATCATAAAATTTATTAATCTTCTTATAAGCACTGATATATTCTGGTGTATATTTCAGTTTGTCAGCCGTTGACACTATTGATGAATAGGATGGTATTGAGGATGGCATAGTTGCAAGTTTTGATACAAAAGGTGCTAAAGTTTTAGTAGGGTTGTTTTTCTTTTCAATTATAGGTGATCTGGACTGGGTGTCATTTTGTAAGATTCTCAGGGTTTTTAAATCTTGTATGGCTTCTCTGAGCTGGTTTATAAGCTGGGTATTTTCTTGTAATCTGGATATTAAGGTTTCATTGATTTGTATAATAGAATCCATGGCATTGGTAATATATTCTTCAAGGTTATTACTGTTGATCGACATTGTTATATCTGCTAAGAAAATTAGTTAAAACATTTTTAGTTCTAGATATATTCTTAACAATAAAATCATAACAACAAAAGAATGATTGTCATTTCCTCCTTTTATTCAATTCTGGTAAAGGATCTATCTTGTTTGTAATACAAGCTTTTACCTATGTGTTATCAGTTCTAACAATAAATTTTACTGGTACTAAGTGGTAATGAAATCTTTTTATTTCAAATTTTACTGCTAATAATTCTTTTTCATTAATATGATAATTTTTCTCATTTGGTTTCTATATCCACAAATTAGTGATTTCTCTTTATCTATATCATCTTTATCATATGTTGTGAGGACTGCTCCCCAATCTATATCACTAGCATCAGTAAAAAGTTCTAGTTGATCTTCTTCCGTTGGTATTCTATGTTTTGGTAATGCTTTTACTTTGTCCTTGATTTCTTTTATATCTTTAGTATGTTCTTCTTTCCATTCAAAGGTTATGTTTTTCTTTGTTAATTCTTGTAATGGTTTTCTTAAGAGTGGTAAATATTTTATATGGTCTAAAGCATAATTTATTACTCCTAAGAATTGTTGTACTTCTTTTTTACTTTCTAGCTTTTCCTCTTTTTTGTTCACTATGTTTCCTTACTAAAAGGGTTGGGCTACTATGTGGGCTTTTACTTTTTTGTATCATTTTTAATTCTAATAATTCTTTTATTTGGGTTTCAAATTCTTTTTTATCCATTGGACTATATCTAATAGGTTTGGATCTAACTATATCATTGGGATTTATCAACTTAATTTCTGCATATATTTTTTCTTTTTCCCATAGTTGAATTGGATTTTCTTCAAAGCTCATTTTTAGTATATTAAGATATTTTTTCTTTTAATAGTTGTAGGTTATTATTCCTATCGTTTTTTATAGAACATAATCTTAATGTATGTATTGGTAATATTCTTTTTAATACTATCCATTTATTACAAGGTGTTTGTAGGCTAAATGTATTGCTATCTATAACTTGTGTTTTAAAATAATCTAAGAAATTGTTTCCTAATAATACTTGTTGTTTCATATTATCTAATTGATATATTATTGGTAATCTGAATATCGTCTTTCCTAATACAATTCTCATGTTTTCTGCTACTATATCTAATTCTTTTTATTGTTTATTAAATCCTGATACTCTTGCTCTATGTGATCTGGTTCTTTTCCATCTGTGTGATTCTAATACATCTTTTCTAGCTAAGCATAAATCTGCTCCGCTATCAATAAAGATTTTTTGTTTTATCATTTTATTAGGATTATATTCTATATGGGCTTCTATATAGATTGCTACCATTTTATTAGGTATTAGTATTTTTTCTGATATCCATTTCCCTTAATTTTTGTTGGAGATTTTCATCTTGTTCTAATTCTCTTATCTTTTGGCGAATGTTTTCATCTTCCATTATTTCTTCTATACTCCTTATTTTAATAAGTTGTCAATTTATCTCACTTAATCTTTCTCTTATTCTACTAAGGTTTTTAGTAACCTTGTTATATTTATCATTATAATATTTATTTCTTGTTTCACTTGTAGTTGTAGTTCTAACAAGCTTATAGCGAATATGTCGTTCACATTATATCCAATAATTTATTTCTTCTATAAAAAAAAATCTTGTATGTTCATTTTACTCAGAACTACTTTCACTATCTGAGTGTTGGTTAATAAAGTTAACATTTTCTAATTCCGATTCACTTTCTTCATTAGTTTGATGGACATAAAAGTCTTCGTATTCATACTATTTATCATTATCTTCTCTAATTTGCTGTAAACTCATTATAGATTATGTCGTATTTATATATTTTACTCTTTTTTTCTTTAGCTTTGGGCATTTATTAGCATAATTTCCGTTTTCATTACAATTCCAGCATTTACATTCTTTAACTTTTTCTGCTTCTACGGGTTTTACATATTTTTTTTTTCTAAATTTTCTCTGGTATCTAAATTTCTTCCTGGTTTCAGGGGTATTTTTATATCTTTTAAATATCTTTTTCCTATAAGGTTTGTTATTATAATTTGGTTTGTTATTATAATTTTTATAATTATTATTTCTCCTATATTTCTTAGATTGATATCTTTTATTACTTTTCTTATATTTCCTTTCTTTTCTTTTATCATCACATCCAAATACTAGTCTTCTTTCTGTGAATCCACATATTTCTCTTAATCCTAGTTTTTTTTATCTTTTTTAATCTTTTGTTGCATTCTAAATTCTTCATATTTTCTCATTAAGTATGTTTTAGTACTCTTATTCTTTCTCCTAATGTGTTTTCTTTTGGTTCTAGTTGGGTATATTCTTTTGATACTTCAGTATTATAAGGTGTTGGCAAGTGGTCATAATAAAGTTGTTGGTATATTAAACCTTCTTGTGGTAAGAATCTTGCTTCATAAAAGAACTTACTAAAACTAATTGTATATTCTAGTAATTTATTAATCTTGCAACATTTCATATTATTCAAATTCATTACTATTTCAATTTTTCTTTCTGCAAGTACGTTTTCTCTAGCTACTAACCATCTTTCTCCTAAAAATTCTCTTTTTAGTATAATATCAAATATTATTAACATAGATTACCACTCTGTTGCATTGCTAAGTACTTGTCCTCTTAATTGGTATGCTATAGATTCTATCCAATATGCTACTTTTCCAATTAATGTTTTAGATATTAAGTCATACATGTATTCTAGGTTTTCTGTTTGTGTAGAGTTCATTAGTGCTATAAACATTCCAAGATTCCAATCAGTTACCCTTCTTCCTATTTCTTGTTCATCATAAACATTATGTAGGTCTAAAAATATCCATTGTAGTTTACTCCTTGTGCCATTGATCCTACAAATTCTTTAAATTCAGCTTGTTGTCCTACTGGTATGTGGTTTGGTAATCTAGTTCGTTTTCTTGTTATTATTTCTAAATTAGAGTCTACTAATTCTTTTTCAGGATAATCATTTGCATCTTCATTTATTACATCATTTGTTTCTATTTCTGTTTCTATAGGTCTATTAAATTCATCTTCTACATCACTTTCAGGTTCTTCTTCTATGATTGCATTTACTCTTTGCATTTTTTGTAAAGCTTCTATTATTTGGTTGTTTTCTTGTACTATTTTCGAGTTTTCTTCGTTCTCTACTTCTTCTATAAATTCTACTACTTATTTTTCTTGGTTAGCTAATTTATCGTTGCAATCATTGTCTGAGTCACTGTCAGTTTTTTCGTTACTACTAGTTGTACTTTCATCACTTGTTTTAGTATTTTTCCTTACTTTCTTTTTTCCTTTTAACCTTCTTATCTGTTCTCTAAGGATTTGTATTTCTTCCTTTAATTCTTCTAATTCTTGTTTCACCTCATTTAATTCTTCTTTTGTTTGTTTTAATTCTACCTTGGTTTCCTTTAATGCTTTCTTCGTATCATTAAATTTGTGTTTATATTTTTTATATTTATCATACCATTCTTCGTTATTATGTGATCTCAATTTTGTATTCTCTGTTTTTAACTCACATATTTGTTGTTCTTGTTTATCTAGTTTTAGGTTTAAATATTCATAGGTTGTTTTTTCTGTGTCTTTTAAGTAGATGTTTTCTTCTTTTGAATTTTTATCTTCTTTTGGTGTCTTTGTCCTTATAGGTTCATACTTGTATCTTTCTTTTTCTATTATATTTTTCCCATGATTTTTGAAAAACGTAAGTACACTGGGTACACTAGGTTCTTGTTTTTCCATTAAAATTATCCCTTTTTATTTAATATCGCTAGACTATCCAATGTTTTTTCTACTTCTGTGGATAATTTTAGTTTTATTTTACTAATATCTACCATTATAGGTTCTTTATTTCTTCTCTACGTATCTATTGATACTAATTCTGGTTGTTGAGTAGTAGTACTAACTATTGTATTTTCTTTACTTGTACTTGATTCATTATCTCCTGCTACCTGTTTACCTTTGATTTTCTCTTCTATTAACATATTAAGTTTTTATAATATTATCTTAAATGTTGGTATTTCAGATACATTCCATAGGTTAGTCAATTCTTCTTTTATCACTTGTTGTATTTGGGTTTACTTTTCTTTATTTCATCCATTATTATCAAGGTATTTTTCATTTTTTCTTTTACTATTATTTCTTCCCATAACTTGTTTATTTTTTCGTTAGGATTAGTCAAGATTATTTAGTCGTTTCTTCCATCCGTTTCCCATATCTATCCATATTTTGTCAAATTTATCACATTGTTGTTCTAATTGTTTTATCTTTTCTTCTAATTTTATCTCTTTTGCCTTGTATTTTAGATATTTTAGTTTGGAAAATATCTCTTCTGATAAAGCTGCCTTTATTACCTTTAATTTCTATTTTTTCGCTATTATTACGAATCTTGTTTTTCCTTAATCATTTATTTCTATTCCGTTATTATTTATCTTATAATTTATCATGGTTAAAAAGTCACTTCCTAAAAGTTGTTCATTGAAACTGTCATATTCTATTACTCCAATATTTATCTTATATTCTAAATCTTGAATTTTGAATCTTAAATTAATACTTTTGGTATTTATTATTTGTCTTTCATTTTCAGGATAATTATAAGTTTGTGGGTCTATTAAATCACAATCATTTTCATTAATTTTATTTATATGTATAAAACTTTTAATAGCTCCAGTATTTATTTCATCTATACAATCTGTTGTTATCATACCTTTAAATAATATTACCTTAATTTTAAATCTATTTGTGTTGATATTTATTAAATCTAATATTCTAGGTTGTATAACTCTAGTTTGTCGTGACACTATTGGTTCTTTTGTAATACTCAGTCTAGATCCTTCTATTTTTTGTATTAATCTTTTTGATGGTATCAGGGTTCTGGTATTAAAATCCATATATATTTCTTCTGGTATAGTTATCTTGCAATTTTCTTTATGTTCTATTTGTTCTAACATTTCTTGGTACATTCTTAGTACTAATATATTCATTTCATGTTGTTTCTTTACATGCTGGTTTCCGGTTAGGGCATATATCATTTTTGTTTCAATACTTATAACTTTACTTCCTGGTGGCATTGTTATAACATCTAGTTTGTAATATATTGTTAAGGCTAAGTCTTTGTGTTCATCTTTTAATGATACACTAAAGTCTGGTTGTACCATAAATTTTAGTTTTTGATATATTAAATTTCCTTTTATTACTGATATTAAAGCATCTTGTAAATTTCCTAATATCTTATCATCTAATATGTATATTTGTATAGGTGTATCTATGTTTTTCTGAAAATATGCTTTTATAGTAAATTATACTCCTCAAAAGTATATGTTTCTATATTTTCTAGCTTCTTTAGTAGATAGTTTTGCTAACTCTCTTTTTATTACTTCATTTGTTATCAAGTTTATTTTTGTTCTTCCATTTACACTCATTGTGTCTATTATATTTTCATGCTTGTGTGCTATATATCTTATTTCTTTATTTCTTTCAAACCATTATGTTTTAAATATTTTCTTAATAGATAATTCCTCTTTTTCATCTTTTATCTTCTGATATGTTTCTGGCTTAAAGCGTAATGTTTGTGTTGTTCCTCCTTCATATGTATTCATCTGGTAATATGTTTCTTTAGAATCTTCTATTATCTCTTTTCCCTTATCCATATATTAATAGGTTGATGTACTTATATTGTTCTTCTATAACATCTTTCATGTCTTTTAATTCATTATCTTTCCTGATTATCTCTCGTAGTTTTTCTTCTCTTAGTCTCATATTCTCTTCCTCTTTTTGTCTCAACTTTTCATCTTTTAATGCTATTCTATTTCTTAATTCTTTTATAGTTTCTTCCTGTTCATATATTTGTTTAGAATTTTCTTGTAAATGTTGATCTTTTTCTTCTATTAGATCTATTTTGGTTTGGCTTTGTCCCAATATCTTGCATGATGTTCATCCCATTAACTTTCATCGTCAAGACATTCTTGACAATGACACTCGATATTACATGGAAAGTGTCTCGTTAATGGAAATTTGAACCACCATACACTGTGACCGTCCTCAGTGAACTCCTTTATCCAATCATGTGCACTCATGATGTCTGGGAGATACCAAGAGAATGTTTCTAGGTCCTCTTATTTTGCAAGGTCGTAAGTAGGTTGGTACATCTGAAAGGAAAAGGTTGTTTTATTTGGTTTTTTGAGGTGAGATTGGTCAAAACATATGGAAACTATTGTTACCTATTTTTTGACAAAGGTTGGTTCAGAAGATTGGAGAGGTTCAACATGTTCTCTTAGTTTTTCATAATTTGTGACCTTAGGAAGAATTTTGACGAGTTCTTCCTTGGAAATTTGCCTTGGGATTTGGGTGCACATGGTTGTTCCTTAGGTGGCATCCACATTTAAGAGCAAAGCATTTTTTCCACCCGGAAGAGAAAGATCTGTAGCATTATTCTGAACTCTCCAAGCTATTTGATAGTGTAGAGTAACTTGAATAGCATCTCTATCTTGTGGAGAACCTTGGATTTTTAAGGCCTCCGTAAGATATGGATCATACAGGGGCATGTTGAACTTTGGAAATATAGTGACAAAGACTATCCCAGCATTTAGAGTAACTTCTGTGCTACCCAAATTTGCATGTTGGTACTCATAATATTTGGTATCAAGAAGAGAAAGGCGAGAAACAACTGGTTGGACCTTTCTTCCATGATATATCAATGAAATTCTAACAACAACAAAATGGATACGGGTGAAACCATGATTTTTCCACTGTCTAGGAAAATCCTCTAGAATTTGTAAAGTGATAAATTGTTCCTCTTGAGTTGCAAGAATAGGGTGATGGTCAAGTTTTGTGGAAACAACATATTCTTTTTCTCTTTTAGGTTTTTGTTGGACCAAGAAATGAATTTGTGACCACGGGAAACATATCTTTTTGGCGAAAATGGAATATGGATTTATGAGGGGTAGTTCAGTTGGAGACACTTTATTTTAATTGCGTAGGATATTTACTTCATATAGGTAATCATATATACATGAAAGGGATTTATAAACAGTAGGAGATATATTTATTTTTTCAAAAGATGTACAAGGTTTGGACAAGCCTTCAACTCGTCTCATAAAACCAAGTGCCTTTGCCGGAAAAACTCAAAAAGGAGAAAAAGAATCATATTTTTTGGATTTCTTCTTCTTATCACAAATAAAGTGATCAATAGGAACGAAAAGACTAAAAGAAGTAGAAATTCTGGGGTGGTGGGGAGTGAATGTAGTAAGTGCAGACGGTGGATCAGGTGTGAACATCAACCAACGGCATCTTGGGGATCGCCAATAGCTAAACATTGTGGCATCAAAGCGTAATCAAGTCCTTAGCAGCCAACTTCTAGGCTTCTGATTGAACTTGTTGGTAATGGGAGAGAAGACAATCGACAGATAACTGGTCCAATCATTGATCGCGAAATATTCTACCAAAAATTGGGTAGATCACTAGTATAGTTCCCTAGACACGATTCTAAGGATGGAAATGACTCAGACATATTTTACTAAACTGCTCCTCTCTCCGAAAAGATAGGCTGGCTCTGATACTACATGGATAAAGGGAAGGTCTAGGAAATAGCAAGTACTACAAGCTACAAGATTTTTCCTACATATAGGACATGGCTTGCCACAAACCTGGCTTCAACATCCATAAATTTGATCATATATGTACATCTTTTTCCTACAAATGGGATGTCTTCTACATCTGTAAGGATGGCTTGCCAATTTTATCAACTCGGAAAAACTTCTACACTACTAATAGATTTAGCTTTATAACTTGGAAAACTTTTGTATTCGTAGCAAGTTATCTTGCCCAATATTTTCTAACCCTATACAAAATTAAGGACCAGCCTTTCCATGCCTTTCGAACAAAAGAATAAGAGAGAAATTTAGAAAGCACTCATTTATTGAATATAGCCAAGTTACAAGATGGAAATTTGATGATCTTCCAAATACTACATAGCCTCATTTATATAGGAGTTGGAAGAGTCGTACAAGACAACCCTATATTACATGGAAAATGGGCCCCACTAAACATGTGAAGGGTCCTAATAAAATAAGAAAAACATAACACTAAGTATGACAAAATATATGCAAACATGTGAAAATGGAAATATATACATGGAAAAGTATATGACGGAATGTGGAAGCATGTGCAGCTGGGTTCTACTTTTGTCTTCTTTTAGGTAGCATGTACAAGTATGTGGAAAGCATGTGAAAGTAGGGTAGCAAGATTTATTTTGTCGTGGATAGTAAACTTTTGTGGGTAATTTGTTGAGGTAAGTAAGGGTAAGTGGTGAAAATCTTGCACATGTCATTAAGCATCATCCGACTGAGCAGTATTTGATGGTGTTGATGGCGGACTTGTGTATCCTTCATCTAACCACCATGTGGCCCCATGTTTTTTCTTGAAAGTATCTTTGGTTTCTAGGCTTTCCTTCAATGACCTTGTGTAGTAACATTTTCTGTTGGAGGATTCCGCTACATCGTACTCCATATTTTGTGAAGTCTGTGATGGAATATTTAATATTATCCTTGTGATAGCCTGAGTGACTTCATCTCTGATGACTTCGTATGGGACTTGGTACTCCTTTGTTGCTTGTCAGACTTTTTCCCAGTGGGAATGACTATTAGTGTAATTCCAACGCGCCCAGTCCTTTGGCCATATCTCCTTTGGATTGCACTTATTTTGTTGAAAGATAATTCTTTGTGCTTCGTTGTATTCCTCTTCCAAGGAAAATATGGAGATGGGGAATTTCCACCAGAATGAAATATTCAGCTGCGCATGGACCTTTCCGTTAATAATCCTTACTCACTGATATAACATGAATATTTTTGCTGTGTAGGAATCTCGAAAACATTAAACCCAATATCTTTGTGGTTTGAACCATTGTAGAAATTTTCTTAGAGAAGGGTCAATCTTGTCAAAATCCCGGAACATATCACACTTGAATTCCATAAAGATTTAATGCTGGTAATACAAGTAATAGAAAAAGCATAATAGCTCTTGTGGGAAATCATTTGCCAGTGGTATGATACATGAAAAAATGAGAATTATGGATTGACTCCAAATGGCTTAAGGATGGATGCTCCATATTTTCTGAAAATTTGAAGCTCATAGAATGTCCTTATTTATATAAGGATAAATGGATCAAACGGGTCCACGAACTATTTGAATAATTCCGGCGGATGATTTGCTATTCTGGAAGAACCGACTCCTGGTGAGGTTGCAAGCATGAAGATTTGTCTAGTTGGCTTTTTTTTCTTGCCATGTTCTGACGTGAATCTTTTTGAAAGTTCATCTGGCTTGGATAGGAAATTTTCCAAAATGTTATCCTTCCCTTTGAGGTTCTACACTTGGAATTTGTAAGGGGAGAACCAATGTGCCCATCTGAAAATCTGCGAATTTGGAATAATCTTTGGATTTATCTAGATCATCTTCGGGAAAGCCTTCATATCCATTTCAATCAAAAATTCTGTGTGAACTAAAAAATTGAACTTTTTAATTATGTTCTTCACGAAAATAATTTCTTTAAATGTGGAATGATAGTGTTGTTCAGCAGGTTCACATTGGCATATCCGTATATCTTCTGTTGGCCATCTTTTTCTTCAAATTGTACCACGCTCCAATATTCATTGTTGCCATCAGTCAATAATATTTTTCTTCCGTCTGAGGGGATATGGAGGTCTTTGACTTCTTTAGATATTTCTTTTATTTTTTGAACTGCTTCATCTTGTTCCTTCCCTCAAACTTGAGCATTTTTCTTGAGCATCTTCGTAAGTGGAGAAATGTATGTAGAGACATTAGGGATAAAATCTCTAACATAATTAATCACACCTAAAAATTGATGGAGCTGCTTCATTTTGAAGTAGGTGTCTGGACACTTGAGTAGTTCTTGACAAATGTGTGGCCTCGAGATGTATGCTCCATAAACAAAATGCATCCCCAAAAAATCATTTTCTCTTTTACTAAGAAACATCTTTTTTATTAAGAGCATGATTCCAGTTTTTCTTACCAGATCACGAAACTGATGAAGCAAGTTGAGGTGCTCTTCCACAGTATAACTAAATAGTAATTTGTCATCAATGTAAACTAGTGATGTGTGGAGGATGGGTTGAAATATTTTAACCATAGCCCTTTGAAATAGGGAGGGTGTCGTCTTTAACCCAAAAGGCATGACATTCCATTGAAAGTGGTGATCAGGTTTGCAAAACCCTATTTTCCCTCTTTATTCATGGCTTATTCCCAATTTCAAAAACCTGGTTAGGTCAAACATGGAGAAGTATTTAGCTTTGGCTAAGTGTGAGAAAAAGGTAAGTTTATTTGGGATAGGGAATTTATCATCTTGGAGGAAATGGTTAATAGATTGATAGTTTATGACTAATCTGAGTTTCCCCCTTGTCTGTTCAGCCCGTTTGTTGTCCTAGAATGCTTCACATGCCCATTGAGTTCTATCAAAGAGTTCTTCACATTCCTTTTTTGCAAGCTGAAGATGTTCTGGATTCATGCCTGGGTGACTTACCTTTGATGGATTAATGCTTTCATTTTTCGTGAAAAGGAGCTTGACGAAAAACACTTCATTTAGTCATAATGGAAGTTATCTTTTTCGCACAAACTCCTTGTGACATTCCGCACATGAATGCTCCACCAGCTGCTATTCGATCTCCTTGAGCTGCTCGTTATCTGTTATCTGGAATAACTGTGAAACTTCTTGGTATGGCTTGAATTATTTTTGAATGTTATTCCATGAGCTCTGATCTGGAGCTGGTCTTTGAGTTGCCTATAGATATCAAATCTAACAATAAGGTCTTTTTCGAGGACATCTGAATCAAACAGCTTGGTTCGAAACATCAACCCTGGAAAGATTTCAATTGTGATTGGATTCTTTGTGATGTCGGTGATATTCAGGATTCTATTTGATGCACTGGTGAAATTTTTGAAATGTGGAATCTATTTATCCTCAAGAAGGATGGTTGGGTTCATTAGTGAACACCCTGCTCCAGTTTCCATGAAAGCAATAATGTGGATTGGTTTATCCCATTTAGATAGATAAACTTTAAGTTAAACTTAAGGGATAAATATGATGCTACTGATTTCCTCCTAAGCCTTTACTTCTACATCAGATATTTGTAATATTCATCACTTTATTCCTCGTATACATCCATGGAGAAAAGAGTTTTCTATATTGGTTCATCCTCATATGAGAGAAAAGATTCAAGATCATCATATTCACTAAGATGAATGTCAGTGTAATCTTCTATTTTAGTAAGAAGCTTGATTGACTTTCTGGATTGAGGACAATTTCTTGCAAAATGTCCAATCTTTTTGCAGATGAAGCATCTTTCAAAAATTGCCTAGCCTTTTTCTTCTAAAATATTGTGTACGCCTTCTAAACTTAGATTTATCCGCTGAAGGCTTTGGCCATTTGAACCGCTTGAATCCTCTTCATTTTCTAGGGGCATGGCACAAACAACTTGACCGAGTGAGTAGATCATATCTACCACATGCTTTATCAAGGGCTGGATTGTTCTGTATGATCTACTTTAAAATAGACCTCTTTGTGCAAATATCATCCAATGCTAGAAAACTTGCATGCGTGATGTAGCCAACTTGTGGGATTGTTATTGACTGGAACTTTTCTTCAATGATCGTCATGGCTTGGGCTGCTAGCATTTTCGAAAGTGATGAGACAAAGGCTTGTTTTACGCTAGCTTCTCCACCTAGCTTTAAAATATTTTTGCCATTTTTTGCAAGTGGATATCAATGACATTTCCGTCAAATAATACACACTTCATTTTGAAGAACTGCCTCGGCAACTTTTCTTGTCTTTGGTTAGTATCTCTATGGAACACTTCATGCAGGATTTTGATGCTGAAAGCAAAATCTTGGGATGTGAGGAATGTGTTTTTTTCGTGTATCCCAAGTGAATTCTACTCGTATCTGAGAATTCCGGAGAACCTTGAAGTGAATTCTGATAAAATCATATACTTTTCTCGTTCCACGAAATTTTTGGTCACCATCCAAGTAAAGAAATCTTGGATCTTTTGAGGCCATTTTGAAACTTTGGCATCATCCATAGTGAAAGTATAGAATCTGGTTCCAATAACTTTTGTTGTTGTTGGTTTTGATCTCCTTTCTGGGATTGGCTCATTTGTCATCCCATTGTGATCATCATCAACTTCAAAAATCTCAAGCTCTCTTGGTTGATTCATGAATATTGGTGGTTTTTCTTCTTCAAAAGGTACTAGTGAGAATTCCTCATTTGTGTCAAGGCTTTCTTCCATACGATCACTATCATATGAATCTTAAGTATCTGATCCTAGGATATCATCTTCCTCTATTCCATTTTTAGGTTGGGCCACATAGAGGTTTGGAACCACTTGATCTGAGATCATCAAATTTTCTAAGTCGGGGTCTTTTGAAGTTTCTCAAAATTCCTTCTTTCGTTTGGAATACTTTTGAGCTCCAATGGAATACTACTTTTCCCACACCAGTTTTGCAATATCAAACTCAGGTTCATCTTTTTTATTTTGAGTAAAGGACATGGGATCTTGTGAAATGGAAAGGAAAGTGGAAAAAGAGTGGTCTAATTTAGGTGGTGAGTATGTTTGTGGTGACATGGGGAAGAAAGGGGGTTTTAAAGGGTAACTCTAGGTTCTTTGTGGTTCAAAGTGACCATGTTTCAGTTATTGTATTTGTTCTTTAATGGCAGTCAGTTCATTTTGTTATTGTTGAAAGAAGTGGAAGTGTGAAGTGCCTGACGAACAAATCTAATACTGAATATTTGTCAGTCTCAATTCCAGGGCTTTGATGAGTCTAGCATGTTGAGAAGATGCTTGTTACATTTTTTCTCAATTGTCTCTACCTTGCTCATCATCTTGTTTTGTGTGTGAGCAACGTTCCTAATGGAATTGTCAATATTGGTTAGCACTTTGTTTTGGCAGATGGCATTTTTCGATTGCCAATTAATTGTTGCTTCTATATCACTTGTGGGTGGCTTTTCTCCTTTCTTTGGAATTTTTGGGGCATCGCTTGTACCATCCTTTTCAAAAGGTTGTTGTGATGGGAATTCAAGGGTATGACTGGAGCTTGTGGAGCTCATCATGAATATTTGTGGCTTTGGTTCATTTGTGGTTGAGGGTTTATGGTATGTATTTGGGATAGGTAGTGTTGGCCAATCTTGGGGTTTGTATGAAACAATAAATTCATATTTTCCTGGATGCCTAAGTGAACCAATGGACGAATCTCCATTTTCATACCTTTTTCGGAATTCTCTCTCTGAGTTTCCCACTTTTCTCTTTTTCTTTGATTTGGCCTTGTCCCAATATCTTGCATGATGTTTATCCCATTCAATTTCACCATCAAGACATTCTTTAAAATCACACTCGATATTCCATCGGCAGTGTCCCGTGAAAGGACATTTGAACCACCGTACACTGTGACTGTCCTCAACGAACTCCTTTATCCAGTCATGTTCACTCATGATGCTTAGGGGGTGCCAAGAGAATATTTATGTATCACCTATTTTGCGGTGAAGTAAGTAGGTTAGTACATCTGAAAGGAAAAAGATTATTTTATTAGGTTTTTTAAGGTGAGAGTGGTCAAAACTTATAGAAACTATTTTGTCCTATTTTTTTACAAAGGTTGGTTCAGAGGATTGGAGAGGTTAAACATGATCTCTCAATTTTTCATAATTTGTATCCCATGAATCAGGAAGAATTTTGACAAGTTCTTCCTTGGAAATTTGCCTTGGGATTAGGGTGCACACGGTAGTTCCTTTTGTGGCATCTACGTTTAATAGCAAAGCATTTTCTCCACATGGAAGAGAAAGATCCATAGCATCATTCTGAATTCGCCAAGCTATTTGATTATGTATAGTAGCTTGAATATCATCTTTAGCTTGTGGAGCATCTTGGATTTAGACTTGGATTTTTAAGGCCTCTGTCATATATGGATCATACAGGGACATGTGAATGTTTGGAAATATAGTGACAGACTGTCCCAGCATTTAGAGTAACTTTTGCAGTACCTAAATTTGCATGTTGGTACTCATAATATCGGGTATCAAGAAGAGAAAGGTGCCAACAAATGGTTGGCCTTTTCTTCCATGATATGTCAACGCAATTCTAATGGCACCAAAATGGATATGGGTGAAACCATGATTTTTCCACTGCCTAAGAAAATCCTCTGAAATTTCTAAAGTGATGAATTGTGTCCTCTTGAGTTGAAAGAATAGGGTATTGGTCATGTTTTGAGGCACCAATATTTTCTTTAACTCCTTTAGGTTTTTGTTGGACCAAGGAACGGATTTGTGACCATGGGGAACATGTCTTTTTGGCAGAAGTAATATGGATTTATAAAGGGTAGTTCGGTTGGAGATACTTTATTTTCATCGGATAGGATATCTACTTCATATAAGTAATCATATTTACATGAAAGGGCTTTATAAAGAGTATGAGACATATTTAGTTTTGCAAGGGATGTACATGGTTTGGACGAGGATGGAAATGACTCAGATATATTTTACTCTGATACCACAGTGGTAAAGGGAAGGGCTAGGAAATAGCAAGCAAGATAGCAAGTACTATAAGCTATAAGTGTTACTCTCTATTCATGTAAATATCACTACCTGTATGAAGTAGATATTCTACCCGATGAAAATAAAGTGTCTCTAACCGAACTACCCCTCATAAAGCCATATTTCGTTTTTGCCAAAAGGACATGTTCCCCGTGGTCACAAATTCATTCCTTGGTCCAACAAAAACCTAAAGGAGTTAAATAATATGTTGTTGCCTCAAAACTTGACCAGCACCCTATTCTTGTAACTCAAGAGGAACATTTTATCACTTTACAAATCCCAGAGGATTTTCCTAGAAAGTGGAAAAACCATGATTTCACCCATATCCATTTTGGTGTTGTTAGAATTGTGTTGACATATCATGGAAGAAAGGGCCAACCAGTTGTTACTCGCCTTTCTCTTCTTGATACCAGATATTATGAGTACCAACATGAAAATTTAGGTACCAAAAAGTTACTCTGAATGCTGGGACAGTCCTTGTCACTATATTTCCAAACTTCAACATGTCCCTGTATGATCCATATCTGACGGAGGTCTTAAACATCAAATTCCAAATCCAAGGTGCTCCACAAGCCAAAGATGCTATTCAGGATACTCTATATTATGAAATAGCTTGGAGAGTTCTAAACCATGATATGGATCTTTCTCTTCCGGGTGGATAAAATGCTTTGCTCTTAAACGTAGATTCCACCAAAGGAACTATCATGTGCACCCAAATCCCAAGGAAAATTTCCAAGGAAGAACTTGTCAAAATTCTTCCTGATTCATGGGTCACAAATTATGAAAAACTGAGAGAACCTGTTAAACCTCTCCAATCCTCTAAACCAGCCTTTGTCAAAAAAATAGGACAAAATAGTTTCCATAAGTTTTCACCATTCTCACCTCAAAAAACCCAATAAAACAAACTTTTCCTTTCAGATGTACCAACCTACTTACGACCACGCAAAAACAGATGGCCTAGAAACATTCTCTTGGCATCTCCCAAGCATCATGAATGAAGATGATTGGATAAAGGAGTTCGCTGAGGACGGTCACGGTGTATGGTGGTTCAATTGTCCTTTCACGGGACACTGCTCATGGAATATCGAGTGTGATTGACAAGAATGTCTTGACCATAAAATTCACTGGGATGAACATTATGAAAAATATTGGGACAAAGCCAAACCAAAGGAAAAAAAGGAGAAACACTGAAAGAGAGCTCCTCAAAAGGTATGAAAATGGAGATTTATCTATTGGTTCACTTATATATAGAAAAATATGAATTTCTTGTTTCATACAAACCCCAAGATTGGCTAACACCACCTAGTCCAAACATATACCACAAGCCCTCAACCACAAATGACCCAAAACCACAAATATTCATGATGAGCCCCTCAGGCTCCAGTCATACCCCTGAATTCCCATCACAACAAACTTTTAAAAAGGATGATAAACCCATGCTCCAAAAATTCCAAAGAAAAATATTTTTCTACCCACTGGAGAAAAGCCACCAACAAGTGATATAGAAGCAACAATCAATTGGCAATTGGAAAATGTCATCTGCCAAAACAAAGTGCTAACCAATATTGGCAATTCCATTAGAAATGTTACTCACACACAAAACAAGATGATGAACAAGGTGGAGACAATTGAGAAAAAAGTAGAACAAGCATCTTCTCAACCTGCTAGACTTATCAAAGCCTTGGAATTGAGACTGACAAATATGTAGTATGAGATTTGTCCACCAGGAACCTCACTCTTCCAATTCATTCAACAACAATAAAATGAGATGATTGTCATTAAAGAACAAATATAACAACTGAATCACGGTTCACTTTGAACCACAAAGCACCCAAAGTTACCCTTCAAAACCCATTTTTTCCCATGTCATCATAGAACTACTCACCACCTAAATTAGACCACTTTTTTACAATTTTTCCTTCAATTTCAAAAGATCCCATCTCCTTTACCCAAAAACAAAAACATGAACCTGAGTTTGACATTGCAAAAAATAGTGTGGGAAAGAAGGACTCCATTGTTGCTCAAAAGTAGTCCAGATGAAAGAAATAATTTGGAGAAACTTCAAAAGATCTCGACCCAAAAAACTTGATGATTTCAGATCAAGTAGTTCCAAATCTCTATGTGGCCCAACCAAAAAATGGCATAGAGAAATATGATATCCTAGGATCTAGTACTGAAGATTCATATGATAGTGATCCTATGAAAGAAAGCCCTGATACAAGTGAGGATTCCTCACTAGACTCTTCTAAAAAAGACAACCCACCAATATTCATGAATTAACCAAAATAACCTAATATTTATGAAGTAGATGATGATCATGAAGGAATGACAGATGAGCTAATTCCAGAAAGGGGAGTAGAACAAACAACAACAAAATATATTGGAATCAGATTTCATACCTTCACTGTGGATGACGCCAAACATTCAAAATGGCCTCAAAGGATCCAAGATTTCTTTAGTTGGATGGTGACAAAAAAATTGGTGGAATGAGAAAAGTATCTGATCTTGTCAGAATTCACTTTATGTTCTCCGATATTCTCAGAGACTGGTGGAATTTACTTGGGATACAAGAGAAAAATACTTTCCTCACATCCCAGGATTTTTCTTTCAACATCGGAATCATACATGAAGTGTTCTGTGGAGATACTGGCCAAAGACAAGAAATTTGCGGAGGCAGTTCTTTGAAATGAAGTGTGTCTCATTTGACAGAAATGTCATTGATATCCAATTTCATAAAATGGCAAAAATATTTTTCGAGTTAGCTGGAGAAGCTAGCCTAAAATAAGCCTTTGTCTCTTCACTTCCAAATATGCTTGCAGTCCGAGTCATGACGATCATTGACGAAAAGTTCCAATCAATAACAATCTCACAAGTCGGCTACATTAGGCAAGAAGTTTTCTTGGCATTGGATGATATTTGCACAAAGAGGTCTGTTTTGAAGCAGATCATACAGAACAACCCAGCCCTTGATAAAGCATACGGTAGATCTGATCTAGTCAGTGGGTCAAGTTGTTCATGTAATGCCCCTAGACGACAAAGAGGATTCAAGCAGTTCAAATGACCAAAGCCTTCAGGAGAAAGATCTAAGTTCAGAAAGTGTGCAAAATATTTTAGAAGAAGAAGCCCAGGCAATTTCCGGAAAAATGACAGATGTTTCATCTGCAACAAAATTGGATATTTTCCAAAAACATTTTCCTCAATACAGAAAGTCAATCAAGATTCTTACTTAAATAGAAGATTAACTGGTATTCATCTTACAGAAGATGATGATATGACCTTAAATATGTTCTCTCCTTGGAATACGGACCCACATAGAAAACTCTTTTCTCCATGGATGTATACAAAGAATATGGAGATGACCATTACCAGATTTTAGAAGCAGAGGTAGAGGCTCAGGAGGAAATCAATAGCATCATGGTTATCCTCAGGTCCAACTTCAAGTTTATCCATCCAAATGGGATAAACCAATCCAAGTTATTGCTTTCACTAATGAACCCAGTCGTCCTTCCTGAGGATCAATAGATTCCACATTTCAAAAACTTCAACATTGTATCAAATGGAATTTTGACCACCACAATCATCATAAAGCATCCAATCACAATCGAGTTCTTCCTAGGATTGAGGTTTAGAACTAAGCTGATTGGTTCAGATGTCCTAGGAAAAGACCTCATTATTGGATTTGATATTTATAGGCAACTCAAATATCAACTCCAGATCAGAGATTATGGAATAACATTTAGAAAACAATTTAAGCCATACTCAGAAGTTCCACAGTTATTACAAATAACAGATAATGAGAAAATCAAGTAGATTGAACGGCAAGTGGTGGAGCATTCATTTGGGTTCAATATTTTCGAGATTCCTACGCACCAAAAATATTCATGTTACATCGCATGTAAAGATCATTGATGGAAAGGTTCAGGCACAACCGGCTATTTCATTCTGGTGGAAATTCCCAGTCTCTATTTTGTCCTTAGAAGATGAATACAACGAGGCACAGAGAATTATTTTCCATCAAAATAAGTGCATTCCAAAGGAAATATGGCCAAAGGACTGGGCACGATGGAATTACACTGATAATCATCCCTACTAAGGAAAAGTCCAACAAGCAGCAAAGGAATACCAAATAACGTATGAAATCATCAGTGATGAAGTCACTCAAGATATCACAAGAATAAGGTTAAATATATCATCCCAAGATTCACAAAAAATAGAGTACAATATGCCAGAATCATCCAACAAAAAATGTTACTACACAAGGTCATTGAGGAGAAGCCTAGAAAACAAAGAAAATTTCAAGAAAAGGCATGGTGCCACATGGTGGATAGATGAAGGATACACAAGCTCTCCATCAACACCATCAAACACTGCTCCATCGGATGATGCTTAATAATGTGTGCAAGATTTTCACCACTTACCTTTACTTACCTCAACAAATTACCCACAAAAATTTACTACCCATGCCAAAACAAATCTTCCTATCCGACTTTCACACGCTCAACACATGCTATCACATGATTCCCATATGCTTGCACATGCCACCTAAAAGAAGACAAACATAGACCCCACTTGCACATGCTACCACATGCCGTCACATATTTTTTCATGTATATATTTCAACTTTTCACATACTTTCAAGTGCTTGCACATGTTTTGTCATGCTTAGGGTTCTTTTTTTCTTATTTTATTATGACCCTTAACATGTTAAGTAGGGCCCATTTTCCAAGTAATATAGGTTTGTCATGTAGTAGTCTTCCAACTCCTATATAAACAAGGGTATGTAGTATTTGGAAGATGATCAAATTTCCATCTTGTAAACTTTGTAATATTCAGTAAATGAGTGCTTTCTAAATTTCTCTCTTGTTTTAGCTTGCTTCAAATACAAAAGTTTTTGAGTTATAATAGCTAAATTTGCTAGTAGTGTAAAAGTTTTTCCGAGTTAAGTAGCTTGGCAAGCCATCCTTAGGGATGTAGAATCCAGCCCATTTGTAGGAAACACTTTTACATCTATGATCAAATTTACTGATCGACTAGCTTGGAAAGCCATCCTTATGGATGTTGAAGCCAGGTTTATGGCAATCTGTCCTTCGAGATGTTGAAGAACATTCCTTTATGTAGGAAAACTCTTGTAGCTTGTAGTTCTTGCTATCTTGCTTGCTATTTCCTAGCCCTTCCCTGACAATATGAAGCAGTGTAAAAAAAGGAATATCCAAAGAAGTCAAAGTCCTCCATATCCTCTCGGACGGAAGGAAAATACTACAGACTGATGCCAACCATCAATATTCGAGCGTGGAACTTTTTGAAGATAAAGATGGCCAGCGGAAGATATGCGGATATGCCAGTGGAAGGTTCAAAGATGCTGAACAATAATATCATTCCATATTCAAAGAAATTATTGTTGTGAATAACGAAATTAAAAAGTTTAATTTCTTTTTAATTCACACTGAATTTCTTATCAAAATGGATTTGAAGGCTTTCCCAAAGATGATCCAGATAAATCCAAAGATTATTCCAAATTCACAAATTCTCAGATGGGCACATTGGTTCTCCCCTTACAAATTCCAAGTGAAGAACCTCAAAGGAAAGGATATTATTCTGGCAAATTTCCTATCCAAGCTAGATGAATTTTCAAAAAGATTTTCATTAGAACAGGGCAAGCAAAAGAAAAATCCAACTAGATAAATCTTCATTCTTGCAACCACACCAGAAACTGATTCATCCAGAATAGCAAACCATCCACCGGAATTATTCAAACAGTTCATTGACACATTCGATCCATCCATTCTTATAGAAAGAATGACATTCTATGAGCTTCAGGTTGTCAAAAAAATGGAGGATCCATCCTTAAGCCATTTGGAGTCAATCCGAAATTCCCATTTTGTCATGTATTCATAACGCTAGACAATGATTTTTTGCAAGAGCTATTATGGTTTTCTTGTACTTGTGTAACCAATATTACATCTTTATGGAATTCAAGTGTGACAAGTTCTGAGATTTTGACAAGATTGAACCTGCTCTCAAGAAATTCCTACAGTGGTTTAAACCACAAAGATATTAGGTTCAATGTTTTTGAGATTTCTATGCAACAAAAATATTAATGTTACATCGGCAGGTAAAGATCATTGACGGAAAGGTTCAGGCGCAGCCAGATATTTCATTTTGGTGGAAACTCACAGTCTCTATTTTATCAATAGAAGATGAATACAACGATTTACATAGAATTAATTTCCATCAAAATAAGTGCATTTCAAAGGAAATATAACCAAAGGACTAGGCATGATGGAATTACACTGATAATCATCTCCACTAAGGAAAAGTCCAACAAGCAGCAAAGGAATACCAAATACTATATGAAATCATCAGTGATGAAGTCACTCAAGATATCACAATAATAAGGTTAAATATTACATCTCAAGATTCACAAAAAATGGAGCACAATATGGAAAAATCATCCAACAAAAAATGTTACTACACAAGGTCATTGAAGAGAAGCCTAGAAAACAAAGAAAATTTTAAGAAAAGGCATGGCACCACATGTTGGATAGATGAAGGATACACAAGCTCGCCATCAACACCATCAAACACTGCTCCATCTGATGATGCTTAATATTGTGTGCAAGATTTTTACCACTTACCTTTACTTACCTCAACAAATTACCCACAAAAGTTTACTACCCATGCAAAAACAAATCTTCCTACCCCACTTTCACACGCTCAACACATGCTATCACCTGATTCCCACATGCTTGCACATACCACATAAAAGAAGACAAATGTAAACCAAAAAGAATACAAATGTAGACCCCACTTTCATATGCTACCACCTGCCGTTACATGCTTTTCCATGTATATATTTCAACTATTCACATCAAGTGCTTGCACATGTTTTGTCATGCTTAGGGTTAGGTTTTTCTTATTTTATTAGGACCATTCACATGTTTAGTGGGGCTCATTTGCCATGTAATATAGGTTTGTCTTGTAGTAGTCTTCCAACTCCTATATAAAGGAGGCTATGTAGTATTTGGAAGATAATCAAATTTCCATCTCATAAATTTTGTTATATTCAATAAATGATTGCATTCTAAATTTCTCTCTTGTTCTTCTCTTTGAAATATATGGAAAGGCTGGTCCTTAATTTAGTATAGGGTTAGAAAATATTGGACAAGATAACTTGATATAAATACAAAAGTTTTCCGAGTTATAGCGGCTAAATCTGTTAGTAGTGTAAAAGTTTTTTCGAGTTGAGAAGTTTGGAAAGACATCCTTAGGGATGTAAAATCCAGCCCATATGTATGAAAAACGTTTGCATCTATGATCAAATTTACTGTTCGACTAGCTTGACAAGTCGTCCTTATGGATGTTGAAGCCAGGTTTGTTGCAAGCCATCCTTCGGGATGTTGAAGCCTAGTCCTCTCTGTAGGGAAACTCCTATAGCTTGTGGTACTTACTGTCTTGATTTCTATTTCCTAGCCCTTGCATTACCCTGTGGTATTTTAGGTTGGGCCGCATAGAGGTCTGGAGAATGAGAGCCTTGGAGTAACTGGTAAAGTTGCTGCCATGTGACATGGATGTCATGGGTTCAAGCCTTGGAAATAGCCTCTTACAGAAATGCAAGGTAAGACTGCGTACAATAGACCTTTGTGGTTCTTCCCTTCCCTAGACCCCACGCATAGCGGGATCTTAGTGCGCCAGGCTACCCTTTTTTCACATAGAGGTCTGGAACTACTTGACCTGAGATCATTAAGTTTTTTGGGTCGGATCTTTTGAAGTTTCTTTGAATTCTTTCTTTCATTTGAACTGCTTTTGAGATGCAATGGAGTCCTTCTTTTTCCATACCATTTTTACAATGTCAAACTCAGGTTCATCTTTTTGTTTTTGAGTAAAAGAGATGGGATCTTTTGAAATGGAAAGAAAAGTAGTAAAAGAGTGGTCTAGTTTAGGTGTTGAGTAGGTATGTGATGACATGCGGGAAAATATGGGGTTTTAAGGGTAACATTGAGTTCTTTATGGTTGAAAGTGACCATGATTCAATTTTTTTATTTATTCTTTAATGGCAGTCATTTTCGTCTGTTGTTGTTGAAAGAATTGGGAAAGTAAGGTGCCGGTGGTCAAATCTCATACTACATATTTGTCAGTATCAATTACAGGGCCTTGATAAGTCTGGGGTGTTCAAAAGATGCTTGTTCCATTTTTTTCTCAATTGTCTCCACCTTGCTCATTATTTTGTTTTGTGTGTGAGCAACATTTCTAATGGAATTACCAATATTGGTTAACACTTTGTTTTGGCAGATGGTATTTTTCGATTGACAATTGATTGTTGCTTCTATATAACTTGTTGGAGGCTTTTCTCCAGTGGGCAGCACAATATTTTTCTTAGGAATTTTTGGAGCATGGTTTATACCATAATTTTCAAAAAGTTATTGTGATGGGAATTCAAGGATATGACTGGATCTTGAGGGGCTCATCATGAATATTTGTGGCTTTGGTTCATTTGTGGTTAAGGGTTTATGGTATGTATTTGTGATAGGTAGTGTTGGGCAATCTTGGGATTTGTATGAAATGAGAAATTCATATTTTCCTGGATGGCTAAGTGAACCAATGGATGAATCTCCATTTGCATACCTTTTTCAGAACCCTCTCTCAGAGTTTCCCTTTTTTTTTTCTTTTTCTTTGGTTTGTCTTTGTCCAAATATCTTGCATGACGTTCATCCCATTCAATTTCATCGTTAAAACATTCTTGACAATCACACTTGATATTCCATGGGCAGTGTCTTGTGAAGGGACATTTGAACCACCATGACCATCCTCAGCGAACTCCTTTATCTAGTCATGTTCACTCATGATTCCTGGGATATACCAAGAGAATGTTTATGGGCCATCTTCTTTTGCGTGGTCGTAAGTAGGTTGGACATCTGAAAGGAAAAGTTTTTTTTATTAATTTTTTGAGGTGAGAATGGTGAAAACTTATGGAAACTATTTTGTCCTATTTTTTGACAAAGGTTGGTTTAGAGGATTGGAGAGGTTTAACAAGAAGAATTTTGACGAGTTCTTCCTTGCAAATTTTCCTTGGGATTTGGGTGCACATGATAGTTCCTTTGGTGGCATCTACGTTTAAGAGCAAAGCATTTTCTCCACTTGGAAGAGAAAGATCCATAGCATGGTTCTGAACTCGCCAAGCTATTTGATAATATAGAGTAGTCTGAATAGCATCTCTGGCTTGTGGAGCACCTTCGATTTGGACTAGGATTTTTAAGGCCTCCATCAGATATGGATGATAAAGGGACATGTTGAAGTTTGGAAATATAGTGACAAAGACTATCCCAGCATTCAGAGTAACTTCGGTGGTGCCCGAATTTGCATGTTGGTACTCATAATATCTGGTATCAAGAAGAGAAAGGCGAGCAATAACTGGTTGGCCCTTTATTCCATGATATGTCAATGCAATTCTAACAGCACTAAAATGGATATGGGTTTAACCTGTATTTTTCCACTGTCTATGAAAATCCTCTCGAATTGGTAAAGTGATAAATTGTTCCTCTTGAGTTGCAAGAATAGGGTGTTGGTCATGTTTTTAGGCAACAACATATTCTTTAACTCCTTTAGGTTTTTGTTAGACCAAGGAACGGATTTGTGACCACGGGGAACTTGTCTTTTTGGTGAAAGCGCAATATGGATTTATGAGGGGTAGATCGGTTGGAGACACTTTAGTATCATCTGATTGGATATCTACTTCATATAGGTAATAATATTTACATGAAAGAGTTTTATAAAGAGTAGGAGACATATTTATTTTTGCAAGGGATGTACAAGGTTTGGACGAGGATGGAAATGACTCAAACATATTTTACTAAACTGATCCACTCTTCTAAAAGATGGGTTGGCTCTGATACCACGGGGGTAAAGGGAATGGATAGGAAATAGCAAGCAAGATAGCAAGTACTACAAGCCACAAGAATTTTCCTACAGAGAGGACGGGCTTCAACATCTCGAAGGACGGCTTGCCACAAACTTGTCTTCAACATCCATAAGGACGGCTTGCCAAGCTAGTCGAATAGTAAATTTAATCATAGATATACAAGTTTTTCCCACAAATGGGCTAGCTTCAACATTCGTAAGGACGGCTTGCCAAGCTTCTCAACTCGAAAAAACTTCTACACTACTAACAGATTTAGCTGCTATAACTCCGAAAACTTTTGTATTCATAGCAAGTTATCTTGCCCAATATTTTCTAAACCTGTACTAAATTAAGGGTCGGCCTTCTATGCCTTTCGAAGAGAAGAGAAAGAGAGAAATTTAGAAACCACTCATTTATTGAAAGTTTACAAGATGGAAATTTAATGATCCTCCAAATACTACATAGCCTCCTTTATATAGGAGTTGGAAGACTACTATAAGACAAACCTTTATTACATGGAAAATAATTGGCCCCACTAAACATGTGAAGGGTCCTAATAAAACAAGAAAAACATAACCCTAAGCATGACAAAACAGGTGCAATAACGTGAAAATATGTGAAAGTGAAAATATATACATGGAAAATCATGTGACGGCAGGTGGTAGCATATGCAAGTGGGGTCTACTTTTGTATTCTTTTAGGTAGCATGTGCAAGCATGTGGAAAACATGTGAAATAATGTGGTGAGAATCTAAAAGTGGGGTAGGAAGATTTGTTTTGGCATGGGTAGTTAACTTTTATGGGTAATTTGTTGAGGTAAGTAAGGGTAAGTGGTTAAAATCTTACACACGTCATTAAGAATTATCCGATTGAGCAATATTTGATGGTGTTGATGGAGGTCTTGAGTATCCTTCATCTATCCACCGTTTGGAGCCATTCCTTTTCTTGGAATTTCTTTATTTTCAAGGCTTATGTTCAACGACCTTGTGTAATACCATTTTTTGTTGGATGATTCCACCATATTGTGCTCCCTTTTTGTGAAACTGGAGATGGAATATTTAACTTTATCCTTATGATAGCTTGAGTGACTTCATCTCTGGTGATTTCATACGGTACTTGGTACTCTTTTTCTACTTGTCAGACCTTTTCCCAGTGGGGATGATTATCAGTGTAATTCCATCACGCCCAGTCCTTTGGCCATATTTCATTTGGAATGCACTTATTTTACTGAAAAATAATTCTCTGTGCCTTATTGTATTCATCTTCTAAGGACAAAATAGAGACTAAAAATTTCCACCAGAATGTAATATCCGGTTACGCATGAACCTTTCCATCAATGATCTTTACCGACCGATGTATTATGAATATTTTTGCTGCGTAGGACTCTCGAAAACATCAAACCCAATATCATCGTGGTTTAAACCACTGTAGGAATTTTGTGAGAGCAGGTTCAATCTTGTCAAAATCCCAAAACATATCACACTTGAATTCCATAAAGATATAATATTGGTTACACAAGTACCAGAAAAACCATAATAGCTCTTATGGAAAATCATTGGCCAGTGGTATGAATAAATGAAAGAATGAGAATTCCATATTGACTCCAAACGGCTTAAGGATGGATCCTCCATATTTTCTGACAACCTGAAGCTCATAGAATGTCCTTATGTCTATAAGAATAGATGGATCGAACGGTTCAATGAACAATTTAAATAATTCCGATCGATGATTTGCTATTCTGGATGAACCGGTTCCTGGTGAGGTTGCAAGAATGAATATTTGTCTAGTTGGATTTTTCTTTTGCTTGCCCTGTTCTGACACAAATCTTTTTGAAAATTCCTCTGGCCTGGATAGGAAATCTGCCATAATATTATCCTTCCCTTTGAGGTGCTTGACTTGGAATTTGTAAGGAGAGAACTATTGTGCCCATCTGTGAATCTGCAGATTCGGAATGATCTTTGGATTTATCTGGATCATCTTCGGGAAAGACTTCATATCCATTTCGATCAGAAATTCTGTGTGAATTAAAAAGAAATTAAACTTTTTAATTTCGTTCTTCACAGTAATAATTTTGTTGCATGTGGAATGATAGTGTTGTTCAGCATCTTTGAACTTTCCACTAGCATATATGCACATCTTCTGTTGGCCATTTTTTTCATCAAAAACTACCAAGCTCTAATATTTATTGTTGGCATCAGTACGTAATATTTTTCTTCCATCCGAGGGGATATGGAGGACTTTGACTTCTTTGGATATTTTTTTTATTTTTTGAACTGCTTCATCTTGTTCCTTGCCCCAAACTTGAGCATTATTCTTTAGCATCTTTGTAAGTGGAGAAATGTATGTAGAGACATTAGGGATAAAATCTCTAACATAATTTATCATACCTAAAAATTACAGGACCTGCCTCATTGTGAAGTTAGTGTCTGGAAACTTGAGTAATTCCTGATAAATGTGTGGCCCTGGGTTGTATGCTCCATGAAAAAAATGCATCCTCAGAAAATTAATTTCTTTTTTACCAAGAACCATTTTTTTTGCTGAGAGCGTGATTCAAGTTTTTCTTACCAAATAACGAAACTGATGAAGCAAGTTGAGGTGCTCATCTACTGTATCACTAAATTGTAATATATCATCAATGTAAACTAGTGATGTATGGAGGATGGGTTGAAATATTTTTATCATGGACTTTTGGAATAGAGAGGGTGTAGTTTTCAACCCAAATGGCATGACTTTCCATTGAAATTGGTGATCGGGAATGCAAAAGGTTGTTTTTGCTCTTTCTTCCTGGTGTATTTCCAATTGCCAAAACTCGTATTTAAGGTCAAACTTGGAAAGGTATTTCTCTTTGGCTAAGTGTGAGAAAAGGGTAAGCTTTTTTAGGATAGGAAATTTGTCATATTGGAGGAAATGGTTAAGAGGTTGATTGTTTATGACTAATCTAAGTTTTCCTCTTGTTTGCTCAGCCCTCCATGAAATTCAACTTAATACTTGTACCAATTTAAGGTTAGGCTAGTGGAGATGGAAATTACCTCAAGCACTCCAATAAACCTCTGGTTCTTAGTTTCCTTCAACACTAAGTCGCCTCCCAAGTCGTCACAACAAAAGAGGAAAGAAGCTAACGTAAGCCACAGGGTTCTTTACGATGATTTGGCGTAGTTTGGCTTTGGATTTAGTCCCAAGTGGATGGAGAGACTTTGAGAGGCACTTGGGGTGCTTTAGGGTTTGGAAAATGAATAAATTAAGACCCAAGTCGAAGCCAAGATTTTTATACAAAAAAAAAACACCGCCCTATTTATTACACCCCGGATTTTCGCACGTTAAAGTCGCATCATGAGTTAGTCGATACAATTATGAAAGAAATTATCTTGAGGTTAAAAGATATTGAGATTATGAGATTCTAAAGTGAAAAAAGTCAGCAATTAACTCAAGTTTTTTTCATAGAGATTAACCAGAGGGCATACTACTTGATTACTCATTAATTAACAGTTTAATACATAGGCATATTATGACCCTCAGAGGCATTCTGTAAAGGTTGGTTACTTCTTGTCTTAGGTTACCTCCATGCCGTTATTATGCTATTCTTCATGCCTTACATACTCGGTATATTATTTGTACTGATGTTCCTTTTTCCTGGGGGGACGCTGCATTTCATGCCCGCAGGTTCAGGTAGACAGGCGACGGACCACACCAGTAGGTCACCTATTCAGCTCATATTGGACCACTTTACTTGTTCCAGAGTTGTAGTCTAGTCTTGGTATGATATTTTTTTTATATGCATATGGGTATGATGGGGCCTTATCCCAACCTTATGATGTCACGTACTCCAGTAGAGGCTTGTAGAATGTTATGATAGAGTCAGATGTTATGTGGCCTCATCGGCCTATGTTTCTATTGTATAGTCATCAATGGTACCCTTGTCGGCTCGTATAGTCATGTCCAGCATCTATGTATGTACATATATGCCTTGTCGGTCTTGCACCTTTTCAGCTTATTATTTCTATGAGTCATTAGGTTACCTCATGACGACCCTCGTGGCCCGTGCTTATTTACAATTATGTGGTGAATGTATGTCTAGTAGTGCTCAGCAAGTAAGGCTCGGATGCCCGTCATTGCCCTCCGGTTTGGGTTGTGATAAACTTGGTATCAGAGCAGGTCGTGTCTTAGGGAGTCTACAAGCCGCGTCTAGTAGAGTCTTGTTTATGGATGTGTTGTGCACCACATTTATAAATAGGAGGCTACGAGGCATTTAGGATTGGTTACCCTTCTTTTTGATTCCAGATACTCGTAGAAAGTAAATGAAAGATCCTTATATGCACTAGAGGTATGAGTATTACGCTAAATTGTCAAAGCATGAGCATTTGTCTCATTCGTATATAGAGAAGGTAATGAATGCCTGAAAAGGTAAAGTGTGAGTTTTTTAATGCAAAGAAAGAAAATCTAAAGAGGTACAAGTGTCTGAATAGAAAATATTGTAAAATGGTTGGCATTCAGAAAAAAATATAAGTGTTGTTATCCCACTTCCAGCAGTGGTAGAATTACAGTGAGTAGTATCTACTCCAGCTCGTGATTTACAGATGTCGATAGACATAGTTTTAGAAAGAAGTGAGATCTCAGGATCTAGTAAAGGTTGGTGTAATCTTTAGTGTTGGGCATATTGTCATAACTGAATGGCGGTATGAAACAATAGTATGAATATATCTATATTATATCTTTGGAGGATATATATATACATGATGTAATCGGGAATTGTTAGTCGGATACGACTCCTCAAGAATCTTGAAGATCCGAGGGTTAAGTATTGAAATATTTGTACACGAGGCAATATTCCCCTTAGTAAGGCTCCTATTTGAAGTAAAGAATGAACATTAGGTTCCTAGAGAATAAGGCTAGTCGAAGAGGAAAAAGTTAAAAGTTAAAGAATGTTTCATTGGAGTTATCCAGAATAAGATAAGAAGCAATGATATTAGCAAAAGATTGTCAGAAAGACAATTAGGACACACGAGTAGGTATGAGAATCGATCAAGGAGTCGTAAGATCAAGTATGGTACTGCAACAAGTTCATAGCTTAGTAAAAGGAATGGAAAAAGGAAGTAAATACTGAGTTGTGAAGAGGAATATGTTATGAGACTAAGTCTCCATTACGACATTTGAATTGACAGACGTCAACACAATATATCAATCAGATGATTTAGCTCCATGAATCATGAAGTATCGATATTGGAAAGTACCCTAAGCCTAACTAAAAAAACGAGTTAGAAACCCGAGATTTATTATAACAACAAGTATTGCGGAAATCACAAGGTAAGTAATTAGGCAGTAAGGGACTTAACTGCAGAAGAGCAACCTTTCAAGGTTATGAAAAATAGAGTCCCCCTAAGACTAATGTCTTTAGTAAAGGATGAAATTTTCTGAGATCGAGCACATCAATTGTGAATAAGGGGCATTCTATCCATGTAAGCGATTCAGTTGTCTCTGGTAAAAGAGACATGTTCTAAGACAAGTTGTAAGTTAGTAAGGTTTATAGAATTGCAAAAGATATTGAGGTAACAATAGGACTTCTCTGGAATAAAATTCTTGATCACAAGTGTGGACATCCGCCCAAAGGGGAGATAGTACGATAAAAATATTAAAACATAATCACATGTTGATCTAGTGATTAAGTGAGAAGGGTTACAAAAAAGAGTTTCAAGATGAATAAGATTGTGTTATCTAGAATCTACAAATGTGTTATGAATATAGAATGGTGTGAAAGTATGAATGTTAAGGAAGTAACAGTAGCAACCTCCTGGCTAGAGGTGCTAATCGACAGTAAGATCACCCAATATATGAGGCTTAGAAAATAATAGTATGAAGTATAAACAGATAGAAATGTATAGACCCAAGAGGGGTTAATCAGAAATAATGAATGAAAGGTAAGTCAAGAGGCCAGATGAGTCACTAGACGATATAGTAGGTATACATTACAGGATAGCTCTTGTGCCTAGAATTTTAATTTCACAAGTCAATGATCGTCACCTCAGCATCTATTTTAGACATGAGTAATGATCAATAAGATAGAGTGTACACTAGTTTAGAAGTTAAAAAGGGCATGATGCCTAGGAATAATGCAAGCATTTAAAGGGTGTGTACATAATTGATATTATCAGAATAAGGATGGAAGTGAAAGTGATTAAGAATAATTGTGGTTAGTTTAAGAGTGCCTAAGATCCTACAAGGATATATAATAATGAGCTTGCAGCTTAATATGAATGAGAAGTTTCAGTCTGGAAGTATACTGATAAAAGATGTTAGCTAAGAGATGAGGGAGGAGAATTTACTCCGAGTATAGTGGTTTAAAGTGTGGGTTACAAGAAAAAAAAGTTGATCAATAACACCCATTCCTTTAGAATATGGAGATGTATCCAATAAGAAAGCACGTCAACAACGTATTATTAACTACGCTGGCTGAATAAAGAATCAAATTAGAATCCAAAATGATACTTGAGGTTATATATGTAAGAACTCCAGGATAGTGGAGACCGATGTGATTTGATGCATTTGTAATGCGCATATTCAAAATGAATAAGGAAATGAGATCATCTATGCTTAAGAACGGTTGGGAAAGCCAAAGAAAAATTTTGACCTATGACTTAGGATTGTTTATAGAAGGCACACATTTGAGATATGGCGTGACATCTTTTATGACTATCAGAACCTCCAGTTTATCTTCAATAAAAAATAGCTGAATGTGGGATGAATTTTCCCTAATACTAGTAAAAGCATCTGCTAGGGCGAGCCATGATAGTACAGAGACACATGAGTCCTTTTAAAGAAAATAGAAGTCCTTGAGATTAAGAAATAAGTAAAGATGAGTTAAGATGATATAGTTGAGTAAGGCCCTCCTTGAGAGAGGAAATGACTCAGAACCTACATTATAACGTAAGTGTATCCCACGAAAGTGGTAAAGAAGCATTGAACTAAGATAACAGCAAAGTTACCATTTGGAACTATTACCCTTTGTGGTAAAAGTGAAATATCAATATGCAGATTCTTTCCTCATATCGTTTAAAGAGGAAGTTCAGTAGAATAAGGTGACATCCTCAGGACAACATAAGATGAAATTTATGTGTGACTTGGCTTACCTAGAGACCGAGAAGAGACTAAGTTAGCCAAAGAGCTCCGCCAGTTAGCAAGCATGGGAGTTCGATTAATGGACTCTGATGAGGGCAGAGTTATGATTTAAAACGTAACAAGAGGTAAAGAAATAATAATACGAGGATGTGGAGTTAGTGATATTGAAAGAGGAAGTTCTATGGCAAAAGAAGCCAATGTTTGAGCTTAAAGGAGACGAAGTTCCCCGCTGTAGAAGTTGATTGTGCGCCCCATATATAGCTGGTCTACGAGGCAAGATTGTGGCGGAGGAACATTAGTCCTTCTATGCTACTCGTCCTGGATCGACAAAGATATACCATGATATTAGGGATATACATATATATTTGGAGGATTACATGAATAAGGGCATTGCCGAGTTGGTGGAACAGTGTCCCAACTACTAGAAAGTAAAGATAGAGCATCAAAGGCCCAGTACAAATAATAGAGATCTCGACTTGAAAATGAGAGGTGGTTAATATAAAGTTTAGTATGGGTTTACCCCACTCTTATTAAAAATACGACTTCATATGAGTGATGGTCGATAGACTTACAAAGTTGACCCATTTCTTGAAAGACAAAGCCATTCACATGGTCGAGGATTGTGCAAAGTTCTATATTAAGGAGACTGTGACTTCTTGACATTCTAATGTCACTATTTCAGATAGAGGAGCTCTATTTACAGTAAATTTTTGAGTATCCTTCCATAGAGGATTGGGAATATGAGAGTACCCTGGTGTAGTTTTCACCCTAGATAGACAGCCAGAAGATTCAGATGCTCAAAGATACACTGGCATGTATGCTAGATTTCAAAGTGAATTGGGATGATCATTTACTCCTCAATGAGTTTTCATATATCAGCAGGAAGTGTTCCAATATCAAGATATTCCTTATAAGGCCTTGTATGGCAGGGAGTGCAGATCTCCTATCGATTAATTCGACCTAGGAGGATCAGAGTTACTTAGAACTGTTTTGGTCCACCAGACTGTTGAAAAATTCAACCTAGAATCGCCAGACTTCAGTTATGAATGTGCGACACCAAGATCTAGAGTTTGTATAAATGATTGGGACTTCTCGAGGATGTTATCAATAATGATATTTTGTAAGAAAGGAAAGCTTATCCCAAAGGTACATTGGGCCGTACAGAATTGTTCGAGATATAGGCCAAGTGGGATACGAGATAGAGTTCCTCCAAATTGGAGTCTATGCATCCAATCTTTCATGTATGTATATTAAGTGTTTTATTATTAAAGGATCTTCGAGTGCAAAACTTCCAGCATAAATCAGAGATATTGACATATGTATATGATGTAAACTACAGCTTCGTGATGTTTCAATATAGTTTATGGCTGTGTGGAGCCAAAAGTTGTTGTTGATTAATTTTGGTCTTGGGAGGTATATATATTGTATTTTCTAGGCTGCGTGCAGGTTTGGGATAGGTAGTATTACAGAGGATACTTTGTCGAAATTCACATAAAAGTTGATAAGAGTTAGTTCCCTCATGTATACCTCTACATTCCAGGACGAATGTTTCTAAGGAGGGAGGATGTTACATCCCGTAATTTTACATGCTAAGTTGCGTCATGAGTAAGTTGACATAAGCTCGGAAACGAGATCATCTTTGAAATTATAAATGAGTTAAGGTGAACGTGACTCTGAGGTGTTAAGATACCTCTACAAGGTTAAAGATGGTTTTAAAACAAGTGTTAAGTAATTCTCATAAGAATTCGAGGCTAAACGAATCGAAGAAATCAAGTTCGTCCAAACTCGGGAAAGAGTAGGCAGAATTCTGGATAGGATTTTGGCCCAACTTTCTGGGTGTATATCTTCTAGTGTATAAGGATTTATGGGGCTCATTACCTATGTATATTCAATTTCAGCGAGTCTACTTTCTAACTAAACAAACCGTTCGCCAATCAGATCTCCGTACAAACAGTTATGTGCGTTTTATGATAACGCTGCAAGTAGCTCGCTAAGGGAGCCACTTAGGCGGTGGACACTTATCCTTTTGTATTTAAAATGGTGGAACATCTCTGGGACCTCATTTCTCACCATTTCAGATCCTAAGCATCTCCCAAATACTCCCAAGACATCTCCCTATCATCTAAGCAAAGTTCCACAAGAAATCAAAGTGTTTTATCCCTTGGAGATCATAGAAGTGTAAGAGGAAGCTTGTTCATCTCTTGTGATGGTGAGATTGAGGTTACTTCAAGCTGAAGTAAGGTTAAGGGGGTTTTTTTCGTGCATCTAAGGTAAGACTCACCCTCTTCTTCATATATAAGAGTTTAATAATGTCTTTGAAGTGTTGTTTAATAACGCCACTTATTTACGATTATGTGGTGAATCTATGTCTAGTGGTGCTCGGGAAGTAAGGCTCGGGTCCCCGTCATGGCCCTCTGGTTTGGGTTGTGACAATTTCTAAAGTGAATATTGTAGGCTATTTTGAACTCCGAAATATGCCCCAATGATCACCAAGGTTTCGACCCCGAACTAAGGTGCAATAAGTATAGAGTGAGTATAGGAAGCACGTGTACCCAACACAATCGTTGATCGATCCTAAACTACAGCTCACTTACTTTATTTATTAGCATTAACATTACAATTCATACTCAATCACACTTAAATACGGACTTTACAGTCAATCAAGTGACAAAGTTTTATACTTTTCTCGTACGATTACAAAGGTTCCACGTTTACTTCAAACTAGGCACGTAACAATGTAAACATTCAATATTTATGTTAATAAAGGCACGTAAGTACGTAAATACTCAATATTTTCATCCATTAAGGTAAGAAAATTCATCAAGACTCGACCTTTACACTAATTAAGATGTTATACCATTAAGATTCAACTTTTCTATCCTTTCAAGCAATTGGAGTCATAACTATTCCATCTTTACCTCACTCAGGATACATATAGTATCAAGTGCACAAGTTCTCGTCACCTTACAAGTATGGGACCCCCAATTGCCCATTACACCTCTTATTTAAATAAACCAACACAAACCCTAGATAAAGGGTTTAGTAAGTCTCACGTGCCTGAATCCTAAGAGAAGAATCACTCTGCGGCCCTTCCCTTTTTATGAGCCTCCAAATGAGCCCACTCTGTTCAAATACGGTATCTACATAAGAATACAATGCTAACGATACTCATATTGCTACATAAGTCATGGATTCAAAATCAACCCAAAACCCTGCCCCGAGCCCCGAATGTCAAAATCAGAAGTTGAACCTAAAATTATATTACCCATAGTCTAGATAGTCATAATCTTAAATATCATGAAATTCTAATCTCAAATGGACCTTCAATTTGATCAAGAACACTAAATCCACATTCATGGAAAAACACTTATTCTACAACCAAAAATCACACGGGGAATCTCTAAATAATAAAAGAAAACATGAATAATGAACTAATTACGATTAAGATCTTACACCAATGAAGAACTTTGAAAATCACACTTGAAATCACTCAAATCTGAGCTCCCTAATTCTCAAAATGTGTTTTGGGAAAGATGAAGCCAAAATGGGGTTTTTAATCTGCCCTGTCCGTTACCCTTCGTGATTTCGACT
Source organism: Anisodus tanguticus (assembly GCA_034509755.1). Taxonomy (NCBI): domain Eukaryota; kingdom Viridiplantae; phylum Streptophyta; class Magnoliopsida; order Solanales; family Solanaceae; genus Anisodus; species Anisodus tanguticus. Next base: position 35,666,535 of record CM067545.1, on the reverse strand, counting down.
TCCATCCTCGCGACCGCGACCCAATCTGGCCCAGCACATCGCGACCGCTACTCGGACCATCACGACTGCAATGGTCCACCCTGACCCGGCCCAACCCAGCTCCTTTACGCCAACGCGAGTCCAAGGCCGCAATCGCGGCCCTGAGGCACCCCATGCTTCGCAGACGCGTGTCCTTCTATGCGATCGCGTAAAAGGAAACCAGATGCCTGAACTAGATTTTTTCTGGTTTTCTCCCAAAACTCGATCCGACCCTCGAAACTCATTTGGAGCCCTCCAGACACAAACCAAATATGCATTTCAATCGTAAAACATGCTTCGGACACGCTCGCGCACTCGAAATTACCAAAAAATATGTCCTTGACTCGATATTGACCTAAGCCAACTCTTAAATTCAGAAAATCATATTTCTCAACCAACCAACCAAAACGCACCCGAACGCCTTGGGACCCAAATCAAAGGCTCGATTAAGTCATAAATGATGTTTTGAACCTAACGGAATTGACGAAACATCGAAAATCAAGCATTAGCCCCCGATGTTGATTTTGGTCAAACCTCCCTATTTCTTTAACTTTGAAACTTCTATACTTACAAAAATCAATCTGAAATCCGCCTGATTGCCTCGGAAACCGCGTCACTCATCCCTGCATGTCATAAATACAAAAATGAAGCAACGGGAAGGGTATTTTGAAAAATTCTAAGTGAAAAGTTCAAACGACTAGGCGAGTCGTTACAAATTGTAACACCAAAACAGTAAGCTATTAAATTTGTTTAAGAGTGTATTTTAATTTTTGAGCAAATTAAACATAGTATATAACTTGTAAAGGGACATGATAATAGTATTAATTTTGTTCTTCTGTTAGCAAAACTTTAATCATGAATATAATTACCAGCGAAAACTACTATGCATACAACTTGTAATTTTCTTGCCAATTATACTATAATAACGATTATATGCTTCAATTTGTCATCGTTAAGGTTTCTGCATCTCAAATTACAAATATTAATCATCTTAATTAAGTTATACGCGACTTGTCGAAGTACAAATAAATTGTAATTTACCATGCATGCTTATTCTTAGTGTAAAATCTTAAAGATTGAAATTTCACCAGTAACTAGTACTTCTATAATGTTTGTTAGCATAGTAAAATATATCTCTCTCTCTCTCTCTATATATATATATATAGGAATTAACTAGATATATGATTTTAACAGTGATCTATGAAATTTGTATGTATACAATTTTATAACAGAAAAGAAGAATAGAGAAAAACATTAGGCAAAATTATTTTTAATTTTCAATAACTTACTAATAAAAAATTAGGCAAAATTAGTTTAAATTTTCAATAACATACTAATAGTACTATCTATGGGTAAGAGGACAAATAAAGGTAACAAATAGAATTATTACAAATTCAGATGTTGAGGTCTCATATTGCTTAAGGTATATGTTACAACAAAATCACTAAGGTTGTGTTTGATATAAGAAAATATAGAAAATATTTATCCTGTGAAGGATATAAAATATAAAATATTTTCTAGATGATTTTCAAAGTTTAGTAATAATATCATGTGAAGGATATGATAGGGGGATAATGGTTTTATGACGTAAAAATCATTTACACCCTCAATTTTCTTTAAAAATCAAACTCCCCATCAACTATTTAAAATAGACTATTTTCCCCTTATCCAAAACAATATCTATTATATCCTTGACATTTTCAATCCTCCATCTATGTAATACACTTTTTATTATATATAATATTTATTTTGTTAACCTCCGTATTTAACTATTTATAGATTCTTATTTAGGTTCATTAACATTATAAGTCGAATAATATTCTTATGAATTTATCAAGAAATATAATGCTATATTTTGCAGTTTTTATTTTAATATTACACGCTTAAGTATGTATGTAAGTATGTATATGTGTGTGTCAGCGTTTATTTAAGTTTTACTTCTCTCTTATTCTCTACCATCTATATAGATAAATGAGTTTTAGTTATCATTAATAGAATATTTTCTAAATTATAACTTAAAATTAATTTACAATATAAATAGGTAATCTTTTAGATTTTATTTTATAAAATATACCTCTATTTTTATTAATTATATTTTACTACCTGTATTGAAATATGTTTATAAATTTATTATTAGTAATTATTTTCATTTGTATAAATAAGTGTTAGAGTTTTAATTATTATTATTAATAAAATTAATTTTTATTCTCCTAATTTATTTCATTATAAAACTATTAAATTATATATTCAATTAGTACATTTTTCTCCGTCTCGAAATAATATTTAATTTTCTATAAGAAAATTATGCAGATTAAAAAGACAAAAAATATCATCATTTTAGAGAAGTAAAAAAGAAAAGATAAAAGTTGATAATGTAAGGGTAAAATAGGTATTTAAAAAATTAAATATGAATAAAGGGGGAAGAACGTCTATTGTTCAAGAATGAGGAGAAGTTTGACTGTATAAAGCAAAGTTGGGGGTGTATCTAAGTATTGATTGAACAATTGAAATAGAGTACTCCCTCAGATCCCATAAGTGACAGAAACCACTTTTTCTTATAATTAAAAATATTTTCTAAAAAGATATAATTAAGTAAATAAACACGGAAAAGTAATTTTATCATAAAAACATAGCCCTCCATACTTAAAAGGAAAAGAAAAGTATACCCTTGTCTCGAGTCAACAAAAAAAAGGTAAGTAGGTGTCCAGTCATACCCCTAAATTCCCATCAAAAAATATTTTGAAAAGGATGGTATAAGTCGTGCTTCAAATATTCCAAAGAAAAATGTTGTGCTACCCACTAGAGAAAAGCCACCAACAAGTGATATAGAAGTAACAATCAATTGACAGTCGAAAAATGCCATCTGCCAAAACAAAGTGTTAACCAATATTGGCAATTCCATTAGAAATGTTGCTCACACACAAAATAAGATGATGATCAAGCTGGAGACAAGTGCGAAAAAAGTGGAACAAACATCTTCTCAACATGCTAGACTTATCAAGGCCCTGGAATTGAGACAGAGAAATATGCAGTATGAGATTTGTCCACCAGGCACCTCATATTTTCACTTCTTTCAACAACAATAGAAGGAAATGGCTGCCATTAAAGAACAAATACAACAACTGAAACATGGTCACTTTGAACCACAAAGAACTCAGAGTTACCCCTCAAAACCGACCTTTTTTGTCATGTCATCACAGACCTACTCAACACCTAAATTAGACCAATCTTTTACTACTTTACCTTCCATTTCAAATGATCCCATGTCCTTTTCTCAAAAATAAAAAAATGAACCTGAGTCCAACATTTCAAAAATGGTGTGGGAAAGAAAGGACTCCATTGCAGCTCAAAAGTAGTCCTAACGAAATAAAGAATTCGGGGAAACTTCAAAAGATCCCGACCCATGATGTCAAATCAAGTAGTTTCATACCTCTATGTGGCCCAACCTAAAAATGGAATAGAGGAAAACGATATCCTAGGATCAAATACTCAGGATTCATATGATAGTGATCCTATAGAACAAAGTCTTGATACAAGTGAAGATTCCTCACTAGAATCTTGTGAAGAAGGCAATCCACTGATATTCACGAATTAACCAAGAGAGCCAAAGATTTCTGAAGTAGATGATAATCATGCGGGGATGACAAATGAGCCAATCCAGAAAGAAGAGCAGAACCAACAACAACAAATTTTGTTGGAACCGAATTCCATACTTTCACACTAGATGACGCCAAAGTTTCAAAATGGCCTTAAATGATCCAAGATTTCTTTACTTAGATGGTGACCAAAAATTTGGTGGAATGAGAAAAGTATATGATCCTATCAGAATTCACTTTAATGTTCTTCGAAATTCTTAAAGCCTGTTGGAATTCACATGGGATACAAGATAAAAATACTTTCCTTACATCCCAAGATTTTGCTTTCAACATCAGAATACTGCATGAAGTGTTTGTGATGATGGTGGTAGTCAGGATTCCGTGTGATGCACTAGTGAAATTTTTGAAATGTGGAATCCGATGATCCTTAGGAAGGACGGCTAGGTTCATTAGTCAACAACCTGATCCAGTGTCCATGAAAGCAATAACGTGGATTGGTTTATCCCATTTGGATGGATAAACATTAAGTTCAACTTGAGGGATAACCATGATTCTATATATTTCTTCCTGAGCCTTTACTTTTGATTCAAAAATCTGGTAATGGTCATTGTCGTATTCTTCATATATATCCATAGAGAAAAGTGTTTTCTCTGTTGGTTCATCCTCCAATGAGAGAACAGATTCAAGATCATCATCTTCACTAAGATGAATACTAGTGTAATCTTCTATTTCAGTAAGAAGCTTGATTGACTTCCTAGATTGAGGACATTTTTTTAAAATGTCAAATTTTGTTGCAAATGAAGCATATGTCATTTTTCCGTAAATTTTCTAGGCTTCTTCTTCTGAAATATTTTGTATGCCTTCTGAACTGAGATCTATCCACTGAAGGCTTTGGCCATTTAAATCGCTTGAACCCCCTTCGTCGTCTCAGGGCTTGGCACGATTAACTTGACCCAATGACTAGATTAGATCTACCGCATGCTTTATCAAGGGTCGGATTGTTCTGTATGATATACATCAAAATAGACCTCTTTGTCCAAATATCATCCAATGCTAGAAAAATTGCCTGCCTGATGTAGGCGACTTGTGGGATTGTTATTGACTGAAACTTTTCTTCAATGACCGTCATGGCTCGGGATGCTAGCATTTTTAGAAGTGATGAGATAAAGGCTTACTTTAGGCTAGCTTCTCCGCCTAACTCAAAAAATATTTTTGCCATTTTTTAAAAGTGGATATCAATGACATGTATGTCAAATGATACGCACTTCATTTAGAAGAACTGCCTCTACAACATTTTTTGTCTTTGGCCAGTATTCACCATCAAGACATTCTTGATAATCACACTCGATATTCCATGGGCAATGTCCTGTGAAAGGACATTTGAGCCACCACCATACACCGTGACCATCCTCAACGAACTCCTTTATCCAGTCATGTTCACTCATGACGCCTGGGAGTTACCAAGAGAATGTTTTTGGGTCCTCTTCTTTTGCGAGGTCGTATGTAGGTTGGTACATCTGAAAGGAAAGATTGTTGTACTAGTTTTTTAAGGTGAAAGTGGTCAAAACTTATGGAAATTGTTTTGTCCTATTTTTTGACAAAGGTTGGTTCAGAGGATTGTAGAGGTTCAACAAGTTCTCTCAGATTTTCATAATTTGTGACCCATGAATCAGGAAGAATTTTGACAAGTTCTTCCTTGGGAATTTGCCTTGGGATTTGGGTTCACGTGGTTGTTCCTTTGGTAGCATATACATTTAAGAGCAAATCATTGTCTCCACTTGGAAGAGAAAGATCCATATCAGGATTCTACACTCTCCAGGCAATTTGATAATTTAGAGTCACTTGAATAGCATCTCTAGCTTGTGGAGCACATTGGATTTGAACTTGGATTTTTAAGGCCTCCGTCAGATATGGATCATACAGGGACATGTTGAAGTTTGGAAATATAGTGCTCCCAACATTCAGATTAACTTCTGTTGTACCAAAATATGTATGTTGGTACTCATAATATCTGGTATCAAGAAGAGAAAGGCGAGCAACAACTAGTTGGCCCTTCATTCCATATATGTCAATGCAATTCTAACAGCACCAAAATGGATATGGGTGAAACCATAATTTTTCCACTATCTAGGAAAATCCTCTGGAATTGGTAAAGTGATAAATTGTTCCTCTTGAGTTGCAAGTATAGGGTGTTGTTCAAGTTTAAGGCAGCAACATATTCTTTAACTCATTTAGGTTTTTGTTGGACCAAGGAATGAATTTGTGACCACGAGGAACGTGTCTTTTTGTTGAAAGAGAAATATGGATTTATGAGGGATAGTTCGGTTGGAGACATTTTATTTTCATCGGGTAGGATATATATTTACATGAAAAGGTTTTATAAAAAGTAGGAGACATATTTATTTTTGCAAGGGATGTACAAGGTTTGGATGAGGATGGAAATGTCTCACTCATTGTTTACTAAACTGCTCCTTTCTTTGAAAAGATGGACTGGCTCTGATACCACTGGGTAAAGGGAAGGGATAGGAAATAGCAAGAAAGATAGCAAGTACTACAAGCTACAAGAGTTTTCCTACAGAGAGGACAGGACTTCAACATCCCAAAGGATGGCTTGCCAAAAACCTGGCTTCAACATCCATAAGGACGGCTTGTCAAGCTAGTCGAACAGTAAATTTGATCTTAGATGTACAAGTTTTTCCTACAAATGGGATGGCTTCTACATCCCTAAGGACAACTTTCCAAGCTTCTCAACTCGGAAAAACTTCTACACTACTAACAGATTTAGCTTATATAACTCGGAATTAGGTTAAATATTCAATCTCCATATTCACAAAAAATGGAGCACAATATAGTTGAATCATCCAACAAAAAATGTTACTACATAAGGTCGTTAAAGAGAAGCCTAGAAAGCAAAGCAAATTTCAAGAAAAGGCATGGCGCCACTTGGTGGATAGATGAAGGATACACAAGCCCGCCATCAACTCCATCAAACACTGCTCCATCGGATGATGCTTAATAACATGTGCAAGATTTTCACCACTTACCCTTACTTACCTCAATAAATTTCCCACAAAAGTTTACTACCCACGCCAAAAAAATCTTCCTACCCCACTTTCACATGCTCAACACATGCTATCACATTCTTCCCACATGCTTGCACATGCTACCTAAAAAAGACAAACATAGACCTAAAAGAAGACAAATGTAGAACCCACTTGCACATGCTACCACATGTCGTCACATGCTTTTCCATGTATATATTTCAACTTTTCACATGCTTTCAAGTGCTTGCACATGTTTTTTCATGCTTAGGGTTATGTTTTTCATGTTTTATTAGGACCCTTCACATATTTAGTGGGGCCCATTTGCCATGTAATACAGGTTTGTGTAGTAGTCTTCCAACTCCTATATAAAGGAGGTTGTGTCATGACATCTATAATCAAATTTATTGTTCGACTAGCTTGGTAAGTCGTCCTTATGGATGTTAAAGCCCAGTCCTCTCTGTAGGAAAACTCTTATATCTTGTAGTTCTTGCTATCTTTCTTGCTATTTCATCGCCCTTCCCCTTACCCCTTTCATTAATATTAATAAAACAACTCATAATGTCATGACATATCGTAAGATGAGTGAGTTGAGTGACACGGAAGACGGAGAATATGAGGAATACGACGAGGAGACCATGTTACTTGAGGATCTTATGGAGGATGTAGACCAACATGAGAATAGGCAGAGACCTAACTTGGATGAGACCAAAGTTATCGAAGATGAGGAAATATTCAAAGAACCTAGGATAAGCGCATACTTAGAAGCATTCCAGAAAGAGAAATTAATAAATTTACTAGGAGAATAGGTTGACGTCTTCGTGTGGTTATACGCAGACATGCCCGAGTTAAGCACAGACATAGTGGCCCACAAGTTACCCATCAACGAAGGTTTCACCCCGGTTAAGAAAAAAATTTGATAGTTCAAGCCAGATTTGAGCGTCATAATCAGAGACGATGTCGAGAAACAAATCAAGTCAAGAGTAGTGGAAGTAACTCCGTATCCGACAGGGTTGGCCAATATTGTGCCTGTATCGAACAAAGATGGGAAAATTTGTATTTATGTGGACTACCGTGATCTCAACAGAGCTAGTCCTAAAGACAATTTTCCACTTCCGAACATCCACATACGCATCATCAACTGTGCGAAGCATGAGTTACAGTCATTTGTGGATTGCTTTGCTGGTTATTATCAAATCCTGATGAGCAAAGAAGATGCACAGAAGATAGACTTTATCACTCCATGGAGAGTATACCACTATCGTGTAATGTAATTTGGCCTCGAAAATGCCGGCCACTTAAATAAGAACAATGACCACCATCTTCCATGACATGATGCATAAAGAGACAGAAATCTACGTGGATGATATCATAATCAAGTCAAGGTAAGTTTAGATCATATCATGCACCTGTAAAAGTTCTTCGACATAATTTGGAAGTTCAATCTAAAGTTAAACCCGGCCAAGTGCGCATTTGGGGTGCCCATCGGAAAAAATTTAGGATTCATAGTCTGTCGCATGGACATAAAACTAGATCCCTCAAAAATCAAAGACATCCAAGAATTGCCACCGCCGGAGACTAAGAAAGATGCCATGAGTTTTTTAGGAAGGTTAAGCTACACCAGACGCTTCATAGCGCAGTCCACAATAGTTGTGGAACCTATCCTAAAGTTACTGAAAAAGGGTGCACCCACCAAATGGACAGACGAATGTCAGAGAGACTTCGACACTATCAAGAGATATCTCTCCAATCTACCAGTCTTGGTCCCTCACAGGATGAGAAGTCCATTATTGTTATATCTATCCATATCAGATAATGCTTTTGGATGCATGTTAGTACAACACAATGAAACTGAGAAGAATGAGTGAGCCATCTACTATCTTAGTAAGAAATTCACCACCTGCGAGTTGAGGTACACCTTGGGGGAGAAGACAAGCTAACCCTAGATAGGTGTTTAGACGCTCATGTTAGACTCACAAACAAATAAACAATAAGAACTCATCATATTGATCATGAAATAGAAGAAAATAGTTTAGAAATCAAACACAAGTTTGGATTCCTCTGGACTTGCATTACTCTTCTCCACAACATTTCTCCAAGGGTTTCTCTAGTGTTTTTCCAAACAAAAGATAATAAAAATGAACTAAGTGTTGCTATTTATAATAATGTAAAAATATGGAATTTTCTGACAAAAATATCCTTGATCGACCGAATTTCAGGTTGTAGAATTTTTCCTATGCACAGAGTGCCACGAAGCACAACTTTTGTGCGTTAAGCACAATATAATAGTGCGTTCAACACTTTGGATTCTGCCTATAGCACTTTGGATTATGCCTTCAACACTTTGGATTGTACCTTTATCACTTTAACTTGTGTGTTGAGTCCAACGACCTTGTTCACTTCTTTTTCATCATTTCCAACCTCAAACTCGTTTATTGATTATTAAACCTGAAACACCATAAAAACACATAAGATCGAATGTAAATAGCCACTAAAAATACTAAAAGTCTAAGTAAAAGACGTTGATTAAGTGCTAAAATCACCACTTATCACCACCACCAACATGAACCTTTGCTTGTCCTCGGGCATCTAAACACACTCGACTCTCAAAGCATTCAACTATATGAATAACAACATGGCCCAGGATACTCATTGACTTTGGTAGGAAACAACAATTAGTACCACGCCATAGAATTTCCAATAACCTCATGATTCACCTAACTTGATACGTATCATCATGTTCCTTGACTATTCTAGTCTATCATGTTCCGCATGCGCTCACACAAAATAAATGTCACAATCATATCAAGGAGCTAAAACACGGGACATACAATCACAAAATTTAAACTCTCACACTCAAAAATATATTCATGACTGACATATGCAATACCATAAGCTTAGCCCTAATTTAAGCACTTACTAACACAGGATCACACATTATAGGATCAAAAGATTACTTTTTCTAAGCTTGTAATGTAGGCTTAAACGGTGGTATGATATTCATTTAGGATATAAGTGACTAACCATCCTTGAGAACTACACTTTTTGCATTACATGCCAATTTCTTTTTCCTTCAATTTCACCAATTTTTCACCTTCCAATGAATTTTCCCTTTGTTCCCCATTTATTCGCTAATTGCATCTTCATCTTCTTAACTATTATTTTTTCTTTTCAGCAATGCTTTGTTATTGATTTCTTTTCAGATTTTATTCACTTTTCTTTTTTTTATTTTGCACGATTCTTCAAAAAATTCACAACATTTCTCCTATCACCCCCAACTTAGGCCTTTAGCCTCATTTAATTAGTAGTTACTCAAGGAGGTAAGGCAAAGAGCGGGTTGGTACAATTAAGCACCAAGAATGTGTCGACTTATGATGTATTTTTTTTTCAAAGAAATGGGCTATAAAGCTCAACGGGGGACAACCAGGGATAATATCATTTGATAGGCTAGAAAGGTCACGCTAAAAAGAAAGCCTATTCATCATCTCCGAAAGTGTGTCACGTGTGCTTTCAATACAAACCTACCAGCCAAATTCTAGATTACACAGACAACATGAATCAACAAACACTTACTCCACATGGCATAGAAATATTCATGACAGATTCGCCTCACATTCAACGCACAAATAGATTACAACCGAGCTTATGGTTCACGGTCTAGGCTAGCCTTCATTAACCATACCAAATAAAACTTTCTAGGCACGCTACTAAATATGCAGGGTCCAAACAAATCAATGATACAGAAAATATCATTTTTTAACATACCAGGTTCAACAAATAAAAATACCCGAAAAAATAACCATGGCAAAGAAAACCCCAGGATTATTCTTCAAATTGAACTACCTAAAAAGTACTAAATAAAGTAAAAAGAAAGATAGAAACGCTACCAAGTATTTCCCCCACCCCCAACTTAAGCACATGTGTTGTCCCCGATGCATAAAAAACATAGAGTGAGTAGAGGGGCTCTCTGGACGGCATCAGGTTATTTGTGGAGTGACACTGGTCAGACTTCGAGTTCTACCTTCCATTTATTGTCAGGACTGAGGACTTGACATGTTCTTCTTCCAGAGTTCCTTCTCAAATACCTACAAAAACGTTAGTCCTAAAAATAAAAACTAAAATAATATAAAATTCATGGGTTGCCTCCCAAGTAGCGCCTAATTTAACGTCGCGACACGACTCATACCAAGTTTAATATTTTTACCTCCAGTTTGAACTTGTGAATTTGACCCCAAACTTGATTCAAGTTTACGACAATGTTCTTGGGGCGGTGGTACGAATCTGAATGGACCAATCACCAAAACCCTTATTTTGCACTTCTTTTCCTTTAAATGGGGAATGTCATTTTTCCTAGTTTCTTCTGCAAATTTTAGAATGTAAACACTTTTCACCTCTTTCTTTGACTCTTTCAAAATCTCAATAGGATCAAATCCAATATTTGTATCCCATGTCAATATCGAGAAGTGGTTAGATTTAATCTCTAAGTACTCTAAATCAAGAATGACAGAATCATTGACACTCTCTTCAAGACACAAACTAGAGTTTATTAAAAATTCATCCCCAATTCCCTTTGTTGACTCTAGTCCTACCTCATCAACTCTTACATCATCAAATACCAATAAATGAGATGGTTGACATTCACCTTTTGGCTCCTCATCTAGGAACTCTATTTCTTTATCTATTTCCAAATATTGGATTGTTTGCTCTATTTTACCAAAATTCTTCTTTTGTTGGACCTCACTCTCAGCCTCCAATAGAGTTTCTTTCATAATTTCCATCTCTAGAGCTTGTTTGATTCCAAGATCCATCATTATTTGAGCCACATGAACCTCCAATTTATGTTTCACCATTTGTATGTAGGCGTTCCTTTACTTCATTCAAATGTGATTGGTTATCTTCCACTAGACACTCCATCATGGCTTTGATTTCTTTCATTGTTTCTCTATGTTGAAGTTCTTTATTTATCGTCGGCTGCTCCACTCCTCCCATGTCGTAGTTCCTGTTAGAATCATAAGAACAAGCAGAACCATCAGAGTAGGGGTGCGGGGGGGTCAGGCATGTTTGGACAACCGTTCCAATGACCACCTTGACCAACACAAATATTACATATATTCCACTCATAAGTTTGAGTTGGCAAACACAACCCACTCCTAGGAACATTATGACAATTTTGCCACAAGTGGGGTTCTTGGTAATATGCACACAAATCACAAAAATAAGAATAATCGTCATTAAACCACGTTCCATTCTCTGATGCCATTGTGAAACAAGTATGAAACAGATCGACGTTTTGTTTTTTATTTTATTTTAAAATACAAATATTCACATGAAGTAATAACCAAGACAAGTTGGCTTACTTCCTAAACTAATCCTAAAAATGAACAAATGAATTAATTCGTCCAAAGTGTGTAACAAAAATAACAAACTAAGACTAAGTCACCAATTGCTCCCCGACAACAGCGCCAAATTATGATAACGCTCAACCATACTCTCGTAAAAGTAAAGAGATCATCACAGTAATTACCTAAAATATTTTCTAGTTGAATTCCAAAGAGAGCAATTATGTGAGGTTGTTAAATCTAAGTTCATTTATCTATGCGTAAAACAGTGTCAGTGATCTTTTTAAAGTGGTTTTGACTAATAATATAACTAAGAATTGTAAACTAATAAATAATAATGTGTAGTAAAGATATGTTGTAATCAGTAGAAGAGAAACCTAGGGTTCCACCGCCTCTATGTATTCATTCACCTTCATTGATTCATGTGGATTAGTTGTTAGCAAATAATTATTAAGATATCTTTGTTCATACACTAAGGTCTCTCAACATAGGCGTATTTTTACTTAACTCATATTCCTACTCATTAAGCATGAAGTGGTCATTAATCCGATAAATCTTCGGGAAGAGATAAACTATTCCTAGCGATCTCTATTAGTTCGACGCTCCAATTCCTTGGGCAGTCTAGTCAACCCGCTAATTTAATCAAACCCAAGATACGTTCTTCTTTCCCAAGATAGAGTGCAAGGGCACAACCAAGAGCGTGCACTCTCTCGATTATAAAATAAGCACAGATTCAATTAGAATAAGTAAAACGCTAACACTTTAACCACAAATGAATCAAGAAACTAAACGAAATACTTGTGCCTTTAGCACTTTAACTTGTGCGTTGAGTCCAACGTCCTTGTTTTTGCTCTTTTTCACTTCTTTTTCATCATTTCCAACCTTGAACTCGTTCATTGATCATTAAACTTGAAACACCACAAAAACACATAAGATCAAATGTAAATAGCCACTAAAAATACTAAAAGTCTAAGTAAACGACGCCGATTAAGTGGTAAAATCACCACTTATCAGGCGCGTCTTGCTTAATTTTGTTAGGCAGTCAGACATTTTATCTTCTATGACTTTCTTAGTGATTCTGCTCAATCAAACAGTTGCTTGGTATGCTCAACTCTAAATTGGAAATCATTTTTAAAATTATTTTATATTGGCGTCTAAACGTTTGAGCATGTGTGCGCATTGCAGACCTCAACGCCACACTTTGAATTGACTATTTTTGAGTACCGCTTCAAAACTTCGCCTATTTATAATACTCATTACAAAATGATATAGCTATCAGAATGTGTTTACAAATTCGATATGTAAAATTCATAGAACCAGATCCATGATATACAATTTTATTTTCAAAACCACACTATCTTTATTCATCTTGAATAATTTGCATTTCAGATTTCCATAAGCATCTTCTCTATTTGTTGTTTTATATATTTGCAATTAGCAAATAATATAATTTTTAACATATTCTACTCTTTTAAATCTTGGTAATTGTTTAATGAAATTGATATCTGATATTGTTAAAGAATTCAATACATCAGGGAATATTCCGCTGGAATTAAACTCCTTCAGCAGCTTCTACCTAATTAAGCTCCATAAGTAGGATGCTTACCCAAAAAAAATGAGAGTTATGCCATCATCAGTGCAATGTTTTATTTTCATCAGTGCAATCTAACCAAAAGATTGAGGAAATAATACACATTAATAAATGCAGATGTCGTTATGTCAGATTGAAGCTAAAGATGGCATTAATTCTAAAGAAATACAAGTATCATCCACAAAAAAAAAAGAAAATAGACCTGATTCTACCTTTTGTGAAAATACTCACAACTTGTCACAATAAAATCACGGATCATGATGACACCTACACTATCACCGTAGGTGAACCATCCCCAAAATCATTTAATCAATTTAAATGAATAAAAGAGGAAATAAATGATAAATTAATAATTAAACTGATTTGCCATAAATATACTTAAAACACCGAGTACTCAGAAGCATTACACTTTCCCAAAATCGGGTCTAACTTGTACAAGAGCATCTAATAATTATTACAACTTGAAAGAAATTGAGCTACAATAATTGTCTTGAAAAAATAAGAACAGAAGCAATAAGATAGATGAAGCTCCGGGATTACTGATAAGGATGCTAGCTCACCCTGAAAACTTCAAAAGGACCGCCTCAGATCACTCGAGGGGCCTCGATCTACAACTGGGAGAGGAATCTACATCCAAATAAGATGCATCAAGCGTAGTATGAGTACACAACGTACCCCCATAGGTATCATTCTTTGTCTAACACTTAAAACCCTCATGAACATGGATAGTCAAATAGGCACAGACCACATCAGAAGTAAAAGAATGATGATGTATGAATGCATGAATGCAATGTGATGGCCAATCAACCTTGTATACACATGCTTCTGAACTTTGCCACATAGCTATGACCTATGGGGGACTTATAAGTCCATATACTGCTTGCTCGCAAGCAACGTGCATGATTCCTTGAACTGGTAGAGCATCATATCATAATCACGTCATCACTTATCAAGTCACCTCATCAAGTCATCTCATATCAAGTATTATTTTTACCTCTTTTTCAGGTCTCATCGGACCAAATCTGCATATCATATCAAGATCCATCTCAGTCACAATATTTGCATGAATGAATGTATGCGTGCAACAGGTAAAAATAATTATTATGAAAGCATGAGATGAATAATCATGTGCCTTAATATCAATAGTTCCACAATAATTCTAAGAATCAACTTTCCATAGTTATGAGACGTAGAGTGATGCGGTAAGACAATTCACACAACAAGTATAAGTTCAATCATGGCTATCATAGCCCACATAAACAACAGTCATACCAACCTAAGGGGAATTTATCACCATAATCACGCCCCAAGGCTCACATATTTCCCCACATTCTAACTACCCAACAATATACATGGTACTCACCCAAGTGCTCATCGCAGTCACTAAGGTGGGACCCTCATCACTCCCAATACCCTCAATAATTATAAAATATACATGCTTCTCTATCGGAGTCTAGAAAGCAAACTGTAACCTACCTCACTATCGAGCAGGTGCCACGAACCCTCACGCTAATACTTTACCCTTCTAGAGCGGTTCCGAACGATCAAAGTCTAGATATTATAAGTTCTACGTTAAAATACGAATCTACAAACACCCATAATGCTATGCTTCTAAACGAAATTCAAAAACGCAATTCAAAAGTGACCCCGAGCTCACAAGGGAAAAATGGAATTTTAATTTAGAAACATGGTACCCATGGTCTAGATAGTCATAATCCTAATTTTCATTGAATTCTAACTCCAATTGAGACTCCAATTCATGAATTATCCACAAATCCAGTTTATGCCAAAACCCTTAAATCACATCTTTTGAAAATCCGGGTTGACATTGAAATTCATGTTAGAAATGGTTAGCCCAAAGTTTAAAAAAGTTAAAACTATGAAATTTACTCAAAGATTAAACCTGAACTTATCAAGAAATCCCAAATCAACTTAGGGCTAAAAATTCCCAAATTTTCCATCTTAGAACATCTTTTAGACTAACAATTAAGGATATAATCTAAGAGATATGAGTAAAAAAAAGGATTAGATTCTTATCCCAATGTGAAATAATTGAATCCCTCTTGAAATCTCTCCAAAATAAGCTTTAGAACTTGAAGGTGGGGAAAATGAAGTCTAAAATCGAACTTAGGGAAAATAAATAATTTCTGATTTAGCGATTTTCGCTTCTACGGACCATTCCTCACAGAAACGGTCTCGCATCTGCGGAGAAATAATCACAAGAGCGTTCTTCACTTAAATGTCCAAGATCTCGCATCTGCGGACTAACCTCCATAGAAATGACTTTGCATGCGCAGTAATTATTCTGCAAGGGCGGTTACACCAGTACCAGCAGCTAAAATGCAGGTTTTCAAAAGAAGACTTCCGAAATGACACTCGAAATTCGTTCGAAACCCTAAGAACACAAACCAAATATGCTACCTGAGTATAATCGACGCTACAGACATGCTTGGGCACTCAAAATACTAATTCAACATTGTTACGACACACTTTTCGATAAAATACCTCTAACTTTCTAAAAACTCAAATTTATCCAATGAAATACCCAAAACACGTCCGAACGCCTTGGGACCCGATTTAAATACTCGACTAAGTCATAAATGAAGTTCCGGACCTAACGGAATTGACGAAACTCGAAAATGGACACGTTTACTCAAACGTCAATCTTTAGTCAACCCTTTCCATTTCAAAACTTAAGAAACTTCTAACTTTAGATTTTCTTTCCAAAACCCATACGATTGACCTTTGGAACCACGTCACCCATCCCCGCAAGCCATAAACATCGATCAGTGTCTACAGAAAGGGTATTTTTGTCAAAACAAGTTAAGAAGCCTAAAATGACTGAACGGGTCGCTACACAACTAAATGGTATGTTGTTATTTACCAATAGTTATCTCTCTTCACAAGGGTGCAATTGTTTTACTTATACTATTTATTTGACATGTGAAAAGAGAAAATATAAATAAAGGTCTTCAAAAGATCCGCAGAATCAAATGAGTTTTTGCGTCAATTTCACAAGCACATTTATAATCACTTTTTTCGTTCATCTGTTTGCACAACTTGCAACTCCATTTGTATCCTACCACAATGCCCCCAAAATGTAGTATTGTTGTGGATGTAAGCATCATGTACATCTTTGCTTCTTGAAACTGACATCTCTAATAGATAGCAAGTTACTTAATGAATGCATATTCGTAAGTATACATTGTAGGAGACCAATGTATCCATATGATACAACTATAGAGGAATCAGAAGAATGATCACTTTACATGTATCTTCATAGTAACAGAAATAGAATAATGAATGATCAAAAATATAGGTACATCTATTTTTGCTTAAACATCAAACGTATTAACATAAGGAGTGAATGGTTAAAAGAGAAGACATTATTATTTGTGCATAAAATGCTTATATCGTTTCTCGAATAATTTAATTAGCAGATGACTACACAATAGCTTGGAATTTGGCTATCCTACGTAGAACTGCCAATTTTGTGGTGCCATTTTATGGTATGAATACCGGACAAAAGAATTTAGAAAGACAACATAATCTAAATTCGTGATATGTTGTATGGAAGGTCATGTAACACTATCGTTACCGAGTCAACCACCAGGCGCAGTATGAGTATCAATTTTAGGAAAAACATCAGAGTTTATGACCCTATGTTTGCATTTACATCTATGGGAGGCCAAGTTGACAAATCTATCAATCGTTCAAAGGGCCCTTATATTTGCAGGACGAGTGATTAAAATTATTATCACATTGGCTCTCTGTGAGGTATTTATCACTCTTTCTCAATTTGTGACATACATTACTATATAATTTTACAAGTGGTTAATCTGCTTTCAGAGAACTAGGCATACAAATAATGATTGGTGATGAAGATGAGATGTCAATGCGGGTGAGCATAACAACATTTTTGGTTTTCTCTGGCTTAAACGATCCAGAAAATGATGAAGCCGTTCCAACAAATAAAATACAGATTATTACCTTTCATGTTGAGCGTTCACTTTAATTACTTCATAACGGATGCCGACATGAATAGATGAATTTTTTATAATGAATTTGTCGAATTTTTGGAAAGCAAAGACAAATAAGTTTCATTGGTGTATACTATCTAATAGGTTCTCTGATTAAGTGCTCAAGTTGTAACACATTTTGATTCGTTATGGTTAGTTCGCAATCCAGCACATAAAAGTTTCAATATAAAAATTATTTTTAGCCGTTGAATACAGTTTAGGCAGTTACACCATCTGCCAAAGATTCAGCTAAAGTTTATGGACTTTGAACCTCTTTGCAAGAAAGGTTATAACTGAAAGCAGGTCATGTATATGGTGGGTATATTTTGTATATTCCTTACCATAATTATTAGAGTTCTTGTACATGTATAATTATGGTAGTAGTCTTGTATTAGGAAAATGTAGTAGTCTTGTATTAGGAAAAGGTAGATTTAATTTTCATAACTAGATATTGTATATCATGTATATATACCTTTTCTGAAAGCAGGTCACGTATATGGTGTGTATATTTTGTATATTTCTTACTATAATTATTATTCTTGTACATGTATAATTATGGTAGTAGTCTTGTATTATGAAAAGGTAGATTTAATTTCCATAATTAGATATTGTATATCATGTATATATATATATACATTTTCATTAATGAAAACATGGTATCAGAAGTTTAGGGGAAAAAATTCCTTCTCCAAACCCTTGCTTCCACCGCCCCTACTCGGCATCCCCTCAGCCGCCGACCAACGATCTCATCCCCTCCCTTCAAATTTTATCCAAATCCCTAATTCTCCTATTGTTCTTCCATCATGTTTACCACAAAGAACACCTTTCATCCTGTTTTTGCAGTCTCCAATATCAAAAACAACATTCCTATTGTTCTTGAGATGGAAAACGTCCAATACGCGACGTGGGCAGAACTATTTAAAATTCACACTCGGTCTAATAGAGTCATCCATCATATCGTCCCATCGGCGACAGGAAATGAGAAGGTCCCTTCTACATGGGCAACTCTTGATGCTATAGTCCTTCAATGGATATATTCCACCATCTCTACAAACCTTTTGCAGACGATTATTGAACCCGATGCCACGGCAGTGGAAGCTTGGAATAGGTTGCGTGATATATTTCAGAATAACAAAAATTTCCATGTCGTGACCCTTAAGTAGGAATTCTCCCACATCAACATGGAGGATTTTTCGAATGCCTCAGCCTATTGTCAAAGGCTCAAGGAGTTGTCGGATCAACTCAAGAACGTTGACGCGCCTGTCACGAATGATCGTCTTGTTCTTCAAATGGTTGCAGGCCTATCCGAGGCTTATAATGGCATTGAAACTCTTCTTCATCAAAGCAATCCTCTCTCACTGTTCTACTAAGTATGTTTCATGCTCACCTTAGAAGAAATCGGGTTGGCTAAAAAGGCGGCAACCAGAGCCAATTCCGCCATAATGGTAGCCACAACCCGTGACACTGATGACATCACTCCTTCTCAGAAAGTTCTAGCCAAAACCGTAATAATGGTGGCGGAAAAAAGTGCCACAATTAGAAAAATTATGGCAAAAACTGTGGCGGCGGCCGCGGCAATGGTGGTGGCAGTAGCGGCAACCGCGAGGGTGGTGGTGGCGGAGGACGTAGTGGCAGTGGCCAGCTGGCTTGGCTGTAGCCTTGGGCCAATGCACAGTGGCCGTAGGGCTAGGCTAGTGGCTAGTGGCCCACGTTACAATTTCCAGCATACCCAACAACAAGTTAGGTCAGGCCCAACGGCCCCCAGCAGGCACAGAATGGTCCTCGGCCTCAGCAGGCCTTCGCTGTTGTGGGCCCAGCAATGATTTCGACTCCAATGGATATCTAGGGTAATGCATACACTTGGATTAAATCTTCCGGATGCAAACTAGTACATAGACACCGGGGCCACTTCTCATATGACGTCCGCACCAGGTAATCTCTCTTCTTATTTCAATTTAAGCAAAAATTGTGACATAATTATTGGTAATGGTAATTCAATTTCAATTCATGGTTATGGTCACACAAATTTATCTCCCCGAGCCCACCTTTAGCCTTGAAAAATGTCCTTCATGCTCCTTAATTAAAAATTTGGTGTATGTTCAAAAATTTACAACTGATAATTGGGTTTCTGTTGACTTTGACCCTTTTGGATTTTCTGTGAAGGATTTCACGATGTAGATACCTCTAATGAAATGTAATAGTCGGGGAGAGATTTATCCAATCACCACTTCCACTAATCAAGCCACACCGTCAACGTTTGCCGATCTAGCACCTTTTTTGTGGAATGCACGTTTAGGTCATCCGGGGGCGTATGTTCTTTCCTCTCTTAAAAACAATAATTTTATTGAATGTAATCGTACGCGTAGAACTAATATTTATCCTTCTTGTCCGCTTGTGAAATATGTTAAATTACCGTTTGTAGCCTCAAATTCTAGTACTTTGTTGCCATTTGATATTATTCATAGTGATTTGTGGACATCTCTTTTTTGAGCTCTTTGGGCCACCGTTATTTTTGGATGATTATTCTAATTGTTTGTGGACCTTTCCTTTATCTAAAAATTCTCAAAAAAAATTCACATTCTTATTGTTTAGAGCGTTCATCCGTACCCAATTTGAATGAGAAATTAAAAAATTCAATGTGATAATGAAAGGGAATTTAATAATGGGCCATTTCGGGAATTTTTTAACGCTAATGGCATATCTTTTCGGTTTTCTTGTCCTCATATGTTCTCACAAAATGGGAAAGTCGAAAGAAAAATTCATAACATTAATAATATAGTTTGGACTTTACTAGCCCATGCTTTATTACCACCTTCTTTTTGGCATCATGCATTACAAATGGCTAATTACCTTCTTAACATATTCCCTATCAAAGGCTTAGCATACCAATCTCCACTAAAAATTATTTATCATAAAGATCCTTCGTATTCTCATCTTAGGGTGTTTGGATGTTTGTGTTATCCTCTATTCCCGTCCACTACAATTAACTAACTTCAAGCCCGTTCAACTCCTTGTGTATTTTTGGGTTATCCGTCTAATCATCGTGATTACAAATGTTTTGATTTATCCTCTAATAAAATCATAATTAGTCGTCATGTTATTTTTGATGAAACCCAATTTCCGTTTGCTAAATTGTGTAATTCCGTATCTAATTCTTATAATTTTTGGATGATGGACTCTCACCGTATGTGGTCCACCATTTAGTACGGCCCCCGTATCAGAATCTGGACCAACAAACACCGGTTAACCCAATACCCACTAGCCCGGTCAGTCAGTCCCGTGCCCAATCCCTTCCAACAGGCCCAATGCCTGCTGGCCCAATTCCAATCCGTCACCCAATTCTGCCAGCATGCCCAATTTTGTTACTTCCGGTTCCAGTGTCTCGGCCAGCAGGCCCACTACCTGCTGGCCCAAGTGATTCCCTTCCCGGTCCAGTCTCTCGGCCATCAGGCGCACTGCCTGCTGGCTCAATTTTTCAGTCCGTCAGTCCAATCCTATGGCCAGCAGGCCCACTACCTGCTAGCCAGTCCCGAGACGATTCGACACCAACCCAGGTCTAGTCCACTTCTATTTCAAGTCAAGGTCCCGTTACTCATATCAAACGGGATATTTTTAAACCTAAACGATATTTTAATCTCAATTCTAATGTCACTAAATCACCCCTACCATGTAACCCAATGTCTGTCCTTCATGACCCGAATTGGAAAATAGACATGGATGATGAATATAATTCTCTTATTGAAAATAAGACGTGGGAGTTGGTGCCCCATCCACCCGGTGTTAATGTGATTCGTTCTATATGGATTTTTACTGATAAAGAAAAATCTGATGGTTATTTTGAGAGGCATAAGGCCCGTCTTGTAGGTAATGGCAAAACGCAACAGGTTGGTGTGGATTGTGGAGAGACATTTAGTCCAGTGGTCAAACCGGCGACCATTCGCATTGTTCTTAATCTCTCTCTATCGAAAACATGGCCCATTCATCAGCTGAATGTGAAAAATATTTTCTTACATGGTGATCTCAAAGAAACCGTATACATGCATCAGCCCTTGGGTTTCAGGGACCCCGATCATACGAACCATGTCTATTTGTTGAAGAAGTCCTTGTATGGGCTAAAATAGGCCCCTCGGGTTTGGTATAAAATGTTTGTAGATTATGTGTCTACTATTGGGTTTTCTCACAGCGGGTTTGATCATTCTCTGTTCATCTATCGTTGTGGTACTTCTCTGGCGTACATTCTGTTATATGTAGATGATATTATATTGACTGCCTCTTCTGATAAACTGCGGAAGTCTATCATGTCTCTTCTCATTTCAGAATATGCTATGACGGACTTGGGGCCCTTGAGTTATTTTTTGGGTATAACTGTCACTTGTCATGCAGGTTGTCTTTTCCTATCACAGAGAAAGTATGCAACTAAGATTATTGAACATGTTGACATGTCATCCTGTAAGTCCTCTCCTACTCCGGTTGACACCAAACTGAAGCTGAGTGCCAATTCTAACACACCTTACGAGGATCTCTCCCACTATCGCAGTCTTGCAGGGGCTCTTCAGTATCTTCATTTCACGAGGCCTGATATTACTTATGCAGTGCAGCAGGTGTATTTATTTATGCATGATTCGAGGGAAGAGCATATGTATGCTCTCAAATCCATTGTGTATTACATTCAGGGCATTCTAGATTATGGTTTGCACTTATATACATCCTTTGTATCTACTCTCATGTCATATACAGATGTTGGTTAGGGTAGGTGTCCAGATACCAGACGTTCGACATCTGGTTATTGTATGTTTCTTGGTGATAACTTGATTTATTGGTCGGTTAAACGCCAAGCTACTTTATCGCGATCCAGTGCGGAGGCCGAGTATCGAGGGATAGCCAATGTGGTGTCTGAGTCATGTTGGCTGCGTAATCTCTTGTTAGAGCTTCACTTTCCTATTCAGAAAGCTACCTTGGTCTATTGCGATGATGTTAGTGCGTTCTATCTCTCTGGGAATCCGGTCCAACATCAGCGCACTAAACTTATCGAGATGGATATTCACTTTGTTCGCGAAAAGGTAGCTCGTGGACAAGTATGTGTCTTGCATGTCCTTTCACAGTACCAAATTGCTGACATCTTTTCTAAGGGTTTTCCCTTAGTTCTGTTTGAAAATTTTAGGGACAGTCTCAGCGTACAACAACCACCCGCTATGACTGCGGGGGTGTAAAGCAGGTCACGTATATGGTGTGTATATTTTGTATAATCCTTACGATAATTATTAGAGTTCTTGTATATGTATAATTATGGTAGTAGTCTTGTATTAGGAAATGTAGTAGACTTGTGTTAAGAAAATGTAGATTTAATTTCCATAATTAAAAATTATATATATATATATATATATATATATACTTTTTCGTTAATAAAAATAATTAAGGGATTATTCTCTTTCAATAACCAACAATAAGCGGGTAATATGTAGTTGAAATGTATGCATGGTGTACATAAAAATAGAGAAAAGGCAAGGGTTGATTATTTTACTATATATCATTCAATATTGAGAAGACAATTATATGAAGGAACAAATATTACAATAAAAAAGGAAGTATCCGAAGACAAAATTGACCAATCAATACGACATTGCAACCATTCATTAAAGCTTCTTATACATGTGACAATATCGAATTGACTCAGTTATGTTCGAAAATATTTTCCTAAATAAAGTGAAGCCCACTTTACCTCATTACCATTTTGAATGAGACAATAAACCCTCGTGATTTTAAATTAATGGCTAAAAATAATTTGAATTATTACATATATTTTTAAAATATAAAAAATGACTTTCAATTTATATGAATTATAATATGTACTTTTTAAAATAATTAAAAAATTAAGTAATAGAGTCGTATAAAAGTTAAATTCCATACCTCTTTTAATATTTTTTCTTTTGATGTTTAAAGTCTCATTTTGTTTCATGTAACTTATTTTTAGAGATTTAAATGATCTTGATCCATGTTATTTAGTATTATTAGTATTGGAAATGTTATTTCATCTGACCAAAAAGAAGGGAAACTTTATTTTAACTATTCAATTTTATATAAAAAAAATCATATCATTCATTTATAGCATAAGCCTAATAATTTCCAAAAAAACATATATAATGTAAAAAATAACTTTCAATTTATAATAGATTTTTATATGGTTTTCATATCAAGAATGAAAAATTACCAAAAGAATATTCAACAATATATATATATATATAAGTGAGTTATTTTTATTTAACAATTCTAAAATTTTGAGAATAGAAAATAATACCTCGTTCATCTCTTTTATTAAAAATAAAAACCTTATTTAAATTAATATTTGCAAATAATATTCAAAAACTTTAAATGTCTGATCAATTATTAACTATATTTATATAAGTGATTATTAATTTTTATTTAAAATATTTATCAATCAAATAGTTTACAAAATAATTTGAGTTTTTGAATATGTAAGTATAACATGAAAATATAAAAGGGCTTTACAATAATTTAATTATTTTCATAAAATTTTAATACTAATAACAACATAAGTAATGAAATATATCAATATATTTTTAGTATTTGAGTTCTAAAATAAAATAAATATGCCATGAAGCCTAATAGCCAAGTTTTGAAAACCAAAGAAAAAGAAGAAGAAAAAAGAGATTATGATTTTTTTAATTATAAAACATCATTACTTAAAAAATTTAATTACTGAAAAATATGTCACAATTTATACTATTGGAGGTCTTTTTGAAATTTTAAAAATATATATAATAATTAAATTCATTTTTAGTTATTGATTTAAGATCAAGGATTTATTATTCCTTCAAGATGTGAAGACAATATTATTTTTTAAAGCTAAATTATTAAGGGGATAAAGTGGATTTCACTCTAATTATCTTTTTTTTTATGTACAAGAAATGACATTTTGTTATGAATTCATTGTATTCATTAATTGAGAGTGGATGTCATTTAGATATACATGTATGTTATTAATTGTTATCTAACTTATCCTATTAATACTCTCATAAAGATATGTAACATTCGGTGGTTTCATACCTCATAAAAGAGATGTTTTTCATCCTTTTATAAACACAGAAGAAATAAATAATAAAGACATTAATTCTCATATTTCTTGTCTCTATTTTTGTTCTGTATTTGTATAATTCACTCTTATTTTACAACACGTTATCAGCACGAGACTCTACCGTCTCAAGGAATTTTCAAGAGGCTAAGGTACTATTTTTATTCTCTCTATTTTATGGCTAAAGTTATAAAACTTGAGTTCGTTGCCCTCGATATTTCAGGCAAGAAGTACCTATCATGAGTGCTAGAGGTTGAAATCCATCTAGATGCTATGGGTCTTGGAAACACCATTAAAGAAAAAAATAAAGCATCCAACCAAGAAAACGCCAAGGCTTTGATATTCATGCGTCATCACCTTGATGAGGCCCTAAAGATTGAATATCTTACTATTAAGGATCCACTCGTTTTATGTAAAAACTTGAAAGAAAGGTATGACCACCTGAAGATGATATTCCTCCCAAAAGCACAACACGAATAGATCAATCTAAGGCTACAAGATTTCAAGTCAGTTATGAAGTGCAATTCTGCAATGTTCAAAATTACTTCTATATTGACACTATGTGGAGAAAAGATTAGTGATTATGATATGCTGGAAAAGACGTTCTCCACCTTTCATGCCTCAAATGTGCTCTTGCAGCAGCAATATAGAGAGAAAGGTTTCACAAAGTATTGTGACTTGATTGCTCATCTTCTAGTGGCTGAACAAAATAACGATTTGCTGATTAAAAATCATGAGAATCGACCTACTGGTGTTGTATCACTCCCCGAAGTGAATAAGGTGTACGCCCACTACTCTAGGCGTGGAAAAAGTCATGGCTCCGATCGTGGTCATGGTCGTGATAATGATCAAAGAAGAAATTATTTCCTTGGTGTTAATCATTCACTACTAGAGGGAAAAAAAAAGAATGAGAGGCATGAAGCGCCAGAAGCACGTGGCACAGAAAACAAATGCTATCGATGTGGTGGAAGTGGACACTGGGCACGTACCTGTCGTACGGAAAAGAACTTGGTTGAGCTTTATCAAGCATTCATGAAAAAGAAAGAGAAAAATCCCGAAGTGAATTTTCTCTCTGAAAATCAATTTGACATCACACACTTGAATGTAGCAGATTTCTTTGAGCACCCTGAAGGAAACATAGATCACTTGATTGGTGATGGTTCTGTGGTTAGAGGTGATTAAGTTGTTTGTTTTATTTGTTTTAATCATTCCGTTTTAATTAAAAGAATGTTTTAATATTGGTATTGATTTGCTTGTTTACTATGTAATTATTACATTTGCTGGAGCATAAGACTATTATATGAACATTAGATGAAATATATAAATTTGAAAAGTGAATTGATCCGCGTTAAGTGGTGTACTTGTTGGAGTTTACAATGATTGCAGGAACGGAAATTACAAGTAACTGCGTATGTAAGAATTGAAATTACAATTCAACTATAAAACTGAAAATTACAATATAACAACAAAACTGAAATTACTATTTTGTTGAACAAGAAAACCGGAAAGCGGTTTTTGCCGAGTCGAGTGTGGCACTCGTCCTTAAGACAATATTGCCCCGTATGTATCCTTTATACGTCCTGGACAATTCGTCTCCCAAGATAAAAAAAGCAATGGAACTATTGAGCAAAGGAAACTCAAAAGCTACCGTGAAGAATATTGAATAACGAAATGATGCTTGGAAGATTTAGGAAGAAACTTTTCGCTTTGTGTAATTTCGTGTATATCAAGTGTGCCTCAACAATGGTGTAAGGGGTGTTTATATAGGAGGAAGAGGGATCTGTTTGATCGCCTCCATAACAGCCATTATTGGCCAAATAATGACCATTATGGAGGTAGTAAAGCCACCACATAAATGGAGAAAATTGCCAACGGATTGACCATTATAGGAGGTGTAATTCAGCCAAAATAAATGGTGAATTGAGTGCTTGGACGTTTCGTTCGGACCGTCGAAATTCTCGCCTTTCGAAAAATTTCGGGGACCAAACTCGTACATCTTGAAACTTCGGGGACCAAGCGTACATCTTGAAACTTCGGGGACCGAACTGTACATCCGAAAGAATTCGGTCCAAACGCACATCCGAAACTTCGGGATCAAACTGTACTTCTGGCAAAGTTTTCTGGCCCAAAAAGATAATATCAGAAGGCCCACAGCCCACAGCCCGAACCCCAAACCAATTTCGAGTATTATATACACAACAATTCTTTCTTCCTCTACCGATGAGGGAGAATTGATCACACACCACACTTTTCCATGCTTCAAACACCTTACTTCGTGAACCAATATCTCTTTCATTTCTCAATGAAATTTGACGATTCTTGGCCCTACGGTTATCTACGTACTTAGTACATCATGCATGTGTGAAGAACCGGATTCTTCAACATACGTAACACTAGTGTTTAAGCCGTTAAAGTTGGTCGGTCGCAACTCCCGCCAAAGGCTAATTTCCAACAATCCCCTCTTGAAAGAGATTTTGGCGCACTCACATGGTGTCTTTTCATTTCCAAAGCAATATTTCACGGACCGATGTTGCATAAGGAGAGGTAGCCTCGCTTTGAACCTTCCATAGTTGAATACCATCGGACTTACTTACTTACGCGGTGAACGTGATGTCTTGAACCGTCAGTGTTTAGTGTAAGCCAAGACAATGGTACCAACACAACAAATTCCCTTACTCTCTTCTTCGTAATGTTTTGTCCGTTTTGGCCATGGACAACGTTTTGGATTCTTAAGTGCGTTCATTTTGAGACGGCCCGTCCTCGCACTTAAATAGGTGGTCTCCTACAAGGTATCCTGCTATACCCCACTTCACAAGTGTTAGGAACCATTAAAAGTTTCCCAAGAACCTAACCTCAACTGTTGAGGATCATTACAGGTTTTGAAAACTTAACCTTTACCCATACTGCAAATAGCACTTAATGTCTATCGCGGGAACGGCTTTGGATTTGGTGTTTCTTTTCAGAAATCACTATCCGAAGTGCTCATACTTCCACTGAAGCGATCAACTGAACCTTTACAACTTCGTTTTACCATTGAACCAAATTACTGGGATCTCCAGTTCGTAAGGTTGGGTTACCACTGTATTGGTCCGTATAATTTGGGTTTTAAGCCCATTCCCCTAGACAGGCAAGCCATCTGATCTTTGGGTAAGCCCTTAGACAATGGGTCTGCTATATTATCCTTTGACTTAATGTAATCAATGGATATTATACCCGTGGTGATCAGTTGCCTAACAGTCTTATGCCTCCGTCGAATATGACGAGACTTGCCGTTGTACATAGCATTCCGTGCCCTTCCTAGAGCCGATCGACCGTCGCAGTGGATCATTACCGAAGGTACGGGTTTGTTCCAACACGGAACATCCTCTAAGAAGTCATGAAGCCACTCAGCTTCTTCTCCTGCTTTGTCTAAAGCGATAAACTCCGATTCCATCGTGGATCGGGCGATGCAAGTTTGCTTAGAGGATTTCCAAGACACATCCCCACCACCAATTGTAAATATATACCCACCGGTGGACTTGGTGTTCTCTATATCGATATCCAGTTTGCATCACTGTACCCCTCTAGTACAAAGTGGATATCTCGAATAGTGCAACCCGAAATTTAACGTGTATTTCGGGTATTGTAATACCCGATTCAACGCCTTCAGTGATTATCACTTGGATTACGGGTGAACCTAGCCAACTTATTGACTGCATAAGCAATATCGTGTCGGGTGCGTTTGTGATATACATCAAACTACCGATCACCCGTGCATATCGCTCCCGGTATACAGTGCACCAAGATTTTTATCAAGCTTTTGATTTGTATCCATTGGTGACGCTATCGGAGAACTGTCTAACATCTTGAACTTTCTCAAAACATCCTCGATGTAGTGAGACTGAGATAAGACCAGTCCGTCAGACGTCTTAGAGATTTTAATCCCTAGGATGACATCTGCGATACCCATATCTTTCATGTCGAAGCATTGTTTCAACATGTTCTTAGTCTCTAGGATTACCCTAGATCGCTTCCCGTGATCAACATGTCGTCTACATACGGTGCATATCATAACAAATGAGTCAGAGTTACCTTTCGTGTAAACACATTTATCACACTCATTAATGGCGAACCCCTTCGATAGTAGAGTACTATCAAATTTTTCGTGCCATTGTTTCGGGGCTTGTTTCAGCCCGTACAGAGATTTGATAAGTTGACAGACTTTCTTCTCTTGCCCTTGAACCACGTACCCCTCGGGTTGGTCCATATAAATTTCTTCTTCCAAATCACCGTTTAGGAAGGCTGTCTTAACATCCATCTGGTGTATCTCAAGGTCACGCAAAGCTGCGATCGCAATAAATACCCGTATGGATGTCATCCGGGATACCGGAGAGTATTTGTCAAAGTAGTCAAAGCCTTCTGTCTGTCGATAGCCCTTGACTACCAACCTGGCCTTGTACTTGTCTATAGACCCATCTGCCTTGTATTTCCGTTTGAGTATCCATTTACAACCCAACGGTTTATTTCCCGGAGGAAGATCAACCAACTCCCAAGTATGGTTATGCAGAATGGAGCTTATTTCACTCTCAACAGCCTTCTTTCCGAGCGGTGCTTCGGAGTTGACAACGCCCGAGCAATTGTCCTTGGTTCATCATTAACCATATAAGCTACAAAGTCGGGACCGAAGGATTTATCCTTCCCGGCCCTTTTACTTCGCCTTAGATCCATCTCTCGGAGTCTCCAAGTTCGAGAATCCGGAACACTAGATTCCGGATGTTCACCACCTCGAGATTCGCTAGATCGAACCATTTAGATCCGGCAGTCAAGGACTCCCGGTTCTTGAGAGCTTTGTGCATAACTTCGCTTGAGAGAGGTTATGTCTTTCTCCTTTCTAGGAAAGGTACTTTCAAAGAATAGAGCATTCCTTGATTCCATTATTGTACCCTGGTGGATATCGGAATATCCGACTTATGCACTAAGAAGCGATAAGCACTATCGTTATTTGCATATCCGATGAATATGCAATCTACGGTCTTAGGCCCAATCTTGACCTCGCTTTGGCTTAGGTACTTCAACCTTTGCCGGACAACCCCACACCTTAAAATACTTGTAGGTGGGTTTCTTTCCTTTCCATGATTCATATGGAGTTTTGTCCTTACCCTTATGTGGGACTCGTTCGAATCGTATTAGCGGTAAGGACGGCTTCTCCCCACATGTTTTGGGGAAGTCCGGAATTGATAAGCAAGGCATTCATCATTTCCTTTAATGTGCGGTTCTTACGTTCCGCCACACCGTTTGATTGAGGTGAGTATGGAGCCGTCGTTTGATGAATAATGCCTTCTTGGGCACAATATTCCTCAAAAGGCGCTACATATTCTCCCCTCTATCGCTACGAATGGATTTAATCCGTAGGCTAAGTTGATTCTCAACTTCGCTTTGTAACGTCGGAACGCTTCAAAGGCTTCATCCTTACTTTTCAACAAGTAAAGGTAACAATACCTTGTGCTATCATCTATAAATGTCACAAAGTACTTGTTCCCCCTCTAGTTTGTGCAAACTTCAAATCACATATATCCGTGTGAATAAGTTCTAGAGGAACGGTATTCCTTTCGACGGATCGAAAAGGAAGCTTGGTGAGTTTTGCCTCTACGCACACCTCACACTTATGTTGAGGGTTTATGTCGATAGAAGGCAACAACTCCATCTTTACGACCTTTGAATAGACTTGTAGTTTACGTGTCCTAATCTATGATGCCATAAATTAGAAGACTCAAGCAAATAAGAAGAAGACTCAACTTTATTTCCTTGACGCAATACAGACATGGCATTCACTTTGAAGAGGCCTTCACAGACGAAGCCCCTCCCCACAAATGTGCCATTTTTAGTGAGTACAAATTTATTTGATTCAAACACTAGCCTAAAACCAAAGCATTAACCAATAAAGGTCCGAAACTAGATTTCTTCTAATATCTCGGGACGTGCATCACTTCCTTCGAGTGAGTTCCTTGCCGGAAGTCATCTTCGGGACCACCTTTCCAACCCCTAGCACGTCCGAGGAAGCGTTGTTGCCCATGAACGCCTTCTTGTCGGAGACCGGAGAGTGCGTGGAGAAGGCATCTTTGTTGGAACAGATGTGTCTTGTTGCACCCGTGTCCACCCACCACCGCATCGGATTCTCCACTAAGTTGGCTTCTAGCACCACAGCAGAGAATTCCTCGATCATGTCATCCAGGAGCGTGTCCTTGACGACGTTTGCTTGAGCCTTGCCTTTTGACTTGGCTTTCTCGTTGTAGCTCGGTCTTGAGCTTGCGGCATTCCTTGATCCTATGACCAGGTTTCCCACAAAGTGATGACAATTACCTCTCGAACATCTCTCTCGCGGGGGGCTTTGCCGTCTTTCCGGAACTTCCGCTTCTTGCTTGAGTTCCCTTTGGCCTCAGCCAGATTCGCCTTTGCCTCAGCATGTTGTCTACCCTTTGGCAAGGTCTTCTTATTATCTTCCTGGATTTGCAGTTTGATAACAAGCTCTTCAAAGGTCATCTCCTTTGTCTTGAGTTTCAAGTAACTCATAAACTCATTCCATGAAGGAGGTAACTTTTCAATCGGCCGATGCAACCAAAAACTCGCTCATTTGGTTTCGGTCCTTCCAAATCCAGGTGATGTAAAATCATTTGGAATTCTGGACTTGGGACATCACTGTCTTACTTGTCCACCATTTGGAATTTTAGAAATTTCCCAACGATGAACTTCTTAGTACCCGCATCTTGTGCGTTGTACTTCTTTTGCGCTTTTTCCCACGCTCTTTGGCGGTGCCAACGGTGCAATAGACCGTGTAGAGAGGGTCTCGCTAAGCGATTCAAGTATATAGTTCTTGCACATGAAATCGCTATGATTCCATGCGTCACGAACCATCTTCATGCCATTAATGACATGGATACCAAGGCCCCCTTCACCCGTTTCATTGGGCGAAGAGTCCATTTCATCTCCGGCTTGTGGAGGATCTTCCGTAAGGAACCGGGCCATGCCCATAATCGTTAAGTAAAAAAAGCATCTTTTGCGCCATCTTTTGAATTCGATCCCATGAATTTTTCGGGGCGATCATGGTGGTGTGATGAAGAGGGTGGAGCTCAACAATCGGGAAGGCAGCAGCAGTTGTTGCACGCTTGAACAGAGAGCGAGCAGCAGCAGCAGTGAAGCCGGCGGAGTTACCGCCTTGGGCGATAGTGGCGATGGCGGGGAAGGCGCAACATTGCCTCGAGAGGCAGCAGCAGTAGCAGCAACATCGGTCATATTTCCAGCCATGTTATTGCAGTTACCGTAAGCAAACTATTGTCTTAAGTTGTTGGAGTTTACAATGATTGCAGGAACGGAAATTACAAGTAACTGCGTATGTAAGAATTGAAATTACAATTCAACTATAAAACTGAAAATTACAATATAACAACAAAACTCGAAATTACTATTTTGTTGAACAAGAAAACGGAAAGCGGTTTTTTTTGCCGAGTCGAGTGTGGCACTCGTCCTTAAGACAATATTGCCCCGTATGTATCCTTTATACGTCCTGGACGATTCGTCTCCCAAGATAAAACAGCAATGGAACTATTGAGCAAAGGAAACTCAAAAGCTACCGTGAAGAATATTGAATAACGAAATGATGCTTGGAAGATTTAGGAAGAAACTTTCTGCTTTGTGTAATTTCGTGTATATCAAGTGTGCCTCAACAATGGTGTAAGGGGTGTTTATATAGGAGGAAGAGGGATTGTTTGATCGCCTCCATAACAGCCATTATTGGCCAAATAATGACCATTATGGAGGTAGTAAAGCCACCACATAAATGGAGAAAATTGCCAACGGATTGGCCATTATAGGAGGTGTAATTCAGCCAAAATAAATTGCTTTGAATTGAGTGCCGGACGTTTCGTTCCGGACCGTCGAAATTCGCCTTTCGAAAAATTTCGGGGACCAAAGCGTACATCTTGAAACTTCGGGGACCAAACTGTACATCTTGAAACTTCGGGGACCGAATCGTACATCCGAAAGAATTCGGTCCAAAGCGCACATCCGAAACTTCGGGATCAAAGCGTACTTCGGCAAAGTTTTCTCGGCCCAAAAAGATAATATCAGAAGGCCCACAGCCCACAGCCCGAACCCCAAACCAATTTCGAGTATTATATACACAACAATTCTTTCTTCCTCTACCGATGAGGGAGAATTGATCACACACCACACTTTTCCATGCTTCAAACACCTTACTTCGTGAACCAATATCTCTTTCATTTCTCAATGAAATTTGACGATTCTTGGCCCTACGGTTATCTACGTACTTAGTACATCATGCATGTGTGAAGAACCGGATTCTCCAACATACGTAACACTAGTGTTTAAGCCGTTAAAGTTGGTCGGTCGCAACTCCCGCCAAAGGCTAATTTCCAACAATACTTCACATACTCTCTTTTATGGAAAGAAAATAAAAGTGGGATCATTGGTTCATTATTTATAGTATGAACTAGACAATAGAAGAATTTTCATTAAAAGTAAGGTATTGAGTCCCACATAATATTTGTGTTAAGTTGTATATATGCTGCAAACATTTGACTAATGGGTATCATGTTCTGATAGACTAAGAAAGGAACATGAATTGATTCTCTGGAGTGTGAATTCTGCATATTTCAAATACCAATAGTTAATAATTTGAGAAGAGTCCTATTAAATAATGGAAACTTTCTACGCAAATGACCTATTCCTCATTACATCACGTCTCATGTCATGAAATATTACTCATGAATTATGGCATGTCTAATATTATTTTTTAATTCATTCAATGACTTTTTTTCTATGCGTAGTTGATATTAATTCGATTTAAATGTTATTTAATCAGTAATTGCAAATAGTTTTATATATAAAGTATTATGGAAATTAGTGGGTATCCACTGATATATAACATTAAATTATTATATTGACCTTGTAAGTTAGACGATATGCCTACGTGATTATTGATTTGGGTTATTATATTGAGACATTATATTGGGTAAAGTTTCATTTGTGTGTGCAACATTATTGGTCTTTATTTATTTTTACTAGAAGTACTAATATTTGATAGACTATTTATTTTACTTTGTGTATGTCGTTCTATTTGAAGATATGGATAACTCTCAAAGCAAGTTTGAATTAAAATTCAATTTTGAAGACATTTGTTTAATTGATTCTGCTACTACACATACGATATTCAAAGAAAAAAATATTTTTCTCATTTACTTATGGGTAAGGCAAATGTTAATACCATTTCTGGTAGTACCAACTTGATTGAAGGCTCCGGAAGAGTCGTCATAATTTTGCCTAAGGGAACGAAACTCATTATAAACGATGTCATGTTCTCTCCTAAATCCCGAAGGAACTTATTAAGTTTTAAAGATATTCGTCAAAATGGATACCATATTAAAACAATGGATGAGATGAATCTTGAATAAATTGGTATCACCAAGGAATTCTCTGGTCATAAAGTTTTTATAGAAAAGTTTTCTGCTTTGTCTTCTGGCTTATATTGGACAAAAATTGGTGTAATTGAGGCACACTCTATCGTAAACCAGAAGTTTACTGACTTCAATATGTTTGTACTTTGACATGATCGACTGGGACACCCTGTATCTATAATGATGAGACGAATTATAGAAAATTCAAATAGGCATCCATTAAAGAACCTGAAGATTCTTTTAAACAATGAATTTTCTTGTCCTTCTTGTTATCAAGGCATGTTAATTATTAGGCCATCACCTACAAAGGTTGGGTCTGAATCCCCTGAATTTTTGGAACGTAGACGTGGGGATATTTGTGGACATGTTCACCCACATAGTGGATCATTTAGATATTTTATGGTCCTAATAGATGCTTCTTATAGATGGTCTCATGTGTGCCCATTGTCATCTCGCAATCTAGCATTTGCAAAATTACTGGCACAAATAATTTGATTATGGGCATAGTTTCCTTATAATCCGATAAAGTTTATTTGCCTTGATAATGCTGCAGAGTTTTTACCCCAAGCATTTAATGATTATTGTTTATCAATTGGGATAAAGTTGAACATCCTATAGCTCATGTTCACACTCAAAATGGCATTGTATAGTCATTAATTAAACGTCTACAGTTGATAGCAAGACCATTACTTATAAAAATGAGGTTGCCCACGTCTGTTTGGGGTCATGCTATTTTGCATGCAACAATACTTGTTCGTCTCAGATTAATAAATTATCATAAATTTACTCCGTTGCAATTAGTTTTGGGTCAAGAACCTAATATATATCATTTAAGATTTTTTGGATGCGCCATATATGTGCCTGTAGCACCACCACATCACACCAAGATGGGCCCCCAAAGAAGATTAGGAATATATGTTGGGTTTGAATCACCCTTCATTATTTGCTACCTTGAATCATTAACAGGAGATTTGTTCACTGCTCGATTTGTTGATTGTCGATTTAATGAGACAATTTTCCTAAAATTAGAGGGAGAGAATAATGATATAAAAAGGAAAATTTTGTGGAATAATCCATCATTGTCTCATCTTGATCCACATGCTTCTATTTGTGAGGAAGAGGTCCAAAAGATTATTCACTTGCAGAAAATGGCAAATCAAATGGCAGACGCATTTACAGATTTGAAAAGAATTATCAAATCACATACCCCTACATAGAATGTCTCAATTAGGATTGATGTCGCTGTAGGACAATCTACTAGTGTCATAGCAAATGAGTCCAAAATCCGCTTGAAGCGTGGTAGACCATTGGATTCTAAGAATCAGAATCCTAGAAAAAGAAAAATAAATGGTCAAGATGACACGAAGAAAGAATCTCATAAAAAAAAATGCAAGATTTGATCAATCCTGATATTCTTGAAGAAATCAATGAGCCTCAAACTCAAGAAAATGAAGAAATATCAATAAATCCAAGTGATGTTAGGACTAATTTGAATCACTTGGAAATAAACGTGGATTATGTCTTTGCTTATAATGTTGCAACTAGAATTATGCAAGATAGTGAGGATCTTGAACCCCAATCTGTTAAAGAATGTCGAAAAAGATGTAATTGGCCAAAGTGGCAACATGCAATTCAATCAGAGTTAAACTCACTTATCAAATGGGAAGTTTTTGGACCTATAGTCCAAACACCTAATGATATTAAGACTGTTGGTTATAAATGGATTTTTGTACGAAAAAGAAATGACAAAAATGAGATACAAAGATATAAGGCACACCTTATTGCACAAGTATTTTCACAAAGACCTGGCGTCGATTATGAAGAGACGTACTAACCCGTTATGGATGCAATAACGTTACGTTATCTCATTGGTTGCGTTGTCCATGAGAGACTTGAGATGCATTTAATGGATGTGGTTACATCCTATATCTATGGAACACTTGAAAATGAAATATACATGAAAATTCCTCAAGGATTTAAGATGCCTGAAGCATGTAGTTCAAAGTCTCAATAAAATGCACTCAATCAGATTGCAAAGATCATTGTATGGTTTAAAGAAAGGGTGTCCAGTGGGCCGGGATGACCCGATCTTGCAACCCGCCCCAGCCACCCAAAAAAAATGGGATGTCCACCGTCGGTATAGGTGATCGAACTCGGGACGGGACTAGGGCTCGTCCCGCCCATCCTTGCCTCCGCCCCTTCCCCCACCCCCTCTTTGCAGAAATAGTCTTTGGCAACGGCTAATAACGACCATTTTATCCCCCCACACCCCATAAAACCCCCTACCCCCTTAATATTTATTTTTAACCCCTAAGTTAGTATATTTATACTTTAACCCTATTTCTCAACTATAAATACCTCATTTTCCTCTTTATTTTTCTCACAAATCTTCCTACCATCTCAGAAGCTGTAAATTATGAATAGTGAACTTGTGAATTCTTTTTAGTTAAATTATTGACTCCAGTATTGCTATCATTTATATAATGTAGATAATTGTTCGTAGAGCTTACGAGGACTCAGAAAACTTGAATAGCATGTAAGAATTATTTTACAGAACACCATGCAATAATCATATTATGAACAAATAAAGTAGCAACATGAGATGTGTTATGAATGCCTATAAATATAAAGTGCGTTATTATAGTAAATATATTGAAGTCAATTTATGAAGCCTTATTGGCATTTAATGGTACATTTGTCTTTGAGTGACTAGATTGAAGTAAATCTATGAAGCTTTTATGAAAGTCGAATGAGGCATGAACTTAATTAACATATCACGGAAGCATTGACATAAGTAGTTGTTAAAAATCTAATTCAATTGGAGAAAAACGTAGGAACATAAAGTAGTTGTAAATTGATGCAACTTTAAATGGTCATAACTCTACGCTCGGATGTCCGTTTTTCACGATTTATTTTTAATTTTGCGTATTTTTTCGAGACGTAGTTGGTCAAACTGCTGCAAGGCGGTTTGGCATGGACAATTTTTAGGAAAACGTTTGTTTTCCCAATCAATTTGAATTTTCTCCCAAATTGGTTTTTAGTTTTCCCTTTTCGTTAGTAAAGATCTGATCTGACGATATACAATAGATTTCAACGTCAAATTTTCGTGGTAATGTAGGTGTGAATGTCAATTTCAGTGTTGGAAATTTAATTTAAAGAAATGAAGGTAGCAATAGTGAATTATAAAACATATCAAGTGTCTACATATTGCTTAAATGTCAACTTGACTTGGTGGTCTCCATTTGACTACTTTGTTTTACCTCAATCACCATACCAGAGATCGAACCTTGGTGGAAGCTTTGAGGAGAGATTATGGGACTATATTAGAGATATGTATCAAGGTGGCTAAACATTCAATATCTTGTTCAATTATTTAAGTGTTTAAATATATATTTTTTTAAAATTACGTGTCTAAACCCCGAATCCCCCTACCCGACCCACCCTCGTCCCCCCAAATCCCATTCTGCCCCGACCTGGCCCACTGGCCACCCCTAGTTTAAAGCAATCCGGACGCATGTAGTATAACCGCCTTAGTGAGTATTTGTTAAATGTAGGCTATACAAATGATGCCATTTGCCCATGTGGTTTTATAAAGAAAATAATATCGGAGTTTGTAGTACTTGTTGTATATGTTGACGACATAAACATCATTGGAACTCTTGCGGAGCCCAAAAGGGTGATTGATTATTTAAAGAAGGAATTTAAGATGAAAGATCTTGGAAAGACAAAATTATGCATTGGTTTGCAAATTGAACATTTAACAAATGGTATCTTTGTCCATCAATCTGCATATACAGAAAAAGTGTTGAAAGGATTTTATATGGATGAAGCACATCCATTAAGTATTCCGATAATTGTTCGATCACTTGATGTGAATAAAGATCCGTTCTGACCTCAAGAAAAGAATGAGGAAATTCTTGATCCTGAAGTACCATATCTTAGTGCAATCGGTGCACTAATGTATCTTGCCAATACCACAAGGCCTGACATAGCATTTTCAGTTAATGTGTTAGCAAGATATATTTGTGCTCCTACAAGGAGACACTGGAATGGAATTAAACACATTTTGCGGTATCTAAAAGGGACTGTCGATTTGGGTTTATTTTATTCTAACAATTGCAGTCCCGATCTTGTTGGTTATGTCGATGCAGAGTATTTATCTGACCCACACAAAGCTAGATCTCAAACAGGCTATGTGTTTATATGTGAGGGTGTTGCCATATCTTGGAGATCTACAAAGCAGTCTATCATAGCTACCTCATCAAATCATGTTGAGATAATAGCAATTCATGAAGCAAGCTGATAAGTTGTGTGGTTGAGGTCAATGATACATCTCATTCGAGAAAAAAATATAGTTTGAAATGTGACAAAATACCCACAATGTCATATGAAGATAATGCAACATGCATTGCTCAATTGAAGGGAGGATTCATAAAAAGAGACATGACAAAACACATTTCACCAAAGTTATTCTTCACACACGAGCTCCAAAAGAATGGTGATATCAACGTGCAACAAATTCGTTCAAGTGATATTATGACTGATTTATTCACTAAGTCTATACCAACTGCAACTTTCGAGAAGATGGTGCACAAGATTGGAATGTGAAGACTCAAGCATTTGGACTGAAGTTCTCATCAGAGGGAGTTAATACATGTTGTACTCTTTTTTCCGTATAAGGTTTTGTCCCACTGGATTTTCCTATGTAAGGTTTTTAATGAGGCAACCAAAATGTGTATTATTAGAAATGTGTACTCTTTTTTGTTCAGTAGAATTTTTCCCACTGGTTTTTCCTAGTAAGGTTTTAACGAGACACACTATCTATGGACATCCAAGGGGGAGTGTTATGAATTCATTGTATTCATTAATTGAGAGTGGATGTCATTTAGATATACATGTATGTTATTAATTGTTATCTAACTTATCTTATTAATACTCTCATAAAGATATGTAACATTCGATGGTTTCATAACTTATAAAAGAGATGTTTTTCATCCTTTTATAAACACAGAAGAAATAAATAATAAAGACATTAATTCTCATATTTCGTATCTCTATCTTTTGTTCAGTATTTATATATTTCACTTTTATTTTATAACACATTTAAGTTATTTGTATTATTCGAATATAATAGATAATGAACATACGCAACTTAATGAGGTTGATCACCATTTATGAACAATTGAGGGACCACAAGTGGTACTAATATATTTACGCTCTACTCTTTGAGAGTGGTCAAACAGTGGATGACTCGAGTTGAGCAAAAGGTTTTGTATTTTTGGTTGACTGACGGTATAAAAACCCTATAAGCATTAAAAGGCGTTAATTTGTGGTTGAAGATGACGGCACTGTCAGAGATCACCGATGACATTGTTAGTAGCATGACCGTAGGAGCCGTCTTCTCTGATTTTGTGAGTTTCTCCTTCGACGTCTATCTTATCTATACATACAGATTTCTATATATCCCGTTCAATGACGAAAAAATAACACTCCGTCTTAGAGTTTAAATTAATCAAGCTAGTTCGAGTCGGTTCCGTATATGTCTTCATTTCTGCTTCCCTGAGAGTTTGAGTCTATTTGTTTAAACACAAGGGAGATGAATGATACGTGTGTATTTTTAACACACTTCTCTAGATAATTTTACTCGACTTTGGGTAAAGGATTTTTTGACCTAATAGTAATTGAACATTGTTAAGCACAAGTACAAGGGCTAGTTCAGGAAAGAGCAATTAGCACACTCACTGGCAAATGCAGAATGTGAATGTTGAAATATCAAAGAATGGATCATTATTACTCCCTCTCTCTCAAAATACTTGTCGTTTTTTTCATTTTACACGCCCCTGATGAAAATAATAATTATGAGGGGTGTTTGACTATTTTACCATTATTGTGTCTTATATAATCTCTCTTCACTGAATATTTACTCTATTATGTGTCATAATTGAAGTATTTGTAGTCTTCAAGAACATTTACTATTAAGGATAAACTGTGAAAAATAATTAATTTTGTCTTGAACTTCTAAAATGACACATAAGGACGACAAGTATTTTGAGATGGAGGGAGTATCATTATTTTTTTGGTGTGGTGTCCGTGGTGTGGGTTGTTTTATGCGCACCTCAAGTGGGTTCATGTCATGTGTTGTAGTAGGGAGATCCGAAACGTTGTTACTCGAATGACTGGAACTACTAGGCGATCGGGGGCTATCAAAACTGATTTTTGTTAAAGTTACATCTTTAGACAATGGACTTCAAGTTTGAGATGATAGAATATAGATAGATCAGGATCAGGGCACCGTTTTCGGTATATTGTATCTTTTACATTATAACAATTTCATTTCTATTGGGGGAGAACATGTATAAAACGGAGAACTTTGTCCGACCCAATTTATCCCCTTTTTGAGTCGTAAAGGTGCACCAAACTAACACGGAGAACTTTGTTGAAATATCAGAGACATGAACTCTAAATGCTCCTTAAAAGCAAATTTATTAACTTCCATTTGATAAAAATTAAGCAGTAGCCAAAGAAATACTATTGCAAATTGATATTTTATTATTTTTATTTGGACCTAAGAGGGAAACAAGTTATAAAAGGAACCAAAACTAACTATAGAACTGATGATCCCTAGCTTCCAGTAAGTTGCCATAAATTAGCGTTTCATCAGTGGTCAAATTCTAAATGAAGATTGAGTGCAATTACTGTGAGTGCCATAGTCAGGATAATGCTGGTGCTCTGCTCTGCAACCCCACTGGTGCCTGTAGTACTAGTACTCTTGGTGTCTGAACTAGTAGAAGAAGAAAAAGCTGGAATTGAGGTTCTAGATGAAGTACTAGAACCAGAAGCTGGGGGTGAATCTGCATCAGATATTTTAAAGATCTTTGCATCTGGTGAATCTGTTGGGATCTTCAGTATTGCTGCAAAACAGAAATTATATATTTCAGTTGACCAGTTTTTTTTACAATTTTCCAGAAAAAGGTAAAGTAAAGCTAAGGAAATTAAAAATTTAGATGCGTGGTTTTGTTTGAATGGAAAGAAGATTACATGGGCAATCAGAGACTTTGGCATCAATGTTGTAAGCAGAGGACATTTGAAGAGCCAAAGTAGTGTTGATAGGGGCCTAAGGAGGGATCAGTGCTCTCTTTGATGAGAACACAAAGGCATTTAGCTTAGCAGCTCTAACTTTCTGAGTATCTTCACAGCATTCAGGAGTAGGCTTTTTTGCAGTGCCACTTACATATGCATGCTGCCAGATTTCCGAGTTGGTCTGCAGTCTTTTTCGTCCTCTTCCATAGTAGCCATTGCTCCTACTGCTAATGTCACCACTAACATGCACACCACTGATAACTTGTTCATCTTCACTCTATACTAATTTGTGTTCTAAGAATATATTATTGCTTTTCAATCTCTACGTGTAGTGAATTCTTTTGCTTACAGCCCACCTATTTATATATAGTTCCTCTAAGACAAGGTATTTATTTCTTGCTTCCCATCTTAGGGCCACATGCAAGTAAGAGATGACAAAATTTATGATACAGAAGGCTTGGAAAGATGTAATTCCGCTTTCCAATAAAAGACAGATTTAAACTTAAATGTCTGCGTTTTAGATTCCCAAGAATTCACCACAGCCTCCAATTAATCCTCAGGGTTAATTTGTCTCTGCAATTCATGATCAAGTGTTATAAAATCAAACCCAGCAATACTATTATTTATTGCTCTTTAATGTCCCTGCATTCCGCACTCCCATAATAATAAGAATGAAGGTAAGAGAGAGTGGTGCGCACCTCAAGTGGGTTCATGTCAAGTGTTGTAGCAGGGAGATCCAACCCGTTGTTACTCCAATGCCTGGAACTACTAGGCGATCCGCTTGGGGGCTATCAAAACCGATTTAAGTAACATCTTTACACAATGTACTTCGTGTTTGAGATGATCAATAGATCAGGATCAGGACACTGTTTTCAGTATATTGTAGATCAAGTGGTGTCCGATGAGTGTTTGTTAAAATATCAAATCCTATAACATTCAGTTCTTAAAGATTTAAGTATGTCCTAAGAGCAATATCGATGTGCCATTTGCTGTAGCTATTTAGGCATTTTCTTGTTTGCGGAAAACTTAACACCTTTTGTGATAACAAATATATCTATTTACAATGATGTGCACTCTCATGTAGACTTTGAAATAGCATATTTCACTGAGAATCTAACAGCCGTCATGTAAATGGTCCTGATGGTTAAAGTAGTTCTAGCATTTTCATGGACTCGGGAAAATTTCATACTTGAAAGGATTGAAGAAAGAGGAACAAAGATGCATTAAGGCTAACAACAAACCCAAAGATGAGAACATGGGAAAGTGGTTCCCTTGGTCCTATGTCTCTACCAGCCCCCTTTCCTGGATGCATTTATTTAGCTGCAGTTTAAATGCAAAATAACTAGTTTGAAGATGGAACCAGTGATGCTTTCTATTCTCCATATGGGATCAAAGAAACCTTTTATCTTGATGTGGATAGAGGAGGTTAATGATGACTAATTGTGAGTAAACCAAGGGACATATCCATACTCTTGAGCTCACCCTACACATTCATGCTCTTTGATGCAACTAGGGGTGGACGTATATCGGTTCATATCGGTTTTGTATCCGAAAAATATGAACCGAATAAAAATCATTTTTTTGTAAAAAAAAAAACTGAATCCAACTTTAAAAAAATTTCGATATGTTCGGTTTATATCGCCGAACATATCGGATTATATCGGTTTTTTCTAGTGGGCTAGGGCGGGTCGGGTCAGGGATTTTTTTAAAAAAAATTGAGTTTCCAACACTAAAATTGTCATTCACACCTACATTACCATGAAATTTCGATGTTGGAATGTATTGTATATCGTGAGATGTTTACTAAAGAAAAAGAAAAATTAGAAACCGATTTGTGGGAAAACACAAATTGATTGGGAAAACATAAAAATTGGCGGCGCCAAACCTCCTTGCGGCAGTTTGCCCGGCTCAGAGTTATGACCATTTAAAGTTTTACCAATTTACAACTACTTTCTCTCCCTACATTTTATGTCAATGCTTCCGTGATATGTTAATCAAGTTCATGCCACATTCGACTTTTATAAAAGCTTCATAGATTGACTTCTTCAATGGCTATGATTCAAGAGATAGTAATAGCCTAAAATAAAAAATAAAATTAATTACATATTTAATTCGATTTTTCGGTTCGGTTCGTATTCAAAATTAAAAAATCGAACCGAATCACTAAATCCTGATTTGGTTCAGATTATTTTTTGAAAAACCGAATAAAAACCGCCGGTTCGGTTTTTTCGGTTCTCTTGATTTTTTGCCCACCCCTAGATGCAACATCACACTTTTAATCTTCACTACGTTTTCTTTTTCTGACCGTTAAACTATCTTGTAGATTTTACAATTCTGCATTGCATGAGTCGTTCTTATAGATAATGTAATACTTTTTCAGGAAGGTGCTTAAAATCGGATCAATACATGATCTATATAATATTATAAATTGCTGTTTTAATCTATAAATTTTAGCTTTGGATCTATGTCAACTTTGCTTTTACCCGAGCATATCTCTTTCTTTTAGGGTGGACAAATAAACTCACTTGATTTTCATCGGAAAGAAGATTTGCTGATAACCGCAAGTGAGGATGACTCAATTCGACTTTTTGACATTGCCAATGGGAAGTAAGTCCTTGAAACAAGCTTGCAAGAAAAGGTCTTCCTGTAATTTTCCTTTGTATCATCCACTTACATTATTGTGTCAGATCATGATATTTGCCAAATTAGTAGATTAAGCGTCATACATCATTCCTCAGATGATGTTTATAATGTCATCTGAGATTGGAATTGGTTTTACAGAACAAGACTAAAATAGCAAAAAGTATAGCAACTGTGAGAAATTATGGAGAAAAATATATTATTGAATTGTGTATCTACATTATTACATTGAGCCCTATTTATAGATATTACATCTCAATCCTTTTTCATGTAGGATTCTATATACAAATTCTATTCCTATTCCTATTCTAACACTCCCCTCAAGCTGGTGCATACAAGTTATATGTATCAATCTTGTTACAAATGTACCTAATACGAGGACGACTGAGTGACTTGGTGAAAATATCCGCAAGCCGATCACTCGACTTTACAAATTTAGTAACAATATCTCCGGAGAGTATCTTTCCCCCGATAAAGTTACAGTCAATCACAATGTGCTTAGTCCTCTCATGAAATACCGGATTTGATGCGATATGAATGTCCGCTTTGTTATCATACACAAGTTTCATTTGACTAATTTCTTCAAATTTTAGTTCTCTGAGCAACTAGTTAATCCAAACTAGCTCACAAGTTGC
Source organism: Anisodus tanguticus (assembly GCA_034509755.1). Lineage (NCBI taxonomy): Eukaryota > Viridiplantae > Streptophyta > Magnoliopsida > Solanales > Solanaceae > Anisodus > Anisodus tanguticus. Next base: position 35,622,037 of record CM067545.1, on the reverse strand, counting down.
TACAACCATTGCTCGATATTCTGATTCAACACTAGATCGAGTAATGATACTCTGTTTCTTACTCTTCCAAGACACCAAATTACCTCCTATTAACACATAATATCCAGATGTCGAACGTCTATCAAAGGGTGATCTTGCATAATCAGCGTCCGTATATCCAACAATCTGCTTATGGCCTCGATCTTCGAAAAATAGTCCTTTACCTAGGGCTAACTTAATATATCGCAGAATACGAATAACTGCATCCTAAGGGAGAATTCATAAACTGACTTACAACACTCACAGGAAGCAAAATGTTAGGTCTAGTCACTGTGAGATAATTTAACTTACCAACCAACTGCCTATATCTTTCAGAATCACTGAGTGGCTCCTCCTGTCCTGGCAAGAGTTTAGCATTCAGATTTATAGGAGTGTCAACGGGTTTACATCCCATCATTCCTGTCTCCTCAAGAATGTCTAAGGCATACTTGCGTTGCGAAATAACAATACCTAACGTGGATTGAGCAACCTCAATACCTAGAAAATACTTCAGTCTGCCGAGATCTTTAGTCTGGAAATGCTGAAAGAGATGTTGATTTAAATTAGTGATACCATCTTGATCATTGCCAGTTATAACGATATCGTCAACATAAACCACCAAATAAATACTCATATCTGGAGTAGAATGGCGATAAAACACAGAATGATCTGCTTCACTGCGAGTCATATCAAACTCCTGAATTACTGTGCTGAATTTACCAAACCAGGCTTGAGGAGATTGTTTCAGACTATAAAGTGACCGACGCAATCGACACACCAGATTAGACTCCCTGAGCAATAAAATCGGGTGGTTGTTCCAAATAAACTCTCCTCAAGATCACCATGGAGAAAAACAGTCTTAATGTCCAACTGATAAAGAAGTCAATGGCGGACAACAACCATGGATAGAAAAAGAACAAATGCTATTTTAGCCACGGAAGAGAAAGTATCACTGTAATCAAGCCCAAATATATGTGTATACCCCTTCGCAACAAGGTGAGCCTTAAGCCGATCAACTTGGCCGTCCGAACCAACTTTGACTGCATAAACCCAACGATAACTAACAGTAGATTTACCTGAAAGGAGAGGAACAAGCTCCCAAGTACCACTTGTGTGTAAAGCAGACATCTCGTCAATCATAGCCTGTCGTCATCCGGAATGAGAAAGGCTTCACCTGTAGACTTAGTAATAGGGACAGAGGACAGTGATGATACAAATGCATAATGGGATGATGATAGACGATGATAACATAAAAGGGTATAATGTGGGTTAGTATTACGAGTGAACCTTTTACCTTTCCGAAATATAATCGACTGATCAAGAGAAGACAAGTCTGCAGTAGGTGCAAGCTCTGACGCATGACATGAATCATCTGTACTTGATGTTGGGTCTGAGGGTGGACGTGATCCAATGATATGTCAAAAGTGGTGGCATTGTGACTAGAGATGTAGAAGTAATTGTAGATTCCTCAAAGGTCGGTGTAGGTAAAACCTGAGGTATGAGTAAGACCTCAAAAATATCGGGAAGATCAGAAGGAGACCTAAAGTAAGGTTGAGACTCAAAAATTGTGACATCAACAAATATAAGATATCGACAGAGATCAGGTGAGAAGCAACGGTACCCCTTTTAAATCCGAGAATAACCAAGAAAGACACATTTAAGAAAGTGAGGAGCTAATTTATCTATCTCTTGAGCTAGGTTATGCACAAAACATATGTTCCCAGAAACACGAGAAAGAGAGTATAGAGATGACTAAGGATATACTATGGATTATGAAATCTGATTCTGAATAGAAGATGAGGGCATTCGATTAATTAAATGACAAGACGTGAGAACTGCATTGCCCAAAAAATGCAGCGGAACATGAGATTCAATGAGAAGAGTGTGAGCAGTCTCAATGAGATGCCTATTCTTCCTTTCTGCTACCCCATTCTGCTGAGGGGTGTAAGGACGAGATGTTTGATGAATAATTCCTTGGTGAGTCATAAACTGCTGAAACTGGGAGGATTTTATTCTAAGGCATTATCTCTATGAAAAGTATGAATAGAAACACCAAATTGATTTTGTATTTCAACACAAAAACTCTTGAATATAGAGAATAACCCAGAACGATATTTCATTAAGAATAGCGAAGTACATCAGGAAAAATCGTCAATGAAACTAACAAAATAATGAAATCCTAAAGGTGAACCGACTCTATTAGGACCCCAAATATCAGAATGAACTATTGAAAAAATAGACTCTGCACGACTCTCAGCACTACGTGGAAAGGTAGTGCGAGTGTGTTTTCTAAGTTGACACAACTCACAATCTAATTTGGACAGACTAGACAGACTAAACACCATCTTTTGTAGCTTGAACAGACTCGGATGTCCCAATCGTTTATGGATTAAGTCTGGAGGATCTGTAATGGAGCATGCTGTGGAGGAATTAGGAGAGGTAAGATAGTAGAGACCTTGTGATTCATATCTTGCACCAATCATTGCGGTCCTGCATAATAAAAGAATTATCAAGAAATATTATGACACAATTTAGGGCATGTGTCAAACGACTGACAGATGCAAGATTAAAAGGACAATCAGGAATATAAAGAACAGAGTTTAGAGAGGTAGAAGATAGGGGATTAGCTTGTCTAACCTCTTTTGGTTTTGTTTGGATCCCATTGGCTAAAGTAATCGGAGGAAGGGTATGTGAATAAATAATATTTTACAAAAGTGATTTGTTACCAGAAATATGATCAGAAGCGCCTGAGTCAACGACCCACGATCGAGGGATACTAGACTGTGAAACACAATCAAAGGAATTACCAGCAACATAAGTATTAGGTTGAGAATTCGTGGCTACTTGTGGATATGTCTACTTGCTCGATACTGAATGTACTCATTATATTCTCTATTAGATAAAAGCCTCGTATTTCCTGTAGTGTCAGTCTGAGTAACATGAGCATTGTTAGATGTTTGACCCTGTAGAGCACGACATACGTCGCGAGTGTGTCCAAACTTGTGACAATGACTACACTGAACATCATTGGGTAGTGGACCATGTAGAGCACGACATACCTCGCGAGTGTGTCCAAACTTACAACAGTAACTACACTTAGTTTGACATTTTCCAAAATGACCTCCTCGTCGATTATCCATAGAATGAGATGTTCGATTCTCTATGGTTTGAGATGCGAGAACGGAGGAGTCAACAGTTGGTGATGGAACCACGGTGTGATTAGGAGGTGCAACAAGACGAAACAAACGAGAAAATAGTTCATTAATTGTAGGAACCGTAGAACTAGCCAAAATCTGATCACACACCGAATCAAGGTCAGTAGGAAGTCCAATAAGTGTAAGAACTAAAAACAATATATGTCTTTGCTCTTGTTGTTTTCAACGTTCGTAGTGACTGACATCAACTGCTCAAATTCCTCCATGACTGCATGTACATGTCCAAGTAAGTAGACATATCTAATTCGTGTTTCTTTAAGTTGGTCATCCGAGATCACATCATAAAATCGAGATGTCATTAATGTATAAAGCGCGTGCCTTTTCCCAAACTGAATAACATGTCTGGAAGCAACGAAACAAGGGCATCAACTTGGGATCAATAGATCGCCAAAGGAGACTACATAATTGAGCGTCAACCTTCTCCCACTGTGCTTTGGTCTTTTCTGTCTCACTAGCCACTGCTTTTTCATTAATCACAATAGTCTTTTGCATTAAGTGATCTTGAACACCTTGACCCTTGCACCACAACTCAACCGACGAAGCCCAAGCTAAATAGTTTGAACTTCCCATTAATGGTTCGGAAGTAATCATAGGGCTTAAAGTTCCAATTCCAGTGTTTTTGGAGCCAAAAATATCATACCCGAAAGACATTGGAAAATTTGACTTCAAAATATCCTAAAAGTTGAAATCAAAGGGACAAGCCGAAAAACCAGATCTGAAATTTGGGAAAAATTCACCCTCGCCGAAAAAGGGACTGTCGGCGCCGAAAAATTGTTCTGGTGATCGGAATCCAAAAGAAAATATATGGATAGACTCGCAAGGACTGGGCGAATCTGTCAAAAAAAGAATCGCCCAAAAAACGTAAAGAGGCCTCACACGCCGGTGCGTGGGCAGATCTCGCCGGAACCGACGACCTTCTGATCGGCACGTGGATCGTCGGTTCTCGGCGGCGCTGGTTGGGGTTTGGTCATGGGAGCCTTCCAAGTCTGATGACGATGTTTGTTTTCGCAAACTCTGAAGGAAAGACGCCGCTGATGCAAACAATAGCTAGTACAGTTGCCAGAAATGATGCACGACACTGTGACTATATTTTTCGGATGTTTCTTACCAATGCTCTGATACATTATTACATTGAGCCCTATTTATAGATATTACATCTCAATCCTTTCCAGGTAGGAGACTATATACAAATCCTATTCCTATTCTAACAACAACAATCCTTGATTATGTTATTGTTCATAGCATAACCAGGGTGCAAACCTTGAGTGTCGTCTTTGTCTCCTTTGCTTAAAGACTTGATGAATCTCCATCAGAGCATTACCCATTTTGTGGGCTTATCAGGTTCTGTCAACAACATATTCTTCCAGCTTGCCAATTCTGGCAATGACTTCATGTTTTTAAGTACTACGCCTTCCATTCCTTTTCGGTTTTAGTCCGTTCAAAAAGAATGACACACTTGTAAATTTTGAAACAGTTAACTTTATACTTCCCATTTACCCTGAGAAGCTTTTATAACCACACAAATGTTATGACTTGTTTAAACGCCACAAGTTTCAACAGTTTTATAGCCACACAAATGCTATGGCATGTTTTAGACTACAAGTTTCAAAAGGCTCCATTTATTTTTTAAACTCCATGCCGATTCAAACTATGTCACGTAAATTGAAACCTATTTTGTGCAGTTCTGATCTAAATTTTTTGAAGTTAGTGAATTTTTGCAATATTTTAAAGGGCATATGCACAGATTCTGTGATCATCTGGCATTAAGAGTTTGTAGTTCATATAGTTGCATTTTTCTCTGTGATTATGTATTTTCAAAAAGCTACATGTATTCTAAAACTTAACAATCCTTCAATCAGTATAAGATGTTACTACTTTGTTAAAAAGAAATCAGCATAAGATGTTACACGAGGAAATCCTGTTCTTTTTTTAAGTGACTTATCTTACTAACTCATACGTTTTCTCTTCATTTACGTGGGCTTAAAAATGTGAAGAACTTATGGTAGAAGAGCATTTAAAAGAGGTATAGGTTCACAGGAAGGAAACAACCTCTCTACCCCACAAAGGTAGGGATAAGTACTGCGTACATCCTACCCTCCTCAGACCCCACTTGTGGGATTACACGGGGCAAGGAAGACTGCATTAGGCTGCAGCAGCCATTCCATAGAAAAAGCTAAGCTTTATAGACAAAAAAGTGGCTGAAATAGTTTCAATTATCTTGGAACTGCACCATTGGTTGATTAGTACTGCAAACCAAGTTCATTTCCAGAAATGGCCATTATATCAGAACAAGGGTGGAGGGAGTTGACCACGGTAGTTAGGCCTATAGCCCTATAGCCCTATATGAGACTATTTCGGAAAGTTAAGGGACTTCTGTCTATAGGGCTCTTGATCATGAAAAGCAACTTTGGCATGATTGTTTGAGCTATATTAAGAAGCTTGAGTGTAATTATTCTGGGCTGGGGCGATCTATTGGTATCCTCTTGACTGCGACTGATTTATTTTGACCGTTGATTATGTACCAAGGAAATGTTCCCAAGGCTTTGGTCCAGTGGTAAGAGCGCATCGTGTGACGTGTGAGTTAGGCGCATGTCACGGGTTCGACCTTACCATAGACAAAAACCTAGTATTTAAATGAAGAAGGGTAGAGGGGAAAACCCATTATCACCGAGTTTCAAACCTTGTGCCATTGGCTCTAGGAGATTTGTCAGTTATAAAAATAAGTGTACCAAGGAAATGTGGATAAATTACTGATTCAAATTCATTTCCAAATTATCTTCATTGTCTATCATTTTAGGAAAGTCTGTCAATGATGGAATCTAGTGTTCATACTAGTTCCGCATGACAAAAACACTATTAGATTGGGGGAGCATATAATTACCTTGTGCTTATTTCTCCATTTTGAAATGTATTTTACAACTTAGGCCTTAGACTGATTCAAGACATGATTCCGTTTGGTCCTTAATCAAGTTTTAGCTTTTGCGTAATGCAACTAATGTCTCTATGAGCTATCTTAACTACACCAGAATACATAGTTCCTTTAACTTCTTTTTGACCTTCAGGTTGCTGAAGACTACATATCATAAGAAGCATGGAGCTGATCAAATATGCTTCACCCACCACCCTCATTCTGTTATATGCTCTTCAATACACAACTTGGATTCGCATGGAGGTGATTCTCTTTGGACCACCTTTTGATATTGAATTACATGAAAGGATACTTTACATGCTGCTTTGTGTCTGCTTCCAGAGTCTTTGCGATACCTATCCATGTATGATAATCGATGCCTTCGTTACTTTAAGGGACATAAAGAGAGGTTGGTGCTTTCTTCTTGGTATTTATCTTTGAAATGATTGGAATAATATGCATTTTCTGTAGAAAAATGGGGATTGGCAATGGATTACCTGTTTTTTTATGAATGCTTACTATGTAAAAACAGCTGAAATGGTTGTAACGTGCCTAGAATGCTTGAGTTACTGATCTATCTTTTACGTCTTTGTTCAAGCAATTTCTTTTGGCTCGAACAAAAGATGTTATGGAGATTTATACATGTTCTCTCCCAGTAGAAAAAAATTGTTAGAATGTAGAAGAAAAATGAATATAAGGGTGAGGACGAGATGACCTACAAAACAAACATATTTATCTTGTGTATAGTAACAGTCATCGGTTAACATTTTCTTTTTTTCCCGTCTCTCTTCCTACCACTTGATTTTGACATAATGATTATCATCAAATCTGTTACTCTGACTTGGATGCAGGGTTGTGTCATTGTGCATGTCTCCGGTTAATGACAGCTTCATGTCTGGTTCTCTTGACCATAGTGTCAGAATATGGGATCTTCGCGTAAATGCCTGCCAGGTTGGTATGACATCTTTTATGGAATAAACCTAGTCTTGAATTATCAAAGAGATATTAGACTTGTCTTAGTGACTTTAGTGGGCTTCTAAAATTTTGAGGATGTTCAAATATTATCTTTTTGGTGGTGCTGATTTGGAGGGATGGGGGGGGGGGGGGCGTGACCAACTTGCTTAAACTTTGACTAATCCACCGGGTATGTGGAACCTCTGCCAATGCAAATACCCGGTAAATCTGTCCATCAAGGCTTAAGTAGATGAGAAGAATCATCTAACCTTTTTTTAGAAGAAAAATCATCTAACGTTTTCTCGACTCTGTTACGATTTGAACTTTGGTCTCCCATGGTCCACTCGTGCTTCATTAGCTATTAGGTCACACCCTCTAAAGAAGTCCAATTACACTATTAGTAACATAGGAAAAAGGTGGTATTCAACACATTCGTTATGAAATGTTCTTGCTTAAGTGACGCCAAATGTACTGAGGGATGCTAATCCTATCCAATGGAACGAAACAAAGAAAAAGTGAAACTATTTAAATGAGCTTTCCGACAAGTTGAGGAAATTAGGACTATCTTTTATAGAACTGAAGACCACAGACATTTATCTTTTAAGGTTGAGTTCTCTTTGAACTGCACTTGGCAGTTGTAACTGTGCTTCCCACTTATGACTTTGCAACAATGTTTTCAGAAACAAGAAGTGCAAAAAAGAGTCGAGGGTCCTAGGGCTTTAAGCAGGAAGCAAAGCGTACGCTTCATTAAATTGAAGGGCAATTTTAAAAGAATATCAGAATGAATATTGCACAAATAAATAATACAACTAAATAACATGAACTCAAAAAAATAATATCCGTTAGCAAATCTTTCAGTATAAAAAAATAGTTAATAATCCTCCATAGGATAAGAAAAACCAAATACAAATTGTTTAGTTCTTTAAAGCTTAGAACTCCTATTCTTTATCAAAATTGTCAAAATCATCTTCATCATCATCCTTAGATTGCTCATCATCTTCTTTCCCTTCAACTTCATCAATTAGGCATCATCTTGTAGCTATTTCTTTTCTCCTTTTAGGTAAATTTGAACTCCCCTTAAACCATAAAAGTTCTCCTCAACTCAATTTACCTTATCAACATCACCCCAAGTAAAATTAGTTTCTCCATCAAATACTTCTTCATCCTCATGATTTTTAGGGACTCCAATTAGCCACATTAGCTTCATCAATATTGTCCAAAGAAATTGGATCAATTACATAATGAGCCTTGCATTGATGTTTCAATCATCTATTGTATTTAATGAACACTAAATCATTGAGACACTTTAGGTTGAGTGTATTCCTCTTCTTGGTATGAATTTGCATATAATTGTTCGTAAGTAACTAATAGTAGGATAATTGAGATATTTTAGTTATATATTAAATCTTTCTTCTTATCATTCCTGCTTGTATTTGGTGGACTATATGGAGGGAAAGGAATGACATATGTTTTGAAAATAGGAGTAGCAATGTGCAGAAGATTAAACTCAACTGTATTTTGTTGTTCTGCTTTTGGTCTACAAAAGTTTTATCCAATGAGACTGAGACAATACAGATGTTTTAGGTTCTGTCTAGAATTGTAGACTTAGTTTTGGAAGTTTTTTCTCTTCCTTTTTTTTTGTTTTGTAAATATGGTTTTTCCTGTGCTATACCTAAGTACTGATTTCAATACAAATGTTACCAGTTTCAAAAAAAATATTTCTTCTTACATGTTCAAACTCGCTCCAATTTCTCTCACAACGGATGAGCTACAAGTTAGACTTAGAACTTTGATGAAAAGTATTTTTAAGTTTGGAGTGGAAGAACCATATTGAAACCGTCATTCAACTACAGAACAAATATTAAAAATAATAAATATAAGACAATCTAGTATAAAGGTTAAAATGAAAAGCCATTGGAATTACTTGGTGACCTCATCATTCTATGTATAATAGTCATTGGAATTCCAAAAAGTTAGGGGTAAGTTCTACGTACATCCTATCCTACCCTCCCAGACCCACTTGTGGAATTACACTGGGTATATTTTGTTGTAGTTGAATGGTGGCCCCACAAATAAAAAATTGCGATCAAAGTTCTAAGTCTAATTGTAGCTCATCCGAATGCGAGAAGAAAAATTTAGTATATTTAGAAAAGGTAAATAGATTCGACCTAAAGCGTCTCAATGATTTAGTGTTCATTAATACAATAGACAAATTGAGACGTCGTTACAAGGCTCGCAATGTGAATGATCCAATTTCTTTGGACAATATTGATAAGGTTAATGAATAGCTGACTGGAATCCCTGAAAATCATGAGGATGAAGAAATATGTGGAGAATCTGGTTTTATTTGGGGTAATGTTATTGAGGCAAGTGGAGTTGAGTCTAAATTTTATGGTTTAAGGGTGAGGTTAAGCTTACCTTGAAAGAGAAAAGAAGTAGCTACAAGATATCCCTAATTGATGAAGTTGAAGAGGAAGAAGATGTCGCTGAAGAAAATTTTGACATTTGAACGAAACGTTCGAAATAAATCAGATTGATAAAAGTACCATGTGAAATATTCGGTTTTCCCCGTCCTCGATCCCTATCCCATAGGTACAGTGTTTGAATCAGACCTTTGATGAAGAATAGGAGTTCTAAACTTTGAAGTGCTAAACAATTTGGTTTTGATTTTGCTGGTCTTATGGAGGATAATTAGCTACTTAAATTGAAAGATTTGCTAATAGGTATTATTTTTGTCTAGTTCTTGTTTATTTCGTTATCTTAGTAGTGCACTGTTCTCCAAGGGTCTTCCTGAAACTGCCTCTCTACCTCCCAAGGTAGGGGTAAGGTCTGTGTACTACCCTCCCCAAACCCCACTTTGTGGGATTTCACTGGGTATGTTGTTGTATATTTCTAAAATTATGCTTCACTTACAATGAATGAAGCGTGCGCTTCGCTTAAAGGCCTTGTCGCTTTTTGTGCTTCTGGCTTCTGAAACACTGGTTTTTAGAAGCAAAAAATAGTTGGTGCATAACTGCATTTTATTCGAATATATGTTTAGATTACTCAGACTAGGTACTCATTGATCTGAAAGAAGTGTATTTACAGAACCAATTTTGCAAATCACAAAATAGGTTCTATATCAATGCTTATTCCTCTATACTCTTCAAGCTTGGACTTATATGTTAATATATGATCCCGGATGTTAATTCTTCAGCGATTAGGGGCATCTTCCCAAGTTCACTAGGAACCTTTATATGGTTTGACATTGTAGAACTGCAACTGTGGCAGAAATAGCCTCAGATTACACTCATTTGCTCGTGCATGCATGACTGGAGTGAAGACACTATCTATTCACTTGCTATACAAAAGCACATGAAGATATTTTGTATGTCAATGTTCTAGCAAGCAATTTACCTATGCCTTTAGTCCCGCTTACTTTTGAGCAGGCCGGATGCTAATCTGCTGATATGTTAGCATTTGTCAGCTCTCACAAATCTTAGAAGTTCAGTTCCAGTGAGCTGTAGTGTTAAATTAGTGTAAAAATGACCAGCAGTTGGTACTAGCTTGTCAAGCTTCTACCTCGTGAAACACATGTTTGTGATATACACTCACTGTTGTAGTTTTCAGGGGATGTTGCGTCTAAGAGGGAGGCCTGCAGTTGCTTATGACCAACAAGGCCTTGTCTTTGCAGTGGCAATGGAAGGGGGTGCCGTCAAATTGTTTGATTCAAGATCGTTTGACAAGGTTTGTGCCTCTAAAGTTCAGTTTGCTTTTACATTACAAATAATGAATTTTGTCATGTCTTGTGATATGTAGGGGCCCTTTGATACCTTCCTAGTTGGTGGAGATACAGCTGAGGTTTGTGACATAAAATTTAGCAATGATGGAAAATCAATGCTCTTAACGACTACTAGTAATAGCATCTATGTCCTTGACGCTTATGGAGGAGAGAAGGTTACTTTTCTATCAGAGTTCTTTCCTGTCTGCTCTAGATTCTTATCTTTTTTCCTCGTATTGTTCATGATGCTTTATGGGCTTATCCAACACTATATGAATAAACTATTTTACTGGCGCAGCGGTGCGGGTTTAATCTGGATCCCTCCCCGACAGCAATGGAGGCAACCTTTACACCAGATGGCCAGTATGTTGTTTCAGGTATTGGATTAAATTTTTTTGAGCTTATTATTAACTGTAAAAGAATCCTCCTATATCATTGTTGGAGCTTAGAAATTAGACTTAGCGGCTAGTGTTTGGGATGCAGTAATTGTACATGAGCAGGCCGAGGTCTTGATCTCAAACAAAGAAATGCTTATTTGAAAGTGAACATGATAAATAAATTTGGCTGTCTCTAATACTTGAAGGTTTTCGATAAGATAGTAAGCTGTATATAGTTGCTTTCCTTTCAATGCAGATGGAAACGTTTATTAATCTGAGAACATATTGTTAAGTTGTGGGATGACGATTGTGCAATAGATGTTCATGTTCAATTGTTAAGCCCTAATTTGCCTATGTGGTTGATGGGATGTTAATTGAAATCATTGAGATCTTGACATCAGAATGTAGTAGAAGCTGAAATCTCCAAAACCTATTTGTTCCACTTGGTTTCTGAAGTTTTCAGACCGAGAGTTGCCATTTTGCAATATTATAATTAATATTGCATGATTGGCTTTCATTATTGAGATAATATGTCAGTGTTGTGTTATAAGTATCTAACATAATAATTTCAAGCCTTTACTGGGAATGATATTGTCCACACAGAAGAAGTTTGATTATGCTTTTCAACAATTGTTGTGATGTAAGAATTAAATGCACTTTGTTGCAAGGGGATGATAGAGTGGTTGAGATGTAAAGAGTAACAAATTGGATATCCAACGTTCGAAACCTCGCAGCAATGATCAGTATGATCCCACTACACTCCAGCCTTGATGTGTAGGTTCATATCGCATTTACGCTTGTGGACCGTAGAAGTCTGCCAGATGAATTAGTTGGAGTGCGTGCAAGCTGTCCCGAGACACAACTGTTGTTAAAAAAATCTAATGCCCTATAGGAATGTCGAAGCAGTATTGTATACTTCTAGAATACCTGTTATCTTTTTGTGCTTTTTTGGTCCTTATTTTTCTGGGTTCTTTCATAGCCTGACCTTGAGAACCTTATCGTGTTAGTTGCCAGTTGTGCATATGTTTTCATTTGGACACACTAAAATGTTAACCATTTTGATCTTGCATGAACTTGTTTTTCAATTTCTACCTTCACTGATTAATGATAAATAATAAATAGATAAGAGTAAGAAAGTGAAAGAGTATACCTATAATCTCAGAGTTTGACCAGTACAATTCTTGTATTTAAGTTGTGAACCAGCAGCCTGTATAAGCACAGTGGCTTGGTGGTCATCAGTATTTATACTCTTTCGGGTCCTTTCAGTTAAATGGAAAACAGAACTTTCTTGCAAGAAACTAGAACAAATTGCAGACATTGTTTGGGCAAAGAGTTCAGAGGGAAAAGAGATTTTGTCACTAGGCATTCTGGTGCAAATAATCTTTGGGCAATAGTGATCATGCATCTGCAGTGCCTGCACTTTAATATTTTTTGGTTTGCGCCTCCTCTTTGATGAGAATTATTCTTTTGGTTCTGCTGTCGAAGCTTAGTTCTTATTTTTCTTCCTGTGCTTAAAATGAAGTGCTTACTGCCAAAATGCAAACTTGAGGCATTCTTCTCTATGATATTATAATTGATACTAGAACTAAAATGCTTTGTGTTCATGTTGAAGGTTCAGGAGATGGAAACTTGCATGCGTGGCACATCAACACACTAAATAAGGTCTCCTTTTGGTTAACATCTGTTTGAGTGTCCTACCTTTTATGCGTACCCTTATCACTCATAGGAAAAACTTACCTACACTCCGTGTTTACACTAGACCGATGAACAAATGACATGTTTATTTCATATGCTCTTCTATCAAATGTATATTATCCTTTAATTTTCCATTACTACTCATCAGTACGTTTTGTGTATTCTTTTATCTTCCAAGGGCTCAAAAGTGACTGTTTTGATAGGTTTGTAGTTGGGATAGCCACATAGGCGTGGCATCGTGCTTGAAATGGGCCCCAAGAAGAGTCATGTTTGTTGCTGCATCATCAGTTCTTACCTTTTGGATCCCTGATCATAGAGGGCCAGGTGAGGCCGCTGGAGAAGAACAAGTTACTCTTACTCAATGACGTCGTCAACTACTATTTTTTCTTCTGTATACTTCACAAGTTACATGTATGTGTAAAGACACTTGGGCACTCTGGAGTTATATGAATATTCTTGATTCTTCTGAGCTCTTTTTTGTTTCCCAAAGTTCGAAATTTTATTGGTCCTTTCGCTTCTTCTCAAACACTACGTTTGCGTAGGTAGAATGTGTTATTTGGTGTCTTCTTTTTAGGTGAAAAACAAAGGACTTGGAGTTCAATGTGGTTATTATTGTAAAATAAGAGCAATAAAAGTAATAGTATGTAGACAAGAAATACTAAAAGGAAGAGGGAAAGTGGGAAACTTTCTTATTTCTTTCAAGTGTATCACATCTCATGTCTTTATTTTGTGAAGGGGAAAGTCCTGATGGTGAAACCCCTCCACCTATACCAGAGGCTTCTTGGTCAGGTGAGATGTAAATCGAGGGATATGCGCGAGTGACAGCCCTGTAAGGGAGAGGACCAACGGGACACTAATCCAGCAACAACCCTTGTAATATTTCAGCAAAGATTGTCACCACACAGATTCAAACCCACGACGTCGGAGTGGTTGTATTTAATCACCTTGTCACTTATCAACTCGCCTGTGCCCTTGGGGGCTTCATCTCATGTCTTTATTTATACCAGGGAAAATGGTTTAAAACACAGTTGAGCTTTTGTCCAAAATTGTTGTTACACACTCCAATTGTGCAATAGGACCCCCCTGGACTACTTCAAAACAGTACATATACCCTTTAAAACAAATACTTATGTGTTAAGGGGGTAATGTGCACGCGCCCCCACGTATAAAGTCCAGGTGGCTATTAATTTCTACATTATTTTTTCTTCCTTTTTTCATACTTTTTTAATTGGTTTCCCATCCCAAGAAAACTCTGAATCATCTAAAACTTCACCTTCACTCAAACCACCATTATTACCATACCCACCATCTTCATTACTCCACTATTCTTGCGTCCACCGACACTCGGCCATTCCAACAAAATACATTGGATACAAAAGTTTTTTGTCCTAATACAAAATCAGTCGTAGCCCCCTTTCTTCTCATCTCTCTACTTTCTTCCTCTCCATCATTGCGTCGCCGGAAAAGTCACTGTCGGCTAATCTCCGTTCTTTCTTCTTTTTGTATCATAATTTCTGTAACAACCCGTGTTTTATGTTAAATGCGTCATAAGTCAAGTTGATGTAACTCGGGAGGAGAAAATATTGTTTTATAGGATTATAGATGGACAAGACATTGTATTGGATGCTCTCTATGGTTTAGAGGTCCAACAAATCAAAAAAAACGGGTTTCGACGATGTTCGCCAAAAAGTGATGGCCGTGAAACATTTCACAGCCCGTTAAATTGTTATACGCAACGTAAAAGTGTCACCTCCACCTTAGGTCCTTAGGCAGAAAGTTGGAAAATTGCACCACCAATCACGGTGGAGTTACAGGGCATAAATCGTTTCCATCGTGGGTAGATGCTACCATAAAAGTTTTATGGTCCGTCGATGGTGACTGTGAAAGTGAGGCGGTGGATTTTTATTTAAGTTCCCAAGTCCGATCTAGACTTCATTTTTCACTCTCTCTTTCAAAACAGAATTTACAAGTCCGATCTAGACTTCATAGTCCTGCTTTGACGCAGAGCCCATGTGGCGTATACGAGGGAAAATGCATAGACGTATTTACATGTATAGGCCCTATGTGACATTGTTTCCTGAATTCATGTTAAGGGGTTATATATATAGGGTTTCATAGTCGCTATATTGCGGAATACTGAGAGGGGATAGTCATAGACGTACTTATATATGTATCAGGCCCGACGTGGCGTATTATACCAAAGGTTTGCTAATGGTTTGTAATATATATTCACAGGTTGTTTCCCTCTTATGCTATGGTGTATTGTTACTCCTACTTCATCGCTTTACTTATTAGTTCTAGTCTTTTATATTGATTATTTGTCTGCCTTACATACGAGTGCATTTTATTTTGTACTCATGTCCCTTTTGTCGGGGTATTGCATTTTATATTGCAGGTTCTGACTCTTAGGCTGATAGACCTCCTCAGTAGGCGGTTGCAAACTCTCGGCGGTTGTTTGGTGAGCTCCATTTATTCTTGGAGTCTGACCGAGTCTAGTTCTCTTTTTTCATATGTATATGCAAAATTTATGGGTAGGTCGGGGCCTTATCCCGACGAAAGAAATATGTTCCATGCCTTTCATTGATTATTGTGTACAATATATATAGTGTTACATAATTATTTACATGGCTATAAACAAGGTAACTAAATCTTCCTAATTACAATTGGAATATAAATTCACCTAATATAAAAGGTATACAAAATATGGTAATATTCTATCAATGGTAATATACAAGATATGATAATATTTTATCACACCCCCGCAGTTGAAATGAGAGGTTCTCGTACGTTGAGACTGACTCGGAAATCATCAAAGAGTATGCGCGAAAGTCCTTTAGTGAATATGTCAGCAATCTGATATCGGGAAGGAACATGAAGAACACGAACTTGTCCACGAGCAACTTTCTTACGTACAAAGTGAATATCCATTTCAATGTGTTTAATGCGCCGATGTTGAACGGAATTACTGAAAAGATATATCGCACTTACATTATCACAGTAAACCATTGTAGCCTTATGGATTGGGCAGTGAAGCTCAAGTAGAAGGTTGCGTATCCAACAAGACTCAAAAACGACATTCGCTACACCAAAATGACATTCGCTACACCTCTGTACTCAGCTTCTTCACTGGATCGAGACAGAGTAGGTTGTCTTTTAGAAGACCAAGAAAACAAATTATCTCCGAGGAACACACAGTAACCTGACGTGGATCGACGAGTGTCAGGACATCCACTCCAGTCAGCATCAGAATAAGATGTGAGATCAGAGAGTGAGGACTTGTACAAGTGTAAGCCGAAACGAAGAGTACCTTATACATATCGCAAAATACGTTTGAGGGCATTCATATGTTTATCCGTCGGGCTGTGCATATGTAAGCATATTTGTTGTACGACATAGATATATTTAGTCTCGTGAAAGTGAGTTACTGCAACGCTCCTGCTAAACTGCGATAGTGAGTCGGGTTGGCATATAGAGAACCTGAAGAGGCACTGAGTTTAGAATTAGTGTCCACCGGTGTGTGGGTTGGTTTGTAAGACGTCATGCCTGCTCTATTAAGAATCTCTTCGGCATACTTCCTTTGACAAAAAAATGGGCCAAGATTTGGTGATGTAAGTACGGAGGGGTGAGTGAAGGTACGTGGGACTGAATTCGGCAGGGAACTAGTTGACTCGAAAATGGATGTGAAATAGGGGTTCTCGGGTTAGGTGTTACTGCCGGGTATGTGGTGTTTTGGGACTGTTTCAGGTAGTTTGGTGAGGAGTCAGGCTTAGACACTTTGTGGGGTCGTTGAGGGTGTGTTGAGGGTTATTGTGGTGGTCGGGGTTCAATGAGTATATGGTGGCAAGGCCATGGAATAGAACCTGAAACAGTGAGGTTCTCAGTTTATCGGCTACTGCCAGGTAGTGGGGATGTGGGGGCTGTATCGGGTATTTATATAAGGAATTGGGTAAAGGCATTTAATGGGGCAGTTCTATACTGGTTGATGGTGATCTTGATGATCGGGGTTTGATGGCTGGATGGTGGTAAGGCGACGGTACAGAGCTGAAATAGTATGTTCCGGTAAAGTGTGTTATGCAGACAGTTTGTTGTTGTCAGATTTGGACGGGAAATTGGGAATGGTTTCGAGGGTTGGCCCTTGGAGTGGATGTTTGTAAGGTACTATGGAATGTGGTGGGGGAAAGAACGAAATGGCTTGGACAAGGAATGCACACGGGATGCAAAGTACAAACCCGAGGTCACACCAAGTGTTGGACGGTCAATATGGCTTCGATAATGACAAGGGGTTTTAATGCCCATTTCGACACCAAAACGGGGTGACCAATTTAACAAGGTCTAGTCTGAGGTTTCTAAGTGCAATGCTCGTGAACAATCCGAGTGAGGGTGGCCGGAAAACCTTATGATAGACCCTAGGTTTGGGTTTGGTTGGACCACACAGTTCCAACATCTACCTATGCCGAGGGGGTTTCTTAAACTTTAGTTTTGATTAGGTCACATAGTCCTAACCAAGACTTACACCAAAGGGAAACATTAGCTTGGGTTTAACTAGGTCACACAGTCCTAGCTTCAACTTACACTAAGGGGTTTGGCTCACATAAGAACCAAAGGTCCTCCCAGAGAACCAACGAAGAATAACAATCTCCGATTGAAAGACTTAGCAAAGATGAGTAAACACTCAAGTTTTATATTCAGCATTCTTTCTTTTACAATGGCCTAAGGCCTATATTTATAGTACAAAATAGACTATTGTAGAAGAAAACTAAGGGACACAAATTGCTTGGGAGTTTGGTCAAGTGTGAACAGATTTGGAGTGACTGGGAGACTAAAGTGTTTCGGCCACCTATTCCTCTTCTCTAGGCCAATATTGAGGTCTCCCATGTAACCATATTCATGAATTTGTTAGCTCATAAATTCCTCCAACAACCTCATCTTCTTGAAATGTGTTGGAAACTTCTATTCTTGGCATTAATTTTGATGATCATATCGGCTAACTTCTTCATCACCCCTTGGATGATTTTGAAGACTTTAATGTAGCTAAATTCATGAACTAGTTGGTTCATGAATTGTCTTCTTGGTAGCCTTAACTTCTAGAACATTCTTGTCCTTGCCACCTTGTCCTTCTTACACTCTTCTCGGTCTTGTCAACTTGTAGGAAGACCTCTCGGCCTTGTCACCTTATTACATAGCTCATTAAATGTGTCCTAATGAAAACCAACAGCTAAGCTAAGAACTAAAGGAAAATAACAAGCTAAAAGAAAAAAACACGGTCTTCGGCCAAGACCTACATACAAAGCCGAATATAAACATGTTCTTGAATCTTCACATAACAAGCCCTATTTCATTACATTTTCCATGCCATAATAAGCACATTATCATAGGTTGATTGACCATCTTTGGAATTCCAGACTTGTCCACTCAAGGATCAAATTGGAACCTTGAGTTATCAGGGATTTTTACATCAATCTCCCCTTATTTGAAAGAATTCGTCCTCGAATTCTCGTCATTTAAATATGAGGATAATTTATTAACACGAAATATTGAACCTCCATATGCACCCAGAAGTTTTTCGTTGTAGGTGCTTCTCCTGAACCAGACTAAGGTCTTGCAAGGGCTATCCGTACATGACATTAGATCGTTTCTTCCTTCCGTGAGTGTAGTCAAACCACACGGTCCGAATACAATCCAAACAAAACCAAGCCAAATAAAACGTTCCCTTTTATCCAAGGGTCTCACCAAATAAAATTCCTTGTGGTAGGTACAAAACTTAACCCGTGAGCCCACCAATCTTCCACTAGAGAAGGTAATGGATTCCTTGTCTTGAATTGAGCCGGTACCAATACCAACTCTTTTAACATCACGGAAAACTCCACCTTGTACCTCAACCTTCGGAATATGGGCAGCAAAAGGACCACAAACATGGATGGAATGTTGGCAAGAAGAAGTCAAGTCATGTGAGTTTCTTTCCCCACTTACATTGGTATGCTCGGAGGGGAAAGCTTCCATTGTGTATGGATTCTCATACGTGCCTTCGGGTGAGGCTATGGATCTCATGGAGGGTGAGAGTATTTCGTGCACGCAGCTCATGGAAGAGCTTGGAAACAACCATGATCCAAGTGGCACCACAAATTTTGTGTCGCAAGTAGAATAAGGAAGCCGTGTATCAACCACTCGTTCACTAGAGGAGGCCATGGATTCTTGGTCTTGAAGTAAGACAATTCCAATATCATTTTCACAAGGTTCGTAAGAGGAGCAGTAAGGGCTCAAATTTTTTGAGTGAATTGGTGAGGGAAGGAAACCGAATCACGGAAACCTTTTGCCATACTTCCATTCAACGGTTCAGGCTAACTATAGAAATTTAATATCGTGGATGGAACGTTATGCATGCCATCGAATTGTGCGATGTAACCCATAGATGGTTGTAGCACCTTGTGGATGGAACTCACGGGAGGACTTGGGAAATTGCATAACCCAAATAGCATCACAAGCCATTCATAGCAATCATGCTTGATTTTGGAAGCCGTCATTCTTTCATCTCTTTCTTGGATCCTCATGTGTTGGTAGCCATTTCTCAACTCTATATTGGTGTACTATTTGGTCCCACTCCACTCATCAACAAGGTCTTTCAATATTGTCATAGGAAGTGTGCACCCCATGATGATGGTGTCGACCTTTCGGCCTTCAATAATTGTGTGCCAAGTTTCATTCTTTCCCGGCATCAACAAGGCATGTGTTGTGTAGGGGCTATGACTTTTTCGGTCATAGCCTTCGCCTAACAATTCTTATTCTTGGCCTTGTAATTCCTTGGTTTCTCCCGGATGGCATCCATAGTCTTGGTGAGTAGACAATGAACTTCTTGAAAATAAATCAAGAGCAAGTTCACCATCTTCCATCGATAGTATTCCGGATGCAAGATCATTTGCATATACGTCTTTCGATTCCTCCAAGAGTTCCTCCGAACCGGCATCTATTGAACTCCCCTTCTTAGTTTCTTCATCTATCCTTCGTGCATCTTCTTGCTCTTCAAGTAGTATGGGTTCCCTAATAGCCAAGGAAAATCCACACTCTCGATACTCTTCTTCAAGCATGATCCGGGAATTAGGACATTCACTTACAAAGTGTCATACCTTTTGACATTGGAAGCATTTTTTTCTTTTTTTATCCACCCCTTTTGTAACTTCTTCACGCTCTTGGGTATACAATGGATTAGCGAAAGAATTTCTTCCACTTTCTTTCTTTTTATCCTTCCTTTTAATTTCTTGCCGATACAAGGGGTTGGCAAAAAAGGTATTGCCCTTTGCTTTAGCATCCGTGGGCCTTACAAAGGACCTTGGAGTACCTTTCCTTTCAAGCCTTGGACTATTTTTCACAACTTTGACTTGGCTTTACTTACCATAGCATGCCTTGCAAATTATTCTCTCAAGATTTGCGCATGTTTCGCCAAAACATCTCTTACGACCTTCCGTAGTTCTTATTTGTTTATGTGAGCCATAGCGTCAAAAAATAGGACGGGATGGTCTTGCTATGATACCAATTTCATGTAAGTACGGAGGGGTGAGTGAAGGTAAGTGAGGCTGAGTTCGGCAGGGAACTAGTTGACGTGACAATGGATGTGAAATAGGGGTTCTCGGGTTAGGTGTTACTGCTGGGTAGGTGGTGTTTTGGGACTGTTTCGGATAGTTTGGTGATGAGTCGAGCTTAGACACTTTGTAGGGTAGTTGAGGGTGTATTGAGGGTTATTGTGGTGGTTGGCGTTCAGTGAGTATATGGTGGTAAGGCCACGAAATAGAACCTGAAATAGTGAGGTTCTCGATTTATCGGCTACTGCTGGGCAGTGGGGATGTGGGGGCTATATCGGGTTTTATACAAGAAATTGGGTCAAGGTGTTTTATGGGGCGGTTCTAGACAGGTTGACGATGATCTTGATGATTGGGGTTTGATGGTTGGATGGTGGTAAGGCGACGGAACAGAGCTAAAACAGTAAGGTTACGATAATGTGTGTTATATGGACAATTTGTTGTTGTCAGGTTTGGACGGGTAGTTAGGAATGGTTTTGAAGGTTGGCCCTTGGGGTGGATGTCTGTAAGGTACTGTGGAATGTGGTGGGGAAAAGAACAAAGTGTCTTGGACAAGGAATGCACACGGGATGCAAAGTACAAACTAGAGGTCACACCAAGTGTTGGACGGTCGATATGTAGCTAAAGTAATGACCTACTTGGTTCATGAATTGTCTTCTTGGAAGCCTTAACTTCTAGAACATTCTTGTCCTTGCCACCTTGTCCTTCTTACACTCTTCTCGGCCTTGTCAACCTGTAGGAAGACCTCTCGGCCTTATCACCTTATGATATGGCTCATTAAATGTGTCCTAATGAAAACTAATAACTAAAGGAAAATAACAAGTTAAAAGAAAAACAAACATTGTCTTCGGCCAAGGCCTACATACAAAGCCGAATATAAACATGTTCTTGAATCTTCACGTAACAAGCCCAATTCCATTCCATTTTCCCTGCCATAATAAGCACATTATCATAGGTTGATCGACCATCTTTGGAATTCCGGACTTGTCCACTCGAGGATCAAATTGGAACCTTGAGCTCTCGGGGATTTTTACATCATTTGGACAAAACAATACTGAGAAAAGTCTAAATAGTCGCCAGTTTCACTATCGGGTTGAAAGTTTCATCACAATCCACTTTCACCTGTTGAGACCTGCCATCACCTACAATACAGGTCTTGTGCCTCTCAAAATAACCATCAGAATTCTTTTTATGTTAAAAAATCCACATAGAACGAATAATATTAACATTAAGAGGACGATGTACTAGATCCCACGTCTAACTTTCAATAAGAGCATTATATTTGTCAATTATTGTATTTTTTCAATTAGGATCGAACAAGGCATCTTTTGGATTATGAGGAATAGGGGAAGGGGCAACCGAAGTGGACAAATTAAATAGTCGTTTAGGTTTGGAAATTTCGTGCATAGCACGGGTTTCCAACCGTTGGAGGTTGGACGACGATTGGGAGGTGGTGGCCGAGATGTGGCAGCGGGACTGTGAGTAGGATCTGGAGTGGGGGGTGTTGCCGAGACGGGGAAGTGGTGTCGGGGAGAGAGATGGTTGGCCGAGATTGAATGTCATGAAGGGCTATTTCGAGGCTCGACTGGCCAAGAGGTAGCCGAGACGGAAGGCTGTGACGGGTTGGTCCGAGGCTCCCGTTGTAGGGCTGGGTGGATTGCCCGCCTCTAGACAACAACGATGGTGCCGATTGCCGGTGATGATGATGACTGATTTTGCAAGTGATGGATTATAAGCAGATTTAGACTATCATTTAGGAAGTCATAGGAGTTTGGAGGTGGAGAATTGAGTTTGGCGAAGGGGAATTGTGACTCATCGAATATGACATGCCTAGAAACGATTATTTTTCAACTTGACAAGTCGTAATAATTATAACCTCTATGATTTGGGGGGGGGGGGGGGGGGAGGGGTAACCAAGAAAGACACACGGGGATGATCGAGGTTGCATCTTGTTGATTTGAGAGGGGGTAGCATAGACATCCGAAAGTTTGTAAATGCTTATAGGAAGGATTTCGAAGATAGAGAACTTGAGTGGGTGACCTATGTTTGAGAGACTTGTTTGGGAGAATGTTCAAGAGATATGTTGCCATTGAGAGTGCGTAATGCCAAAAATAGGGGGATAGGGGTGTGGGTAAGGAGGGCACGAATTAAGTTATTTATGGTTTTAATTTTCCGTTCAGCTTTTCCATTTTGTGGAGAGGTATGTGGACAGGGAAATGAAAAATAAGGTCGTGTTTGGCGCAGAACAATTTGAATTGTTGATTATTGAATTCCTTTCCATTGTCACATTGAAAACATTTGATATTTTTGTTAAAATTATCTTTATGAAAGCACTAAAGGACAAAAAATAAAATAGACTTGGGACTTATTACCAATGGGAAAAGTCCATAGAAAGTTGAAATAATCATCTAAAAACAACACATAATATATATGCCCGGTCGTGCTTAAAATGAGAGAAGTCCATAAATCACTATGTATAAAATGGAAATTTGACATGTTTCCTAAAAGCGCAAGATTCACAGACAGGAGTAGTAAAGACATGTTTGCACTGAATAAATTTATTTTTGCTAAGAGAGCGTAAAACAAAATCTCTCAGATATCCTAATCTATTATGCCATAAAGAAAATGAAAGAGCTGCAAGGGTTGATAGAGAGGAGGCTAGATGTCCAACGGTGGTGGTGATAGGATAGAGGTCCCCATTATTGTCACATATCAATATTCATGTCCATGTCATAGGTCATTCACAGAAAAACCAAAAGGATAAAATTCAAGGAAAATATTATTGTCGGTTGTGAAATGACTCACATAGATTAGATTTTTAATAAATTTTATAGTATGGAGGACATTATTTTAGACCAACGATGGATGCGGTGTGGAGAGGGATGATTGTCCATAACCTCGAATGGGAATGCCTTGTCCACTACCAATAATAATATTTCGATTTAAATTGCTCATATTGAAATAAGACGAGAGAATACCTTGGGATGTTGTTATATGAGATGTGGCGCCAGTATCCATGTACCAACCATCGTCTGGTGCATTGAGAGACATCGTGTTCATAGCCGCCTCAATATCCGTCGATGCATAGGTTGAAGGAGGAGAGACATGTGCAAGGTATGCCTGCTACGGACGTGCATTGAGGATGTTTGGCTAGGGCTGTCAGGCCGAAGGTAGGGCCTGGGATGACGTCAGAAAGGGACATGGTGGAGAAGCCCAAGACGATCGGGACCACGCAGCCCATGGTGAGTAAGCAGCCCACGGCAGAGGCTACTGCCATTACTGCTAGCTGCCGGCCGGCGGGGGCTGCCCTCTGCCACCGCTGCTACTGTTTTTGGTTCGGCCACCGCGGCTTCGGCTGAAATTTCTCCCTTTGCTATTGGTCTGAGATTGTGAGCCACATTTAGGATCATTGGCTTGTCGGTGTTGCGGTACAGAGGCCGAGCCCATCGGGTAGGTAATTGTGCCATCAGTGGTCATGAGGGCGGCATCGGCAGTGATTTCATTGGCCGCGGCCCATTTGGTTTTCCGTGTTTCTTCAAGGATGAGTTAGGAATGGGCCTTATAGAATGGAGGCAGTGACGTGCTTTGTTGAAGGATAGTAGCAACACCGTCATAAAATTCATTCAAACCTTCAATGAGTTGCATCACCAATCGTTGATTGGTGACCGGTGCACCGACGTTGGATAGTTGATCGACAATCATCTTAAGCTCTTGACAATAGGCTGATGCATTAGGAAAATGGTCCATCTGAATGTCTTTGAATTGATTTTCCAAATACAAGGCACGTTGTGTCTTGTTATCGTGAAAGATACTTTCCAATCGCTCCCTAGTTTGTTGTGTAGTAACGTCAATTTCAATGATTGTATGCAATAGGTCGTTCGAGATTGTGCCTTAGATCCATTGTAGAAAAACAACATCTAGACTGACCAAATTTCGTCATCATGTTTCTCTAGGGGTTCGGCTGTGGGCTTTGATTTTGGAGGTATGATGTGATCGATGACTTTGTATACACGACAATGGATCTTAAACAGTTCCCCCAAGAGAAATACTGAACTTTTACCATCTCAAGAGTTATGGGAATGAAGTTCTTGATGTTGTTGACTGCAAAAGCAGGATAGAATTTAGATTGTTCAGCCAATGAAAATTGGGAAAGAAGAGGGGAGGAGATTTTTTTCTTCAAGAATTGGAAGAAAAATGGGAGAGGGGGTATGTCGGCAAAAGAGGGTGGCTGCCGAGAGGGGGGCGACGGCTGGGAAGAAATCAGGGTTTGGCTTCCGATACCATAAAGGAATATGTTCCCTGCCTTTCATTGATAATTCTATACAATATATATAGTGTTACATAATTATTTACATGGCTACAAACTAGGCAACTAAATCTTCCTAATTACAATTGTAATATAAATTTACATAATATAAAAGATATACAAAATATTTTAATATTCTATCAATGGTAATATATAAGATATGGTAATATTCTATCACCGATAATATTATTGATGTTAGACACTCGTAGAGGCTTTTGTAGACCTATGTGGTATGTGTTGTCAGTTGTACAAGTGTTGTATAATGTCCAGTTGTGGGATGATTTGTATATGTTGGGATACGAAGCCCTATATGTTATATATATCTTTTAGGTTGTTGATTATCTGACATTTTTTGTGATTCTCATTTTATCAGGTGTTCCTCTGTGTTGGAAAGTTATATATGTCAGTTCCACAAGTTTTACAGGTTGGTTTGCTCAGTCAAGTAAGGCATTGGGTACCGGTCCTCCTCCCGAAGTTTGGGGCATGACAATTTCATGCTACATATGCTCTCAATTAGTATTGATTATCTTATTTCTAATTTTGTTGTCGGGTGTTTCCCCAAAATATAAGGGATCGAGTTTCATGTAGTGAGTTTTTTGTTTCGGTGACTGAGAAAACTTTTCGGCAATGAAGTTTCATTTTCTGTTTATAGATTTGGATTAGTTTTTATTTATATATCTGTAATTTTTTTTGAGAAAGTAATCTGTGAGAGATAAAGAGAAGAAAAGCTATTACTTTTAGGGTGTGTTCAGTATGGAGGAAAATGTTTTCCTGGAAAATGAATTCTTGGAAAACAAGTGAATTTGTTTCTTATTTTCTCATGTTCGTTTGGTTAGTATCAAAAAAGTGATATTGTTACTTATTTTCTCTTCGGTTTGTTAGTAGAAAATATTTTTTGGAAAATACTCAATCAAGCCTCGTGCAACCTTACCACCCCACACCCACCTACCCCTCCCTCCTAATTTTATATTTCATATATTTTATTTAATTTAATTTTTATAAAAAATTCATAAAAATGAGAAATTTTTCTTACCCCCACTCCCGCCCCCTTGCCCCCCCCCCCCCAACCACCACCCACCAACACCAAATTTAACCATGCAATTTTTTTATAAAAGTAAAATAAAATATATGAATTAGAAAATTCGGGTGGAGGGGGAGGTTGGTGGGTGGTGTTAGAAAAAAAAAAACCAAGAGAAAAGAAACTTTTTTATTAAATTTTTTCGAAGGGTGGGGGTCGCAGCGGGTGGTGGTGTAGAAAACCAAAAATAGCACCCGCGCTTGTGTAGCAAATGATTTTTAAAAAAAAACTTTTAATATTTTTTTGGAATGGGGGGGTGTTTCTGGGGTTGGCGTGGGGGAGGGGGTTTGCAGTTGCGGGGGTGGGGGAGTGGTACAGAAAATAAAAGAATAATATTTTTAGGGGGGGGTGGATAGGGGTGAGGGTGCATAGCGTGGTTGGAGTGGTTGGAGTTTGGTGTTTGAGTGGTGGTGGGGTAGTTGCTTCAATGTCACTTGTGAGACTTGTTTTCCCTACTTTCATTAGGGAAGTCATTTTCCTCATTTTTGAGGAATTTATTTTCTTAAGAAAAATATTTTCCAATTTTTTTTTTATCAAATGAACATGAGAGAATTGGAAAACATTTTTCTCCATACCAAACACACCCTTAGACTATGCAAGTTTGGCTGGAGGGGAGGTCGCTGAATTTATTTGTGGTCACTGTTGGTCTACTCTAGTGGAAGAAGATCTGAAACGTTGGTGGCTTTTGGAGTGGGGGAGCGACGATTATTAATAGTGAAGGCTATGGACTTGTGGTGCTGGAAGTGTTGGCGTCGCCAACGGTGCCAGCTCCGGGTGCGAATGTCACGCTCCAAATCTGAATGAGGCGGGCCCAGGAGCGGATTTACCTTAGGCCGAGGGGGTCACGTGACATTGATTCGTCGGAAAATTTTACTAAATAAGTATGTATTGTAAAAAGGCAAAACCACAAATAGATGATATATTGAAGAAAGGGACACTGCTTGACACAATGAGCTCCACAACTCATTTTGTTAGGTGCCTTAGTTTAACTTAGACCACGCGAGATAGAAGATCTGCAACTTCATTTGTTTTTTTGTAAAAGAATAATATGTTGCCCAAATTCGAACCGCTAACCTCTTGAACATCAATAAAGGTATGAACCAATTTGTCTAAACAAATATTTGTTAGTTATTGCTAATTGCAAATTTAGATCATGTAGACTTTATGGTGTTGTGCTACTTCTTTTCCTTTCACTTTCTTTCTCATCAGACGCTAATAAAATTGATTAATAATGATTTTGTAAAAGTGTAACGATCCATCCAGTCGTTTTTAGATAAAGACCCTTATCTGCCTATTTTACCATTCCCATAGACACTGTATGGGGTTTTTGATGCGCGATGATGGGTGGCACGGAGCCCGAGGTTCATTTATGTGATTGTTGGATGAAAAATCCAAAATAAGAATCTTAGAGTTGATTAGTTTGACTCAAAGTTGACTTTTGAGTATATGGGTTCGTTTCCCGGTTCCTTCGCTTCCGATAGTTTCGGAGGGTCATTTATGACTTAGTCAATTCATTGGTTCACTTCTCAAGACAATCAAATGTACTTTGTGGCGTTATTTATGAAATTGTGATATTTGGTTATTTTGGGTGATTCTTTATAAAAGTATGTCTTAGCTCGGTTAAATGAGATTTTCGAGGGTGCAGGTGATTTCGTAGCACTATTTACCTTGGGGGAGCATGTCTGGAGGCTCTAGGGAGTGTTTTTGGTGTTTGATGGAAGTTTTTGTAAAATTTCATTTTTGTTGGTGTCTGGTGTCCGCCCCACCGATATAGTTGTCCGCTTCTACGTGTCCGCATCTGCGGATGTTGGCTCGCAGAAGCGGGATTTGAGATTTTGTTATTCCACCCTAGTGGTTTTCACGTAGAGGTGAATTTGCTTCTGCAGGATCTTGTTCTGCTTCTGCGTCGAGGCGAGCTGTCAAGTGATTGTGCCTCAACGAGCTCTTTTTTGCCAGAGCGAGATCGCGCCTGTAGAGTTGATTCCGCAGGGGTGGAATCACTGTATCAGAAAACCTAATAAATTCTCTAGATCGAAAACACTTTCCCAAAATATCATTACCTCAGTTCTAGAGTTGTTTAAAGGGGATTTTTGAAGGTTTTGGCTAAGTTCTTCATTAGAGGTAAAATTCATCACCCTTTTATGATTTTAATTACTATTTTGAGGTCAATATTCTTGTTATGGACTATAAAATTGGGGAAGATGAGCTCTAGTTTTCATGTGAGAATAAGAAAGGAGGAAGCTTTGATTCAATGGTGTAATATGGATTAGTTTGTCTTAATATTATGAATAAGTATTGATATATGATAGATGATCATGTTGTAGTGGTTAATTCGATTATGGAAACCCTTCTCTATTTGGGAGAAATTTTAGGGTTTGTAAAATTGGGGTTTTTTTCTTAGATTATTCAATTGAGGGTTCGATGGGGGTTAGATTTCAAATTAACTTAAGGATATAACTAGTTATCATGTTTAAAAGCTCTTTGAGTAATAAAGTTTAGATTTTGACACCGCGGACCCGGGATTGGTATTGGGTGTCTTTGGTATGTTTGAAGGACTAAGTCCATGTGTAGTGTATTAGCCTTATATTGACAAATAGTCTATGCGTGTTAGACTACGATTATCACGAGGCGCTCCGAAAGGGCAAGGCCAGCACAGAGAGTTGATTTCACGTGGCACATGCTCAACTCTGAGGTAGGCTATGGTTTACTTTATTAGACTCAAATAGAAGTACATAATCAATTATAAATGTTAAAGGGTGTTGGGCGTGTTACGCCCTATTTTGAACGGGTCTAACATAGTTTGCAACTTCCCGACTCTTCTACCTGGTTTAAAAGAGTTAGAGTCGCCACCTAATTTCTAAGGAAAATCAGTAAACCTATATGCATTTGTGAATCTACTCCGTTTATGATCTGCGAAATCTATGAGATTCTAGATAAGTGTTTTATTTACCCCGAGGGAAAGGTTTTAAGCATCGCTCAGAGCCTGTCCGAAAACAACCCTTAAACCTATTTTAACTGAACACTAGAGGGAATTATCTATCTGTTTATCATTATTATTACATGTTTTAAAAAAGTCTTGATTTTATAAAAGATACTCTAAGTGATGGTCTGCTAAGTATGAAAATTTTATATAGTGTATAAATGTATGTATATCAAGTATATATAAAGAATGTATAAAAGAGTGTAAAAGAACGTACCTTGTACGTATAAAATTGTATCTTTTGATATAAGAAGTTTATATTTGTTAGTATAAAGAATGTATACAACTATATAAAGAATGTACAAAAGGTATAAGAGACTATGTAAAGTATGTCTATCAAGTATATAAAAATGTATGTACATATATAAAAGGATCTATGTATATAATGTACATAATGTATTTCAAGGAAAGAAGAGTGTATATTGGACACATAATGTACAAGGTATTGTATAACTATGTATAAAAGGAATGTATATTGTCAGTATGGACAATGTATAACAAATAAATAAAATTGTAAAAATGTATGTAAAGAAATTTATATAATTGTTTAAAGAAAATAAAAGGTTGTATATGAAAGGATGTAAAATATATGTTGTAAAAAATGTATTTAAAGTGTATAAAGAATATGAAATAAAGAATGGGCGAATATTTTCTTAAACGTCAAAAGTGTGAATTAATTAACCAAGCACTTATACCAAGTTATATTTAATTCTTTTATGAAAGCATTTACGGCCTAAGTCTTCCCTAACGCAAATGACAAGCTTTAAAATTAAACACATAAGATAGCAAATAAATAAAGTTTCCACTATACTATAAGTTTATGTTTTGTACAATTTTGAAGAATACGAAAATCAAATATAAACAGTGATGCGACGAAGATCTTCGGGTTTCTTCCGAGTGTCATTTTCGGTATGTATCTCCGGATACCTATATAAACACTTAGTAAAAGTGTTAGTAAGAAAATAAATATTTATTAAATGACGTTAAGATTTAATAAGTAAACTAAAAATAAAATTTTGTACAGGGGAGGCCTTGAAAATTAGACGGAGATTCTTTCATCGGCCATTTTAGTTTAGTATTCGCCCAAATAAATTTAAATAAATGCGATAAAAAGATAAAAGTACTGTTGGCCGCCGGAAGCATTTTCGAGCACAAAACCAACATTCATTGATGTAAAAGAAATGTTAAAATAATCTGAAAATCAGTAGCAATAACACAAGTAGTAGCATTTTGCCGGAGACGACGTGTAACACCTCGTACCTCTAAACTAAGCCATCTTTATGATTCTCTATTGGCAGAAAGTGATCAATAAAGGCATCTGCAAACTCATCCCAAGTTGCTGGAGGTGCATCTTTCCCGCGGGACTGCTCCCAAGACTCATACCAGATGTTAGCAACATCCTCCAACTGATAAGCTCCAAACTTTGCTGCCTCTACCTCATTAACATCCATTACCTGAAATATTTTATAAAGTCCATCAATGTAATCTATGGATCCTCTGTCTTGCTTGACCTTGTGAACACTGGAGGGTCCATACGAAGAAACTCACGAGTCCTGAAACTAGATGACTCCCCATGAGTTCTCATACTTGTAGTTGTTCCTTGTCGTTGGGCTTGAGCAGTTACAAGCTGGGTGAGCAACTGAATAGCTCCCCTAACATCCGAATTAGTAGAACTGGACGGCGAAACTGGGATCTCCGCAGGCCTAGTGGTATCAGGTGGGGGTGTTGTACCCTGATTGGCTCTCTAAGCCTGAACATATTCCTCACGAGCAGCACTAGTAGCATCTCTCTTGCTTGTGGTTATTTTCCTTTTCGTACATATTTTCTGAAATACGCAATACACACTAGTTAGAAGGATGTCCTAAAGGTATAGCTCTAACTACACGATCTAGAGTATGGAAGAAGTGAGACAATCTTAGATGTCTTGGTGGTCAACTGTTTACATGTGTGGAGCCCTCACACATAAAAAGTGACTCCACTGGACACGACTTCATAGACTCTCTAAGACACTTGAACCTGGGGCTCTGATACCAAGCTTTGTCACGTCCTGAACCATGGTCTGGGCGAAACATGACACTCGGTGCCTAATTGCATGTGACCGAATGAACCACATGGCTTGCTTGTCAACATGGGCATCAAAACATACACTAAATATGATAATGAAAACGTGTAAATCATAATAATAAATTTATAATCTTAAAGTATATTGCAAATATCTTCAGTTTGTCTCTTTGGCAAAGTATGCTCCACATATGGTCTCAGACATGAGGGCCAGAGTTAGGTGTTTTGTGTATGATCTTGATCCCCATTTATTTGATGTAGCTAATATCACATCTCAAAACATAGAGATGACTATTATGAAGATGGTTGCTTTCGTACAAGGTAATGAGAGTAGGTTAAAGGAAGAAGAGGCTTTGCAAAAAGAGAAGGACATGGAGTTTAACAAGAGAGCCAAGTCTTCAAGTCACTTCAGTCATGGGAGTGTCGCCTGGGTATGGATGTGTTTTTTAGGTGTGGCAGGCGAGGTCACTTTCAGCGAGACTGCCCATAAGCGAGGTAAGGTACAGGAGGTAACCCCTTTGTTGCTAAGAAGTTTGAGATAGAACCAGAAAAGTTACTCGATCCTTTTGAGGTATCCACTCCAGTTAGAGAGTCAGTTTCAGCCAGACGAGTATATCGGGGTTGTCCAGTTAAAATCTATCACCGCATTACCATAGCCGATTTAGTAGAGTTAGATATGGTATACTTCGACGTAATCATATGTATGGATTTGTTATCTTCATGTAATGACACAGTAGGGTGTAGAACCAAAATTTTCAAATTCGAGTTTCCCGGTGAACCAGTCATAGAATGAAAGGGTGATGCAGTAGCACTCATTGGGTAGATTTATTTCCTATCTCAGGGCTAGAAAGATGATATTTAAAAAATACATTTGCCATCTAGTTCGGGTCAGGGATACATATACACATACCCCGACTCTTCAGTCCGTATCAGTTATCAATGAGTTTTCAAAAGTCCTTCCAGAAGATCTTCTCGGAGTTCTTCCCGATAGGGAGATTGAGTTTGGAATTGATCTACATCCCGGAACTAAGTCGATATCTATTCTGCCATACAGAATAGCTCCAGCAGAGTTGAGAGAATGAAAAGCTCAGTTGAAATATCTCATTGATAAGGGATTTATTAGACCAAGTGTCTCATCTTAGGGTGCACCCGTTTTGTTTGTTTGAAAGAATGATGGATCTTTGTATATGTGCATTGACTACTGGCAGTTGAAGAAGGTTACCATTAAGAAAAAATATCCTCTTCTAAGAATCGATGATTTATTTTACCAACTTCAGGGTGCTCAGTCTTATTCTAAGATTGACATCAGATCAGGGTACCATCAGCTTAAGGTTAAGGAACTTGATATTTTGAAAACCGCCTCTAGAACTCGTTATGGTCATTTCAAATTTTGTGTCATGTCATTCGGTTTGACGAATGCCTCAGCTGCTTTTATGGATCTTATGAACATGGTCTTCAAGCCTTATCTTGATATTTTCGTCATTGTCTTCATTGATGATATTCTAGTCTATTCCCATAGCGAGGCTAATCATATAGAATATCTCAAAATAATGTTGCGAACACTTAAAGACCATGAGCTTTATGCTAAGTTTTATAAGTGTGAATTTTGGCTTAAGTAAGTGGCATTCTTAGGCCATGTGATTTCATGCGAAGGCGTCCTTATAGATTTTTAGAAAATAAATGATGTTAAGAATTGGCCCAGACCCACCTCTGTTTCAGATATTCGAGTTTCTTGGGTCTGTCAGGCTATTACTGGCACTTCATAGAAGGTTTTTCTTCCATCTCAGCTCCATTGACTCGATTGACTCAGAAGAAGGTCAAATTTCAATAGTCAGATGCCTATGAGAATAGTTTCGAGGAATTGAAAATGAGGTTGACTTCTGCTCCAGTGTTAACATTGCCAGAGGGAACCAAGGGGTTCACAGTATATTCTGATGCTTCAGGAATTGGTCTTGGGTGTGTTTTACTGAAACATGGTAAGGAGTTCACGTTGACATTTTCACCAATCACAAGAGCCTTCAATATATTTTCAAGAAGCGGGAGTTGAGTCTCAGACAGAGGAGATTGCTCGAATTGATAAAGGATTATGACGTTGATGTTCTCTACTATCCAGGAAAAGCAAATGTGGTAGCCGATGCTCTTAGTTGGCGATCCATGAGAAGTTTAGCTTATGTTGATGGAGGTGAGAGAAGCATGACGAAGGAGATTCATCGACTAGCCAGTCTAGGGGTTCTAGTCATGGACTCCGAAGATGGCGGTGTTGTTGTTCAAAATAAGTTTGAATCCTCCTTAGTAGCCTAGGTGAAGGAGAAGCAGTTTAGTGATCCCTACTTGTTGCAACTGAAAGAGGGGATTCACAAGCATAAGACTACGACTTTTGAACAAGGGGGAGATGACGGTACTTTGAGGTACCTAGGCAGGTTATGTGTTCCAGATGTAGACGAACTTAGAGATCGAATCATGGCAGAAATGCATAATTCCAGGTATTCTATTCACCCAGGTTCCACAAAGATGTATCATGATCTTAAGGAGATTTGTTGGTGGAACGATATGAAGAGGAATGTGGCAGATTTTGTAGCCAAGTGTTCGAATTATCAGCGGGTGAAAGCCAAGCACTAGAGGCTTGGTAGGTTGGCTTATAATATTGATATTCCAGTTTAAAAATGCGAGATGATAAACAAGGACTTCATAACAGGTCTACCCCGCTCAGACCGAAGGCATGATTCCATTTGGGTGATTGTGGACCGACTTACCAAGTCAACCCACTTCTTGCCAGTTAAAATCATAGATTCAGCAAAGGATTATGCTAAGTTTTATATCCAAAAAATTGTTAGACTTCATGGGAACCAGTGTCCATTATTTCATATCGTGGTGCTTAGTTCACAACACACTTTTGGAAGTCCTTCCAGAAAAGATTAGGTACCAAGGTAAATCTCAGCACAACTTTTCACCCTCAGACAGATGGTCAGGCAAAGCGTAATATTCAGACTATTGAGGATATTTTGAGGGCATGTGTTCTCGATTTTAAAGGTAATTGAGATGATTATTTGTCTCTCATTGGGTTTTCTTACAGTAACAATTACCATACTAGTATTCAAATGGCACTATTTGAAGATTTTTATGGGCGAAGGTATAGATCGCCAATTGGTTTATTCAAAGTTGGTGAGGCAGAATTGTTAGGACCAAACTTGGTCTATCATGCTTTGGAGAAAGTCAAGTTGATTCAGGAGCATTTGGAAATAGCTTAAAGTCGCCATAAATCTTATTCAGATGTGAGGCATAGATACTTGGAGTTTCAAGTTGATGATTGGGTATTTCTGAAAGTTTCACCTATGAAAGGTGCCATGAGATTTGAAAAGAAAGGGAAGCTCAATCCCAGGTACATCGGACCTTACATGATTTTGAGGAAAGTTGGCCAAGTGGCTTATGAACTTGAATTGCCACGAGACTTAGTTGCTATGTATCCAGTGTTTCATTTATCCATGGTGAGGAAGTGTGTGAGAGATCCATCATTGGTTGTTCCTACCGATTCCATTACGGTTAATGATGGTCTCACCTATGAAGAGGTCCTTATGGCTATTTTGGATCGTCAGATTCAGAAGTTGAGAACTAAGGAAGTTGCCCTCAGTGAAAGTTTTGTGGAGAAGTCAGAATGTTGAGGAGGATACATGGGAAGCCAAAGAAGACATGAAGTCCAAATATCCGTATTTATTTGAGGAGCACGTAGAAAACGATCAAGGTAAATACCTTCAGTATTCATGTCCCTTGCGTATCCATGTCTTATGTTTCATATTCATATATTCAATACTCACGTCCCATGTTCATGTTTTCATGTAATCATGTCATTATGTCCCATTTTTCATGTCATGATTCTTCACGGTCACGTACTCATGCTATGTCCAGTTCTATTCATAACCTTGACCCATCATTCGAGGATGAATGATCCCAAGGGGGACATATTGTAACACCTCGTACCTCTAAACCAAGCCATGTTTATGATCCAGGAGTTTAGGAAACCAAAACGGGGAGTTTAAGTTGAAAGAGCAGTTTCAGCTCTGTAGATTAAATTTGACGCCAGGATTCTACAGACCATAAATTATTCTACGACCTGTCAAAATGAACCGTCAAATTCAAATTGATGGCATGCTGTATATTCTATGGACAGTCAAAATTTATACGGCCCGTCGATTTCCACAGTCTCAGAACTTCAGTTTTTATAACTCTCTGGAAATTTTCAGAAATAACAGTACGATCCAATTATACGGATCGTACAATTTTTGACGGTCCAGACCCAGGACGTCAAATTATTAACGGCTAGTCAATTTCTTCCGATAGCAAATAGTATAAATACGAGGCTTAATTCTAAAAATCAGTTTTCACAATCCCTAAGCCCTAGAACGAATGCTCTCTCTTCACAATCATCTCCTACACCAAGGTAATTCCTTTTCATGTATTTTCTTGCGATTCTAATCAAGTATAATCAATTCCTAAGCGAAATTAAATATTTCTAACCTAGGGTTTTCAAGATAAACCCATTCTAAGGTATCAAGGTTCAAGCTTTGGGATTATCCTTTCAAGTTCAGATTTTTAGGACACGTATTGAAGCGATTAAGGTATGTAGAGCTTCTATCCATGTGGGGACATCATTGTTCTTCCCCATGTCACACGAAATTCATGAAACAAGAATTCTTCAGACCTAGAGTTTTTGCTCAAGTTCATAATAACCATATACATGTTCAATTATATATATCATGTTGTCATTATTTTACATTTATGATATGTCATTTTGATTGTCATAAACCTGTCCGTAATCCATGAACACATGCTTTGATTTCCATGAGTTCTTAAATACAAGTTATGATCAGTATTACTCAGTTCCATGAACTCCTATATGTTTCTCATGGTTTATATAAGTTATATTATGTATTTCTTCAAATGCATAATTATGAATTTACAAGATTATGTTTACAAGCTATTTCATGAAATTCATGGGCTTTCAAGCCAACTATTTTCAAGTACATATTTTGGGAGTTGCACAGATTACCGAGAAGGTTCAGATAGCTTGAAACTAGGTACACCAATGTAGGATAAGGGTCTCTCCTCTAGAGGATGATACATTCAGATTATTATTGAATCCATTATGTTCATATTCATGTTCATGTATCGTACTCCGGCAAAGTACAAGATGGCTTAGCTGATCGGGCAGAGATCAAACTCCACATTCACGCATGGTGGTTCATGTCGGTTTTGTTAATGCTCTCCCATAGATATACATATATACAATTTTTAGATATTACACATTATATTCATGTTCAGTCTCTGTTTCAGTTCATGTTCCTATTATATCATGTGCATGCTAATCTTTCAGTTGTTTTACATGTAGTACAATCAAATGTACTAACGTCCATTTGCACGGGTCCTGCGCTTCACGGTGCAGGTGCTGAGTTTCAGAAAGACGGATTTGCTCAGTAGAATTGCTTCAATATCTGTTGTTTAGTGAGCCCCATCTCATTCGGGGTGTCAGTTTAGTTATCTTCTGATTATGTATTATTAGTAGAGGTATGACAGGGACTTGTCTTGGTAAACATTTTTGCGACTCATGTTAAGAGATTTTATAGACTAGTCTAGTATCATATCATGTTAGTCATGTCATCATTATTTTCAGTCTTATCATGTTTTACTCAGATGATTCCTCTATTATATTTTCAGAATATTTTCGCAATATACTTTCAGACTATAAATTCAGTATTATGATTTATATATTTTCATTATCGTATTCAGTGTATGTTTTGATGTCCATGTTGATAAGTGAGTCATGTAGTTTTCTCGGTCACATGCAGTTAGACACTGAGTGTTGTGTTTCGCCCAGTCCATGATTCGGGGCGTGACTCGGTATTTTCCTGGAAAAAACCAAACACTAAATATGTACTTGAAAATAGTAGTGTGAAGCACGTCGGTGGCTGGTTTTGTTGTGGGTTTGGTGTTGTTGGTGTGTGGTCATCGACAATGTTTGGATATGGGTATTTGGGGCTCACCGGAGTTTGGTCGGAGCTGGCGGTGGTGATGTTCATCGATGTAACGAGTTCATCGGAGAAGAAAGTGGGGAAGAGAAGTTACAGGGTGATAAGAGGAAGTTGTGTGGAGATGGAGCACTAGTGTTGTGGTGGTGCGTCGTTGATGGTGTGGTTGGCTGCTCTAGTTCATCGGAGCTAGAAGCATCTCGCAGGAGTAGTGGTGGTTTCGCCGGTGACGGAAAAAGAGAAGAAAACAAAGTGGTGGTATTGTTGGAGTTTACCCGAGTTTAGAGCTCCGACGTTAATGTAGTGGTCGACGATGGTTTGTGGAAAGTGAAAGAGGAGGGAAAAGCCTGTGGGTTTGTAATGGTTGTCGGAGATGTAGGGACGAGAGGAGGGCGGCGATGTGTGTTATTGGAGGTTACCGAAGCTCGGAGCTCCGGCATTAGGTGGCGGCGGTGGTTTTGTGAAGAGCAGAGGAGGAGAATTAGGTCTTAGGTTTAGAAGAGAATCTGAAAAATGTATTTGTAGAAGATGTGTGTCAAAATGTGTTTATGAAAATAACCCCCCCCCCCCCCCCCTCATTTCTTTATAATACAAAACACTCCCTCCTTTTGTCCAATGAATAAAATGACACTCCATATTGTCTCCTTAGTGCACATTATTGTCCCTTGGTTATTATCCATTGGGTTATCTACCCTTTTAACTATTAGACAAGAGTTCATTAACCAAGGGATAAAGATCCCAACCCGTCATCTCGAATGTCATGTCTAACTAAATATTGACGAGACATTGACTTGATCAAATTTTTTCTCTATATTTAAAATTAATTGCTCCGACTTTCTCTGCACTAACGGACTATAAAAATTATAACTAACTAATATATATAAGTGTAAATATAAACCTATTTATTAATATATAAATTAAAAATGATTATTAACTACACAAAAATTGTATATCACGTTGTACATGTGCAGAAAATAATGATTTTAGAAAATGACAATAGAATGGATAAAACTCCTAAAATAAAGATAATCATCAATAAATCATCGAAAATGTAAAAATGCTATTTTGTGCTTCTTAACCCCTCCGAGGAGTTAATTTTAGAAATAGCGAGCTAAAATTGAGTGTCAACAGTTGCCTCTATTTGACCGAAGATGATGTAAGAGTCTTTGGGCAAACAAGTTGACGTGTACCTAATTTGTCTCGACAAAAAATTGCTAAAAGGATATGTACTAAGAAAGATGCCAGAGATTTGTAGAGCCTTTGACAATACTCTCCATCCGTCGGCAGAATTGTAATAAAAATGATAAATGGGGGAAGAATTGTTCGACAGAAAACATTCACGTACCTTTGACATCGCTTCGAAAATTGCCCCAGTATCAAGCTACGAGACGTTAGAAGGGTGTAAGGTTGTATACTTGTTGGGGGAAAGAATGAAACTTGTCCCGATATGACCGAACTCTGCATAAATCTTCCTACATATCTCGTTCAGTCCGAGAATCAGGTCAATGTAGTTCAAAAGGTGATAACTACCACATGTTGAGGCAAATTTTGATCGTCCGATCAAGATTTTGTCCAAGTGTTGTTGGAGTGGTCCTCGCAAGTGTAGGACGAATGTCGGTCGTGCTCGAATTCGGGCAACCTACATATCCCTAAGATAGGAATCAGACCGGTTATAGTTCGGAAAACTTACTGGGGAGAGAAATGATTTATTATTAAAGGGGCGACCGAACTCAGAGTCATGAATTGAAATGGACTACAGAGTTGTGTGTCAGGATCCTGATGAATACTTCGGGTTGTGTGCGAAAGCCTTGAATAGAGTGGGGTCTTGGGCTGTGTGCTAGGACCATGATGCAAACTATAATTTGTGTGCTAGAGCCTTGAATTGAATAGAATCTAAGATTGTGTGCCGAGTCCTTAATGCATACTCCGGTTTTTGTGCCGGAGCCTTAAAATGAAATGGAATCTTAGGTTGTGTGTCAGAACTTTGATGCAAACTCCGATTTATGTGTCGAAGTCTCAAAAAGATGAAATCTCGGGTTGTGTGCTGAGTTCATGATGCATACTCTGATTTATGTGTTAAGAGTTTTAACATGAAATACCTATATTTGAAGGTGGGTGTCTGACTAAAATTAAAATACATGCGTTAGAAGGTGGGCGCCTGACTGAATATAAAATATCCACATTAAGAGGTGGGCGCCTGACTGAAAGTAAAATACCCGCATTAAAAGGTGGGTGCCTGACTGAAAGTAAAATATCCACATTAGGAGGAGGGCGCCTGGCTGAAAGTAAAATACCCTCATTATAAAGTGGGTACCTAAACTGGAATTGAAATATCCATATTAGAAGGTGGGTGCCTATAAAATGTACTTGAATTAGAATACTTACATTAGAAGGTGGGCGCCTGTAAAATGTACTTTTTGTTGCATTTTTTTGTTGTTTTTGTTGTAAAGAATGTTTAAAAATGAAGAAGTGACATCTTGACTTTAGTTTGTGCCAACAATTAGTTTTGTGCATAAGAATTCCATCATTTTCTTTCCAGCTAACAGAGATTGACTTTGTGATACTTCTTATAGCTTTAAGTGGTATCTCAGACATACCTAAGTATCAACAATTTTTTTGTTCATCTTGCTTCAAGCAAAGGTTTTGAACTATACTTATCCTCGTGTTTCAAGTGCCCTCACCAGAAAGAAAGTCCTTTTTCACACATATTTCAATATTATTTTTTTTACTTTGGGACGTCTTGAGAAGTACACTCACACTCAGAAAGACGTTCAATGCATGTAGTTGTGATACCATAGGCTTAGCCGTCATGCAAATATCCACTAATATGAGAACCCTTGGCATAGGATCACGTAGGGCTTGTTATGGGTTTGTAATATAGGATTGGGAAAAGGGAAGGATATTATTTGGGTAAAGAGTGACTAATTTCTCCCTGAGCATTGCACTATATCGATGCTTGGCATTTTGTGCTCTAATGTTGATTTGCTATGAATTTGAAAGAATTGAACGAGGAGTCGTATGAGGTGAAAATCTCATGTACGATTCTGTAGAGTGGCAGTAAGGGTGACTTATCTGTCAACTTTTCCACTATCACCCCAAAAAAAAACTCTGCCTTACGTAAAGTTGCAGAGTATGATTAACCTCTGGATTTGAAATCACTATTTATATACCCGATATTGGCCATAATTCACAAGAACATTCTGTAGTCTTAGTAAGAAAACGTTTTGTTGTCCCTTTCTTTTGTACTAGTATGACTTCTTTCGCAAGTTGAAGACTTTTTTCCTTTTTTTGGAGTTCGGGGTTGTATGCCCGAGACTTTGTGGGAATTAATAGAATGGACCTGGGTTGTATGCCGAAAGTCCTGATACTAAGTTTGGTTGTATGACGGACTGTGAAAATAAAGAGGAATAATGGGTTGTATGTCCGAGATCCTGAATGATGATTGTTGATGTTTTTGGCTCTTTCTTGCTTTGGAGGTCGTTCTTTGTCTTTATTTTTCTGTGACTTTTGTATCTTTTTGCCTTTGGCATCTTCAGCTCGAATTTTTATCTGCAGTTTCATATTTCTAGTGCGCTCAGGGAGGTTAGGCCAAAAGAGGGATAGTGCGTGTAAGCACTTAGAAAGGGTATAAGATTAAGATGTGGTTTGTCAAAGAAAAGTCTTTAGGCTCAAAGGGGGGATACTAGAGATAATGTTATTTGGTAGGTTAGAGAGGCTCAAACGGATCAAAGAAAGCCTATGATCATTTTCTATACCAAGTGTTACTCATAATTTCACCTCAATAGATATTCAGGTCAAGTTCTAGATCGACAATGCAATGCAATTGAACACTATCTAAAGCTTACCACACAATGCACGTGAAACAATGTGGTTTGCTTTGTTCTTGTTTTATATCCATGCAAGAGATTTTTTCAAGTGTCACTTAAGGTGGGAAGAGAGGTACCATAAAAATCTACGGTTTACCATGAAGGCAATCCTCTCCACCATACTAATTGTTACTTGTTCTTTCTTATACACACTCCTAACTGTGTTGGTACCGACCTAGTCAAACTATGATACTAAAAACTATTTTTGTATTTTGTTGAATAAGGTTACCGAACCCAAGTAGGACTGCCTACATGTCTCATCTTGGATGAGAATTAGGTGTGCGTAGTTTTTAGATAGAATTGGAAGAAAAAATATTTTTGTGATTTTTCAAATAAAGATTTTTTTGTTTTTTGAGTAAGAACTATTTTTTTAATACGAAATACCGAACCCAAAAGGGCTGCCTATGTATCTCATCAAAAGAAAGAATCATATGTGCGTAGTTTCATGCATATAGGATAGGAGAAAGAAAATATTTTTGTGATTTTTCAAATAAAGATTATTTTTTTATTTTTTTGTGATTTTTGAGCAAGGATTTTTTTTATTTTTTTTGGTCATTTTTGAATAAGGAATACCGAATCCAAAGTAGGTTGCCTACGTATCTCATCTTTAAAGAGAATAAGGTGTGCGTAGTTCTTGTAGACAAGATAGAAGAAGAAAAAAGTGTCGATCGTAGGAGGAATTTTGAAAAGTACTCCGACAGGCGGCAAAAGAAAGGAGACTGATAGTAGGCTCAGAGCGTTGAAAATAATTTGGCCAATTGACCGAAGGGCGTGTCAATCGAAGGCATGGGTTATTGAAAATACCCCAGGAGGAAACAGATTACGGCTCAGAGCTTTGAGAAAATTCTGGCCAGACGGCCTAAAGAAAGATGTCAAACATTGACGGAGCTTCGACACTACTCCGATACGTTGACAAGACTGTTAAGGCAGGCCAGACGTCGCTAAAGTTTTGTCACTACTTTGCAATCGTCGGTAAGATTGTTACGTGGAAAGGTCAAACGTCGATAGAGCTTTGACGCCACTCTTCAATTTTTATCAAGATGGTTAAGAGAGAGGGTCAAACGCATTCAGAGCTTTGACTACTCTGCGATCATCAACAAGGTTTTTATGGAGAGATGCTTAACGTCGGTAGAGCTTTTGACACTATTTCGCATTAGTTGGCACAATTGTTGTATGGTTGAGAGGGGAAGGGTTAACTTGTGTTGAACGCTTGGTTTTGAGAAATGGAGCCTGACACGCCACAGTTCCATGGCCTACGATGCTAGGGAGAAGAATAAAAGTTTATATTTCATATTTTGGGACCAAAGGCAGGTGATGGTTGGGGTAAGGCTAATATTGGCGATGTTGGGTTTTGGATTTGAAGGGGTTGACGCTCTTAGAAGCTTTATGGAAAGCGTCATTGAACTACTCCAAAGTAATTTCTCCAATTTTGATTTCGGAGAAATTATTTCGATATAGTGGAAAGACCAAACTCTTATTTAGGGTTGCTTACGTATCTTACCAGGACAAGAATTAGGTCAAACGTAGTTCAGACAGATACGGTGTTATATGATTGTTATAAATTGACGGTTGTCTTGAAAATAAATGATATTATGAAATAGAATTCGGATATGAAAAAGTGTGTCCCAGAGATGGAAAGAATGTACAAGACTGTATTGTGTTAAAAATAATTGTGGAGTCAAAATGATGATCGCAAAATCCGAAAATGAGTGTAAAACAATAGTGTGATTGTGAGGGGTGATCGTAAAGACAAAAAAATGAATGTGAGCGTTTGAAAAGGTTCCAGACTCAACACAAGTCAATCGAAATCATCTGATAAAACTAGACAAGATGGAAAACGGGATGTCTAGTGTATATGTACAACTAAATAATGTCTAATAAATACAATATGTGTAACTAATAAAGAATATGTAGCACGCAAGGAACATGTAACAAACAATTAATGTGTGACAAATAAAGAATGAAATTAATCCAGCTAGTGCGGTGATTAAAATTAGATGTACAACGACCTAAGAATTTTAAGAGTAAATTCACCTAGATTGATAAAGAATATTTGGACACTTGCGAGACGAAAAGAAGTAAAACTAGCTCACCAATCTCTGAAACTAAGAATCCAAATAAATATCAGAGGAGTGTAAAACAACACCTCTCGTGAACCACAATGTGTGTATGTGTACGGTCAAAGACTCAATTAAAAGTGCGATGATAGTGTAATGAAAACGGTAACACATAGTGCTTCACAAATAAATAAGAAGCACAAGTTTTGCTTTGGCTTGCATCCTTTCAATCATAATTGTGTAACAAATCATGGTATATATATAACAGGTAATAATAATAATAAAAACAAATAAATAATCGAATATCCCTCAAGTGTTCAATCAAACTAAGTCTGCTAAAGTCAAAACTTAGGTAATCCCCAGTGGAGTCACCATTCTGTTATACCCTATTTGAACGGGTCCAAAATAGTTTGCAACTTCCCGACTCTTCTACCTGGTTTAAAAGAGTTAGAATCGCCACCTAATTTCTAAGGGAAATCAGAAAACCTATCTGCAATTGTGTATCTACTCCATTTATGATCTGCGGAATCTATAAGATTCTAGATAAGGGTTTTATTTATCTCGAGGGCAATATTTTAAGTATCCCTCAGATCCTGTCCGAAAACAGTCCTTAAACCTATTTTAACTGAACACTAGAGGGAATTATCTATATGTTTATCATTATTGTTACATGTTTTAAAAAAAGTCTTGATTTTATGGAAGCTACACTGAGTGATGGTATGCTAAATATGAAAATTATATATAGTGTATAAATGTATGTATATCAAGTATATATAAAAAATGAATAAAAGTGTAAAAGAACGTACCTTATAAGTATAAAATTGTATCTGTTGATATAAGGAGTTTATATTTGTTAGTATAAAGAA
Organism: Anisodus tanguticus; assembly: GCA_034509755.1. Classification (NCBI taxonomy): domain Eukaryota; kingdom Viridiplantae; phylum Streptophyta; class Magnoliopsida; order Solanales; family Solanaceae; genus Anisodus; species Anisodus tanguticus. Next base: position 35,578,305 of record CM067545.1, on the reverse strand, counting down.
TATAAACAACTATATAAAAAATGTACAAAATGCATAAGAGAGTATGTAAACTGTGTCTATCGAGTATATAAAAATGTATATATGTATATAAAAGGATCTATGAATTTAACGTACAGAATGTATTTCAAGTAAAGAAGAGTGTATATTGGACGTAAAATGTTCAAGGTATTGTATAACTATGTATTTAAGGAATGTATATGACAATGTATAACAAAGGAAAAAAAAGTGTAAAAATGTATGTAAAGAAATGTATATAATTGTATAAAGAATATAAACGGTTATATATGAAAGGATGTAAAATATATGTTGTAAAAAATGTATGTAGAGTGTATAAAGAATATGAAATAAAAAATGGGCTAATATTTTCTTAAACATCAAAAGTGTGAATTGATTAACTAAGCACTTATACCAAATTATATTTAATTCTTTTATGAAAGCATTTATGGCCTATGTCTTGCCTAATGCAAATGAAAAACTTTAAATTAAACACATAATGTAACAAGTAAATAAAGTTTTCACTATATTATAAGTTTATGTTTTGTACAAATTTGAAGTATACGAAAATTAAATACAAACAGTGATGCGACAAAGATCTTCGGATTTCTTCCGAATGTTGTTTTCGGAATGTATCTCCGGATACCTGTATAAACACTAAGTAAAAGGGTTAGTAAGAAAATAAATAATTATGAAATGACGTTAAGATTTAATAAGTAAACTAAAAATAAAAACCTGTCTTTTGTACGGGGAGGCATTGGAAATCAGATGGATATTCTTCATCGTCCATTTGAGTTGAGTATTCAACCAAATAAATTTAAATAAATGCGATAAAAAAGATAAAAGTACCATACCGTTGACCGTTGGAAGCATTTTCCTGACACAAAACCAACATTCATTGATGTAAAAGAAATGTTAAAATAATCTGAAAATCAGTAGCAATAACACAAGCAGTAGCATTTGGCCGGAGACAGCGTTTTTCGGGCAAAAACCAGACACTAATATTAGTAAAAACAAAATAATGTAAAATCAGTCCAAGATTGATAGCAAAGGGTAATATCGTAGAAAATAGTCCAAAAATGGGACCCGCAAGGGCGGAGCAGTGGCAAGAAACAATTAATCAAAACGGAGAAGTACAGTACGTTTTCCGGTGAGACACCGGAAATCACAACCATGGCCAGATCTGGCCTTAACGTTACAGTGACGATGGTTATCGGGGTAACGTTACAGTGACGATGGTTATCGGGGTAGCAATGGTGTGAAGCTCGTCAGTGGCTGGTTTCGTTGTGGGTGTTGGTGTGGTCACCGACAGTGTTTGGATCTGGGTCTTTGGGGATCACCGGAGTATGCTCGGAGCTGGCGGTGATGGTGTTCGACGTAGTGAGTTCGTCAGAGAAGAAAGTGGAGAAGAGTAGTGACTGGGTGATGGGAGGAAGTGGTGTAGAGATGGAGCACTAGAGTAGTGGTGGTGCGTCATTGACTGTGTGGTTGGCTGCTCCAGTTCATCAGAGTTAGAAGCTCCTCGCCGGAGCAGTGATGGTTTTGCCGATGACGGGAAAAAAGAAGGAGACGAAGTGGTGGTGGTGTTGGAGTTCACTGGGGCTCATAGCTCTGGCGTTAATGTGGTGGTCGGCGGCGGTTTGTGGAAAGTGAGAGAGGAGGGTAAAGTCTGTGGGTTGATGGTGGTTGCCGGAGATGTAGGGACGAGAGGAGGGCAGTGATGTGTGTTGTTGGAGGTCACCGGAGCTCGAAGCTCCGATGTATGCGCCGGCAGTGGTTTTGTGAAGAGAGGAGGAGGAGAATTAGGTCTTCGGTTTAGAAGAGAATCTGTAAAATGTGTCCGTAGAAGATTTACATTAAGAAGCCATAAAGTTTCCATATTCTTTCATTTTAGACAAGAAAACTCATAAAGATTGCATATTTACATCAATCAAGCACATGTCATAAGGTTCACATCAACACGTATAAAAGATATGCAATGCAAGTGATATGTATGTTGTGCACGGTCCATATGCACCTTGTATATGCATGCTCTAGCAGTAGATTTTACGTAACCCATGGGAACTACTGAGGTTCATATACCCACTCGAAATTATTTTTCATCGGGTTCCAACTCTATGGCTATAATATCATCATTATTACTCTTACCATGTACTATATAAAAATAACCGGCCTTCAAGGCCCTTTTTCTATACCTCATCAATCAAATACCAATAATATAATGAATGTATGAAATGGATATATGTACACCATGCAGAAGCATAATATCAAATTAGTTATCAATACGAGTTCATTTCCAAGATTTAGACGAGATATAGAGTGATGAATGCATGACAAGTCATAATAAAAAACTATCAAACATGGATAACATATCGCAAGTAAACAACAGTCATACCAACCTAAGTGGATTTATACACCACTCTTCAAGGCCCGAAGGCTAAACACATAGTCTTCGTCATAATGATAACTACTTTAAGTTTTAATTACCCTTTATAAGTATACATGTACCCTCACAAGTGCTCATTATCTCATAAGTACGGGACTCCAATTCCCCATTACACTATTTAATTACTTAACCAACTCATAAGCACTATAATAGGGTCTAGTAAGTCTCAACTTGCCTGAATCCGAAGCCGAAGAGTCACTCCAATTATTTCCCCTTCTTTTGAGCCTCAGAACATACCCAATCTGTTCAAATATGATATTTAGATGAGAATACGAGTCTAACGGTATATATATTGCCATATCAAAGGATTGGGGTTTAAAAAGTCAATTCAAAGCTCATTCCCAAACCGTGAGGGTTAAAACAGTAATTTATTATGAAAATGAATTCATCATGGTCAAAATAGTATTCTACAAGGTCACACGAATCCATCTATACCCATATTGCTATACTTTAATTTGAATCCCAAAAATCAACCCAAAAAGATAACTCCGAATCCATAAGTGCAAAACTGGAAATTAAGTATAAAATTCTTACTCATAGTCCAAATAGTATATATGCTACAAGTCATCAAGTTCTAACCCCAATTGGTCCTTCAATTTCACTATTTAAAGCTAAACCTAAAGTTTATGAAAAACACTCATTTTCTACTTTAGAAATCATGGTGGGAATTGAAAAAAAATGAAAGAAATCATAAAGAAATGGTTGGGTAATTATTAGGAACTTAACCCAAGGAAGAATCTTGAAATCACTCAAAACCGAGTTTACTAGCTCCTAAAATGTGTTAAAGAGGATAAACTTTCGAAATGGGGATTTTAATCTGGCCAGGTTTGAATTGCCCTTCGTGAGTGCGAGATCCCTCTCGTGATCGCGGTCTGCCCCGACCCAACCCATCGCGAACGCGATGTGGCCCATACGAACGTGACGTGGCCCATCGCGAACATGATGAAGCGACCAACCCGTCTCAGACCCTAAACCCCTCTATGCGAATTCGGGTAGGCCCTGCCACAATAACACGATCCCACCTGGTCCCCATGCCTCGCAATCACAAGACCTTTTACGCGAACGCGGAGAAGGAAACCAGATAGCTGAACACCGGAGAAATCTGGTTTCTTCCAAAACATGAACCAACACCTGAAATGCATTCATAACCCTATGGACACAAACCAAATATGCATTTCTATCATAAAAGACGCTCTGAACGTGCTCTCATGCTCGGAATTCCCGAAAAAAGTCCCACTGACCCTTGTTTGACCAAAGTCAACTCTTAAGTTATAAAACTCATATTTCTTAACCAACTACCCAAAATGTACTTGATTGCCTTGGACCCGAACCGGAGGCTCGACTAGGTAAAAAATGTCATTAAGGACCTAATGGAATCGATGATTGCACAAAAATGAAATGTTTACCAAAAAGTCAACTATGAGTCAAACCTTTATATTTCTTTAACTTGGAAATTGCTAAATTTGCTAAAATGGATCCAAAACTCACCCAATAACCTTGTTAAATGTGCCTCCCATCTCCGCAAGTCACAAACACACAAGTAAAGGTGCGGAAGAGTATTTTAGGGATTTATAGGTAAAGTACTCAAAACGACTATGCGAGTCATTACATCAGATACCACTTTAATAAACGTTCGTCCTCGATCGGTAAAGAAAAGGAAATATGTGGACTCTAAAAAGCTAGGGATATCTAATCCACATATCAGACTCGGTCTCCCAAGTAGCATCTTCCACGGGACGATTCCTCCTTTGCATTTTCACCATCTCTTTCGACCTTAACTTTCGAACTTACCTATAAAAAATAGCTATAGCCTCCTCATTAAAGGCTAAAATCTGATCAACCATCACCGAATCCCACTAAATCACATGAGAACCATTCAAATGGTACTTCTTTAGCATCAAAACATGAAACACAAGATGCACACTCGATAATCTAGGAGGTAAGGCCAACTCATAGGCCACCTCACCAACTCTCTAAATGATCTCGAAGGGCCCAATCGTAATACCCTGTACTTCTTATCATATCTACAACTAAGTTGAAGTCGACGAAGTTACTTGAATATGGAAGAATGAGGTCATAGTGTTCGAGTGTATGTATTTTGTTAAGCCAAATTAAAGTAAATGACATCCGTAAAAGAATGAGATGCCGGATAAAAGTATACGACCTACTAGTTTCACCTATGTGTTTTACCTACTTGCTAAGACATCCTATGTGCTTGAGCTAGTCATCCACACATCCAACTTGCTTGCACGTCCTATTTGCTTACATGTCCTACTCATTTCACATCCTACTTATTAAACGAGGGTGACACACATGTTTAGAGATAATTAGTAACCAAATTGTTTAAGTAGGTGACAAGTAGGTGCATCACCTACTTAATAAATGAGAGGACCAGATTTTTGTTAAATGAAAAAGTAGGTGCATCACCTACTTAAAAAGGAAGGCCCAAAATTAAAAGGCTAAAAGGAAGTGGGGTCAGGAAAAAAAAAAGACCCCTCAAAGGGGATGATGCATTTCATTTCATTCCTCACTTCACTCACACATATTCTCTCAATACTCTCTCTCTCTCTCTCTCTCTCTCTCTCTCTCTCTCTCTCTCTCTCTCTCTCTCTCTCTCTTTGTACGATATGCTCCAACAAAGCAGCTCCAAAGGAAATACCATGTGCGCCTAAATCCCAAGGAAAATCTCTAGGGAGGAACTTATCAAAATTCTTCATGATTCATGGGTCACAAATTATGACAAATTGAGACAACCTGTTGAGCCTCTCTAATCCTTTGAACCAACCTTTGTAAAAAAACATGACAAAATAGTTTCCATAAGTTTTGATCACTCTCACCTAAAAAACCCAATAAAACAACATTCCCCTTCAGATGTACCAACCTACTTACAGCTATGCAAAAGAAGATGACCCAGAAACATTCTCTTGGCATCTCGCATGTATCATGAGTGAACATTACTGGATAAAGGAGTTCAATAAGGAACGCCATGATGTATGGTGGTTCAAATGTCCTTTCACAGGACATTGCCTATGGAATATCGAGTGTGATTGACAAGAATGTCTTGACAATGACATTGAATGGGATGAGCATCATGCGAGATATTGGAACGAAACTCATCCAGAAAAAAAGAGCCAAGCCAAAGAAAAATAAAAAAAAAGGAAACTCTGAGAGAGAGTTTCGACAAAAGTATGAAAATGGAGATTCATCTATTGGTTCACTTAGCCGTCCAGGAAAATATGAATTTCTTATTTCATAAAAAACCCAAAATTGGCCAACACTACCTAGCTCACACACATATCACAAGCCCTCAACCACAAATGAATCAAAATCACAAATATTCATGATGTGCCCCTCAAGCTCCATTCATACCCCTGAATTCCCATTACAACAACCTTTTGAAAAGGATGGTACAAGTCATGCTCCAAAAAATCCAAAGAAAAATATTGTGCTACCCACTAGAGAAAAGCCAGCAATGAGTAATATAGAAGCAGCAATCAATTGGCAATCTGAAAATGCCATATGTCAAAACAAAGTGTTATTCAATATTGGCAATTCCATCAGAAATGTTGCTCACACACAAAACAGGATGATGAGCAAGGTAGAGACAATTGAGAAAAAAGTGGAACACGCATATTCTCAACATGATGGACTTATCAAAGCCTTAGAATTGAAAATGATAAATATACAGTATGAGATTTGTCCACCAGGCACCTCACTTTTCCACTTCTTTCAATTACAACAACAAAAGGAAATGACTTCCATTAAAGAAAAAATACAACAACTGAAACATAGTCACTTTGAACCACAAAAAGAACTCAGAGTTACCCTTCAAAACCCACCTTTTCCCCATTTTATCACATACATACTCACCACCTAAATTAGACCACTCTTTTACTACTTTCTCTTCCATTTCACAAGATCTCATGTCCTTTACTAAAAAACAAATGATGAACCTGAGTTTGACATTGCAAAAATGGTATGGGAAAAGAAGGACTCCATTGCAGCTCAAATGCAGCCCAAATGAAAGAAAGAATTTGGAGAAAATTCAAAATACCCCAACCTAGAAAACTTGATGATCAGGTAGTTTCAAACCTCTATGTGCCCCAACCACAAATTGGCATAGAGGAAGAGGATATCCTAGGATCCAATACTCAAGATTCATATGATAGTGATCCTATAAAAGAAAGCCTTGAGACAAGTGAGGATTCCTCACTAGACTCTCCTGAAGAAGACAACCCACCAATAGAGCAACCAAGAGAACCAGAGATTTATGAAGTAGATGATGACCATGATGGGATGACAGATGAGCAAATTCCAGAAAGAAGACCAGAATCGAAAACAACAAAATTTGTTGGAACTGATTACATATCTTCACTCTGATGATGCTAATGTTGCAAAATGACCTTTAAGGATTCAATATTTCTTTACTTGGATGGTGACAAAAAATTTGATAGAACGGGAATAGTATTTGATCTTATCAGGATTCACTTCAAGGTTCTCCGAAATTCTTAGAGACTGGTGAAATTCACTTGGGATACAATACAAAAGTACTTTTCTCACATCCCAAGATTTTGCTTTCAATGTCAGAATCCTACATGAAGTGTTTTGTGGAAACACTGGCCAAAGACAAGAGAAGTTAAGGAGACAGTTCTTCAAAATGAAGTACGCACATTTGATAGAAATATCATTGATATCCACTTTCAGAAAATGGCAAACATATTTTGAGTTACGCGGAGACACTAGTCTAAAGAAAGCCTTTGTTGTATCACTTCCAAAGATGCTAGCAGGCCGAACCATGACGATCATTGATGACAAATTCCAGTCAATAAAAACCTCATAAGTAGGCTATATCAGGTAAGCAATTTTTCTAGCAGTGGATGATATTTGCACAAAGAGGTCTGTTTTGAAACAAATCATACAAAACAATCCAACCCTTGATAAAGTATGCGGTAGTTCTGATCTAGTCACTAGTTCAAGTTGTTCGTGCCATGCCCCTAGACAACGAAGAGGATTCAAGCGGTTCAAATGGCCAAAGCCTTCAGGAAAAAAATCTATGTTTAGAAGACGTACAAAATATTTCAGAAGAAGAAGCCCATGCAATTTCCGAAAAAATGACAAATGCTTCATTTGCAACTAGATTGGACATTATGCAAAAAGTTGTCCTTAATCCAGAAAGTCTATCAAGCTTCTTACTGAAATAGAGGATTACACTGGTATCTATCTTAGTGAAGATAATGATCTTGAATCTGTTATCTCATTAGAAGACGAACCCACAGAGAAAACACTTTTCTCCATGGATGTGTATGAAGAATATAGAGATGACCATTACCAGATTGCAGAAGAAGAAATAAAGGCTCAAGAGGAAATCAATAGCATCATGGTTACCCCTAAAGTCCAACTTAAAGTTTATTCATCTAAATGGGATAAACCAATCTAAGTTATTACTTTCTTATATGCAGAAGAAGAAATAAAGGCTCAAGAGGAAATCAATAGCATCATGGTTACCCCTAAAGTCCAACTTAAAGTTTATTCATCTAAATGGGATAAACCAATCTAAGTTATTACTTTCTTATACACTGGAGCAACATATTCACTGATGAATCCAACCGTACTTCTTAGGGATCAATGAATTCCACATTTCAATGATTTCAACACTGCATCAATTGGAATCCTGACCACCATAGTCATCACAAAGCATCTAATCACAATTGAATTTTTCCTAGGGCTGAAGTTTAGAGCTAAGCTGATTGGTTTAGATATTCCTGGAAAAGATCTCATTGTTGAATTTGATAGCTTTAGCCAACTTAAAGATCATCTCCAGGTCAGGGACAATGGAATAATATTCAAAAAACAATTCAATCCATACTTAGAAGTTTCACTGTTATTCCAGATAACAGATCATGAGCAGATCAAGGAGATCGAACAACAACTGGTAGAGCATTCATGTGCAAAATCTCACAAAGATTTTATGAGAAAAGCAAAAATCCTTTATGACTAAATGAAGAGTTTTTCACTAAGCTCCCTTTCAAGAAAAATGAAAGAATTAATCTAACAAAGGCAATTAACTCAAGCATGAATCTAAACATCTTTAACTTGTGAAAAAGGAATGTGAAGAACTCTTTGAGTTTGGACTAATCGAGTCGTTTGATTCAAAATGGGCATGTGAAGCATTCTATGTCAACAAACAGGCTGAACAAACAAGAGGTAAACTTAGATTGGTCATAAACTATCAACCTCTTAACCACTTCTTTCAAGATGATAAATTCCCTATCCCAAATAAACTTATCCATTTCACACTTAGCCAAAGCTAAATACTTTTCCAAGTTTGACCTTAAATTCGGGTTTTAGCAATTGGGAATACACCCTGAAGAAAGAGCAAAAATAGGCTTTTGCATACCCGATCACCATTTTTAATGAAAAGTCATGCCATTTGGATTGAAAACTGCACCATATCTGTTCCAAAAAAAAGGCCATGATAAAATATTTCAACTCATCCTTCACACATCACTAGTTTACATTGATGACATATTACTATTTAGTGATACTATGGAAGAACACCTCAACTTGATCCATAAGTTTTATGATCTAGTAAGAAAAAATGGATTCATGCTCTCAGCAAAAAAGATGATTCTTGTTAAAAGAGATTGATTTTCTGGGAATGGATTTTGTCCATGGAGAATACAACCCGAGGCTACACATTTGCCAGTAATTACTCAAGTTTCCAGACAACAACTTCACAGCAAGGCAACTCCAACAATTTTTAGGTGTGATTAATTATGTTAGAGATTTTATCCCTCATGTCTCTACAAACATTTCTCCACTTACAAAATGCTCAAGTTTGGGGGAAGGAACAAGATGAAGCAGTTCAAAAAATAAAAGAAATATTCAAAGAAGTCAAAGCCCTCCATATCCCCTCACAAAGAAAGAAAATATTGCAGACTGATGCCAGCAATGAATATTAGAGCGCGATACTTTTTGAAGAAAAAAATGGGCAGCGGAAGATATGCGGATATGCCAGTGGAAGGTTTAATGATGTTGAACAACACTATCATTCCACATTCAAACAAATTATTGTCGTGAAACATACTTAAAAAGTTCAATTTCTTTTTAATTCACACAATTTTTGATAGAAATGGATATGAAGACTTTTTTGAAGATCATCTAGATAAATTCAAAAATTATTCCAAATCCACGGATTCTCATATGAGCACAGTGGTTCTCCCCTTACAAATTCCAAGTGCATCACCTCAAGGGGCAGGATTATATTCTAGCAGATTTCCTATCCAGATCAGATGAGTTTTCAAAGAGATTTTTGTCAGAACAGGGCAAAAAAAAGGCAACTAGCCAAATTTTCATGCTTGCAAGCTCACCAGGAGCCAGTTCATCCAGCATAGAAAATCATCCAATGAAATTGTTCAGCCAATTCGTGGACCTGTTCAATCCATCCATCCTTATAAAAAGAAGGAGTTTCTATGAACTTTCATTTTTCATGCAATATGGAGGATCCATCCTTAAGCCATTTGGAGTCAATCTAGAATATCCATTCTGTCATGTATTCATACCACCGACCAATGATTTTCCACAAGAGCTATTATGGTTTTTCTGGAACTTGTGTCACTAGTATTATATCTTTATAGAATTTAAGTGCGATATGTTTCGGGATTTTGACAAGATTGAACCTAGGCTCAGAAAATTTCTACAATGGTTTAAACCATGAAGATAATGATTTAATGTTTTTGAGATTTCTACCCAGTAAAAATATTCATGTTACATCGTCCGATAAAGCTAATTGATGGAAAGGTCCATGCAAAATCGGATATTTCATTTTGGTGGAAATTCCCCGTCTCTATCTTTTCCTTAGAAGATGAATACAACGAAGCACATATAATTATTTTCGAGCAAAATAAGTGCATTTCAAAAGAGATATCGCCAAAGGAGTGGGCACATTGGAATTACACTGATAATCATCTCCACTGAGAAATAGTCGACAAGCAGCAAAAGAGTACCAAACACCGTATGAAGTTATCAGGGATGACATCACTTAGGCTATCACAAACATAAGATTAAATAATCCATCACTTCAAATGGAGCACAATATAGCGGTACCATCCAACATAAAATGTTACTACACAAGGTCATAAAAAAGAAGCCTAGAAAATAAAGAAAGTTTCAAGAATAAGTATGGCGCCGAGTGGTGGATAGATGAAGTATACACTAGCCCACCATCAACACCATCAAACACCACCCCATCGGATGATGTTTAATGATGTATGCAAAATTTTCACCACTTACCCTTACTTATCTCAACAAATTACCCACAAAAGTTTACTACCTATGCCAAAACAAATCTTTCTACCTCACTTTCACATGCTCACCACATGCTATCAAATGCTTTCCAAAAGCTTACACATGCTACCTAAAAGAAGACAAAAGTCTACCCCACTTGCACATGCTATCATTTGGCGTCACATATTTTTCCATGTCTATGTTTCTACTTTCACTTGCTTTCAAGTGTTTGCACATGTTTTGTCATGCTCAGGCTTATGAATTTCTTGTTTATTAGAGTCCTCTATATGTTTAAGGGACCCATTTGTATGATAAGTTTTCCATGTAATATATGTTTGACTTATAGTAGTCTTCCAACTCCTATATAAAAAGAGGATATGTAGTATTTGGAAGATCATAAAATAATCATTGTTGTGGTTCAATTTTACGCAAAGGCATAAAAGCTACTAAGAGGTTGTTGGTGTTCTAAGTCGGATAATTATTTTTTAGACTTTCCACCTAATTTATAGGTAAATTAGAAAAATCAAGTTAAAACAGTTGATTCAAAAAATCCGTGAAAAATTATTTTAAAACAAGAGTCAAGGTAAGGGCTGGTGAACCCTCGGAGAAGGTGTTAGACACATCGATATTAAGGATCCATAGAATACGATTGACCTTCAGGTTCTATAGCATGTTTAAAATTTACAAATTGCTTAAATTGTTTAAATTCCCGCAAAATTTCATGTCATTCATTTATCTCAAACTCAAAAGGTTTTAAAAACAAGAGTTAAATTCCTCCTAAAAATGATTTGCATAGGAGTAATTTAGTCAACTTATTTTCGGACTAAGAACACTTCAGAATTAACTTGAGTAGAACTGCACTATTTAGTCCAATAAATTGTCCAATATTCCTTACACACTTTGAAAATCTTTTAAGTTGAAAAGAGTAACCCATTTGGAATGACAAGTTTTGGGTTTAAAAGATTATAAAACAAGTTTTCTTTTACATGCTATTTCCTCAAAGACAATTCATATTCTACATTTTACTCAAAGGCCCATGCCCATACTCAACTCAAGTCCAAGAAGGGTTTGAAAAATCATTTGGCAATTCTAAATTAAACGATCTACGTATCGTTTGCGTATCCTAAGTCGTAACCATAAGAGATTCCAATATGTATTACAAAGTATTTTTATACAAATAATACATATAAAATATTGAAATTGAAAGGAGGAAGGGTTTAGGTTGGTGGGCCTACCTAAGCCCACCAGTTAACTATTTTCACCCATAGTTGGGCCTTCATGCGCGGCTATGGGTCGATCAAGAAATATTTGAGTTGAGCCTTGGACGAACTGGCTGGAAGATGAAGAGGAGGCCCAATGGGCCCATCCCGACACGGACAGTAGGAAAAAGAAGGGAAAACAAAGATACCAGTTAGAACATACCTATAATTATCTAATTAAAATATACGTAATCCTAAATTAAGCGCACATACCATACATTAAATTACAAAAGTAACATCATCAGCAATCAAAGCCCATAGTCAAATAGTTAGAAACAACCCACACTTAGACAAATTTTCAGACAAAAGAAGACATTAAATTGGGCTTGGCCCATATCAAAGGGTTGTTAACAATTATACAGAGAAAAATCAGATGCCCATCCCAGTTGTTAAGAGTTGTGAAGAAGAAGACAAAAAGAAGTAGCACAAATGGGCTAGGCCTAGCAACATTCTTGGAATAGTACACAAGTGATATATATGAGGATATACATACCTTATACATCTGATATACTAAGTATATAAGATATACAAGTCATATATCTAAGGTGTATACTAGTGCATATCAAGGCAACACAAAGAATAAACAAGAAAACAATTCCCAGGAGAAGAAGAAACATGCAAGATACAATCTAAATATCCCTTCTTCAACACTACTGCATATACTTCATAACACTCAGAACATGATCTAAAACAACTTACATTTAACATGACAGCTAGAAAAGAAAAAACCAGATCACCCCTGATGGATTTACACAAGCAGCTAGGCTAAAGTGTCACATTGTAAGCTTCATGTCACATTTATCAGATTCAAGTAGTGAAGGCAAGGTCTATCCTAGCTTAAATCAGCAACCATATCAGGCATCAACGAAGGTTATCAAAGAAATCCAACTAATCAACAGAGGGAAACATCTGAACATAGAATTCTATTTAAATTAGGATCAGGATTATATTATCAGTCCATATTGTTCTTATCTTAGCACTAAAAATGACATAAGAGCATGGTTCATGGTTATAACACAGAATTCAAATCAGGCAAATATAGGCATGACAGACACACATAGGGATATCCTTTACATAACACAACATCTCATCTAAACTCACTTAGCAGTCAAACAGCTTAACAAAACAGGCATAGAGAGCAAGGGAAGTAAGAAGACACTTAAACTGAGACTATCAGATTTTATCTTTCATACTAGTGGCTTAAACATATGACACTTAAAACAACAATCACAATAGTTCAGAGTTCCTTCATTTCTTACCTAAACATGCATTTAGACTAGATGATTGGACTTATAGATAGGTAGTGGTAATATGGACCACATGAGCAGATGCAAACAGACAGTCCATTGTTAGGTATTCATGACACAAATTTAGCCAACTAGAAACTCAATAGGAAGCTTAATTAAATGCAGATGACTGTATTTGTGCACAATATGGATGGTATGACTTAAAAACTATACATACAGACCAAACAAGATGATACTATAATATGTGAAGGGCTATTCTAACATGGTTCTCATATAGTTACACACAAAACACTTATTTCAATTAGCATATAGTCATGATTCAAGTTGACAAATGCCTAAATCCATACTTAGAGCACATCCAAAGACAAGGCAAAAATGGATAAAACTAGCACATAATGGACAAAATCACTCAGTGGCTATTAGATACCCATCCCAATACCCCAATGCTCCCATGGATTAACACACAGAGGAAAACAGTTTAAGAAGATGCATTAAGATGAAGAATGTGATCAACACTTAGGATTCCACCAAAATCAATCAAAATAATCCCAAAATTAGACGATTTAAACTAAGCTCTTAGGAAATCAAATCGTCCATCCCCAAAAACTTGTTTCACAATGAAGGGTTGGGTTCAATTTATAGAACCCCAAAACCCTAGAAATCAAGGTTGAAATTGGTGTGGGAGAACAAAATTTTGGGGAGAACTCCCTCCCAAAGAGTTATTGACCAATCACAAGCTAGAATTTAAAATCAGAAGGGACAAAGGTAATTAAAATCACACAGACGCGTGGAGAAGGGTAACCTCACCTTGGTGGGGGGTGGTGGTCAACCTGCAGCGTACTGGTGAGATAAGGGCAAGATCAATAAATGCACTTGCCTAAAATGGACGAGCAAATAACTGGCAAAATGATCGTACGCCTGGTTTTTGCCATTCTTGGCAATTGGAGACGATGAAGGCAATTTCTGGGGTTCCCCATCGTAAAGGAAAAAGAGGAAAAGAAATGGGGCATCGTCTGTTTTGTGCTTAAACAGTGGGGTTCGGCCGGATCTAGCCGTTTGGGCCTGGACTAGGCCGACCGTTTTTTTTAAAAAAAAGAAAGGGCCCAAATGTTATTTGAAAATGTGGTTACTTTAAAAATTAACTAATGAGCAAAATAATTTCAATTAAAACCGAATTAAGTCATAGGCTTAAAAAAAAGTCCAAATTTGACATATTTCAGAAATCAAAATCTTATAGTCAATCAGAAATCTTTTGATTTAAACACAAAATGATTTTAAATTGAGATGTAATTTAATTATCCTATTTAATTAAATAATTTTCCGACTTTGACAGAACAAATATTAATTTCTTTTAAAAATTGAGAATTTGGACAATTTTCCCTATTATCTTTACTTTTAATTTTAAAAATTGTAATTAATTATCAAAAAATAAATGTAAAAAATAATAATGATATACAATACATATACCGAATGATATATTGACAAATAGAGTGATACAATATCTCCAAAATAATTGTGTAAAATTAGTTTCATCTTATAAGGAGCATATTTTGTTATGTCTGGACTCGGAGAGCTTAAATAATTAGATAAAATTATTGGAGGGTAAACATTAGGTGTCAAAAACTTCCCATTCGTTGTTCGGGGATGGCAAGACCATCCCTGAGCAACGAAATTTGACTGACCTAGTTTTTAGCCAACCAATTAAAAAGTACTTCTCATTTTATGCAATTTTTAAAAACTTGTGGGCGGATCCTGATTTTTGGGTTTCCTACATATCTCAAGCTGTATGAGAATTTAGGTCGCTTGTAGTTCGACTCACTTAGACCGCTAAAGAGTAATCAAAATAAAGCAAAACCCCAAGACTAAAAGTTATGGGATGATTTTATTAGAATGTGACTGATCCACGAATATTGATTTGGCCTACATATCCCTAATTTTCAAGAATTAGGTCACTTATAGTTTGACTCGATGGCCCAAAAAGGGTATCCCTTATGCGAGAATGCCTATGACGATTTTGAGAAACCTTTCTAGTGTATGCCCGACCGGTCACATGGTTTTAAAAACTAAAATTTTCTTATTGTTTGTGATCGAGTGTGGAGTGGACTGATATTTCAAGCCCAAGTCTAGAGAGCTTAATTCTCATTGGTACACTATTTTGACTGGCTGCCTAAGACAAGGTTCCACATTTGCTCCACATGTGTCTGTATTTGATCTGCTTGCTTCCCTCATCCGTTAGATTCCAACCTATTTATATTTGTTGGGACTTAACATATTTGATAGTTTGTTTGGACATACCTGCATGGCTGTGTTTGTTGTTCCTTCTTGGATGGTTGTTCTGAGTGGGTGACACTTCCGACACCATCTAGCTCATATGATCTCTTTGGTTGAAGGTTATTTTGAGCGGATGCCCCTTCTGACACCATTGACTCGTGCATATTTTTTGTTGAGCGGATGTCACATGTGACACCGTTGGCTCATGCAAATTTTGTTAAGCAAATTCCACCTGCGACACCATTGGCTCGTGCATATATTTTGTTGAGCGAATGTCACTTGCAATACCGTTGGCTCGTGGATATTTTTGTTGAGCGGATTCCACCTTCGACACTATTGGCTCTTGCATATTTTCATTAAGCGAATGTCACCTGCGACACCATTGGCTCATGTGTATTTATTTTAAGCGGATGTCACTTGAGACATCGTTGGCTTTGCATATCTTTTGTCAAGCGAATGTCACATGTGACACAGTTAGCTCGTGTGCATTTTTTCGTTGAGCAAATGTTATCTTCAACACCGTTGGCTCATGCATATTTTTTAGTTGAGCGAATGTCACCTGCGATACTATTGGCTCGTGCATATCTTTTGTTGAGTGAATGTCAGTTGTGACACTATTGGCTCATGCATATTTTCGTTGAGCAGATGCCACATGCGACACCATTGGCTCATACATACTTTTTGTTGAACGGATGCCACATTCGACATCGTTGGCTAGCGCATATTTTTTGTTGAGCGAATGCCACCTGCGACTCCATTGGCTCGTGTGTATTTTTTCGTTGAGCGGATGCCACCTATGACACTATTGTCTTGTGTGTATATTTTGGTTGAGCGGTTTCCACCTGCGACACTATTGGCTCATTTGTATGAATGACCCTCTCGGTATGCAAGTGACAAATATGTCCCTCTCGGCTGGATTGTATTTCTTTCATCCTTTTATTGGTTGCCACTCTCAGTCATATGGTCATTTTGTCATTTTGTGGCTCTCATGGCCAGATCATACTTATTCTTCCTTTATTGGCTATGACCCTTTCGGTCAGATAGTCATTTTGTCTTTTTATGGCTCTCATAGCTGGACGACAATTCTTCATCCTTTGTTGGTTGTGACCCTTTAGATCAGATGGCCGCTTTGTCCTTTTATGGCTCTTATGGCCGGATCGTGCCTCCCTTGTGGCGCTTTTCTCTTTTTGTGGCTCTCATGGCCAGATCGTGCCTCTATTATGGCGCTTTGCCCTTTTTGTGGCTCTCATAGCCGGATTGTGCTTCTTTGTCCTTTTGTCGGTTGTGACCCTCTCGATCAGATGGTCGTTTCATCCTTTCATGGCTCTCATGGCCAAATTGTGTTGCCCTTATGACATTTTGTCGCTTTAATGACTCTCTGGGCTGGATTGTGACGCCCTAGTGGTGCTTTATCGCTTTAATAGATCTATTGGCCCGATTGTCATCTCTCGGTGTCAGTGTTTCTTCTTTGTTGTACATATTTCATCATGAACAAACAATTTAGTAGAATAAACCACCGTCCTCCTGACGACGTTTCGGAATCCTGCAAGCATAAAAAAATCATTAGTTTTTTATGGGGTCAACTCGTGTCATCGACTCCTGTTACGTCATTTCTCTGCTTCTCTACATCGCCCCTCTTAGGCTCGGTATTGTGAGAGATGAGTTTAAGCTATAATTTGAAAAGGTTTTTTAGAAAATGTTAATCATAAAACAATTTTAACTAAAACATTTTATCATATAAAAAATTATTAACTCAATGTCATGACATATATATTATGAGCGAGGTTCTTTGATCGTCCTTGGCACTCTGGGCATGCTCTTTGTATGTCTTGCTGAAAATTTTGAGACCCCCTCGAAAGTTTTGCTTCAGTTGAAGGTTGTCTTGCGACAAACTTTTGCATTGAGTTATCGTGAAGGAATTTTTGAGTCCCTCTCAAAAAATTCTACCCTAGTTGAATGTTTAAGACCGGCAGACTCTTGTGCCGTGTTTGTCCGTGGAATTTTTGAGATCTCCTTAAAAATTCTGCCTCAGTTGAATGTTTAAGATTGGCTGACTCTTGTGCCGGATTTGTTGGTGGAATTTTTGAGATCTTCTAAAAAATTCTGCCCTAGTTGAATGTCTAAGACCGACTGACTCTTGTGCCAGATTTGTTTGTGGAATTTTTTAGATCTTCTAAAAAATTCTGCCTAGTTGAAAGCTTTGAGATCTTGGTGCTCCGTGGGTTAGTCTTTGAATCTTCATGTCTCAAAGGCTTCTGAGGAGTTTCCTTGGTTTTTTGTTTGGTGCGACCGAGCTCGAAGAGTGTCTACTTATCCCACATTAGGAATCAGGTCGAACGTAGTTCAGAACAAGGATGGTTGAATTTTATAATAATGCGACCGAGTACTAAATGGGTTGTCTATGTATCCCACCTCAGGAATTAGGTCATTATATAGTTCATATTACAAGGAAATGTCATTTGGTTTTTTCTACTAAAGAAATGCGATTAAAAGCAAAGAAATACGATTACAAGTAAAGGAATGAGATTACAAAGTGAAAAGGCATGCCATCATGTGTAGTATCTCTTGATCGCGTCTGAATTGATTGCTTTAGGCCACTCTAGCCATCCATTTCTATGAGGATTACAACTCTTCCTGAGAGTACCTTATGCACCATGTAGGGCCCTTGCCAGTTGGGTGTGAATTTTCCTTTGTACTCGTCTTGGTGTGGAAATCCGTGTTTGAGTACCAATTTTCCTATTTGAAAGATTCGGGCTCTGAACTGCTTTTTGAAGGTTCGTGACATTCTACGTTGGTATAGTTGACCATGACATATGACGATAATCCTTTTCTTGTCGATTAGAGTCAATTGCTCATATCTTATCTGGACCCACTCTGTGTTGTCCAGCTCTACTTCTTATATGATTCTGAGTGACAGTATCTCTACTTCGATTGGTATTACTACTTCAGTATTGTATACCAATAAGTATGGAGTTGCTCCTGTTGAAGTCTGAGTTGTAGTTTGGTATCCTAGAAATGCATAGGGCAACTGTTCATGCCAACATTTATAGTTGTCGGTCATTTTCCTTGGTATCCTCTTGATATTGTTATTGGCTGCCTCTATGGCTCTGTTTATCTGTGGCCTGTAGGCGGTAGAATTCCGATGATTATGCCGAATTGTACGCAAATATCTTTCATCAAATGACTGTTCAAATTTACTCCATTATTAGTTATGATCGACTCCTAGATGCTGAATTTTCATATAATGTTGTTTCGTATGAAGTCCGCTACCACTTTCTTTGTCACTGACTTGTGGGAAGTAACTTCGACCCATTTTGTGAAGTAGTCTATGGTGACCAGAATAAAGCGATGTCTGTTGGATGCAGCTGGCTCTATGGGCCCAATGACGTTCATGCCTGAGGCTACAAATGGACAGGGTAAGCTCATGACATTAAGTTCACTCGATAGGACTTTGATTAGATCTCCGTGAATCTGACACTGGTGGAATCTTTGCACAAATCTATTGCAGTCGGTTTCCATTGTCATCCAGTAGTAACCCGCTCTCAAGATCTTCTTGACAAAGACGAACCCGTTCATGTGAGGACTACGAGTTCTGGCGTGTACCCTCTTCTAATAGTTTTGTGGCCTCTGCGGCATCGACATATCTGAGTAGCCATAGATCGGGAATCTTCATGTAGAGTACTCCTTTGTTCAAAAAGAAATTGTTGTCCATTCGCCTGATGGTCTTCTTTTGGTTGGCTGTGATGTTCTCGGGATATTCTCTCTTTTCCAGGTATGTGCTTATGTCGGTGTACCACGATTTACCATTTGGTTCCGCTTCCACATGGGAAAAATAAGCGTGTTCTTGCTGATTTGAGATCTAGCAAGTCAACATGACTACTTTCAAGATGTTGTATCATGGATGCTATAGTTGCAATAGCATTGGTAAATTCATTCTGAGTTCTTGGCGTGTGCCAAAAATCGATCTTTTTAAACCTCTTGCATAACCTTTGTGTGAGGTTTACGTATGGAAGGATCTTTTCGTTCTTGGTAGCCTATTCTCATTGGACTTAGTGAATTAACAAATCTGAGTCTCCTATTACCAATAATTCTTTGATATCCATGTCAAGGGACATACCAAGACCCAAATGCAGGCTTTGTACTCTGCCATGTTGTTAGTACATTGGAAGTTGATCTTTACCGCCATCGAGAAATGATAACCCGTTTGTGAGACCAATACTGCTCTAATTCTTGAACCTTTGTAATTGATTGCACCGTCGAAGAATATTTTCCATCCTGAGTAGGTTTCGACTGGGTTTTCCTCGATTGTCATTACTTCTTCATCCGAGAAATACATCCTTAATAGTTCAAACTCTTCATCGACCGGACTTTCCGCTAACAAATCTGCCAATTCCTATCCCTTGACAGCTTTCTGGACCACGTATGTGATGTCGAATTCTCTTAGAAGCATTTTCCACTTGGCCAATTTTCCTATAGGCGTGGGCTGGCGAAAGATGTACGTCAAAGAATCAGTCTTAGAGATTAAGTGAGTAGTGTAAGCCGATAAGTAGTGTCTCAACTTTTGTGCTACCCATGTCAGAGTACAACGTGTCTTCTCTATCAAGGTTTACCTTGACTCGCAAATGGTGAATTTCTTACTAACATAGGCAATGGTCCGCTCTTTCTTCCCAATTTCATCGTGTTGCACCAACATGCATCCAAACGCGTTATCTGATACCGACAAATACAACAACAGTAGGCTCCTCGGTGTGGAAGGGAACAAGACTGGTAGATTAGATAGATATCTCTTGATAGTATAAAAGGCCTTCTGGCACTCGTTCGTCTATTTGGTGGGTGCATCATTTTTCAATAACTTGAGGATGGGCTTCACGTTTGTTGTAGACTGCGCTATGAAGCGTCCAATGTAGTTCAACCTATCCATAAACTCATGACGTCTTTCTTGGTTTCTGGCGGTGTCAATTCTTGGATGGAGTTGATCTTTGAGGGATCCAATTCTATTCCCATGCGGCTGACTATGAATCGCAATAATTTTCTGGCAGGCACTCCAAACGCGCACTTGGCTGGATTCATTTTCAGATTGAACTTTCGGAGTCTGTTGAAGAATTTTTGCAAGTGCATGATATGGTCGGAGGTTCTCAAGACTTGATTATGACATCATCGATGTATACTTCTATCTTTTTATGCATCATATAGTGGAAGATGGTGGTCGTTACTCTCATGTAAGTTACATTGGCATTCTTGAGGCCGAACGATATTACCCGATAATGGTATACTCTATGGAATAATGAAATCTGTTTTTCGTGTGTCTTCTTCGCTCATCAAAATCTGATGGTAACCGGCAAAGCAATCCACAAATGACTACAACTCATGCTTCGAGTAGTTATCGATGAGTATATGGATGTTCGAAAGTGGAAAGTTATCCTTGGGACTAACTCTATTGAGATCACGGTAGTCCACATAAATCTGAATCTTTTCATCTTTCTTTGGTACAGACACGATGTTGGCCATCCATGTGGGATACATAGTTACTTCTACTACCCCGAATTTATATGTTTCTCAACCTCATTTTTTATTCTTATGCTCAAATCTGGTTTGAACTATCAGATTTTCTGCTTGACTGGAGTGAAACCTTCATGGATGGGCAACTTGTGGGACACTATGTCTGTGCTTAACCTGGGCATATTAGCGTATGACCATGTGAATATGTCAACGTGCACACTTATTTTTGGGGCGCTTCCAAGTGCGCAATTATCCTTGTTTCCTTAATTATTTCCTCAGCCCCGATGTTAATTGCTTCGGTTTCTTCCAAATTAGGCTTCTTCCTATTTACATACTGATCTTCTTCATCAATGAAATCCTCTGGTAACTCGGCTTCCTTGTTGTACTCCTCATATTCCCTTCTTCGGTATCACTTGACTCACTCGTCTCGCGACATGTCATGACATTATGAGTTGTTTTTTTATTATTACTGAAAAACAAAGGCAAAGCATGGTTAATGTATAAAAATACATTAATAAGAATAAAAAAGTTGTTTTTTCACATAAATTAAGGACTTTCATTGATTTGATAAAGAAAGTACAAACTTGGTTATGACTCGGATCAACATCGAGTCATTTCCATTTTTCAACATTACGAGGAAAATAAAGATGCAAATGGTGAATACTCGGGCCTCAACTAATTTTCACTGATTTTCAAAAACAAATTTAAATTCATCATCTCTACGAGAAGTAGAGGTCTAGTTTAACAACTGCTCGCCTAGATCAGCATTGCGGATGGTGGGCACTTTAGAGCATTCCTCGAGTATCACAACACACTCTTTCTCTTGGAACATCATCCCCAAACCCTCTTTTGCATCTCCACCGTTGTGCATGGACATTCTAACTGGGAATGACTGGTACAAATCCAAAAATGGCTTGTGTAGCTATAGAGGACCCCTCTTCTTTTGATTAGCTTCGGAGGCTTTCTCAGAGTTTGGGATGTACCCAAGGCTAAAATGATAATCATTTGCCGGAATTGACACCCGTTCCTTGATACCTTGGAGCTCTCTGCCCAAACCTTTGTCGGGTTCAAACCCATTTTGAAGCATAATTGCGGTGATCATCTTGTAGACTGGTGGCATATGACTCTCTTCGTCATCCCCTTTGTAGGCAGCTCCTACGAGTTCTACCATATGGAAATCTGTGTCCTTTGGAATTTCCTCTTTCATTGTTATGGAGTTATTGGGGATTTCTCAAATGAATGCTAATCGCAATGTGAATTACCACTTCATGATTTTCCTATACGAACTTCAATGATTGGTGGAGGGACAACTGTACTGCTCTGACCATGTGTATCCAAGGCTTGCCCAATAGTAGATTGTAGTTGGTAGTGATTGCCATGACCTAAACTTAGTAGGGACCCATTTCATTTTTGAGGTCTATCTCACCTATAGGATCACACCGTGCTCCATCAAAAGTTCTCACATTGGTACGACTCTGGCATATTTTTCCAATATCATAACCTAGGTGCTCGAGTGTAGATTCCAGGCATATGTTGAGACCGACCCCATTTTCGACCAATACTCGAGCTATGACCTTGTCCCTATATTTTACAGTGATGTACAAAGCTTTGGTGTGGGTTATTCCTTCATTTGGTAACTTATCTGGAGTGAAGAAAATCCAGCGTGCCCCAATGATGTGGCCTATCATATCAGCTAATGTTTTGTTGCTTGTTCCTGCTGGGACATGTGCTTCGTCCAATACTTTCATCAAGGCCTGACGATGTTGTTACAAACTCAAGAGCAGTGTCATTACCGATATTTAGGCGGCGTCTTCTTTAAATGTTCAACGATGGAATATTCTTTTGGATGCATTCTATGCCAAAAATCTTCGGCCTCTCCCTCGGTGATGGGTCTTCTTTGATTCCCTTCTCTATGGGGCATTCCCTGTGCCAATTCTTCGGGAGTATAGCATCTCCCTGATCTTGTAGTACTTGCTATCTTGCTTGCTATTTCCTTGCCCTTACACCTCTTTTTGGTATCAGAGCAAGTCCATTTTTCAGAGAGAGGAGCAGTTTAGTAAAATATATCTGCATCATTTCCATCCTCGTCCAACCCTTGTACATCCCTTGCAAAAATAAATATGTTCCTTACTTTTTATAAAACCCTTTCATGTAAATATGATTACCTATACGAAGTAGATATCCTACCCGATGAAAATAAAGTATCTCCAACTAAACTACCCCTCATAAATCCATATTTCGCTTTTGCCAAAAAGACATGTTCCCCGTAGTCACAAATTCGTTCCTTGGTCCAACAAAAAGCTAAAGGAGCTAAAGAATATGTTGGTGCCTCAAAACTTGACCAACACCTTATTCTTGCAACTCAATAGGAACAATTCATCACTTTACAGATTCCAGAGGATTTTAGTTGACAATGGAAAAATCATGATTTCATCCATATCCATTTTGGTGCTGTTAGAATTGCGTTAACGTATCATGGAAGAAAGGGCCAACCAGTTGTTGCTCATCTTTCTCTTCTTGATACCAAATATTATGAGTACCAACATGCAAATTTGGGTACCACAGAAGTTACTCTAAATGCCAGGACAACCCTTGTCACTATATTTCCAAAATTCAACATGTCCCTGTATGATCCATATTTGACGGAGGCTTTAAAAATCCAGGTCCAAATCCAAGGTGCTCCACAAGCTAGAGATGCTATTCAAGCTACTCTACATTATCAAATAGCTTGGCGAGTTCATAATCATTCTATGGATCTTTCTCTTCCAGGTGGATAAAATACTTTTCTCTTAAACGTAGATGCCACCAAAGGAACAACCATGTGCACCCATATCCCAAGGCAAATATCCAAGGAATAACTTGTCAAAATTCTTCATGATTCACGGGTCACAAATTATGAAAAATTGAGAGAACCTATTGAAACTCTCCAATCCTCTGATCCAACCTTTGTAAAACAACATGAAAAAATAGTTTCCATAAGTTTCAGATGTAACACTTAGCCTTCCAGGAAAATATGAATTTCTTGTTTCATACAAACCCTAAGATTGACCAACGCTACCTAGCCCAATCACATACCACAAACCATCAACCTTGAATGAACCAAAATGATAAATATTCATGATGAGCTCCAGTAATACCCCTGAATTACCATCACAACAACTTTTTGAAAAGGATGGTACAAGCCATGCTCCAAAAATACTAAAGAAAAATGGTGTGCTGCCCACTGGAGAGAAACCACCAACAAGTGACATAGAAGAACAATCAATTGACAATATAAAAATGCCATATGTCAAAACAAAGTGTTAACTACTATTGGCAATTCCATAAAAAATGTTGCTCACACACAAAACAAGATGATGAGCAAGGTGGAAACAATTGAGAAAAAAGTGGAACAAGCGTCTTCTCAACATGCTGGACTCATCAAAGCCCTGGAATTGAGACTGACCAATATGTAGTATGAGATTTGTCCATCAGGCACCTCACTTTTCCACTTCTTTTAACAGCAATAAAAGGAAATGTCTACCATTAAAGAACAAATACAACAACTGAAACACGGTCACTTTGAACCACAAGGAACCCGAAGTTACCCTTCAAAAACACCTTTTCCCCATGTCATCACAAACCTACTCACCACCTAAATTAGACCACTCTTTTACAACTTTTCCTTCCATTTCAAAAGATCCCATGTCCTTTACTCAAAAACAAAAAGATGAACCAGAGTTTGACATTGCAAAAATGGTGCGGGAAAATGACTCAATTGCAGCTCAAAAGTAGTCCAAACGAAAGAATGAATTTGGAGAAACTTCAAAAGATCCCAACCCAGAAAACTTGATGATATCAGATCAAGTAATTCCAAACCTCTATGTGTCCCAACCAAAAAATAGAATAGAGGAAGATGATATCCTAGGATCCGATACTCAAGATTCATATGATAGTAGTCCTACAGAAGAAAGCGTTGAGACATATGAATATTCCTCACTAGACTCTTATGAAGAAGACAACCCACCAATATTCATGAATCAACAAAGAGAATCAGAGATTTCTAAATTAGATGATGATCATGAGGGGATGACAGATGAGCCAATTCCAGAAAGGAGAGCAGAACCAACAACAACAACAAAATTTGTTAGAACCAGATTTCATACATTCACTCTGGATGACGCCAAAGTTTCAAAATGGCCTTAAAGGATCCAAAATTTCTTTACTTTGATGGTGACAAAAATTTTGGTGGAACAAAATAAGTATCTGATCTTGTCAGAATTCACTTCAAGGTTTTCCAGTATTCTGAAAGAGTGGTGGAATTTACTTGGGATACACGACAAAAAAACTTTCCTCTCATCCCAAGATTTTGCTTTCAACATCAGAATCCTACATGAAGTGTCATGTGGAGATACTGGCCAAGACATGAAAAGTTGCAGAGACAGTTCTTCGAAATGAAGTGCATATCATTTGACAGAAATATCATTGATATCCACTTTAAGAAAATGGCAAAAATATTTTTTGAGTTAGAAAGAGAAGCTAGCCTAAAACAAGCATTTGTCTCTTCACTTCAAAAGATGCTAGCAGCCCGAGCCATGACGGTCATTAAAGAAAAGTTCCAGTCAATAACAATTCCACAAGTCAGCTACATCATGCAAGCAATTTTCTTGGCATTGGATGATATTTTCACAAAGAGGTCTATTTTGAAGCAGATCATACATAATAATCCAGCCCTTGATAAAGCATGAGGTAGATTTTATCTAGTCACTAAGTCAAGTTGTTCTTGCCGTGTCCCTAGATGATGAAGAGTATTCAAGTCGGTTCAAATGGAAATATCCTTCAGAAGAAAGATCTAAGTTCAAAAGGCGTATAAAATATTTTAGTAGAAGAAGCCAAGTAATTTTTGAAAAAATGACAGATGCTTCATCTGCAACAAGATTGGACATTTTGCAAAACATTATCCTCAATCTAGAAATTCAATCAAACTTCTTACTAAAATAGAAGATTACACTGGTATTCATCATAGTGAAAATAATGATCTTGAATCTGTTCACTCCCTGGAAGACGAACCCACAGACAAAACTCTTTTCTCTATGGATGTATATGAAAAATACGAAGATGACCATTATCAGATTTTAGAAGCTGAGTCAGAGGCTCAAGAGGAAATCAATAGCATCATGGTTATACCTTAGGTCCAATTTCATGTTTATCCATCCAAATGGGATAAACCAATCTAAGTTATTACTTTCATGAGCACCGGAGTAGGATGTTCACTGATGAACCTAACCGTCCTTCTTGAGGATCAATAAATTCAACATTTCAAAAACTTCAATAGTGCATAAAATGGAATCTTGACCACCACAGTCATCACAAAGCATCCAATCATAATTGAGTTCTTCCTAGGGCTGAGGTTTAGAACTAAGCTGATTGGTTCAGATGTCCCATTGAAATACCTTATTATTGGATTTGATATCTATAGGCAACTTAAAGATCAAATCCAGATCAGAGCTCATAGAATAACATTCAAAAAATAATTTAAGCCGTACTCAGAAGTTTCACGGTTATTCCAGATAATAGATGACGAGCAGATCAAGGAGATTGAATGGCACCTGGTGGAGAATTCATGTGCGGAATCTCATAATGAGTTCATGCAAACAGAAAAAAATCCTTTGTGGCTAAATGAAGATATTTTCGTGAAGCTCCCTTTCAAGAAAAATGAAAGAATTAATCTAACAAAGGCAAGTCACTCAATCATGAATCAAGAACATCTTCAGCTTGCCAAAAAGGAATGTGAAGAACTCTTGGATTTTGGTCTAATCGAGCCATCCGATTCGCAATGGGCATGCGAAATATTCTATGTCAACAAGCAAGCTGAACAAACAAGAGGTAAACTCAGATTAGTCATAACTATCAACATCTTAACTATTTCCTCCAACATAATAAATTTCCTATCCCAAATAAACTCACCATTTTCTCACACTTAGCCAAAGCTAAATAATTTCCCAAGTTTGACCTGAAATCCAGGTTTTGGCAATTGGGAATACACCCTGAAGAAAGGGCAAAAATAGGCTTTTGCATTCCCGATCAGCACTTTTAATGGAAAATCATGCCATTTGGGTTGAAAAATGCACCCTCTGTTCCAAAAAGCCATGATAAAATTATTTCAACCCATCCTTCACACATCACTAGTGTACATTGATGATACATTGCTATTTAGTGATACCGTGGAAGAACACCTCAACTTACTCCATCAATTTCGTGATTTAGTAAGGGAAAATGGAATCATGCTCTCAGCAAAATAAATGGTTATTGTTAAAAGAGAAATTGATTTTCTGGGGATGCATTTTGTCCATGGAGAATACATCCTAGGGCCACACATTTCCCAAGAATTACTTATATTTCCAGACACCAACTTCACAACAAAGCAGCTCCATTAATTTTTAGGTGTGATTATTTATGTTAGAGATTTTATCCCTAATTTCTCTACATACATTTCTCCACTTACAAAAATGCTCATATTTTAGGGAAAGGAAAAAGATGAAGTAGTCCAAAAAATAAAATGAATATCCAAAGAAGTCAAAGCCCTCCATATCACATTCGACGAAAGAAAAATATTGCAAACTGATGCCAGCAATGAATACTGGAGCGCGATACTTTTTGAAGAAAAAAGATGGCCAGCGGAAGATATGCGGATATGCTAGTGGAAGGTTCAAAGATGCTGAACAACACTATCATTACACATTCAAAGAAATTCTTGCCGTGAAGAACATGATTAAAACGTTCAATTTATTTTTAATTCACACAGAATTTCTGAACTAAATGGATATGGAGGCTTTTCCGAAGATGATCCAGATAAATCCAAAAATTATTTCAAATCTGCAGATTCTCAGATGGGCATAGTGGTTCTCCCTTTACAAATTACAAGTGAAGCACCTCAAATGGAAGGATAATATTCTAGAAGATTTCCTATCCAGGCCAAATAATCTTTCAAAAAGATTTGCGTCATAACAAGGCAAGCAAAAGAAAAAGTCAACTAGCCAAATCTTCATGCTTGCAACCTCACCAGGAGCCAGTTCATCCAGGATAGCAGATCATTTACCGTAATTATATAAATAGTGCATGGACCCATTTGATCTATCCATCCTTATAGAAAGAAGAACATTATATGAACTTCATGTTTTCAGGAAATTTGGAGGATCCATCCTCAAACCATTCAGAGTTAATCCGAAATTCCCATTATGTCATGTATTCATTCCTCTGGACAATGATTTTCCATAAGAGCTATTATATTTTTTTGGTACTTGTGTCACCAGTATTACATCTTTATTGAATTCAAGTGTGACATGTTCTGGGATTTTGACAAGATTAAACATGCTCTCAAAAAATTTCTACAGTGGTTTAAACCATGAAGATATTGGGTTCAATGCTTTCGAGATTCATATGCAACAAATATATTCATGTTACATCAGCCGGTAAAGATCATTGACGGAAAGGTCCATGCGCACCCGGATATTTCATTATGGTGGAAATTTCCCACCTCCATTTTGTCCATAGAAGATTAATATAGCGAGGCACATATAATCATTTTCCAGAAAAATAAGTACATTCCAAAGGAGATATGGACAAAGGACTGGGCATGATGGAATTACACTGATAATAATATCTACTGGGAAAAAGACTGACAAATAGCAATTGAGTACCAAGTTTCGTATGAAATCATTAAGGATGGAGTCACTCAAGCTATCATAAGGATAAGGTTAAATATTCCATCGCAAGATTCACATATAAAAGAGTACAATATAGCAGAATTATCCAACAAAAAATGTTACTACACAAGGTCATTGAAGAGAAACCTAGAAAACAAAGACAATTTCAAGAAGATGCATAACGCCGAATGGTGTATGGATAAAGGATACACAAGCTCACCATCAACACCATCAAACACTACCACATCAGATGATGCTTGATGACATGTGCAAGATTTTCACCACTTACCCTTACTTACCTCAACAAATTACCCACAAAAGTTACTACCCATGCCAAAACAAATCTTTCTACCCAGTTTTACATGCTCAACACATGCTATCACAAGATTTCACATGCTACCTAAAAGAAGACAAAAGTTGACCCCACTTGCACATGCTATCATATGGTGTCACGTGGTTTTCCATGTATATATTTCCAGTTTCACATATTTTCAAGTGCTTGCACATGTTTTATCATGCTTAGGGTTATGTTTTCCTTATTTTATTAGGACCCTTCACATGTTTAGTGGGGTCCAGTTACCATGTAATATAGGTTTGTTTTGTAGTAGTCTTTCAACTCCTATATAAAAGAGGTTATGTAGTATTTGGAAGATCATCAAATTTCCATCTTGTAAACTTTGCTCTATTCAATAAATGAGTGCTTTATAAATTTCTCTTTTGTTCTTCTCTTCAAAATGTATGGAAAGGTTGGTCCTTAATTTAATATAGGGTTAGAAAATATTGGGCAAGTTAACTTGCTACAAATACAAAAGTTTTCCGAGTTATAGCAGCTAAATTTGTTAGTAGTGTAAAAGTTTTTTCGAGTTGAGAAGCTTGGAAAGTCGTCCTTAAGGATGTTGAAGCCAACCTATTTGTAGGAAAAACTTTTATATCTATGATCAAATTTACTGTTCCACAAGCTTGGCAAGCCGTCCTTATAGATGTTTAAGGCAGGTTTGTGGCAAGCCGTCCTTCAGTATGTTGAAGCCTAGTCCTCTTTGTAGGAAAACAATTATGCTTGTAGTACTTGCTATCTTGCTTGCTATTTCCTCGCCCTTACCTGAGCCATGACCGGTGCTTAGATTAGCACTTTGAAATTAGGTCATTCTTAGAGGGTAAGAGAGGCTACTGTTCATTCCATTCTCTCGATAGACTCTTGGATTAATGGCCATCATACGACACAATTTAATTCTCTCTCGATCATGTAAATATGATTAATACAATAATTGGGTAGGGTATTGGTGTTCATATTTGGCGCTACCATATCCAAAATGATGTTCCTTTTATCGATCAAGTCATGTATCTTATGTTTCAGATTGAGAAAGTCCTATGTACTGTGTCCGCTCCCTCTGGAGTGGTATGCACATGTCTGGTTAGCTCGAAAGAATCGACTCCTAGGGTTAGCACATTTTGGTAGAATAGTATGGATTATTCCGACAACATTTAGTCTTTCGAACAACTTGGTTTGAGTTTCGAGAAGTGAAGTGAACATTCAGGGAGGATTCTTCTTGAAGTTTGGACGTAGTAGATCATATGTAGCCTGAGGCAACTAATTTTAATGATTTTGGGGTGCTTGGTAAGCAGGTTCATGTATTTGATAATTTGTTTATGGAGATTGGTAAATGGGTATTGGTGTTTGAAAATTAGTTGTAAACCTTGATAGGCTAGAGCCGGTGTTTAATAGTTGGCTTATTCATAAAATACTGGCACATGACTATATGGGGATGATATATAATTGCTTAGAGGTGGGGACACATATACGTCTAAGAAAGACTGTGATCCTTCCTTCTTTTGGCTTCTTGGGCTTGGTGTTTGGGAGACGTTTGCCACGTCATCCTTCTTTTTCCTTATGGCCCTGGTATCACTTTGTAGGCTAGCCTTGTTGGCTTCACTGATAATCCTTCCCGATTTGAGGTCGTCATCTATCGCTTCTCCTATCTTTACCAATTCAGAGAATGGCCTCCTAGCCATAGATAGCTTTCGATCATAGAAATATAATTCTTATGATTGTATGAAGAAAAATACTAGTTCTTCCTCGCTCATTGACGATTGTACTAGAGTAGCTTTGGCCCTCCATCTACTCGCATACTCATGGTAGTTCTCAGTAGATATTTGCTTTACTTTCTCCAAGTAGTAACAGTCAGGCACGATTTCCACATTGAAGTGAAACCTTTCCATGAAAGCCCTTGCCATGTCTTCCCATGTGTCCCATCAGCGTATGTCCTAGCCGTAAACTATTATGATGTTTCTCCTATGACGCTCAGGCTAAACAAACTTATGATCAGAGCATGGTTGCTCTTAGTCCTGACCAATTGGTCGTAATATGCTCTTAAATGAGCCTTGGGATTCCATGTCCTATTGAAGAGCTCAAATTTCAGCACCTTAAAGTCTTCAAGCAAGTCTTGGTCCGAATGCATCCATAGATCATCATAACTTAGGCCCATCACTTTTTGAGAGCCTCTATTGGATTTATCGAGAAGGTCTACCATCTTCTGCTCCATTTCCCTATCCCTTTTGTCATGTTCAACCTTCCACATCCTTTCTATTTCTTTATAATGGTCGAGCTTGGGTGATGAGTCAATTGGAGTGATTCAGGTAAGAAAAGATATTGTAGGGTGCATTTGGCAGTTTTTAGGAGTGCCAACAGCTCTGGGTATTTGATGAGTGGTTGTATTTGGGTGTATGCCGGGATCAGCGTAAGTAGGCACTACAAGAAAATTTTGGTACGAGGTACTAGTATGGGTATTAATAGTGTGAAGTGTTCGGGTATGAACGAGCTCATGGATGGAAAAGGTGGTAGAGGCCTCCTCGTTTCAGTGGCTGCCTCTCTAGCAGCATTTATAGCTTCATTCTTATTGACATGTTCCTGGAGGTCGGCGATCTTTCAAAATAACAAATTAATCATGTCTTCATGAGGTGATGAATTATGAGGGTCTTGAGGTGCAGGGTTCTCTATAACCAGAGCATTTTTGTTACACGCATCTTCTGGAGTACCGAAGGCCCACATAAGTACCAGTCTTTTGAAGTTGAACGTGAAACTAGTGGAATTGTTGTTGTTGCCATTTTTTCTCTAGTACAAAATTGAGTAATGCAAGGCGTCGTTATTCTACCTATGACGAGGCATTGTATATCATGGGATCCTTGGTCCAGTGCGGATATTGGTTGAAGTAAAAACCTTTTACCTTATTTTCGGATCCTTTCTACACGGTGGAACCTCCAGATGGAAGTATTAAATCCGCATTTGTTGAATTGTCCTCATACTTAGATGACGAGAATTTGAGGACAAATTCTTTTAAAGAAGGGAAGATTGATGAAAGAAAGACCACAAACTTAAGCTCCCAACATGAGCCGAAAGGTGAATTTATATGCGTGCCAAAGAATGCCAACTATCCTATGGTGATATGCATGATGTGGCATGGAATATGGCATGGGATTGAAGATTGGACTTGAAGATTTGAAGAAGAAGACATTTTATTCGGCCTTTATGTTACTCTTGGCCGAGACCATTTGCTTTTAGCTTATTTTAGTTTCTAGCTTAACTACTTAAGACACAATTAATAAGCCAAATGATGACTAAGGTGGCTAGGCCAAGAGTTGGTGTTGACTAGGCCAAGGATGTAAGAGAACAAGGTGACTAGGCCGAAAGAGGATAAAGTGACAAGGACAAGAATCATCTAGAAATGGCGGCTTCCAAGGGAACAATTCATGAACCAACTAGTTCATGGATTTAGCCACATAAAAGATACAAAGAAGGGCCTAGATGATATGAAATATTGGCCGAGTAACTCCCCCTTCCCATTTCAGCCAAGGTACTTCAAGGATAATAAACTTCCACACGTGCTCCAAGGAAATGATTCATGAATTAACTAGTTCATGCATTGCTTTACATGGAAGACATAAAAGAGTGGTCTAGAAAACTTGAAGAGTTGTTCTACTCTTTGTTCCCCAAGTTAACCTGAACCCCTTCCCATTTGTTCCCACTTGGCCGAGATTGCCATGTAGTTTGTGTCCCTTTTGTTACTCTTCTAGAATGGTCGATGTATTACTATAAATAGGATCATTAAGATATTGTAAATAACAGAATTGATGAATAGAAAAACTTGAGTTTTACTCAATTGCTAAGTTATTCAACTTGTGTGTTGTCTACCTTAGTTGGTCCTTGTGTGGGCCTTCGGTTCTTGTGTGAACCAACCCCTTAGTGTAAGTTGAATCTAGAACTTGTGTGACCTAGTTAACCCCAAGCTAAGTTCCCTTCGGTGTAAGTTTGGTTAGGACTTGTGTGACCTAGGTAAGCCCAAGATTAAGGAACCCCCTTGGTGCAAGTGGACATTAGAACTTGTGTGATCCAACCAAACCCAACCCTAGGGTCTATCATAAGGTTACCGGCCACCCTCACCTGGTTAGTACTCGAGCTTGTACATAGTAACCTCGGTCTAGTCCTTGTCCAATTGGCTAACCTCATCTTGGTGTCGACTCAAGCATTAAAACCCTCATGTCATTATCCTTGCTAGATCGATCGTCCTATACTTGGAGTGCACTCGGGTTTGCACCTAGCATCCCGCGTTCATTCCTTGTCCAAACCACTATATTACATCCACCACAATATCCCAAAATACTTCCCTAACATCCACCACAAAGGCCACCAACCGAAACCCCACATATACAACCGTCCAAACCCGACAACCACAAACAGTCCATAAAACAACCCTTACCGAGACCTTACTGTTTCAGTTCTGTTCTGTCGCCTTGACACTATAAAACAACCAAACACCAATCATCAAGACAACCCTCAACATACCCGAAATACCCCCATAAAATGCCTAAGTCCGACTCTACCCTAAACTACCCGAAAATGCCCCATAGCACCACACTGCCCGACAGAAACACCGCACCCGAGAACCCAATTTTGAGTCCCATTTTTGGGTGGACCCGATTACAACCAAACTATGCACCACTTACCCACTTACACCCCTCCTTATATATATTAGATTGGTATCAGATCCAAGTTTTCCCATCCCACTCCTTAACTCTATGGCCAATACAAAAAAAGAACTCCAGAGGATAGTAAGTGACATTTTTGCGAAACATGCGCAAAGCTTGAGAAAAGAATTTGCGAGGCATGTTGTGGTGAATAAAGCCAAATCCGGGGTTGTACAAAGTAGCCCAAGATATGAAAAGAAAGAATACCAAGATTGTGGGGATTCCTCTGTTGTTAAGGAACTTGAGGCCAAGGAGGTCTTAGAGGAAGACGTTGATCTGGCAGAGAAGAATGAGAGTTTAGTACTCCAACATGTGTTGAATGTTCAACTTGAAGAACATGATGAGACACAACAAGATCAACTCTTTTACACACGATGCAGAGTAAAAGAAAAAGTGTGTAATATGATTATTGATGAAGGAAGTTGTACCAATATGGATTCCGTGGAGATGGTGGACAAATTAAAATTACCCACCCGTGACCATCCTAAACCATATGACCTCCAATGGGTAAATGAAGAAGAGATAAAGGTGATGAAGCAAATCTTTATTAATTTTTGGGTTGGTAGGTATGAAGATGAAATATGGTGTGATGTCCTACCTATGGATGCTTGCCATATATTGTTGGGTCGACCATGGAAGTTTGATCGGAAGGTACAACATGATATAGAAAAGAATATCTATTCTTTTAAAAAAATGGTAAAAATATCCGGTTGATGCCATTGTCACCTAGTGAGGTGAAGAAAATGAAGATAAAAAATACCAAGAAACGCAAGGCGAAATCTGAGGCACTCTTACTTGATGCACGGAAGAAGGAAGAAGAGTAAAAAAAGGGGAGCTCTATAGACACATTGGTGTGCAAGTCCCCTATGCTGAGAGTGGATGATTGTTTGGAGCCAAGTTGTTCCCCAAGATAGATATGAGGAGTGGATACCCTCAAATAAAGTTACGAGAGGAAAATGAATGGATGACGGTCCTCAAGATCATGTATGGTTTGTACGAGTGGCTTGTGACGCCATTCGAATTGTATAATGCGCCGAGCTCTTCCGTGAGTACTCTCATGCACGAAGTACTTCGACCGTCCATGGAATACATAGTATCATCCGGAGACATGCGTGTTAATCCATCCAAGGACATTTATGTTAACCCACCCAAAAATGGGGACTATCCGGAGTTAGGCCGAGCATACAAATGTAAGTGTAGTAAGAAACTTCCATGACTTGGATTCTTTGTATCGTCGTTTCATAAGAAATTGTAGTGCCCTTTCTAGCCCTATTCCGAACGATGAGAAAATATTCAAAGAATGTGATGGACTTAGTATTGGTACAAGCTTAATTCAATACCAAGAATCCATGACTCCCTCTAATGGAAAATTGGGTGAAACATGACTTCCTTATTCTACTTATGACACATAATTTTATGTGGGGCAAAGGAAGTTGATTCCGAGACATGCTAAGTAGATAGCATACTTACAAACTTCCACATTTTCTACAAGACACAAAGATGACGAGTCCAATGTGGTGGCAAATGCATTTTCCCGAAAGCACGTAATGTTGATCGTGATTGAACAAAAACAAACTTGTGGGATTTGAAGTGCTAAAGGAGTGCCATGAACGAGATCACGAGTTTGAAGATGTAAATGGAGTGGTAAGAAGGTGTTCCACTTATCAAGAGACTAAGAGTTTCTTCCACAAGGGATTGTATACTTCTTTACCGGTTCCGGAGCGACCATGGAAAGCTGTGAGCTTGGATTCCATCCTATGGGTGAACCCATCCAAGGGGGTGACTTGCCGAAATAGGCCCGATCCTATAGGTGTAATTACGGTAGATAGTTTCCTTGGGG
This sequence comes from Anisodus tanguticus, assembly GCA_034509755.1. Classification (NCBI taxonomy): domain Eukaryota; kingdom Viridiplantae; phylum Streptophyta; class Magnoliopsida; order Solanales; family Solanaceae; genus Anisodus; species Anisodus tanguticus. The sequence goes on along the minus strand of CM067545.1, from coordinate 35,542,759 downwards.
TTTGGGATTGTTATACATTTTCTGCCCCTACCAATCAACTAATGAAAAATGATGAGTGTGAATGGTCCCAAGGAATACAAAGAACATCATAAACCTTGGAAGGAAAGATACGTGAAACACCGACTCTAGCTATGCCGAGCCGTGTTGAAGTTGAACATGAAACTAGTGGAATTGTTGTTGGTGCCATTTTTTTTCTCTAGTACAAAATCGAGTAATGCAAGGAACATTTATTCTACGTATGATGAGGCATTGTATATCATGGTATCCTTGGTCCAGTGCGGATATTGGTTGAAGTAAAAACCTTTTGCCTTATTTTCGGATCCTTTCTATACGGTGGAACCTCCGGATGGAAGTATTAAATCCGCATTTGTTGAATTGTCCTCATACTTAGATGACGAGAATTTGAGGACAAAGTCTTTTAAAGAAGGGGAGATTGATGAAAGAAAGACCACAAACTTAAGCTCCCAACATGAGCCGAAAGGTGAATTTATATGTGTGCCAAAGAATGCCAACTATCCTATGGTGATATGCGTAATGTGGCATGGAATATGGAGTGGGATTGAAGATTGGACTTGAATATTTGAAGAAGAAGACATTTTATTCGGCCTTTATGTTGGTCTTGGCCGAGAGCATTTTCTTTTAGCTTATTTTAGTTTCTAGCTTAACTACTTAGGACACAATTAATAAGCCATGTAATGGGAAAGGATGACTAAGATGACTAGGCCGAGAGTTTCTTCCAAGGGGTTGACTAGGCCAAGGATGTAAGAGAACAAGACGACTTGGCCGAAAGAGGATAAAGCGACAAGGACAAGAATCATCTAGAAACGGTGGCTTCCAAGGGGACAATTCATGAACCAACTAGTTCATGGATTTAGCCACATAGAAGATACCAAAAAGGGCCTAGATGATATGAAAGGTTGGCCGAGTACCTCCCCCTTCCCATTTCAGCAAAGGTACTTCAAGGACAAGAAACTTTCACACGTGCTCCAAGAAAATGATTCATGAATTTACATGGAAGACCTAAAAGAGTGGTCTAAAGAACTTGAAGAGTTGGTCTACTTCTTGTTCCCCAAGTTAACCCGAACCCCTTCCCATTTGTTCCCATTGGGCCAAGATTGCCAAGTAGTTTGTGTCCCTTTTATTACTCTTCTAGAATAGTCCATGTATTACTATAAATACCTTAGGATATTGTAAATAGCAGAGTTGATGAATAGAAAAACTTGAGTTTTACTCAATTGCTAAGTTATTCAACTTGTGTGTTGTCTACCTTAGTTTGTCCTTGTGTGGGCCTTCGGTTCTTGTGTGAACCAACCCCTTAGTGTAAGTTGAAGCTAGGACTTGTGTGACCTACTTAAACCCAAGCTAAGGTCCCTTCTGTGTAAGTTTAGTTAGGATTTTTGTGATCTAGATAAGCCCAAGCTTAAGGAACCTCCTTGGTGTAAGTGGACGTTGGAACTTGTATGATCTAACCAAATCCAAGCCTAGGGTCTATCATAAGGTTACCGGCCACCCTCACCTGGTTAGTACTTGAGCTTGTAATTAGCAACCTTAGTCTAGTCCTTGTCCAATTGGCCAAACTCATCTTGGTATCGACTCGAGCATTAAAACCCTCGTGTTATTATCCTTGCTATATCGATCGTCATATACTTTGAGTGCACTCGGATTTTTACTTAGCATCATGCGTTCATTCTTTGTCCAAACCACTATCTTACTTCCACCACCATATCCCAAATATTTTCCTAATGTCCACCACAAAGGCCACCAACCTAAACTCCACGTATACAACCGTCCAAATCCGACAACCATAAACAGTCCACAAAATATCCCTTACCGAGACCTCACTATTTCAGTTCTATTCCATTGCCTTGCCACCATCAAACCACCAAACCTAGATCATCAAGACAACCTTCAACACACCCGAAACACGCCTATAAAACCCCTAAGTCTAACTCTACCATAAAATACCCGAAAATTCCCCACAACACCACACTGCCCGGCAGAAACACCCCACATGAGAACCCAATTTTGATTCCCATTTTTTAGTCGACCTGATTACAACCGAAGTCTGACCTACTTACCCACTTACACCCCTCCTTATATACATCAAATGATGTTAGTCACATTAGTGGAAAATAATAAATATAAGATATCGCATATAAGTTGCACATAAAACACATAGATTCATGCATTCAATCCAAACTCTTGATTAATTTTCCATTTCGGGGGTATTTTGGTAATTTTGGCCATTTTTGGTTTTGAAGGTTTTGGTTTGAAGGCCTATGGTTAATTTGATACCACAATGTTGTTGAAACCAAGAAACTCTTCTGAATAGGGGTTACAATTTCTATAATATAGGGGCCGAGTCTGTAGACTGCCTATGTATCCCTCTGCAGGAAATCAGACCCTTATATAGTTCTGGTTACATAGAAATTATCCCTAATTTCATATTATCCGAACCCATTCCCAAACCAGACCTGATAAGGTCTTTCTACGTATCCCCCCCTTGGGGCATCAGGTCAAACATAGTTTATTTTACAAAAAGATGGAGGGGATAACATTTTGATTGAAAATAAAAATGGGATGCCTAAACTACTCAAAAGATGACTTCTTCCTGAAGCCATAGTGGGTCATCGTCCTTACGACCGCGTATTCTCTCAGCGGCTTTCTTAATAGTAGTGGGGTAGAACTACCCAGATCTGACCGGTGTTGACGAGATGCTCTGGCTCAAATTTGAAAGCCTCACATTCTTCGATATCATGTCCCAGTGCTCCTGAGTGATATAGATAGATCTTTCTCCTGGAAGTACTGGTCGGACCTTGTCGGTGCTGACAAAAGTAGAGAAGAGGCTTGCGTATGAGTCTTCAAAGACAATGAAGTCGTAGTGCCAAATTTGGGTATCAATGATGATTCCTTCACTAGGCATGATGTGGTCATAAACTAGTAGGGAATGTGGGACCCACATGTTATGAATAGATTTTTCATCAATCAATCTTGTGATTCTCCTTTTGAAGACCAGGCAATCGTAGGCTGGTTCTTGTGGAAGAGGTACCTCTTATGGGCATAAATGGGTGCACAGGTTGGGAGGATGTAGGGACTGAAACACGACGCCCCGACAGCTAGTAATCCTTCATAGACCTTAATGTTTCGCATCGACCTAGGTGCAACTTTGAAAGGTGTAGTGCAAGCTTTAAATCAATTTCTCACCACATAGGAGATGATGTACGGGATGGCCCTTGCGGTGTTCCATAGTACTTGATAGCTTCATCGGCATTTTGGGTGACTCCCTCAGGCAACCCACTTGATTCCCCGGCGTATGGAATATGGTCATTCTCGGGTAACTCAAATTCCCTTTTTGGTGTCTTTAACAATGGGATATAGTCATCAACCATCTCTTTGACCTCGTTGGAGAGGTTTTAGCATTGACGTTTCTGCTCAATCGGCTCTTCCTTGAGGTTCCCGACAAAATCCAAAATTTGGTTGATCTTTTTTATCTTGACTTTAGCCAAGTCAATCTTGTGAATCTTTTCTCAGAGACACTCCTCAGTCTCTTCATCGCTAACTAAGTCGACAACTGGTGGCGTGACACTTTGGCTGTCTGGAGTGTCAATTAGCAGCAAATCAACCTTTAAAGAAGGTGCAAATTTAGTTTAGTTTTGATATTTTCTTGTGTTTTTCTTTGGGGTTGTTGCTCGGAATGTGGAACCAATCAAGAGTTTAGACGGAATACATGAAAGCACATAACCAGTTATATCATGTAATCACATAATCATATATAATTAGCAATTATAATATCCACGTTTGTAAACCTCGTTATTCCAATGTTTTCTAATCATTTGAAGCATAATTGTGCCAAATATTTATCTAAACCATTGCTCTATAATCATTTTCATTAGTAATAAGGTTTTCCCCGGTGGAGTTACAAAATATGAATAAAGAAGTAAATGTAAATCAAAAGAAGTTGCCTCCAGTGGCAAATGATGAAGCTTTGTTTGTCCGAGCTTTCGTGGCCCTTTGAAGGGCGGTCTGAATCCGGAGGTGAGTAGACATCAGCAGTGAATCAACCCAGTAACCTTTCTCTGTGAAGGTCATAGGTGCATTCTCGTCCATGGCTCTCCTCATCCGAGCATCTAAGTCCTCTAGTGACTCGTGAGTCAAGTCCAACTCCTTGGTCAAACTGGCTATGACGATCTGGTCATACTCCATCCTCTCTAAGTAACTAGTATCTTAGTCATCAACCTGTCTTTGAATGCGGCAAGCTTTGATCTAGACATTTGAATCCTTGTAATCACTACATTGATAGCGGTTGGGCCTCAGAGTCAGGGTACCTTGCAAGTGTGCTCTCAACCAGTCTACGTATTCTGCATCACAACCCGAGCATAACACATCCTCGGTTAGAGTCTCTAGACCTCATCTCACTTGACCATTCCACTATCGGATGATGTCAACAACCGCTTTCATCCTATCTCCCTTGTAGTCGACCACGTACTCCCACATGTTCTCTACTTGGGGTATCACTTGTCTCTTACCAAACTGTCTTAGGACCCTAATAGGTGCATATGGTCGGATTCCCTGGATCCCCATATTTGGAAGGAAATGGCATTTTCTACCTCTCACTACTATGGTACCTCTCACTACTATGGTCTCGGATATAAAGTCGGGGAATCTCCACTGGATATTGTCCGCTTGGAGTCTAGAAAGATAAAATCCCACCCCTCTTTGGTTTGGTTCCCGAAATTTGGGCAAGTGACTTGAAGGTTATCTTTATTACATTCTAGATCTAGGTATGAGGGACCCTCTATTTTTTTGAGGTGTTTGATAATCCACCATTGTATTAGGAGGTTACACCCTTGGAAGTACCTATGTAGGTTTTAACATTGACCTAAATCTCGGAATATGTTGCCTAGGATGATAGGGACTAGGTCATAGTACTTGGTTTCCCCGTTTGAGGTTATGCCATGAAAGATAGCGTGGGTGACATAAATGACATGGGTATCTATGGCTTGGTGCCAATCTTTGGGAAAGACCATGGTTCCTAGTTGGCATATGGCAAAGGCTAGGGGTCGGGTGGCTTCCTAATTGGCATAAGATTGGATCTCGACAGAGTGTTCTAGGTGTTCCCTTTTGGACCCAAATCGGTTGTAAAGATCCCTAAAGGCTACAGTTGGGCCAAATATCCAGTTGGCGCTAGCTAGGGATAAGAACTTCATGATCACATCGGGAATAGGATTATGGGGTACTAGAAGATTGTGGTCGGGTTTTTTCCCCCTTATCATACATGTCTCATTGCTATCAATGTAATCTCGTCTCTCCTCTAAGGTCAGGGTTATCTCAAAATCTCTGAGCCTAAACATCATTATATCACAACCCTAGTATCCGGTAAGGACCTCTAAAAGTTCCCTATTTCATTTCATGGTCATAAATGAGGGTAGGTGTCCTAGACAGTTCGTTACTTCTCTTTGTTGTGGGGATTCTAGCCACAACCTCCAAAATCTCAGCAACTCGAGTGCTTCTAAAACCAAATCGGATTTTAGGTTGGTATGCATATACAAAACAGAGCACAATTAATTTTTCAATGACAATGGTTTATCACATAAGCACAACCAATGCTTCCACAAAGCAAGTAGTTGGATGCAGTGTCGTCGGGTCGTAGACCATCGAGACACGAGGTAGTCAGCCTAATGGGTCTAGATACGTCTAAAATATCAGAACCTATCTAGGTCAAAATGCTCTGGTTTAGTAGGGATTTGTCTTCGCTCTATCATAGGTAAACTAGAGTGGTTTAGCAAATGACTAAGGGACCCGAGCGGACTAATCAGGGTGAACTGTTGTCAACTTTTGGATGATCGCAAACCAACTCTGACTTCAACATGTTCCAAAGAAATGATTTTGGTTTTTTTTACTGGAGGATGATTTCAAAATCTGTATAATCATCTTTGTGCACTGATGTAAGTGTGTGTGCATGCCATTTGGCATAACTATGAGATGCACGAATGACAATTATAATTGTGGAAATTTAAATACATAAGCAATTTATATCAATTAAAACATGTTGTATTGGAACCCTTATGATTAGAACATAGGTTTATTCCCAACAGAGTCATCCTATGTTACAGTTACTTTTACGCAGAGGCATAAAAGCTACTAAGAGGTTGTTGGTGCTCTAAGTCAGAAAATTATGTTTTAGAGTCGCCACCTAATTTATAGGTAAATTAGGAAAATCAAGTTAAAAGGGTTTATTGAAAAAATCCGTGAAAAATCCCTTTTAAACCAGGAGTCAGGGTAAGGGTTCTGGTGATCCCCCGGAGAAGGTGTTAGACACCCCGATATTAAGGATCCATAGAATATGATTGACCTTCGGGTTCTATAGCATGTTTAAAGTTTACAAATTGCTTAAAATGTTTAAATTGCCGCAAAATTTCATGTCATTCATTTATCTCAAACTCAAAGGTTTCAAAAACAAAAGAGTTAAATTCCACCTAAAAATGGTTCGCATAGGGGTAATTTAGTCAACTTATTTTTGGACTAAGAACACTCAAGAATTAACTTGAGTACTATTTAGTCCAATAAATTGTCCAATATTCCTTATACGCTTTGAAAATCTTTTAAGTTGAAAAGAGTGTAATCCATTTGGAATGACAAAGTTTGGGTTTAAAAGACTATAAAACAGGTTTTATTTTACATACTATTTCTCGAAAGTCAATTCATATTCCATATTTTACTCAAATGCCCATACTCAACTCAAGTCCAAGAAGGTTTTGATTTTTCTTTCAGTTGGGCTCAGCCTAAAACAACCCAAATATAGGCCAAGTCTAGCCCAATTTCAGTTTGAAAGAATCAATATCAAAATCTGAATTTTGTTTAACACTTCTACTCAGTCTCCTCAAAATCAACCCATTTAGCACAATTAAAACAAAGTCCAATTTTTCAAAATGATGGTCTAATTTAACTTAATTCAGCTTGTTTAACACTTTTAGAAGCAAAGCCCAGATTTTAAAAGAGACACACTTTAAATCAATTCATTTCAGCCCGTTAAATTTAAAGCCCAAAGATAGTCCAATTTAATTCAAATCCTTTGAAAAACTCATTTGGCGATTCTAAACTAAACGATGTACGTATCATTTGCCTAAGTCGTAACTATAAGAGTTTCCAATATGTAATACAAAGTATTTTTATACAAATAGTACATTTATATAATACAAATATTGAAATTGAAAGGAGGAAGAGTTTAGGCAGGTGGGCCTACGTAAGCCCACCAGTTAACTATTTTCACAATAGTTGGCCCTTCATTCGCGGCTACGGGAAACCGACTTGATCAAGAAATGTTTTGGTTGGGCCTTGGCCCAACTGGCTGGAAGATGAAGAAGAGGCCCAATGGGACCCATCCTGACATAAACAGTAGGAAAAAGAAAGGGAAAACAAAGATACCAGTTAGAACGTACCTATAATTATCTAATTAAAATATACGTAATCCTAAATTAAGCTCATAAATCATACATTAAATTAAGAAAGCAACATCATCAGCAGTCAAAGCCTATAGTCAAATAGTTAGAAACAACCCACACTTAGACAAATATTCAAACAAAAGAAGAAGACATTGAATTGGGCTTGGCCCATATCAAAGGGCTATTAAAAATTATTCATAGAAACAATTAGATGCATGGAACTACCCCAGTCGTTATTGTTGTGAAGAAGAAGAAGAAGGCAAGAAGAAGTAGCACAAATGGGCTAGGCTCAACAACATTCATGGAATAGTCACGCAAGTGATATACATGAGGATATGTACCTTATACATCTGATATACTAAGTATATAAGATATACAAGTCATATATCAAGGTTTATACTAGTGCATATAAAAGGTAACACAGAATAAATAAGAAAACAATTCCCAGGAGAAGAAGCAACATGAGAGATACAATCTAAATATCCCTTATTCAACACTACTGCATATGCTTCATAATACTTAGAACATAATCTAAAACATCTCATCTTACATTTAATATGATAATTAGAAAAGGAAAAAACAGATTACCCATTATGGCTTTACACAAACAGCTAGGCTAAAGTGTCACATTGCAAGCTTCATGTCATATTTATCAGAGTCAAGTAGTGAAGGCAAGGTCTATCATAGCTTAAATCCACAACCATACCAGGCATCAACCAAGGTTATCAAAGAAATCTAACTAATCAACAGAGGGCAACATCTAAACATCTAATTCTGTTTAAATTAGGATCAGAATTATATCATCCATCCACATGGTTCTTATGTTAGCACTAGAAATGACATGAGCATGGTTCATGGTACATATCACAGAATTCAAATCAAGCAAATATAGGCATACCAAACACACATAGGGATATCCTTCACATAACACAACATCTCATCTAAACTCACTTAACAGTCAAACCGTTTAACAAAACAGGCAGAGAGTAGGGAAAGTAAGAAGGCACTTAAAATGAGACTATCAGATTTTATCTTTCATACTAGTGGCATATACATGTGACACTTAAAACAACAATCACAATAGTTCAGTGTTCCTTTATTCCTTACCTAAACATGCATTTAGACTAGATGATTGGACTTATAGATAGGTAGTGGTAACATGGAGCACATGAGCAGATGCAAACAGACAGTCCATTTTTATGTATTCATGGCAAAGATTTAGCCAACTAGAAACTCAATAGGAAGCTTAACTAAATGCAGATGATTATATTTGTGCACATTATGGATGGTATGACTTTAAAACTAAACCTACAGACCAAACAAGATGATACTATAACATGTGAATGATTGTTCTAACATGGTTCTCATATAGTTACACACAAAATACTCATTTCAATTAGCATATGGTCTTGATTCAAGTTGACAAATGCCTAATCAGAACTCGTAACGAAAGATCCCTAGGATAACATACTTGGATAACATCCAAAGACAGGGCAAAAAATGGACAAAACTGGCACATAATGGACATAATCACTCAGTGGCTATCAGATACCAATCCCAACACCTCCAATGCTCTTATGGATTAACACACAGAGGCAAAACAGTTTAAGAATATGCATTAAGAGGCATTCAAGATTCACATACATCACATTCTTCACATATACCACATATTTTAACTAAAACAATCATAAATAACATACTTTTAAACAAGAAAAGCAGAATCCAACCCTACATGACAAGATCCATAAGTTTAGGCATCTTAACTTAACATTATATCAAGACACATCATTTTAAAACCTATTTAGATTTAAGTTCATCCTAAATAGACCCTTGATGATCTTTTAAAGCACGAACAGGTTCCATAATTAGGTGTAAAGCCTACTTAACCAATCTAGAACTCATAGGTTTCTTCTAAGTCATATTAAGGTCATTTCACTACCATGTTTGATCCTAGATGTTTAGTTGATCACACAACTACACAAACCAAATATTATATTCATCTTTAAGTCATTAAACACACAAAACTTGTTAAGAAAGGGCATTTCTTCCACTTTAGACTACTAAATGGTTCTAATATGATTATGACAATATTTTAACACTAAGTCATGGCTCCTGTTTAGTAAAACAAACTGACAAAGCGAAATACCAACATATTTAGTTTATTTCTAGGCTTAAAATATCATTAGATGATATAACAAGCATAATATGACACTAAATCAGCCAAACATGATCCCCAAGAATTAATACATGCTTTTAAACAAATATCATAGCTTCAACAATTTATACACAGTAAAACTGTCACGACCCAAACCGGAGGGCCGCGATGGGCACCCGGACCCTACCCGCCGGGCACCACATCTACAATCCACCCTTTATAATAATTAAACACGGACTGAGCTGTGATAGATTAAATAAAGTTTCAACTTATCCATTTATATACCAAGGCCGACAAGGCCTTACACGACAACTAACCACAGGACACCTATCTACAAGCCTCTAAAGAGTAAAACATACCACGACTAGGGCACAACTCCTGAACGAATAGAGTGCTCCAAATACCAGTTGAACCAGCAACCTACTAGTGCGAATTGTCGCTCTCTCAATATAAACCTGCGGGCATAAAATGCAGCGTCCCCCAGTAAAAGGGGCGTCAGTACGACAGATGTACTGAGTATGTCAGGCATAAGAAATAACATAGTAGAGACATATCATAATCTGAAATAGAGACAGCTGAACATCAGTGAATACCTCCGAGGACCCTAATACACATGTCTAAATGTTATGCACAATGCAATATACATATACATCAGTCTCTTCGGGCATCTCCCTTACGATAATAGCCTCTGTGGGCATCATATCATATACTGGAAATGAAAGTATGCATGATGCAAATGCGGTATATATAAATATATCAAATATATGTTAGTGTTGCGGATCGTGCAACCCGTCCCAATATATGTTAGTGTTGCAGATTGTGCAACCCGTCCCAATAAGCCATACATGCATCACATCATCACATCACATCACATCACATCATCACATCATATTAGCCTCTTAGGGCTCTTTTGTGATAGTCTGTACCAGTTACATGTGGTGTGCGTATATAACGCCTTTCCTTTTTCCCAATTCCCATACATTATATATATATATATATATATACCAGTGGTCCAGGGTAATATATGAATGTAATGCAAATGAGAATGCATGAATGATAATAACACATCCTGGCCCAATATCCTTGTACCTTTGGCTAACACTGTGAATATCAATCTCTTTTCCGTATGCCTCAATAAGGACTTAGAAACATGTTTAAATAGGCTTTTAACACAAGAGTCAATAACATGATCATTCTTAACTACTAAGAGTAGAGTAATTTATGTAGCAACATGATGGTTACATTTCGCACATAGAATTATGCCAAAAGAAGGAAAAAGCTTTGCATACCTTGTTGTCAAAATTATCTAAATTCCGCGGACCCTTGTAAGCTCTATGAATGATTATCTACATCACACGGATGATTTAAATCATAATTGAATCAACATACTAGAGATAGATTCATTGAGACATTATAGCAAACACCTTGTACGCGTAGAACCTATATTCCTTCTATATCAAAACCTATGCATGAAGCGAAGCACCCGACCCTCTTAATCCTTCTTTTTACTGCTACAATATTCAAAATAGTACAATAATTTCACATGCAATCCTAGTACCTTACAATTACAGCAGTCCCAACAACACCCAACCCAAACATAGCATTTTCAACAATCGTCCTAGACTAGTGGCAAGAATCAACTTCTGAAATTGTATAACCTTTAGGAACAAGAAAGATTACCTCTGTTAAACATAGCGACGAGAATCATTGGAAAACCTTTTGCCCAAAACAGTTTCCGACAAGTAGAAACCGCAGAAACAGGACCTCCAAAATCGATTCCCAAAACTCCTTCAAAAACTCTAGGTCTCTAGCTTGACTTCGGAGTGTGCAAGCTTGTTTAAGGACTCGGTTTTTACTGGAATCAAGGTCCTAAAAGCCATAAACTTCTTCCTTTTGGGTGAGCAAAGGTTTTCAAAAAACCCCTAATTTTGGTCGAGAATTTCAGAGAGTAATTGATTGAGAATTTACTCTTTCAGGTTGAAGTGTAATTATTACTCCTCCATAGAAAGATTCTTCAGAAGCTTAAAGAGATGGAGGTTTGTAATGGAGAAGAGATGAATTGCCTGGAGATTTTATGGAGATCAGAAGCTGCCAGCACTCGATTTGTTTAGACTTAATCACCCCAACCGAATGTTTATAAGACAACACGTAATGTCCCACTATACAATGTCCCCACTTATAATTAATTAATCTCATAATTAATTAATTATACACGCAATTAAATTCCCGATCTTCATTCACTTATATCTTGACGAATTATAAAACCTTCTCATACTTAATGTCATAATTCTTGTAATATGACCCTAGTCCATAACCTTGTTGAGGATATAAAATTATTATTACTCCCCGCCATCGCACTTATCAAATCCAAAATTATTTCGGGGTCACGTCCTTTTATAATCTAATTTTCTTATTAGCTTACATAAGTACAACATAAACTTCCCGGAGTCCGGTCTACTTGCCTACGTTTATGTGTTCAACCGTTATCCGAATACGGGAGGTTATATCCTCCCCCCCCTTAGAAACATTCATCCTCGAATGTTGGGATGATAGGTCTAATCCAAATTCTTTTTATATATACAAGATGATGGATACAACTTATGCTATTATTACAGTTTAGCACTTAATCTAAATGGAAGTGAAAATTCTAAGTTAACCATGAAGCAAATAGTTTAAGCAAGACTAGCTTGATTGTTACTACAATCAGCCTTTAGGAAAGCAAATATGATGTTTTGAACAAGTCACATGAGTACAAGACAACCATGAAGAGAAAAGGAAGATTAAGTCACACATATGTTCACACTCCCTATTACCAGATAACTATACTACCATTATGCTTTCTATGGTCAGACTTAGGACTACATCTAGGAAATTTAGCTATTTATCACAAGAGTTTCAAATTCATTTCATTATTGAAACACATGCCATTGAGGTGATAATTCAACACAACCTATAAGTCTTAATTAATTTTAACTATATTGGTTTATGCACAACTGAAGAATGGTATCTAGTGCGTCCATTAGAGCACAATGTAATGTAATCATAATATTGTTAGATAGAACAGAAATATTCCTAGTACTTAGAAAGCATGAAATGAGCAGGACCCAAGTTTTAAGCCTAGGATCCTTATCCTTATTTCACAAAGTAAGTAAGAGTAATCAGATTTAAGCCTCTTGCAACTCTCATTCTAAGTGTGCAGACATGATCTAACTCATTTACTTCTTAAACAAGATCACATAACATAGCTTTTAAGCATGTCAACTCAAAATTTGCAGTTTTAACTAAGTAGAGATTAACTAAGGTGATTTAAATAGTAACCTAGTTACCAAAACTCAATCCATGGGACTATCTAGATGATAGTAATAGGTTGACATATGAATTCAATACATACTATTTTCTGCCCAAATAGCACATACCAGAAAAGATTTGAATCAAGACAAAATAGAAACACATAGACTCAAGTTAATGGGTTGATAGATTCGTGCCTAGGTTTGTAGTATATCTCATTCACTCTTCATACTCAACTAAGAAGCATGTTTAGTTAAAAGCCCTATATGTATCCTAGTTATTTGAAACAGTAAACAAATTCGTATAATTAATCATGTTTCAACTATATTATCATCCCATGATAGGTTCCTTGTAACAGTTCAATAGCTAGTGTTTGAACCATCTTAGGTGATCATTTTTCAAATGAGTGAGACATCATGTAACAACATGGCACTGGTTTAAGTTGCTATGCAGCAACTACAAGTTTTCACAACATGAGGGTAGCAACATGTGGTTAAACATGGGCACATTTGTTATCAAAGTGTAGCAGGGACAACAACAGCAAGTAACAACAAAGCAGCAGCCAAATAATAACAACAAGTGACTTCAAATAACAGTTGTATATCTTCATATGCTAGGTACTAATGGTAATAATCACAGCAACCTAGACAGATTAACCAAGTACCTAAGCATAGCCATAGATAGCAGAATCCAATTTAAAGTTTTACCTAGGCTAACCATAACCCTTAATAAAGCTGGAGAGTAAGGCTGCATGAGACATGGTTCAGGGGCTGGACAGAGTGTAACAAGCATCCCAAAATTCAGTAGACATGACCCAACCTAATGTCCAGCAATCCCTCTAGTATACATGATAATACTGCCTCTAGAAAATGAGTTCCTTGATTGTGATTTGGCATGAGATCAAGTTAATAGTTGTTGTACTGAACATATACCAAACATCCATAGAAGTGTACATAAACTCAGGTTTCAAGATTTTTGTTTTAACTTAACATATTAAACACTAGTTTTAACTATTTCAAAAGGGGAAGATGCATAGGTGATCTCACAGATTCATTTTTTTTATCACATTAGCACACACAAGATCCTAACAAAGGCTCAACCTTTCTCAAGAATGCAAAGAGACAACCAGTTTAGTGTAACAATGGCCAAATTAGTCTGTAAAGGTGCAAATTTCAAATCAGACCAACATATATATAGAAAAGGGCCCACAAAATAATATATATAAAACCATTCATTGGCAACTTCACACATTTTATATAGTTAGACCACAATTTATACTCATAGGCTATAACATTTGTGACAGGAACAACTTAAAGCAAACAGAACATTCATACATTAAACCAAGCAGGCATACTATCACAGAAACTATAGATGAACAACCCCTTTCAAGTTCATTTACAACCTAAACTAACTTTAAAACTAGGTATAATGTTGTTAACATATCTAGTAGGTTTACTTATAATCAGGTACATGTCCCATAACCAATCCTGGGAATAAACATAAAAGAGGAGCATGCCACCTATGGCCAACCAGTGAGTAAAGTCAAGTTGAAACCAATTATGCCAACATGATCCCTATTTTAGACTGTAGGTTTAATGACATGTCTCTTCAGGGCAGAATCAGATACCAACCTCAAAACATGTCACATAGTACAGAGGAAGGGCATATAGATTAACTCAATTACACCTAGAAACTTCTCAATAGACTAGTTCTAAGTTGATTAATCACAAGTCTTTGTATTCATACTTCATGACATCACAACAACATTTAGTTTATTATAACTATGTTTGCGTAATTAAAGGCTTATAACCAACAACACAACACATTTAGTAATGGATAAGCTTTGATTTACTTCAGATAACCATCTCTAGCCTATTTATGAGTTTTAGTCATGTTGAAGCAGACACAAATCCTTCAACAGGGCATAGGACTGGAAATATGTTACTGGAGCCAAATTAAGAGATCTTTCTCAAGCTACATTAACATGCATAGCAGCATTTTAAGGCATCCTAATTATTACAGGATTAAAGGCAGGTACAAGGTCCTAGGTTAACTTAAGACTAGAATATGAACAGGTCTTTTAATCATGTCCAGATCACAGAATAAAACAAATCATAACCACACATGTCATAGAAGCAAATATACACATACCAGCACCCAAGAATTGCACTTATGAGTGGGATAGGAATAATATTTAAAGCATAAAGATGGTTGTCTAACTTAAATTACCAGTAGAAGTCATAAGAGATACATGAATGGTTTATACAGACTCAACATACTCAACACTTATAGTTCCAAATAATCAGTCATGTACTCAAGGCTACAAAGATGGTAAAATAGATATACAAGATTACAAGATCCAAGTCTAAAAAAACTTAGGTAATTTTGAACACAATGAATTAGTGTAGAAAACAACTGGGCAGTTTACACCATAGTATGCATTTATAGAAGGCAAAAAAGCATTGATAGCAAGAACAACATATTATGGGATCAAATTGAAACTCAACATATTATCAGGAAACCACGCTTAGGCTACATCACTTCAAATCATTGAATACCACATGGAAAGACCAAAAACAATAAGCCAACATACTCTCTCGGCTTATACTAAAAAAGAGTTACTATGGTAATTATGTGAAAAAGGTAATAGGAGCTACACAAGTCTTTTCACTGTAACCAATAAGTTATAGATTACCCCTAGCCTTAGGTTAGATCCATATTAAGTCAAAATTATCTCTAACACCCATTAATCACTCCTAAATTAGTTCAACCAAGGTTATCATTAACTAACTTATACATACAAACAGTTTTAAAGCCATTTCATGACTTAACTAAAATCACACCAAACTACACAACAACCTTATCAATTCACATACAAAATTCATACATTCCTTTGATTAATCCAAACATATAACCTTATACCGGTTACACACAATACATCATTTATTTAAGGAAACTAATTTAAAGACCTTATGGATTATCAGGATAGGTACTAGGACAGCCTTATACTCTTGTTGGTGTATCTGCACTATCCTGTCTTGGTCCTATATATGAGCCTCGATTCGACACACTTCGGAGTGGAACCCTCTTATCCTTACTATCCACTCGCCTTCTCCTTGCCTGTCTCTTGTCTTCCCTCGGTATGTATCCCATAACATAGACCGGCGAGCCCTAATTAACGGATCCCTAAGATTGAGGACTATCTGGAATCTCAGAAAGGTCGGGGTCATTAAGTGACATGCATACCCGGTCATGGCATGATATTTGAGAAAAATCTGGTTGTACCCATCCCTGTGTTGTTCCACCTATCCCCTGGTTAGTGGGGCCCGACACTAATACTAGAGTCCTTGGTGACGTCGAAACTCCCCCCACCCCACTCCCGATGGAGAAACCGAGGGTGTTCGAGCGGTGACTCATATGGATCTTCATATGGATCCTCCTCTATAGACTCCATGATTTCTGATGGATCTGAGTCCATAGTATAACTCACCTTTCTTCTTTCAATTTCTGTAACCCTCCGACCCGTGCCAATGGGTGGTATCTGTCTAACATTTTGTCTTGCAACAGTACCCGCACTCTTATTATCTGAGGTGTTTCTCATTATGGACGCTATTGTAGTTCAAATGAGAAAATTTGATTAGGAACAAATACTCCCACGACTCAACTCTATCGAACGATTTAGATTATGAAATAATAGAAACAATTTTAAATGCCCTGTAGCCTCCTGCTTATAAGTATGGCGCACAACACACCCATAACCAAGACTCTACTAGACACGGCTTGTAGACTCCCTAGGATAGACATGCTCTGATACCAAGTTTGTCACGACCTAAAACGGAGGGCTGCGACGGGCACCCGGACCCTACCTGTCGGGCACCACATCTACACTCCACCATTTATCATATTTAAACACGGACTGAGCCGTGATAGATTAAATAAAGTTCCAACTTATCCATTTATGTACCAAGGCCGACAAGGCCTTACACGACAACTAACTACATAACACATATCTACAAGCCTCTAAAGAGTAAAACATACCACGACTAGAGCGCAACTCCGGAACGAATAGAGTGCTCCAAATACCAGCTGAACCAACAACCTATTAGTGCGAATTATAGCTCTCTAAATATAAACTTGAGGGCATAAAATGCAGTGTCCCTTAGCAAAAGGGACGTTAGTACGACTGATGTACTGAGTATGTCAGGCATAAGAAATAACATAGTAGAGACATATCATAATCTGAAACAGAGACAGCTGAACATCAGTGAATGCCTCTGAGAGCCCTAATACACATGCCTATATGTTATACACAATGCAGTATACATATACATCAGCCTCTTCGGGCATATCCCTTACCATAACAGCCTCTGTGGGCATCATACCATATACTGGTAAATGAAAGTATGCATAACGCAAATGCGGTATATATATATACATCATATATATGTTAGTGTTGCGGATCGTGCAACCCATCCCAATAAGCCATACATGCATCACATCATCACATCACATCACATCATCACATCATATTGGCCTCTTAGGGCTCTTTTGTGATAGTCTGTACCAGTTACATATGGTGTGCGTATATAACACCTTTCCCTTTTCCCAATTCCCATATATATATATATATAATATTTACCATATAGTAATGTGCATAGCACAAGTGGTCCAGGGTAATATATGAATGTAATGCAAATGAGAATGAATGAATGACAATAACACATCCTGGCCCAATATCCTTGTACCTTTGGCTAACACTGTGAATATCAATCTCTTTTTCGTATGCCTCAATAAGGACTTAGAAACATGTTTAAACATGATTTTAACACAAGAGTCAATAACATGATCATTCTTAACTACTAAAAGTAGAGTAATTTATGTAGCAACATGATGGTTACTTTTCGCACATAGAATTATGCCAAAAGAAGGAAAAAGCCTTGCATACCTTGTTGTCAAAATTATATAAATTCTACGGACCCTTGTAAGCTCTATGAATGATTATCTACATCACACAGATGATTTAAATCATAATCGAATCAATATACAAGAGACATATTCATTGAGACATTCTAGCAAACACCTTGTACGCGTAGAACTTATATTCCTTCTATATCGAAACCTATGCATGAAGCGAAACACCCAGCCCTCTTAATCCTTCTTTTTACTGCTACAATATTCAAAACAGTACAATAATTTCACATGCAATCCTAGTACCTTACAATTACAGCAGTCCCGACAACACCCAACCCAAACATAGCATTTTCAACAATCGTCCTAGACTAGTGGCAAGAATCAAATTCTGAAATTGTATAAACTTTAGGAACAAGAAAGATTACATCCGTTAAACATAGCGACGAGAATCATTGGGAAACCTTTTGCCCAAAACCATTTCTGACAAGTATAAACCGCAAAAATAGGACCCCCAAAATCGATTCCTAAAACTCTTTCAAAAACTCTGGGTCTCTAGCTTGACTTCGGAGTATACATGCTTGTTTAAGGACTCGATTTTTGATGGAATCAAGGTCCTAAACGCCATGAATTTCCCCCTTTTGGGTGAGCAAAGGTTTTCGAAAAAACCCCCTAATTTTGGTTGAGAATTTCAGAGAGTAATTGATTGAGAATTTACTCTTTCAGGTTGAAGTGTAACTATTACTCCTCCATAGAAAGATTCTTTAGAAGCTTAAAGAGATGAAGGTTTGTAATAGAGAAGAGATTAATTGCCTGGAGATTTTATGGACCTTAGAAGCTGCCAGCGCTCGGTTTGTTTAGACTTAGTCACCCCAACCGAATGTTTATAAGACAACACGTAATGTCTCACTATACAATGTCCGCACTTATAATTAATTAATCCCACAATTAATTAATTATACACGCAATTAAATTCCCGATCTTCATTCACTTATATCTTGACGACTTATAAAACCTTCTCATACTTAATTTCATAATTCTTATAATATGACACTAGTCCATAACCTTGTCGAGGATATAAAATTATTATTACTCCCCGCCATCGCACTTATCAAATCAAAAATTATTTTGGGGTCACGTCCTTTTATAAACTAATTTTCTTATTAGCCTACGTAAGTACAACATAAACTTCCCGGAGTCCGGTTTACTTGCCTACGTTTATGTGTTCAATCGTTACCCGAAAATACGAGATGTTACAAAAACACACTTCAAATTAACACACAATGCATTATAATATCCTACATTTAAACTAAACTTAATGAAATTAAAACAAGTATTAGGGATTACCTCTTGTGGTGGCAGCCGAATCGAGGTTGGGGCTTGAATATTCAACTCCTCCCCTCGATCACACTCACATACACGAAAAAAGAAAAGGTTTTAGACAGATAGGGCTTAAATCGACACTTAGGGTTCTAATAAAGAGCTTGGAACCCAAATCAATCGAAATAATCCCAAAATTAGATGATTTAAACTAAGCTTTTAGGAAATCAAAGCTCAGAAATCAAATCGTCCACCCCAAAACTTATTTGACAATTAAGGGTTGGGTATAATTTATTGAACCCTAAAACTCTAGAGGAGAATAAAATTGGGGGAAAAACTCCATCCTAAAGAGTTCTCGACTAATCACAAGATAGAATTCAAAATCAGAAGAGACAAAGGTAATTAAAATCGCATAGACACGTGGAGTGGGGTAACCTCATCTTGGTGGGTAGTGGTGGTGAACCTGCAGCATAATGGTGAATTTTGAATAGCAATCTTTCGTACCCCATTCAATAGACTTGCTAGGAAAGCAACATAGAGTGACCAAGCTAAGACCTTAGACAAAGAGAGTGTCCAACCAATCAAGACAAGCATAAGGTCAAGAGCAATAATCTATTTTGTGCTTAAACAGTGGGGTTGGGCCGGGTCTAGTCATTTGGGCCTGGACTTGGTCGACCGATTTTTGTTAAAAATGGTCAAAATGTTATTTAAAATTAAATAAGAGCTTCTGTCAAATTTTGCAAATGTGCCGCTTTTTAAATTAACTTATGACCAAAATAATTTCAATTGTAATTGAATTAAGTCATAGGCTTCAAATAAGTCCAAATTTGACATATTTAAGAAATTAAAATCTTATAGTCAAGCAGAAATCTTTTGATTTAAAAAAAAAATAATTAAAATTGAGATGTAATGTAATTATCCTATTTAATTAAATATTTTCTGGACTTTGATGGAACAATTATTAATTTCTTTTAAAAATTGAGAATTTGGACAAGTTGCCCTATTATCTTTACTTTTAATTCTAAAAATTATATTTAATTATCAAAAAATAATTGTAAAAAATAATAATGATGTATAATATGTATACCAGGTGATATATTGTCAAATAGAGTGACAAAATATCTCCGACATAATTTTGTAAAATTATTTTCGTCTTAGAAGGGGCTTATTTTATTCCGTCTGTGACTCGAGAATTTTGAATAATTAGAAGGTAAAAATTAGGTATCAACAATCATCTTGTAAACTTTTCTAGATTCAATAAATGACTGCTTTCTGAATTTCTCTCTTGTTCTTCTCTTTGAAATGCATGGAAAGGTTGGTCCTTAATTTTGTATAGGGTTAGAAAATATTAGGCAAGTTAACTTTCTACAAATACAAAAGATTTCCGAGTTATAACAACTAAATATGTAGTAGTGTAAAAGTTTTTCTGAGTTGAGTAGCTTGTCAGGCTGGTCCTGAATTTTTTAAGGACTAAGTCCTTGTATTATGTGTAATTTTTATATTAACGAATACTATATGCGTATTAGACTTCGATTACCATGAGGCGCAACATAGAGGCAAGGCTTGCATGGAAGGGTGATTGTACAACATATCTCCAATGTTTTTCATCCCCTCAATTTTATCATTTAAGGCTTCCTTAAAGAAACTAAGGTAGAAACACATTAATACAATCTCATGTGGCAGTGGGGAAGAGAAATCCCAACTTAACCCTAAAATTACTTACGTTAATACAGAGGAGGATAGGGATATTTCTTGGCTATTTCAGTTGATTAGGAAGATTACTTAGAACCCTAGAGGGATAAGGAGGCGGTTGCCTTATTTGTGTGAAGGAGAGAGATAGAGAACTTTACCATTAGCTATGGAGGAGGAAGGATGGTCCATGGCTGTTGTGAGATTTAGGAGAAATCATGAAGAAGAGGGAGAATCAATAATACCAAGGAGGTAGGGGAAAGGGCGAGGAAATAGCAAGTAAGATAGCAAGGCTACAAGGTAGGGGAAATGGCGAGGAAATAGCAAGCAAGAGAGCAAAGCTACAAGTGCAATAGTTTTCCTAAACATAGGATTGGGGTTCAACATCTCAAAGGATGGCTTGCCAAAAACTTGGCTTCAACATCCATAAGGACGGATTGCCAAGCTAGTCGATTAGTAAATTTGATCATAGATGTAAAAGTTTTTCCTACAAATGGGTTGGCTTCAACATCTCTAAGGACGGCTTGACAAGCTACTCAACTCAGAAAAACTTTTACACTACTACATATTGAAAGTGGAAGACAAAGTTACACTTGAGGATCTCATGTGTTCTGACCTTATTGAACCACAATTTGACAAGGTTTAGCTTGGGATATTCTCTCTACTTGTTATTTTGTGATACTCATTGGGATTTGAAATTGTATTCAAGTCTTGTTCATCAACAATCCCAAAAGTTCATGAAGAATCTCAAAATGCATTTGGAGAAGTGCAAAGGAAAGCACTTTTGGTTAAAAAGCTCATTTGATATGTTCTAGATCTTCTCTTGAGAGTGTTTATTCACTATATTAAATTCTATTTATTCTCTTCCTAGACACTATAAGTATTTTGTTCATACTTATTGTGTTCTAGTGATTTTGTGCCAATTTTTCCGTTTATTTCTCTTTATTTCCATTGTGTATTCCTTTATTTTCTAGTATGTTATAGTTTTCTTGTCCTTTTCTTTATTTAACATAAACTTTATTCTTGAACCAAGCTTTTGGAACTTACTTTGAAGTGTTTGAGTTGTTGGTTCATTGAAGAACTTCGAGGAGCAGCCCGTGAGTGATAAAAGGCAAGAGTGGTGAGATTCTTTGAGGCTAAAAGCCTACTTGTGTGATACACGAGTGTTGAGAGGCACTACTTGAGTGATAACAGTAAGGGTGTGATCTTTTGGTGAGGTCTTTTTGCTTAACAATATTTTGTTGGTAATTAAGTAATTTGTAGGCCTTTCCGAGGTTATGGATACATCCATGTATACCAAAAGAATCAAGATAAATGATTAAAAGAAAGAGACGAAGATACCTTTCACATGGAGTTACGAAAACTATATGAAGCGATGAAGAAATCAAATGATGAATGGGATGAAAGAAAGAAGAAACAACATAATTCCACAAGAACATATTCAAACTATCCTTCATTTAATGAGGGGGAGTTGAAGTCCAAGGCATATAAAAAGGACCAAAGAGACAATACTTCAAGTGCTTGTAGAAAACCAAAAATCAGAGTTGATATTAGAAGTCTTCTAAAAGATAGAAGAGAAATTCTTGGCAAGTATGTGGGTGCTTATGGTACTTCAAATAGCATATTCTTCCAAGGAAAGCAAGTGGGTGTTTCTTGATTTTTTGCAATTTCGATGGATATTTGCACACTGATTTTCTAGAATCCTTTCGCCAATCTCGAATTGACCTGAAATTCACCCGCTCCATCACAAATAACCTTTTGATCGACACCCATTACTTTGTCATTGCCGACGTCGTTTATTATTACATTTCTAATCCCCGAAACTGAAATTCGTAATTTTTTGCACTTTCGGTGGGTGTTAGCACATAGATTTTCTAGAATATTGTCCACGGTCTCAAATTGGCCTGAACTTCACCAGGTCAATCACAAATAGGCCGGTGATCGACACCGATTACTTCGTCATGGCCGACATAGCTTATTATTGCATTTCTAAGACCAAAAACTAAAATTCATAAATTTTTGCACTTTCGTTGGGTAATGCAAACAATTTTTTTAGAATCTTGTCGACAGTCTCTAATTGGCCTGAAATTCATCCGGTCCACCACAAACAGGCTCGTGATCAATACCCATTACTTCGTCATGGCCAACATATATTATTATTTCATTTCTAAGCCCATAAACTCAAATTCGTAATTTTTTGCATTTTTGGTGGGTGTTAACACACAAAATTTCTAGAATCCCGTCGAGGGTGTCTAATTAGCCTGAAATTCACCTGATCCATCACAAACAAGCAGGTGACCGATACCTATTACTTCGTCATGCCGACGTCGCTTATTATTGCATTTTTACGCTCAGAAACTAAAATTCATAATTTTTTGCACTTTCAGTGGTTTTAGCACACAAAATTTCTAGAATCCAGTCGACGGTCTCTAATTGGCCTGAAATTCACCCGGTCCACCACAAATAGGCTCGTGATTGACACCCATTACTTCATCATGGTTGACATATATTATTATTGCATTTCAAAGTCCAGAAGCTCAAATTTGTGATTTTTTACACTTTTAGTGGTGTTAGCACACGTATTTTCTAGAATTCAGTCCACGATCTCTAATTGGCCCGAAATTCCCCCGATCCATCACAAACAGGCTGGTGATTGACACCCATTACTTTGTCCTGTCAACGACGCTTATTATTGTATTTCTAAGTCAGAAACTCAAATTCGTGATTTTTTGCACTTTCGGTGGGTGTTAGTACACCAATATTCTATGATTCTGTCGACGGTCTCTGATTGACCTGAAATTCACCCGGTCTATCACAAACAGGATCATTATCGACGTCCATTATTTTTTCATGGCCGACGTCGCTTATTATTGCATTTCTAAGTCTAGAAACTCAAATTCGTGATTATTTGTAATTTCGGTGCATATTAGCACAGAAATATTCTATAATGCCATCGACGGTCTCTAATTGGCATCAACTTCACCTGGTCAATCACAACACATGCTGTTGATCGACACCCATTACTTTGTCATGGCCGACGTCGCATATTATTGCATTTCTTAACCCAGAAACTAAAATTCATAATTTTTTGCACTTTCGGTGGGTGTTAGAACACGAAATTTCTAGAATTTTGTCGACGGTCTTTGATTAGCCTGAAATTCACTTGGTTCATCGCAAACAGGATCGTGATCGACATCCATTACTTTTTCATTGCCGACGTCGCTTATTATTGCATTTCTAAGACGAGAAACTCAAATTCATGATTATTTGCAATTTCGCATGTAAAAGTTTTTCTTACAAATGGGTTGGCTTCAACATCTCTAAGGACGGCTTGACAAGCTACTCAACTCAGAAAAACTTATACACTACTACATATTTAGTTGTTATAACTCATAAAACTTTTGTATTTGTAGCAAGTTAACTTGCCCAATATTATCTAACCCTATACAAAATTAAGGACCAACCTTTCCATGCATTTCAAAGAGAAGAACAAGAGAGAAATTTAGAATGCACTCATTTATTGAATCTAGAAAAATTTACAAGATGATTGTTGATACCTAATTTTTACCTTCTAATAATTTAATCTAATTATTCAAGATTCTCGAGTCACAGACGAAATAAAATAAGCCCCTTCTAAGATGAAAATGATTTTACAAAATTATGTCGAAGATATTTTGTCACTCTATTTGATAATATATCATCCGGTATACATATTAGATATCATTATAATTTTTTACATTTATTTTTTTATAATTAATACAATTTTTTGAATTAAAAGTAAAGATAATAGGGCAACTTTTCCAAATTCTCAATTTTTAAAATAAATTAATATTTGGTCCATTAAAGTCTGGAAATTATTTAATTAAATAGGATAATTACATTACATCTCAATTTTAAATATTTTTGTTTAAATCAAAAGATTTCTGCTTGACTATAAGATTTTGATTTCTTAAATATGTCAAATTTGGACTTAATTTGAAGCCTATGACTTAATTCAGTTATAACTGAAATTATTTTGGTCATTAGTTAATTTAAAAAGTGGTCATATTTGCAAACTTTCGTGTTCTTATTTAATTTGAAATAAATTTGGACTCTTTTTCCAAAAAATCAGTCGGCCAAGTCCAGGCCCAAACGACTAGACCCGTCCCAAACGCCTAGACCCGGCCCAACCCCACTATTGAAGCACAAAATAGATGATTGCTCTTGACCTTATGTTTGTACTGATTCTCTTTATGATAAAGGGCTTAGCTCGGTCATTCTATGTTGCTTTCCTAGCAAGTGTACGAAAGCTATTCGAAGTTCACCATTATACTGCAGGTTCACCACCACTACCCACAAAGATAAGGTTATCCCACTCCACGTGTCTGTGCGATTTTAATTACCTTTGTCTCTTCTGATTTTGAATTCTAGCTTGTGATTGGTCGAGAACTGTTTAGGATGGCGTTTTCCCCCAATTTTGTTCTCCTACACCGATTTCAACCTTGATTTCTAGAGTATTGGGGTTCAATAAATTGTACCCAACCCTTCATTGTCAAACAAGTTTTGGGGTGGACGATTTGATTTATGAGCTTTGATTTCCTAAGAGCTTAGTTTAAATCATCTAATTCTGGAATTATTTCGATTGATTTGGGTTTCAAGCTCTTTGGTAGAACCCTAAGTGTCGATTTAATCCCTATCAGTCTAAAACCTTTTCTTTTTTCGTGTGTGTGAGTGTGATCGAGTGGAGGAGTTGAATATTCAAGCCCCAACCTCGATTCGGCTGCCACCACAAGAGGTAATCCCTAATACTTATTTTAATTTCATTAAGTTTAATTTAAATGTAGGATATTATAGTGCATTGTGTGTTAATTTGAAGTGTGTTTTACTGTGTATAAATTGTTGAAGCTATGATATTTGTTTAAAAGCATGTATTAGTTCTTGGGGATCATGTTTGGCTGATTTAGTGTCATATTATGCTTGTTATATCATCTAATGGTAGTTTAAGCCTAGAAATAAACTAAATATGTTGGTATTTGGCTTTGTCAGTTTGTTTTACCAAACAGGAGCCATGACTTAGTGTTAAAATATTGTCATAATCATATTAGAACCATTTAGTAGTCTAAAGTGGAAGAAATGCCCTTCCTTAACAAGTTTTGTGTGTTTAATGACTTAAAGATGAATATAATGTTTGGTTTGTGTAGTTGTGTGATCAACTAAACATTTGGGATTAAACACGGTAGTGAAATGACCTTAATATGACTTAGAAGAAACCTATGAGTTCTAGATTGGTTAAGTAGGCCATTACACCTAATTATGTAAATTGTTGGTGCTTTAATAGATCATCAAGGGTCTATTTAGGATGAACTTAAATCTAAATAGGTTTTAAAATGCTGTGTCTTGATATAATGTTAAGTTAAGATGCCTAAACTTATGGATCTTGTCATATAGGGCTGGATTCAACTTCTCTTGTTTAAAAGTAAGTTATTTATGATTGTTTTAGTTAAAATATGTGGTATATGTGAAGAATGTGATGCTGTGGATCTTGAATGCCTCTTAATGCATCTTGTTAAATTGTTTTGCCTCTGTGTGTTAATCCATGAGAGCATTGGAGGTGTTGGGATTGGTATCTGATAGCCATTGAGTGATTATGGCCATTATGTACCAGTTTTGTCCATTTTTTGCCTTGTCTTTGGATGTTATCTAAGTATGGAATCCTAGGGATCTTTCATTACGAGTTCTGATTAGGCATTTGTCAACTTGAATCAAGACCATATGCTAATTGAAATGAGTGTTTTGTGTGTAACTATATGAGAACCATGTTAGAACAACCCTTCACATGTTATAGTATCATTTTGTTTGGTCTGTAGGTTTAGTTTTTAAGTCATACCATCCATATTGTGAACAAATATAATCATATGCATTTAGTTAAGCTTCCTATTGAGTTTCTAGTTGGCTAAATCTTTGCCATAAATACATAAAAATGGATTGTCTGTTTGTATCTGCTCATGTGCTCCATGTTACCACTGCCTATCTATAAGTACAATCATCTAGTCTAAATGCATGTTTAGGTAAGGAATAAAGGAACTCTGAACTATTGTGATTGTTGTTTTAAGTGTCACATGTTTAGGCCACTAGTATGATAGATAAAATCTGATAGTCTCAGTGTAAGTGTCTTCTTAGTTTCCCTACTCTCTGCCTGTTTTGTTAAACGGTTTGACTGTTAAGTGAGTTTAGATGAGATGTTGTGTTATGTGAAGGAACTCTATTATGCCTATATTTGCCTGATTTGAATTCTGTGATATGAACCATGAACCATGCTCTTGTATCATTTCTTGTGCTAAGATAAGAACCATGTGGACTGATGATATAATCCTGATCCTAATTTAAACAGAATTCTATGTTTAGATGTTGCCCTCTATTGATTAGTTAGATTTCTTTGATAACCTTGGTTGATGCCTGGCATGGCTGTTGATTTAAGCTATGATAGACCTTGCTTTCACTACTTGACTATGATAAATGTGACATGAAGCTTGCAATGTGACACTTTAGCCTAGCTGCTTGTGTAAAGCCATAATGGCAAATCTGTTTTTTGTTTTCTAGTTGTCATGTTAAATGTAAGATGAGATGTTTTAGATTATGTTCCAAGTGTTATGAAGCATATGCAGTAGTGTTGAAGAAGGGATATTTATATTGTATCTCTCATGTTGCTTCTTCTCCTGGGAATTGTTTTCTTGTTTATTCTTTATGTTGCCTTGATATGCACTGGTATACACCTTGTTATATGACTTATATATCGTATATCAGATGTATAAGTTATGTATATCCTCATGTATATCACGTGTGGCTATTCCATGAATGTTGTTGGGCCTAGCCCATTTGTGTTACTTCTTATTGCCTTCTTCTTCTTCACAGCTATAACAACTGGGGTAGGACCATGAATCTAATTGTTTCTGTGTATAATTGTTTACAACCCTTTGATATGGGCCAAGCCCAATTCAATGTCTTCTCCTTTTGTCTGAATATTTGTCCAAGTGTGGGCTGTTTCTAACTATTTGACTATGGGCTTTGACTGCTGATGATGTTGCTTTCTTAATTTAATGTATGATATGTGTGCTTAATTTAGGATTACGTATATTTTAATTAGATAATTATAGGTACGTTCTAACTGATATCTTTGTTTTCCCTTTATTTTTCCTACTATTCATGTCAGGATGGGCCCCATTGGGCCTCTTCTTCATCTTCTAGCCAGTTAGGCCAAGACCCAACCAAAACATTTCTTGATCGAGTCTGTTTCCCGTAGTCGCGCATGAAGGGCCAACTATTATGAAAATAGTAAACTGGTAGGCTTAGGTAGGCCCACCTACCTAAACTCTTCCTCCTTTCAAATTCAATATTTGTATTATATATATATGTACTATTTGTATAAAAATACTTTGTATTACATATTGGAAACTCTTATGGTTATGACTTAGGATAGGCAAACGATACGTAATGCAATGGTTTTTAGATGCTCTTTCAGATTTTTTTTTATTGCTTGGAAATGGTCCTTGAATTTTTTATGACAAAAGAGTGACTAATTGGCTTATCTGAATTTCCAGATTTTTCATTGCTTAATTTTGGTTTTCCATTTTCTCATTTGTAGCCTTTATGTGTTTGTACAACATATCTTTAGCTGTATTTTTTATCGTCATACGATCAGCTGGCCATTCTTTGTATTTTCAGAAATTTCATTTAACAATTGTAAAGCTTCATCCGTGGTTTTTCTCATTATTAAACCTCCAGCAGCTGCATCTATTTATTTCTAGATGACAGTTTTAGCCCGTGATAGAAAATATAGTAGCATATGATCAAGGATTCCATGATGAGAACATTTTGTTAACAAAGATTTTAATCTTTCCCAAGCCTGATGAACTAATTCAGTATCATTTTGGACAAACTTATTAATATCTTGTCTCATTTTTGTTGTTTTGGCAGGAGAAAAATATTTGTTTAGAAATTTTTGAGTCATTTGATCCCATGCTGTAATGGATCCTCGAGGCAGACTGTGTAACCATATTTAGCATCACGTTTTAGAGAAAAAGGAAAAAGTCTTATCTTAATTGCATCAGGTGACACCCCATTATCCAGCTCAAGAAAGTCAATTAAGTGATTCTGTGGTTCTTCACTAAGATCTCCAGTGAATTGAAAGGATTGTTGAATTATTTGAATTAAATCGGTTCTGATTTCAAAGTTGTTAGCTGCCACAGGAGGCCTTCTAACGCTTGATTCACCAGTAAACTGATCAGGTCTAGCATAATTCCTCAGAATCATATTAGTTGGTCGAGGTGCTACTTCATCAAACTGGTCTTCCGAAAGTAGCGAATTTGGTGGTGGTGGATCATTGAGTAGTCCTTCTTGTTCCATGTCTTTGTTATTTGAACTATGAGAAGTGGAAGTGTGTCCTTTCCCGCACAACCGTAAAGATCTTTCAATTTCAGGGTCATATTCAAACAACTTTGTAGAAGAAGAGCAGATCATAAACTAGCTGAAATTCCTGAGAAGAAAAAAAAAATTGTTTTCCCAAATTATTAAGAAGATAATTAATCTGAAGTAGATAATTTCCAATCCCCGGTAAAAAATTGACGAGGCCAATGTGTATAGAAATTTTTGCTCGTGCTCTATCAAATTATAATACAATTTAAGATATTGTCCCACATATATTGAAACGTTTATGCTACAGATTTAGATTATCTTCTTTACTATTAAGGAGGATCAAATTTATGAGTGAGTGAAATTTTGTAAGATTGTGAAAGGTAAAAAAATTGGCTGAGTACGTACTTTTTTTTAAAAAAGAAATTGGGAATCCTTGAATCCACTTTGATAAGATTATTATAACGTAATTTTGATTTTCTCGAAAGAATAATTCCTTATTTCTAATACAATTATATTTTCACTTGGAAGTAACTATTTAAAACACCTCTTTCGATTAGTGTAATTAAATAATTTACAACTAGTGATATAGGAACAAAAATGTTTTCTTGCCCGAGTTATACCAATGATAACAAAAACCTCTTTCTATTAGTTTATGTTGAATCAATAGACTTAATCAAATCACTTTTTTTTCCGGATAAGTTGAAATAAATAAGACTACGATACTAGTGGGTAGATGTAATTAAATTAACTTGTCTAATGACTATCTTACTTTTAACCAATTGTTGTAACTAATTTGCTTCTTCCGAATACAAAGCACAACAATGATTATAAAATAGGATGTGATATTAAACTTATCAAAATTAGTTTGAGTACCACCCGCATAGGTTTGAGAACCACTCGGCGTAGTAAGATGTACACCTGTCTGACCAAAACTATCTAAAACACTCAAAAATCAGACCAGTGTATCCTGCAGCACCAGCGTAGCAATAAATCCAGACTAATCCTGGGTTGGTCCCATCTCCTCCTCTAGCATGTCATCTTAAGGTTCGATATAAGGCTCTGGGGACTCTGACCTAGCACGAGCCTGACCGGATCTCTATGCTCTGCCCATAGCTTGTGCTGCCGCTCTGACTCTACCCCGGACCCGAGCGCATGCCCTACCACATTCACGCACAGCCGGGGTCGGTGCATGTGCCTCCTCTCTCGCCACATCGGCAGGAGTCCTCACCATCTGTGAGAAAATAGAAACAAAGGTTAGATACCAATTTGATTCAACTTAGCACGAAAGGAATGAAAAAAGTAAAATTTCTTAAATGCCCCATAGCCTCTCGAAGATAAGTACGGACGTCTTCGCACCGATTCGCAAGACTCTACTAGGAATTGCTTTTGTATTTAAGACTGTTTAACTTAGGGCTCTAATACTAACTTTGTCACGACCCCTTTTCAGAAATAGTGGTGAATCCAACATAATCCCACCAGTAGGCAAACCAATTCACAAATCATTTGCAAATATGATATAAAAAAAGTGGAAGAAAACAAATACTATAATATCTGTCTCATGATATAATGCGGAAGGAAATGATAATCTGAAACATCCAATAACACCCCCAAGGGATCTAGTCTGGGCATACAAGAGCACTAATAAAAGCAATACAAGTCTGAGTAAATGGGAACGCAAGCCAAAACCAAATACATAGTCTGAATATGTCTCTAAAATACAAACAAAAGACAGTAGGTAGAGATAGAGTGTCCAAGGGCATATTCTAGGGAGCATCCTCACCTTGTATATCGAGGATCACAACTCTGACTCAGCCATGTGGTCCTGCGGAAGTGGAAGGTACTGAATCTACATCCAAAAAGAATGCAGCAACTGTATCATGAATACACAATGTACCCCCGTAGACATCATAGGCCAACAACGACGGAAGATACATAATTAGAGATAAATACCAAGTTGACACCAAATAATCATGTGCTAACAATTCAATAACCAAAGTACGTCACATAGTTAACATGATGTTTACAGAGTTCAACGATATATTAGATATAAATAGTATGAATAAACCTTCCAAGTTCAGAATCCAACCATGATATTCATAATCACTCAATACTCAGTTCATCACAATTCCTCAACGAAATGGCATAAATATATATGATATGAATGAAATGGATATGCAATGTACCTTTCTCATCCTAGTATATAGTACGTCAAGGTTTAATTATGATCCGTACACCTATGGAGGACCCGCGAAGTACATATACTACTCCTAGTCCGCCGAAATTCAACACACGAATCTGACTAGAGCCCATGACTCATTTGTCGAGTCTCAATCATGTTGCAGGTGTGAAACTCCGCTCCCCGCGTATCAGTATCATCTCAAGTGCCATAATCTCGCAATATTCTTACCTTCCCGGTCTTTTGGACCACAACATATCCATACCACTCTCATAACAATATCCCAGAACTATGAGTGTATGAATGCAATGACAATATAAGGCAAGACATCATGATATAATGATATGCAATTGAGTATAGAGATAATATACCACATGCTTTTATGAATTCAATAACACATAAGCAAATTCAAGTCAAATCAGGCTATCATATCGAAAGCATATGTGATGAGTAAATAACCAGTAGCAAACATGGCAACAAGCCCACATATGGCAACAAGCCCAAATAAGAACAGTCAGAACCAACACGAGCCTAGTTCCCTAAACCTACCTATCAACACAGTCCAACGCCGGTACCCACTTAAACGTTCATCACAATCGGCTGAGAGGGACCCCCAAATACGCTCATTACCCTTCAATATTTATAACTAATTATGTAATTCTATCAGAGTCTTGAAAAGCTAAACCGTAGCCTACCACAAAGACGAACATGTGCGCTACAAAATTAATCCTCGGTGATAGCCTTCCCTTCCTTTGCGCCTCATGATAATTGAAGTCTATTTACGCATATTACATCATTAAATAAAGCTAATGCGATAAAAATAAGACTTTAAATATCCATCTCGGGCCCACACTACCAAGACTCAAACTTTAATACATAATAACCAAGATTACATACTAGGTAGTCACATCCTTGAATTAATTGAAATCTATTCACATTTGGTCACTCAATTAAACAATAATAAAAAAACCTCAATTGAAAACACACTTTCATAATGAAATTGAGGCTAAAAATATGATTATCTACTATCACCCAATCCTATTTGACAATAATAATATCTTTTAATCCATAAACCTCCATTAAAATTAACCACATAGCTCTCTTAATCTCACAACATGCATAACTTACTTTCCCCAACTTAGAGACATGCTAAACCACCATTATAGAGCTTAGAAACATTACTTAAGTCAATAAAAGGGAAGAATCTATTACCTCAAGGTTGGAATTTTTTCTAAGGATCTAAAATTTCTCCCAAGCAGTGCTGGTTTTGAGGGTTACTAATTTGGGAAATAATTTTCTAACCTGGGGAATATATAGGACATCAGAATAGTATTTTCTCCCCAGCGGAATCAACTCTGGTGGAGCGGACCCGCTGTGGCAGAAAAAGTCTTCGTCAAAGCAGAGGTCACTTGACACCTCATACCTCGCAGTGGCAGACATGACTTTACTGCGGCGAAAACATTCCAAATTCCACTTCGGTGAGCCGACATCACGCCGAGGCGGACCCTCCAAAGCAAATTCAGGTGCTGTCGTGACGAACACTAGACACCAGCAAAGGAAATTTAGCCAACACCTCTATGAAACACTCGAAACACTCCCAGAACCCTCCGGACACAAACCAGATATTCATGTCTATGGTAAACAGTGCTACGAACTCGCTTGTATCCTCAGATTTCACCAATAACTGAGCAAAGCCATACTTTTCTAAAGAATCACCTGAGAAAACCAATTAACCAATTTTACAAATAAAGCCACAAAACTCATTTGATTTTCTCGAGAAGTGAACTAATGACTCGACTAAGTCATAAATGACCCTTCGAAACTATTGGAATCGAGGGAACTCAAAAATGAACTCATCAATCCAAAAGTCAACTTTGAGTCAAACTAACAAACTCTAAGTTTCTAGACTTGGCTTTTCATCCACAAAACATATAGTTTCTGCCTTAGCGGAGGGATTTTCCGCAGGGGTGGGTGTGCCTATATAGGATCGCGATCGCTTTGGTGCTGGGGTGAGGTATCAAGTGACCGCGCTCTAGCAAGGTAGTGTTACGCAGGAGCGAGACCGCACCAGCAAAATTGATTTCGCTGGGCTAGAATCGCTAGATCAGGAATCCTAGATAAATTCCTAAGTCAAATCACTTTTCCAAAATTGTTTTTCCTCAAACCTAGAGCCGCAAAAAGGATTTTTTTGGAGTTGGTGAGTGAATTCATCTTTGAGGTAAAGATTTTCATCCTTTATGATTTGGTTTCCTAATTTAAGGTCCTTTAATGGTGTTATTGTATTCATGTGAATTGGGGAAGATGAGTTATAGGTTTTTGTGAAATTAAGAGAGTTAAATCCTTCATTAAAGAGTGTTTATGCATTATATTACTGTAATTGTGATGGAATATGTTAGATAATCATGTGGTGGAGTTTAATTTGATTATAGAAACCTTTTTGAATTGGGGAACATTCTAGGGTTTCCAAATTAGGGCTTTTCTTAAATTGTCCAATTGAAGGTCCAAATTAGTATAGGTTTCTAATTAACTTAAGGATATGGTTACCTAGTATATGGTATTGGTTTTTAGGTAATAAAGTTGTCTTAATGACGCGGTTCGTATTTGAAGTCTTCAAAAATTTAAGGACTAAGTCCTTGTATTATGTGTAATTTTTATATTAACAAATACTATATGCGTATTAGACTTCGATTACCATGAGGCGCAACATAGGGGCAAGGCTTTCATGGAAGGGTGATTGTTCGAGGCTCCTGCTTGGCCCAGAGGTAGGCTACAATTTACTTTCACTCGACTCCAGAAGTCTAATGGCCAAGGTAAGATACTGCAACATTTTTAATTTCAGCATTTTATACGTGTTTGCTTGTTAGAACTCGCGGGATGGTGATAAGAAGCTATGAGTTCAAGTTATAATAGTTATATATGTGTTTAAGGGACTGTTTAATAGGATGTTTTGATAGTATGGAGAATGGGAGAGGTCTAGTAGCTTATAATGAGCTTGTGTGTTGTTAAAAGAAGTTTGGGTGTGAAGTGCACCATCGAATTAGCTTTGGGATCTTATCTCTCCTTGATTGCTTGGTAATATGGTTGATATTGCTATAGCATATTGTTTAGGGGATGGTTTGTATGTTGACGTGATGGACATGTAAATAGATGGTGTTTGTGTGTTGTTGATGTCTTTATGAACTTTAGGAAGTAAATGGGGCATGGAAGATGCTGTCCGATTAATTATAGAACAAGCTTGCCACTTGATGAATTGTTGGGTGATATATGGTGTTGTTAGGCTGCACTTATAATGATCTAGGTGCTGTAAATATTAACATGTTGGATATGAGTTTGTTGATGATTCAAATGTGCTTAGTTGATATAAGTTGGTATACTGAAAATTGACTAACGTAGTTGTGTGTGACGACCCCTTTTAGGGATCGTGGTGGCACCTACACACTTCTCACCAGTAGGAAAACCACTCCCAAATTATTCACATGATATAATAAAGAAAGTAAAAAGACAACAAAATATTAGATAAAACTATCTCATGATGTAAATGCGGAAATATAAGTCTGAGAATCAAACATAACCCCCAAAATCTGGTCAATCATACAAGAGAACTAATAATCTAATACAAGTCTGAAAACTAAGACAACATAGGCCAAAACTGAATCTGATAACATAAGTATCTGAATATGTCTATCGATCATAAGTGAAAGACAAGATAAGATAAGAGTCTCTAAGGGTATGCCGAAGGTAGCATCCTCACCCTGAAGTCTCGAAGTGTGTCCACTCGGACTCACACTCGAGCTCATGAATTGGTAGTGAGATCTCTATCTGCATTAGAAAAAGATGCAGCAAGTGTAACATGAGTACACAATGTACTCCTGTAGACATCATAGGCCGATAACGACAGAAGATACGCAAAATGAGATAAACATCAAGTTGACCACAAATAGTCCTATACTAACAGCTTAATATTCCAAGTAATGTCACATTGTCCACAAAATTGTTCACAGAGTTCATATATCACCTTATTCAAGTAAGATGTCATAATCACTTAAGTCATCAAATTTCAGAATAGTTCAATAACAGTATCCCAAGTATAATTAAGTAATTAACAATCCTTCTTCATTCCAGGAATCCAACAAAGTTATAAATATACAATCCAACACTTAATCCATAAATATATAATCAATGAAATGATATGTATATGATATGAATGCAAATGCATATGCCAGGTACCTTTATCCTATAATATACAGGCGTTCAAATTTTATGAAATGCACACCCATGGGGAACTCGCGAAGTCCATATACTCATTCAGAATTTCTCCACGGATCCCAGCCCTTGGCTGTAATATCTGTTGCAAGCGTGCAACCCGCTTTTCGCATATCATCATCATCTCAATATTGCCATAATCTCATAGTGTTCTTACCTTTACGGTCACTTGGAGCCACAATATATATCATACCACTCCACTATCAATATCTTCAGAACCATGAGTGCATGAATGCAAATGATAATACAAGGCAAGAATCATAATTTCATGAGATGCAACCAAGTATAGAGATGAATATCACATGTTTTCAAGAATACAACAACATATAATCCAAGTACAATCATAATGTCATATCAAAACATATATGATGAATAAGCACAATGATAACAAGTATGGCGATGAGCCCACATAATGGCGACAAACCCAATCAATGAACAATCGAAATCAGCTTAAGGTTGATTTCCCAAATCACCCATCATCACAGTTCAAAACCTGTACCCACTCAAATATTTATCACAACTATTTGAGAGGAACCCCTAAACACGCCCAATACCCCATCAATATTTATAACTGATTACATACTTCTAATACGCATATAGTATTAGACTAATAATCAAAGTCTAATACGCATATAGTATTCGTTAATATAAAAATTACACATAATACAAGGAATTAGTCCTTAAAAAATTCAAGACTTCAAATACCAACCTCGGGCCCACGTCACCAAAACTCAAAAAAAATTATAAAGTAATAAAGGACCATGTTTGAAAATTATAACTCTCCAGAGTGAGTGATGCAAGTAAGGAGGGGTGAGTGAGGGTAAGTGGGGCTGAGTTCGACAGGGAACAAGTTGACGTGACAAAGGGGTGGAAATGGGGTTCTCGGATGGGAGGTTTTTGCCGGGCAATGGGTTATTTAAGGACCGTTTCAGATAGTTTCGTGAGGAATAGGGTTAAGATATTTTGTGGGGATGTTGTGGACACGTTAAGGGTTATCTTAGTGATCTGGCTTGGTTAGTTTAGTTGTGGAGGGTGTCGGAAGTTTACTGAAACAGTAAGGTTCTCGGTTGGGGCGTTATCGCCGAGCAGTATGGGGTTGAGAGACTGTTTCGAGTAGATGTAGTTGGAATCGGGTTTAGGAATTTTACAAGGGTATTCCAGGTATGGTGAGGGTCATGTAGGTGATCAGGCCTAGTGGTTGGGTGGTGTAAAGGTTGCACAAACAAGGTGAAACAGTGAGGTCGCGGTAGATGTTGTTTTGTGGACTGTTTATGGTTGCCAGGGTTGGACGGGGAGTTGTGAGTGGTTTCGGGATTTGGACTTTGTTATGAGTATTTATGAGGTGTTGATGATCAGTATATGATGGGTTGGGTTTGGATGGCCCACGAGTTGCAAGATGAAAGCTCGGGTGAAGAGTGGACAACTTGGTGAAGTAATAGTACGGTCGATATGGCTTGGATAATGACAAGGGGTTTTTAATGCCCGAGCTGATACCAAGATAAGGGTGAACAATTTAAAAAGGACTAGACCGGGGTTGCTAAGTACAAGTCCGAATACTAACCAAGTAAGGTTGGCCGAAAACCCTAGGATAGACCCTACGTTTGGGTTTGGTTGGGTCACACAGTTCTAACGTCCACTCGCACCAACATGGTTCCTTAAGCTTGGGTTTAGTTAAGTCACAAAATCTTAATGAAACATACACCGAAGGAAAACCTTAGTTTGGATTCAACTAAGTCACACAGTCTTAGCTAAACTTGCACCAAGGGTTTGGTTCACACAAGAACCAAATGTACTCCCGGAGCACCAACTAAGAGTATAAATCCCGAATTGAGAGACTTAGTTTTCGTGAGTAAAAATCAATTTTATATATAATCAATCTCTGCCTATTTACAAGTCCTAAGGGTCCTATTTATAGTAGCAAATGGACCATTCTAGAAGACAAACTAAAGGACACAAACTCTAAATACTTTTCTCGGCCTAGTGAGAACAAATAGGAACGGGTTTGGATTGCTTGGTGACCAAAAGTGTTTCGACCAAACCAAGACAATGGGAAATGTCTTGGCTTTTCTTGGGGACAAAGAATGAATCTTTCACTCCCTTTGTGGATTCCAAGTAGAAGAGGGGATGTATTTGGCTTCTCAAGACATCATCTTGTTGGAACTAGTTTAGAAGCTTCCATCTTGTTTTGGAGTGCCTTGGACGAATAGGGAAGGGAGTATTTCGACCATCCCTTCATCTTCTTGGTGTAGCCAAATACATGGATGAATTATCCTCTTGGAAGCTTCATCTTCTATACCATTCTTGTCCTTGCCAACTTGTCACTTTGGCCTTGTCATCTTGTTATAGGAACTGTCTGCCTTGTCACCCTCTTCCTATTACATGGCTTATTAATTGTGTCCTAATGGGGAGCTAGGGGTTATTTATATGTTACATCATGTCCTAAGGAGAACTACAAGCTAAGCTAGGAATTAAAGATAAGCTAAAAGAAACAAAATAGTCTTCGGCCAAGACCTACATACAAAGCCGAAATAAACATGCTTATCAGATCTTTACGTGACAACTCTAACTCCACTGCATTTTCCATGCCACATTAGGCATGTTAGTGTAGATTGACGGGCCATCGTTGACACTCTTAGAAAAACACCTCCTGACTTATATTGAGAGTTTAGGTCTGCGGACTTTCTTTCATCAGTGATTGTGAATCCAAGAGCTATGAGTTCGTCTAACAAAATGTTAACAAAAGAATTATGGTCGAGACTTGCAAAAACCCGTGGCCTAAAAAAAAGAGAAGGGAAAGAGGAACTTCTCTTGAGGAATAGAAGACAACAACCACCAACTTCTCCAGGTGAAACGAGGAATAATTTGAAGCTTTTAATAGAGAAGTTTGTTGTCATGGAAGAAAACTTTGCAAAACTTGAGGGAATAGAAAGTAGGTTGATGAAGAAATTGGATAGGATAGAAAATATTTTTAGGCAGGAAATAATCTACAATACTACAATGGTGTGGGGTTTTGTAAATTTCACACACAGAATGGCTCAACAATGGAATTACGATGAGTCAATAATCTTTCCACCATTTGAATTTGTAGATTCATCAACTTGTCCAATACCAAAATGGTATTCACTAGAAGAATTGATCAAAACGGATTTTATGATAGATCAATCAGTCATTCTGCCTGATATGGACAATTCACTATTTGTTGCAATTGAGTTTGATCAAAATCAAATGGTCTCTAATTTGCTAGAATTGCCTACTGCTGTTACAAGAGTTGTTCCCGTGTCGGCACCAGTCCTTGGAGGACCAACAATCAGGGAGTAGAGATGGCAGTGGATCCTGGATCCGGTGGATCTAAATCCGGTTTATAGGATATGGATCTTCAAAATTTGGACCCGACGGATCCGGATTGGACCCGGATTCATTTCTGACGGATCGGATCGGATCTGGATCTTGTATTTGAGATCCATATCCGGTCCAGATCCGACCTATGGATCATTTTTTATTAAATATATGCATAACCTAGAATGTAATTTTATAAGTATTTTCTTAAATTTTTTCATAATTTTTGTATTTTACATTCAGGTTTGGAGTAATGGATATTGGAAATTTTAGGAAGAATTGGCTGGACTATCAATTTTATTACTCCACTAATCACCATCAGCTTCCATTCTCACACCTCTTAGTTTCCTTGAATAAATAAATTAACCGACCTCTTAATTTATTGAATTCTATAGATATAAATTAGTGCTGTAATATATTTACTTTCCATATTTGCTTCAATATGACTTTAATGCCTTTCTACTCCAAAATGGTTAAATGAAACATCTTCTTTAAATACCATGCATTCTTTAACATACTCAAATTATCTCTTGTTTACTTATTTAATTTTCTATCTATCATACTGAAAAATGCATTTTGTTACAAAGTATATGTACATGTTTCTAAGATTTAATTAGGTCTTTATTATTTTATGAGGCTTCCTGATTTTTTTGTTGTTATAGAATCAAGGAGACATTCATTTGTTTACGGCAATATAGAGAGGCCAAAGATGTCATCACTCTACTTTTATCTTTTGTTACAAAGTATATGTAGCTTTTTCATCACTCTACTTTTATCTTTTGTTAAGTCTAACATATTAATCAAGTGTTTTGTTGTTTTGATGTATTGTTGTATTGTTGAAGGAAAAAAAAACAGAGGTATGCTGCTGGACAAGTTGAAAGAAACAAAATACTCAATTCTACGAAGCAAAATAAGATCTATTCATTTCTTTCAAATATTCACTCTTTTCCTCTTTGATCACATAACTTCTAATTTTATTATTCTGATTTGTGAAAGCAAGGATTTGCATTTTCAACCCAAGAAATCACGAGGATTGAGAAGAGTTATGAACGCCAACAGGTAGAATTAACAATTCTTTGCTAGAACTTGCTCGGAATGTTTTTCAAAGCGAAATAATAATTGATATTGATTTTTGAAAAATAAAATTAGACTTTCTTTGTCTACCTCAGCCTATTGTAAATATTGCACCTGAAAAATAAAAAAAAATATATATATATATGATGTTGAGAAGTCTAATTTCAGAACAATGTTGGGAAAAGGCAAGTCACTACAAATATAACATTTACCTTACAAGCCTATATTACGAGCCAAAAAAAATCCTAAATAATTTCATAAAATAATATTTAAATTATATTAGTGACGATTT
Organism: Anisodus tanguticus; assembly: GCA_034509755.1. Classification (NCBI taxonomy): domain Eukaryota; kingdom Viridiplantae; phylum Streptophyta; class Magnoliopsida; order Solanales; family Solanaceae; genus Anisodus; species Anisodus tanguticus. The sequence goes on along the minus strand of CM067545.1, from coordinate 35,502,425 downwards.
ATATAATGAACAAGCCTATGGACAAAGAAGGGCGATTTTCATTGTTGACAATCATAAATTTATCAATTCTTGAAGTATCACACGGTGAAGGAATGCAAATTTATTCTAAACGAAAAAGGGATCATAGAAAAGGTAAACGTTTTGTGACTACGAAAAGATTGATTGATTTGGGGAATGAGGAACTTCTTGTTCTGAATAGTTTTTTTCTCCTACAAAGCAGCAATTATTTTTTCGAGGGAGTTGATATCTTTTGAAAATGTTTTCCTCGAGGATGAGTAAAAATTCAAGTATGGGGGAATTTGATAAGTATAAATTATTCATGTATTTTCATATATAAATAAATAAAATCATGAATAATGTATATTTATTATCCCACATTTACTAACAAACTTGCAGGGAAAGATTATTAAAAGAAGAAGAACACAGAAAGAGAAAGAAGACTTGTGATGATGAATCATGAAAATAAAGAAGAAACCATGTCACGACGCATCAACAACATTTGTTGTCGCAACAGTAAAAAAAAAATTGCCGATGCAACAACAACATTTGACGTCGCGACGGAAGATCATATTGCTTGCATTTGAATTCCTATAAATAGGATCCATTTATGTAAGGAGAAGGCATCCAAGAAACGTGAAAATAATCAATCTTTGATTCAAACTCTTTTAACTTAGCTTTTTGGTACTCTTAATCTTTCTTTCTCTTTTAGAATTTTTTTTGTTTCTTTTTACTAGTAAGTTTATTTACTCTATAATGGAGTAAAACTACTTCAGTTGGGATTATTTGGAAAAGTTTTGATAAGTTATTATAATGTATATTTGATTTTATTATGCTCTTGTCGAGAAGCTGTCCAAATCTTTATCTTTTTGTACCAAAGTAAATGGGTATTTGATTATTTAATTTTGTTTAATATCACATCCTATTTTATAATCATTGTTGTGCCGATTTTGTATTCGGAAGAAACAAAATTAGTAACAGCAATTGGTTAAAAATAAGATAGTCATTAGAAAAGTTAATTTAATTACATCTACTCACTAGTGTCGTAGTCTTATTTATTTCAACTTATCCGGAAAAGAAAGTGATTTGATTAAGTCTATTGATTCAACAGAAACTAATCGAAAGAGGTTGTTATCATTGGTATAACTCGGGCAAGAAAACATTTTTGTTCCTATATCACTAGTTGTAAATTATTTAATTACACTAATCGAAAGAGGTGTTTTAAATAGTTACTTCCAAGTGAAAATATAATTGTATTAGAAAGCAATTATTCTTTTGAGAAAATAAATAACAGAATGAATTACGTTATAATAATCTTATCAAAGTGGATTCAAGGATTCCCAATTTCTTTTTAAAAAAAAAGTACGTACTCAGCCAATTTTTTTACCTTTCACAATCTTACAAAATTTCACTCACTCATAAATTTGATCCTCCTTAATAGTAAAGAAGATAATCTAAATCCGTAGCATAGATGTTTCAATCTATGTGAGATGATATCTTAAACTGTATTATAATTTGACAAAGCACGAGCAAGAATTTCTATACACATTGGCCTCGTCAAATGTTTAGTGATGGATTGAGGCCGTCTAAGAGTTAAGGTGATGTAAAAATCCCCGTGAACTCAAGGTTCCAATTTGATCCTCGAAGTGCTAAGCTCGGAGTTCCGAAGATGCTTGATCAACCGATGATAATGTGCTAAGCTCGGGTGGTGGGCCACTGTTCACTGGATGGGACCCACCGCCTGCTTGCTGACCACCGGAACTGCCACTAGAACCGCCGCGTTTGCCCCCGCGGTTTTTGTTATTATTCTTTCGAATATTCTTGCCTCCACCATTATTATAGTTTTGGCCCGAATTATTAACAAAACCCGAGGGACTAGGAGAGCACACCACCATGGCGACTGGGCTTGCTTCGGTAGCCGCCTTTTTAGCAAAATCGGCTTCTTCCAACGTAAGCATGGATCGGGCTTGATAGAAGTCGGGAAGAGGGTTGCTTTGGCGAAGGAGAGTTCCAACCCCATTATAGGACTCCGAAAGACCGGCAACCAACTGCAGAACTAGACGATTGTTTGTTATTGGTGCGCCAACATTACGGAGTTGATCCGCCAACTCCTTTAGTTTCTTGCAATATGCAGAAACGTTCGGAAATTTGTCCATTCGAACGAGAGAGAATTCCTGCTTGAGTGTGACGACACGTGAATGTTGGTTGTCTTGGAATATGTCACGCAATCTATTCCATGCAGCCATAGCCGTGGTATCCGGCTCAATAATCGTCTGTAGAAGGTCCATTGAAATAGTGGCGTAGATCCACCGGAGAACGGTAGCATCAAGTGTAATCCATAACTCAGGATCCTCCACAGGAAGGGGTCTAGCGGGAGGAATGATGTGATGAAGAACTTGATAAGAGATAGCGTGAATTTTAAACAACTCCGCCCACGTCGCATATTGGACGTTTTCCATCTCAAGTACAATAGGGATACTGCTCTTGATATTGGAAACTGTGAGGGCAGAGTGATAATTGTTCTTAGACATATTGAAAGAACAAAGAAGGAGGGGAAATTTAAGAGAGGTTTTTGAGAGCGGAAGATGAAATTTTGGAGAGAAAACCCGAGGGGGGGGGGGGGGGGTTCTCGGCCACAAGGATGACAAAAGTTGAGAGAAAAACTTTTGTTTAGACCTAGTCTTTTGATACCATGAAAGAAATAATCCCCTTGATTATTTTCATTAATTGAATAGGTATATATACAAGTTACAAAATAGGAGAATCCTATTCCTAAAACCTTATTCTACTATAATTCTAACTATACAATTATGGTACATGTATATCCTAATTATGGTAAGTGTATATCCTAACTTAGGTAACCAATACACTACAATATACATAAAATATACTTTCCTAATATACTATTTCAGCCACTGCCCGAGCTGGGCTGGACTACCACTGCTCCCGTGATGGGCCTGTACTGTTGGGCTAGTAATCATCCTTGTGTTACTTTTTATGCACGTATATCGTGATATACACTGCTGTATATTCAGTGTATATCACAGGTATATTCCTTTATTTAACACTCAAGGTTCCAATTTGATCCTCGAAGTGCTAAGCTCGGAGTTCCGAAGATGCTTGATCAACCGATGATAATGTGCTTAAAATGACATGGAATATGGAGTGGGATTGAAGATTGGACTTGAAGGTTTAAGATAGAAACATTTTATTTCGGCTTTGTGTGTAGGTCTTGGCCGAAGACCATATTTTCTTTTAGCTTATCTTTAATTCTTAGCTTAGCTTGTAGTTCTTATTAGGACATAGTTAATGTACCATGTAATAAAGGGACAAATCCGAGAGGTCCTCCAAAAAGGTGACAAGGCCGTATGAAGTTGTTGAAGCCAAGGTGGCAAGGACAAGAAGGATGACTAGGCCAAAAGTGACAAGTTGGCAAGGACAAGAATGGTCTAGAATACGAGGCTTCCAAAACGACAATTCATTAACCAACTTGAGGACACCATGAAGATGAAGTGTTGGTCGAAATACTCCCTTATCCATTCGGTCAAGGCACACAAATGCAAGGAATGGAAGCTTCCGAACACATTCCAAGAAGATGAGATCCTTGAGAAGCCAAATCCATCCACTCTTCTATTTGGATGCCACAAAGAGGTGTGAAGGAGTTTTAGTTCATCCTTGTATACAAGAAAAGCCAAACCCTTTCCCATTATTCATACCAAGGCCGAGAACACCCTTGGCCACCAAGAAAATCCAAACCCTTTCCCATTTGTCCCCATTTGGCCGAAAGGTTCAAGCTAGAGTTTGTGTCCTTTAGTTTGTGTTATAGAATAATCCATCTACTACTATAAGTAGGACCCTTAGGATGATTATAAAGGACATGTTGAATATTGAGTGAAATATAAACTTGTGTGTTGATTACATCCATCGGTCCTTGTGTGGGCTACAGTTCTTGTGTGAGCCATCCTCCCTTAGGTGTAAGTCTTGTAGGAATCGTGTGACATAATCAAAACCCAAAATTAAGGAACCCCCTTAGTTGCAAGCTAACATTGGAACTTGTGTGATCCAACCTAGCCTAAGCCATGGGACTATCTCTAAGGTTTTCCGACCACCCTTACTTGGCTTCTTCACGAGCTTGTACTTAGCAACCCCGGACTAGACCTTGTTGAATTGGTCACCTTTATCATGGTGTCGACTCGGGTAGTGAAACCCCGTGTCCTTATCCTTGACATAGCATATGCACCCCACTAAAACCATAACAACCAAACACTTAGCTAAAATCGAACCAACCAACGCTTGGTGTGTACTCGGACTTGCACCTCGCATTCTGTGCTCATACCTCATCCAAATTACTCCAATCCTTTCACCACCACATCCCGAAACACGTCCCTAACATCCACTATAAAGGTCACTTCCCGAAACCACACGTAACCACCCATCGACATCCGACAACCACAAACAGTCCAATAAAGCCAACCTTACCGAGACCTCACTGTTTCGGTTCATTTCAGCGGCCTTGCCACCATCAAAATACCAAGTCCCGAACATCTCCCTGACCCTAAATCCACCCGTGACAACCCCACAAAACTCCTAAGTCCGTTTGCAAGCACAACTACCCGAAACAGCCGCCAAACACCAACCTATCCGGCCAAACCGAGAACTCGAGAACCCCATCTTTAGTGTCCGATTTCGGGTCGATCCAAATATCACCAACACCCGACCCACTTACCAAACATCACCCTTTATTAGTTGCATCATATTGGTATTAGAGTGAGACAATACCGTCCCGTGCTTTGACGCTATGGCTCAAATAAACAAAGAAGAACTAAGAAGGATCGTAAGTGACATTTTTGCCAAACATGCGCAAGTCTTGAGAAGGGAATTTCGGGGCATGCCATAAGTAAAAATGTCAAGTCAAGGGTTGTACAAAACAGCCCAATACATGAAGCTAAAGGTACCTCAAGGCCCTACGTAAATCCCACTAGTATTAAAGAGAATGGTGGTACCCCTTTCGCCGACGCCTTGTATAGCCACAGAAAAGTAAAGAAAGATACAAGGCTAAAAAAAGGTAGTACCTCTTTTACTAATCCGTTATATGACCAATGAGTTGAACAAAGAAATACGGGGAAGGAAATAGAGGTTTCAAAAGGGGAAGATAAGAAAAGAAAGAAGTGTTTCAAATACCAAGGATGAGGGCACTTCGCTAATGAATGTTCCAGTCCCCGAGTCATGACTATAGTAGAAGATGTCGATCTTGTAGAAGAATATCGAGAGTAAGGGGTTCTCCCTTTCCATTAAGGAACCCATACCATTTGAAGAACAAGAGGAAACCAAGACCCCCTTGCTTGATGCATGAGAGATAGATAAAAAATCTAAGAAGGGGAGCCCTATAGTTGCTGAGTCAAAGGAGTCATTGGAAGTTTTATGTGTGGACGAGTTTGCAACTGGGTCACCAACGGTGGAAAGTATTGAACCCACAACAACCAATCACTTAGCCAAAATCGAACCAACCAACACTTGGTGTATACTCGGACTTGCACCTCGCACTTCGTGTTCATCCCTCGTCACTCCAATCCTTTCACCACCAAGTCTCAAAACACGTCCCTAACATCCACTATAAAAGGTCACTACCCGAAACAACACGTATCCACCCATCCAGATTTGACAACCACAAATAGTCTGATAAAGCCAACCTTACCGAGAACTCACTGTTTCGGCTCATTTCAGTGGCCTTGACACCATAAAAACACCAAGTCCCAAACATCACCTTGACCCTCAACCCACCCGTGACAACTCCACAAAATGCCTAAGTCCGTTTCCAAGTACAACTACCCGAAACAACCGCCAAATACCACCATATCCGGCCAAACTGAGAACCTGAGAACTCCATCTTTGGTGTCCAATTTCGGGTCGATCCGAATATCACCAACACCCGACCCATATACCAAACATCACCCCTCCTTACTTGAATCATAGGTTGTCGACTTGAGTAGAGTTCCCAAGTAAGTACTAAGAACTAGAGTTAGTAGTGCCCCCAAGATATTCGTAAGGTATCTACATGTAAATTAAGAGTTTTGAATAGAGAAAGACCCGAAGAAATGAGCTAAGAAGTTAGTAGCAGAACATAAGTAAAAAGAGGATGAGGTTATAGTAGCTAGAAGATAATATTGTAATAGCCTAGCAGGTTGAGCGTGTACGCATCTTCGAGGAGGAGTAAGAAGCTTCATAAATCCAAGAGAAATAGAGTACGAGGTACGACAGAACGAGTCAGTTAAAAGGATATAGAACATGAGTGTATAAGGTACTTCTCAAACTTGAGAAAGATAGATATATTCCAGTTATAAAAATGAATTGAGCAGTTTAACGAGATAGTTGGGCGAGAGCCAAGATAGTATAAGACTTCCAAAAACTTACAAAATAGATAAAAAGATAATAAGTATAAAGCGCGAGTTACAGAAAGTGCTAGATGAGTATAAACAAGTACGAGCTATAAATTAGAGACGTAAGTACATGACTTATAGAGGGTTGCTTGTTATGGTATGTATGCACTGCCCTCGGGGCTATAATGTTGCTTTCGGGGCTATTGACACTGCCTTCGTGGCTATGATATTGCCTTCAGGGCTATTGACACTAGCTTTAGGGCTATGATACAAATTTGCCTTCGGGGCTATTGGTCATACATACTGCCTACAAGGCTATACATATGTATGCATTACATTCGGGGCTATACAGATACATATTTTCCTTCGAGGATATTGGCCATACAGATTGCCTACGGGGCTATACTGATATGTGCATTGCCTTCGGGGCTATACAGATACGGCTTTGCCTTCAGGGCTATTGGCCATACATATTGCCTATGGGGATATAAAAATATGCTGTCATGACCTATTTCGTCTTTACGTGTATTTTGACTATTTTACCCATATTGACTCCATTCCTAAAGATATGGGATGATTTAAGTAGAAGTTGAGAAATTAGAACCTTAAATAGTGTAAGTATTGACCACTAGTTGACGTTTGTGTAAACAAATCCTTTTCATATTTTCATTGATTCAGTGAGGTCCGGAAGGTCGATTATGACTTAGTGGAATAGTTGACTCAGTTCTTGAGGCACCCAGGAGCATTTTTGGTATTGTATTGGAAAGTTAGTTTTTGATATTGGAGGTTGACTCGGTATAATAGACATTCGATGGAAATTCCGAGACCATGAGTGAGTCTGTAGCTTATTTTTTAAATATGGGTGCATGTTTGGTTTTTGTTGCTTGGCCTCTGAATGATTTTCGAGGGCTGAGTCAAAGTTAGTGAGAAAATAGAAAATATGGTATTACTGTTTTGGTTTAGCGATGAAGGAGACGCGATCGCGATCCTTGATAATGTTAGGCTATTATGATCGCGGTGGTGTGTGACGCGATTGTGTGGACTCGAATCTGGGGGGATGAGTCGTGATGCTTCACAGTCGTGTAGTGTCTCTTGCGATCCCAAAGTGTATTTCTAGGTTAGGTTAACCCTTCACGATTGCGAGCGGGGTCTTGCGAATGCGAAGGAGAACTGTAGCTACGGGAATAAAAAGCCCTAACCGACTTTTATATCCCATTTTTCATTCCCAAAGTTCTTAGCTCGGTTTTGAGGAGATTCAAGGTGTTTCTTCAAGGTTCTCCCCTTAGGTAATTTCTAAATCCTAAAACTAGTTAATTTTATTAATATATTCCTATATTTTAGACTTTAATTTATGTTTTGTGGAGTGGGAAAAATGGTTTGGTTTGTTGAGAATAAGAGGGCTTGAATTGGGAAAATTGGGGGTTGTGAATTGGATATGGTTATGGATATTGTATATTAGTGATGTAATGGACTAGTCGGTGTTAATTTATTGATTAATTTCATGTTTAAACCTTTTGAAGATTTGGGGAGAATTCTAGGGTTTATACTAATTGGGGTTTTATGACATGAATAATGTAATTTACTTATTATTGGCCTATTTTGGCAATTGGGGAGTAGAATTGAACTTCTAGAACATTAGTTTACCAATCTCACCTATAATTTCCATTTTAACCTCATGGGCCCACTTTCCCTATTTTTCCATAGTTGGTTGTATTCAAGGATCAGTTTAGTGTTATGGGTATTGTCCGTTTATGTTCAAACTTAGATTTCTATGAGGATTAGACTCCGAGTATTATCGAGACCCGCGACGAGGTAAGGCTCTTTTGTGATAGTGTGTGGCTTTTGCATGGCATCCAGGTAGGTTACGACTTACCTTCTAGTTAGACTTAGATTAGCGAAATGTATGTATAGTTAGATACTGTCGGAGAAAACATGTACGCCTTCAGGTACGAAGTTGGGATAAATTTATTAGGTTGGTACTATTGATGGATTTGTGGGCTTGTCGCCATATTTGATGTGATTATGACTTGTATTGCATTCATCTCTCTCTTGACATCTCACTCATCATAAAAAATGTAAGAATAATGATATTTGACTTGGAATTGTAAAGTATACTTTATGACGAATGTAATTGAATTTCTATATGGTATACCTTTTTATTTCATATGATGATCTGTTATGGACTGTGATTGGAAATGATTATAAGTGAGGGAGTGTAGCCTCTGAGGTATTTTCTGGAGAGCGTAAAATAGAGATGAGTGTCCGATGCCCAAGGTCTTTGCCGTGACTGTGAGAGTATCCGATGCCTGATGTCTGTGTTGGGGTCATGATAGTGTCTGATGCCGAGCTCTGTGCCGGGATCATGAGAGTGGTACATAGACTTTGTAGGTCCCCCATTATGACTGCTGGGACGATGATATATTCCGCCCGGAGCATGTGTGTATAGAGATTACATTGCATACTTCTTCATCATATCATTTACATATATTTCTTGGTTTATGTACTTGACTCTCTCTATACTTGGGCTATATTCTTGGGTTGTGATATTACCTGTACTTGATTGCGAGCATGTCTATTCTTCAACTTCTTTCAGTATATATGTAAGATAATTATTGTTGGCCTATGATATCTACCGGTATATAATGTTTGTACTAATACTACCTTGCGTCATTCTTTTGAGTTTAGAGTACGTGACTGGTTCTACTTTTACCCCTTGAGACTGACCCAAGGTTACTGCAGAGTCTTTTAGGGTATGGATTACTGATGGGTTCGCTGCTAGAAGACTCTTTCCGATCCACTTGTCTTATTTTGACTGAGATAATATTTGACATTTTGAGACTTATGTACTATTCAAATTTGTTTTAGTAGTGGCTCTTATGCTGATCTAGACCATTGTTTCCTTTGGGGGTGTACTAGTGTTCGTATCTTCTACACTTTGATAATTATGACATGAGTTAGACTTCACATTATTTTGCTTAATTTACTTCAACTGTTATTGGATTATTGTTAAATAGAAGGGTTCTCATTTGAGGTGGGAAATGGTAAGTTCCCTAACGACTTAGTGATTTGGGGTCGTGACAAGTTGGTATTAGAGCCTTAGGTTACTTGGTCTTTAAGTATAAGAGCATTTCTAGTAGAGTCTTGCAGACGGGTACGAAGAGCTCCATTCTTTTGTGCTACTTTATTTAAATTGGTATCTGGAACGTTCGAATTGGTATATGATTGATTTCTATTCTCTCACAGATGGTGAGGACACAAGATGATGCGAGGGATGATGCACTCGAGCCTTCTATTGGGGCCGGTGATAGAGGATGAGGATAAGGATGGGCGAGACGTCACAGCCGAGATAGAGGTCATGGTGTTATACCAACCAAGGGCAGGGATTATGCAACTGGATAGAGATGGGCATACTAAGTTTCTTCAGAGAATGAGCCTGAGGCAGAGCTGATAGTTGGGGGAGGTTTAGGGCCAGCCCATACTCACCCCGAGGCTATGTTCAACCCAGCACTCTAGGATATACTGGCCTATATACTTTTGCACCTTGATGCCCAGCAGGAAATGAGGGGTGTCACTCCTGATGGATCTCATACTAGGGCGGGGGAGCATACTCCCAAGAAGGGACAAACATAGGGGATGCAACTTGCTACTGCCATGTCCCTGCGTATTGATGGTTTTCTAGCCCCTAAGGGCGTGCCTAGGCTGGTAGCAGCTCAGACTTTGACACTCAGAGATTAGGAGCTTATTAGCAGGTTCTTGAAGATGGAGCCACCCAGGTTTCACTGTACCCGCAGTGAGGATACATATGAGTTTATCATTGACATGCATGAGAGGTTGTATAAAATGGGGATTGTTGAGTCCGATGGAGTAGACTATGTATCTTTTTATCTTTGTGATAATGTGAAGACTTGGTGGAGGTATTTCATTGAGAGCAAACCAGCTGGTTCACATTCACTCACATAGGTTCAGTTTCACTAGGACGTCCTAGATAAGTACGTGCCTCGTACTTTGAGAGATCATCGCAGGGGTAAGTTCAATCATTTTAGGTAGAGAGATATGTCGGTGGCTGAGTATGAGGACAAATTCTTATCCTTAGCTCAATATGTGACACATTTGATTCCGATAGAGGCAGAGAGGGTCCGTAGATTCATCTATGGACTTGTGCTTTCATTTCATGTTCATTGTCTTCAGCATGTAGCTATGGGGTCTTCCTTTCAGGCAGTTGTGGATCATACTATGAGTGTTGAGACTGCCATGGTTTGGGCTTTTGGAGGGTCTAGTGAGAAGAGGCCCCATCAGCATGGTCATTTTAGTGGTTCTTCCAGTCACTGAGGTGGGGGTCAGTCCTCCAGGACCTATCATTCACCCCCCCAACCCTCTGGTGTAGTCCCCATTGTAGACATCTTTTAGTGGCCCTTCTAGGAAGAGTGGGAATGGGGCTAGACAATCTCATGGAGGCTCTTTCTCCTGGCAGCCGATCGTGATGGTCTATCAAGTTCGTCATCCTCCAAGTATCACCCTCCATATCCCAGGATTTGTTTTAGTTTTTGTGAGTCAGATCACATTGGTGGAAATTTCCCCCAATCTAGATAGTGTGAGACTCAGCAGGGTTCCAAGTTTCAGACTCTGAAGACTTCAACATCTACTGGTAGTCAGGGTGGTTCTTCAGCGATGGTCAGTGCTTAGTCAAGTCGTGATGGTTCTTATTCTTTTCAGAGTAGAAATCAGTCTGGTAGGAGTGGCTTCTAGGTCTCTATGGGAGTAGCACATCCGGGTTAGAGCAGCTGTGGTGGTGTGCAGTATTATGCATTTCTGGGTAGGTCAGAGGTAGAGACTTCTAATGCTGTGATCTCATGTAATATTTTTGTTCGTCATCGGCTGGCTACATTTTTATTTGATCCAGGGTCTACTTTCTCATATGTGTATGCTTATCATTCAGTTGGTTGGGACATGACTTGTGACTGTCTTGACTTACCTATTCATATGTCTACTCTGATTGGGGATTCTGTATTGGTTGATAGAGTTTATCGGTCTTGTTTAGTTACTTTTATGGGGTACGATACGTGGGTAGAGTTGATGATCCTAGATATGTTAGACTTTGATATTATTTTGGGTATGTATTGGTTGTCTCCGTACCATGCGATCTTGGACTGTCATGCCAAGATAGTTACTTTAGCCATGCTTGGTATTCCTAGACTTGAGTGGAGGGGGTACTCCTAGTCCCGCTCCGAAAAAGATCATTTTTTTTCTTCGTGTAAAAAAACTTGTTAACAAGGGATGTTTGGCTTACTTGGCCATGTTAGTGATACCATTGTTGATTCTCCATCCCTTGAGTCCGTGCCTGTTATTTGTGAGTTTGCAGAGGTATTTCTTGTTGATTTATCGGGTATGTCACCCGATCGAGATATTGATTTTTGCATCGATTTAGAGCCGAGCACTCGCCCTATTTCTATACCTTATACAGTGGCACCTACTGAGTTGAGAGAGTTGAAGGATCAGTTGCAACATCTTTTGAATAAGGGGTTCTTTCGACTGAGTGTCTCCCCTTGGGGTGCTCCAGTATTATTTGTAAAGAAGGACAGTACGGTGAGGATGTGCATAGACTACCGTCAGTTGAACAAAGTCACCATTAGTAACAAGTACCCTATTTCTCATATTGATGACTTGTTTGACCAGCTTTAGGGTGCTTTGATATTTTCTAAGATTGATTTGAGGTTGGGCTATCACCAGTTGAAGATTCGGGCAAAAGATATTCTGAAGACGACCTTTAGGACTCGTTATGGTCATTACGAGTTCCTTGTGATGTCTTTTGGGTTTACAAATTCTCCAACAACGTTTATGACCTTGATGAATGGCATTTTCAAGCCATACTTAGAATCTGTTGTCATTGTTTTCATTGATGATATCTTGGTGTATTTGAAGAGTAAAGAGGAGCATGCGCAACATTTGAGGTTTGTCCTTAGGTAGTTGAAAGAGATGGATCTTTACACCAAATTTTCAAAATGTGAGTTTTGGCTTGGTTCTGTGGCATTCTTGGGCCACGTGGTCTCAAAGAATGGGATTATGGTTGATCCAAAGAATATTGAGGGTGTTAGAGATTGGTCGAGGCCCACTACCGTGACTGAGATTCGTAGCTCTGTGGGGTTGACTAGTTATTATCATCGGTTCGTGAAAGGATTTTCTTCTATTGCGTCTCATATGAATACGTTAACTTAGAAGGAGGTTCCTTTTCAATGGTCTGATGCTTGTGAGGAGAGCTTTCAAAAGCTCAAGACTCTATTGACTACGACTCTGATCTAGGCATTACCCGTGGAGGGTAAGGATTTTTTGGTTTGTTGTGATGCATCCCATATTTGTTTGGGCGCGGTACTGATGTAGGAGGGAAAGGTCAATGGCCTATGCTTCCAGACAGTTGGATATTCATGAGAAGAACTACCATACGCATAATTTAAAGTTGTTAGCGGTGGTCTTTGCTTTTTGATGATTTGAAGGCATTATCTATATGGTATCCATTGTGAGGTGTTTACTGATCATCATAGCCTTCAATATGTGTTCACTTAGAGAGACATAAATCCTAGGCAGCATAGATGGATGGAGCTTCTGAAGGATTATGATATCACCATACTTTACCATCCGGGTAAGGCGAATGTGGTTGATTATGCCTTGAGTTGCAAGGCAGTGCGTATCGATAGCTTGGCTAGGTTAGTTGCTACTGAGCGTCCCTTAGTCATGGAGGTTAAGACTCTGGCTAATAGTTTTGTGCGGTTGGATCTTTTATATTCAGGCTGAATTTTAACATGTGTTGAGGTGAAGTCGTCTCTCTTGGAGCAGATTAGGGCTCAACAGTTTGAGGATGCCCGGTTATGCAATATTTGTCACAAGGTATTGCGCGGTGAGGCCAAGGAGGTCGTGCTTGATAGAGAAAGGGTTGTAAGGATAAAGGGATATGTGTGCATTCCTTATGTGGGTGATTTGATTCGTTTAATTCTAGAGGAGGCCCATAGTTCCCGATATTCCATTCACCCCAGTGCTACTAAGATGTATTATGATTTGAGATAACACTACTGGTTGGGTCAGATGAAGAGGGATATTGTAGATTTTTTTGCCAGATGTGGAAATTGTCAGCAGGTAAAATATGAGCAGCACCAGAGACCTGGTGGTGTGCTTCAGAGGATATCTATTCCTGAGTGGAAGTGGGAGAGGATTTCCATGGATTTTTTGTTGGTCTTTCTAACACCTTAGGCAAGTTCGATTCGGTATGGGTTATTGTAGATAGGTTGACCAAGTCCGCGCACTTCATTTCAATTCAGGTTACTTATAATGCGGAGATGTTATCCAAGATTTATTAGGTTGGTACTATTGCCTGATTTGTGGGCTTGTCGCCATATTTGGTGTGATTGTGACTTGTATTTCATTCATCTCTCTTTTGACTTCTCACTCATCATCAAAAATGAAAGAATAATGATATTTGACTTGAAATTGTGAAGTATACTTTATAACGAATGTAATTGATATCCTGTATGGCATACCTTTTTATTTCATATGATAATCTATTATGGACTGTAATTAGAAATGATGATAAGTGAGGGAGTGTAGCCTCCGAGGTATTTACCGAAGAGCGTAAAAGAGAGATGAATGTCCGATACCCAAGGTCTTTATCGGGATCGTGAGAATGTCCGATGTTTGAGATCCGTGCTAGGATCATGAGAGTGGTATATGGACTTTGCGGGTGCCCCATGGGTTATGACTGCTGGGACGATGATATATTCCGCCAGGAGCATGTGTGTACGGAGATTACATTGCATTTCATTGCATACTTATTCATCATATCATTTACACATATTTCTTGGTTTCTGTACTTGACTCGCTATACTTGGGTTGTATTCTTGGACTGTGATATTACTTATACTTGATTGTGAGCATGTCTATTCTTTAGCTTTTTTCTGTATATATGTTAGCTAATTATTGTCGGCCTATGATATCTACCGGTACATAATATTTTACTGATACTACTTTGTTGCATTCTTTTGAGTGCAGAGTACATGATTGGTTCTACCTCTACCCCTCGAGACTGACCCGAGGTTGCTGCAGAGTCTCTTAGGGTGAGCATTGCGCTGCCCGAAGACTCCTTCCGATCCACTTGTCTTATTTTGATTCTGAGACAATATTTTACATTTTGAGACTTATGTACTATTCAGATTTGTTTTAGTAGTGGCTCTTGTGCTGATCTACACCAATGTTTCCTTTGGGGGTGTACTAGTGTTCATATCTTCTGCACTTTGATAATTATGATATGAGTTAGACTTTACATTATTCCGCTTAATTTACTTAAATTGTTGTTGGGTTATTGTTAAATAGAAGGGTTCTCCTACCGAGGTAGGGTAGGTTCCCTCATGACTTAATGATTTAGGGTCGTGACATAAGCACATTGCCTTCGGGGCTATACAGATACAGATAGAGATGTAGATTTTTCTTCAAAGCTATTGGCCATACATATTGCCTTTGGGGATATACAACTATAGATTGCCTTCGGGGACATTCAAATACACTTGCCTTCAGGGCTACACACTTACACAACGGATCCCTTGTGGGGCCGGAATATTACATTTAGATTATATGCTAGATAATAACGTAATGAAGATCAGAAATAGTAAGGATAGTACATAGAGCTGAGATAGAATAAGTTGTATAGATAGACAGAGGGGTTAAGCAGTCCCAACGACATCAACTAGGTAAGTTGATCGAGAGGGTGTGGTCAGTCCATCCCCGTTTCTTTTTTCAGTAAAGATTCCAACATATTTTTTCATGTTCTTTAGCTTAAGAGTTTATATATTCGTAGATTATGTTCTGCCTTACATACTTGGTATATTTCTTTGTACTGACGTTCCATTATTGGGGCGCTGCATTTCATGCCTACAGATGCACATAATCAGTTTGATGAGTTTACCCAGTGGAGAAGATTCGGATTCAACGAAGGATCGATAAGACTCTATCTCTTCCGTAGTGCAACTGAGTCTAGAGGTAAGGAATTAGACTAGTTGTACAGGCTATGGTAGGCCGAGGTACTATCCCGACCACATTTGATATTAGTTATCTTTAGAGGCTTTGTAGACATAAGTCCAGTATGTTCTGTATATTAGTGGCCTTGCCGACCCTTGTTTTTTATTTTATTGGGTTTACCTAGTGTAAAAGTTTACAGAGGCCTCCTTTGGCCAAAACAATTTATAGTAATAACAAGTTCGACCTTGTTGGCCTAAGTTAAGCTTGGTTTTTGCAGTATGGCCTCCAGGGCCTAGCTTGCCTTCAAGGCTCCATTAGAAAGTTCAGCTTGGTACGCTCAGACATAGTCAGACATCGAGTGCCATCCACACCCCCTAGGTTGGGGTGTGACAACAGAAGGTAAGAGCACCCGTCACATATTGATCAGGATAGAGATAGCGGGGGGAACAAGAGGGTTAGAATAGACAGTGGTTACAAAAGGTCCATGAGTTATGGCATATTAGATCCTACTAGGCGACTAGTTAGATTGTCCCGAGGCTAGTATTTAATAAGGCCCTCAGGACGGATGTCCTATACTTCCGTGTAAGCATTGCTAGACAAGTAATTATAAGAGATGTGCGCCTTTGTGTGCGAGTTAGAGACAGAAAGACTAGAACTATACCATCACTATAAGAACTTATACAAGTTGAACAACTAAGTATATAGATTCCCAATGAACCAGACTTCAAACAGAAGGCTAGAGTCGCCATGATTTATTATACAGAGATAATAGTGACACCATTAGTAACGTGACTCTCAATTATAGGTCCTAGAGCCAGTAGGCCTAGTTATGAGAATAAGAGGAAGTTAGAAGTGGTGCAACGCCACACTTAACTAGAATGACAAAAAATAGAGATTATGAGGCTAGTAAGTACGCTAACGACTTGAAGTTATCATTATAAGGATTATATAATACACAATAAGAAAAAGGACTTATACATAATGTTCATATAGTGGTTGAGAAGTTACAAAATATAAATGCAATAGCGGATTGCGTGTAGACATGAGCTGTACTAGTCTTACGTTGTTACTTAAGTTGAAGCATAGCGCGGAAATGATTGTTAAAAAGACTATAGATTGTTGCTAAGACGAAAGATATTTACCACTCTTATATGGTCATAATTGGGGCATATAGAACCATTTAAGAGGATTGTGTTAATAGCTTATAAAGAGCAAAAAAGGACGATCAAATGAGATATAAAGTGAAATGTGAGTTGTAGGTTAAGGATAGAAGTAAAGTTAAGAGATAATGATCTAGAAAAAAATCAAGAAGATAGATAGACCTTGCGATTTAATACCTTAGAAACAAGTGAATTGACGATTTCAATAATGTTATAAAGGGGTCCTATTGTGGCCTAAATGAAATTAGAAAAGGTAGAGGTTAGGAGAACCTAAGAGAGGTGGAATACCGCCTTGATGACCAATCAATGGGGTTAGATGATAAGCAATAAGCGAATGCCGTTTGAGGATATAGTCTATGATTGAAGTAACGGTTAAATCAGAACGAATTTTGAATATACTATGGGGGAAATAGAATACCCCAACCCCTAAGATGAGCTATGATAAACAAACTAGGGAGTACAATTATGGGAATGTAGTGTTATCCCTAAGATGAATTGCGGAAGTAGCTTTAAATGCTTGTCGACGAGAGGTGAGCCTTAGTAAGGATGAATTGTATAATGGTTTCAAGTTACCATTAATGGATTATAAATCGTTATTCAAGATACATCATGTCAATGGTATCTAAATTTACCCTGGTTGGGTTATAATATAACCCAAAATAAATTGTGTTGACAATTCCCAGAGTACCACTAATACGTTACAGTCGTTCACTTAAGATGAACCATATTGGTATGACCAAATTAGTGCTAAGAGACTATAAGTCGTTATGCAAAGTGAATCATGTAAAGAGACTATACACAGTTGATAATAAAGGAATAGGATGAGCCGAATATATGACATCCAAAGTATGGTTAATAAACTATAGACGTTGCCTTGATAAGTTAAGATCTAAAGTCCCATATGGGAAGTAGCCTACGAGTAAATACTGTAACTTATTATTTAAACGACTATGGTAGATTAACGCTAAGGCGGAAGTCGTATAGACATCATGTTGTGATCACATAATAGGTTCGATTCTAGGAATCATGCCGACATAGTATTATAAAAAGGAAAATGGGTAAGTCATTATAGGGGTTATTGTAAAGTATGTAATTTTAGTGCAATTAAACTAGCTTGAGGAATGAGCATGTAAAAAATGAGTCACAAACAGTATCCCAACAATAAGATGCATAGGTGTCACACCCTACATTCGTGGATGAATGTTTCTAAAGGGGGAAGGATGTTACACTCCGTACTCTCTCTCTCTCTCTCTCTCTCTCTCTATATATATATATATATATATATATATATATACATGTCAAATTAATCGTAAGCTAGTCGACATGAGTTTAAGAAATAGAATATCTTTGAGATTATAAAGGAAGTAAGTAAGTTAAACCATTAAGAGGTTGCAAAAGTTTGAAGAGTCACTAAGCCAAGTGTTAAGAGGTTAAGTAGGACTTTAGACAAGTGTTAAGAGTACACAAAAATGTTTCAAGGTTAAATGAATCGAAGATAATGAGTTTCACAGATGTTCGGTATTTTGGAAATGCCTTATGGACCGTTTTTATTTCGGCCTTCATAGTACAACAACGATGATTGAAAACAATAGTTTTGTGTGTTGCAAAAAGAGACTATGGACTAGTCTCGTGATCATGATAGTGTGTATATGAAATGTGCTAAAATTAATGTAATATTTAATTAATTAGTGAAAAAATGTTAAAGTGACAAATTGCCACATATGCACTAGCCACAAGGGCATCAAAGTGACTAATCACTTTATGTGCAATTTGATGACATATGTGAGATAAATTTAATGCCTCTGGAAGGAAGATAGTGGTTTGGATAAGGAATGAACGTGAAATGCTAGGTGCATACCCGAGTGCACTCCAAGTATAGGAGGGTCGATATAGCAAGGATAATGACACGAGGGTTTTAATGCTCGAGTCGGCACCAAGATGAGTTTGGCAAATTGGACAAGGTCTTGACCGAAGTTGCTAACTACAAGGTCATGAACAAGCCAAGTGAGGGTGGCCGGTAACCATATGATAGACCCTAGGCTTGGGTTTGGTTGAATCACACAAGTTCCAATGTCCACTAGCACTAAGGGGATTCCTTAAGCTTGGGCGTAGCTAGGTCACACAAGTCCTAACCAAACTTACACCGAAGGGACCTTACCTTGGGTTTAACTAGGTCACACAAGTCATAGCTTCAACTTACACTAAGGGGTTGGTTCACACAAGAACCGAATGCTCACACAAGGTCCAACTAAGGTAGACAATACACAAGTTGAATACTTTAGTGTTTGAGTAAAACTTAAGCTTTTCTATTCATCCACTTTGCCTCTTTACATTACATAAGGGTCTTATTTATACTACTAGATGGACTATTCTATAAGAGTAAATAAAGGGACATAAAATGGAGCCATTTCAGCCAAGGTGGGAATGAGAAGGGGAGGGGTTCTTGACCGAGTTGGGAGAGGGTATGAATCCCAATCTTTCATGCCTTCTAGATCATTCCTTAGTATTATTCACACATGAACTAATTAGTCCATAAATGGTCTTTCTTGGATAATGTTGAGAATCATCCCTCTTGGCATGTACTTAAGATATTCATGATCCATTTTCTTGGAATCCGATGAGAAGATTCTTCCCTAAGTGTGTAATCTTGACCGATTGGTTATGTGAGTTGCACGGCCATTATGAAGATTCTTCCCTAAGTCTGTTTCACTTGTTTACCCACTGGAGATTATAAGACCTTGGATGTTTGCGGGTAGGAAATTGTAGCGTATCCACCATTTCAACGAAAGCCATATTGGCACAACTTCCTCTGTCGATGATCATGTTACACATCCTCGCATTCACCTTGCATCGGGTGTAGAAGATTTGTTCTCTTTGTGTTTCCTCATGTTCTTCTAGTTCTGCACTTAGCACATGTTGAAGAACCAAACTCACACCATTTTCCGCAAGGGCCTTATCTTCCTCTTGGTTTTCTTCAACTTCAGTTTCTTCCAACGCAAAGGCGTCTCTATATTCTTTATGCTTCTCAAGTGTCATGACTTTCGGATTAGGAAATTCTTTGACAAAGTATCCTAGTCCTTGACATTTGAAGCATATTTTCCCACCTCTATCAACTCCCTTGGCAACTTCCACTTTCTTTCGCTTATCTTTTCCCGAATCTTCTTGGTTGTACAACAGGTTGGAATAGGAAGTACTACTTTTCTCCTTAACACTTGCGGGTTTGGTATAGGGTCTTGTGGCACCCTTCTTTTGTTGTCGTTCAAATTTGAGTGCCAAGTGGCACACATCTTTAAAGGTGTGGTAGGTGGACACTTCCACTTTTTCTTGTATTGTCGCGTTTAATCCCCCAATAAACCGTGCAATACGTTGTGATTCTTTTTCCTCCAAGTCACATAGCATGGTGAGTTTTTCAAAGTCTCGGACGTACTCCTCGACCTTAAGAACACCTTGTCGAAGCTTAGTGAGTTTAATGTAAAGGTCTTGCTCATATTCTCTCGGCAATATTTTTTTCTTCAAGCATTTTTTCAACTTCTCCGAAGAATAAATCTTGGTCTTGCCATGTCTTCTCCGGCTTGTCTTTAGATTCTCATACCACATGGAAGCAAATGATTTTAACTATAATGTGGCAACCTTGAAGCACTTATGGTCGTCATATTGTTTAAACTCAAATAGTCTCTCAATGGCTCTCAGCCATTCAAGAAACTCTTCTGGATCTAAGTTACCTTCAATTGTCGGGAGATCAAACAGTAAGGTTCGGTCATCCTCCCTCTTTTGTCTTGGCTCCTCTTGTGCATCTCCTTTGATATGTATGGGGTTGTTTTGAGCAACCTCTTCCTCGAATTCGACTTCATCGATCATGACTCGATCCACAAATCCCTTTGTCAATAGTTGCACTTGTTCCGCATCTATTTTGGTCAAAGCCCTCCTAAGATCCTCATTCAAGTGTGCCATAACATTAATGTGTGGGACGGGAACACTTGGCTCTGATACCAATCTGATGTAAGTAAGGAGGAGTAAGTGAGGGTAAGTAAGTCGGAGTTTGGTTGTAAATGGGTTAACCCAAAAATGGCCTTGAAAGTGGGGTTCTCGGATTCTGCCGGTAGTGTGGTGTTTGGTGGCTGTTTTGGGTAGTTTTAGGGAGAGTTGAGTGTAGGCATTTTAAGAGTTATTGTAGATACGTTGAGGTTTGCTCTGGTGATTGGAATTTTTTAGTTTCGTGTTGTAAGATGTCTGAAGTTTACTGAAATAGTGAGGTTCTCGGTTGGGGTGTGTAGTGGACTGTTAGGTGTTATCGGAATAACACGGCTGATTGTGGATAGTTTCGATTGGTGGCTTTGAGTGTAGGTGTTTGGGAGGTCTTTTGGGATGTTGTGGTAGAAAGGAGATGGTGGTTTAAATAAGGAATGAACACGGGATGCTAGGTGCAAACCCGAGTACAAACCAAGTATATCGATATAGCAAGGATAATGACACGAGGGTTTTAATGCTCGAGTCGACACCAAGATGAGTTTGGCCAATTGGACAAGGTCTTGACCGAGATTGCTAAGTACCATATCGTGAACAAGCCAAGTGAGGGTGGCCGGTAACCTTATGATAGACCCTAGGCTTGGGTTTGGTTGGATCACACAATTTCCAACGTCCACTCACACCAAGGGGGTTCCTTAATCTTGGGCTTAGCTAGGTCACACAAGTCTAACCAAACTTACACTGAAGGGACCTTAGCTTGGGTTTAACTAGGTTACACAAGTCCAAGCTTCAACTTACACTAAGGGGTTAGTTCATACAAGAACGAAGGCCCACACAAGGACCAACTAAGGTAGATAACACACAAGTTGAATACTTTAGTGTTTGAGTAAAATTCAAGTGTTTCTATTCATTCACTTCGACTTTTTACATTACATAAGGGTCCTATTTATACTACTAGATAGACTATTCTAGAAGAGTGAATAAAGGGACACAAAATAGAGCCATTTCGGCCAAGGTGAGAACGGGAAGGGGAGGGGTTCTTGACCTAGTGGGGAGAGGGAATGAATCCCAATATTCCATGCCTTCTAGATCATTCCTTAGTATTCTTCACACATGAACTAGTTAGTCTATAAATGGTCTTTTGGATAATGTTGAGAATCATCCCCTTTTGGCATGTACTTAAGACATTCATGATCCATCTTCTTGGAATCCTATGAGAAGCTTCTTCCTTGAGCGTGTAATTTTGACCGAATGGTTATGTGAGTTGCACAACCAACTCTTCACCTCCCCTAAGCCAATCTTGATGTCTCCCAAGTAGTCAAGTTCACGAATGATTTATGCCCTTTAGAGGTCACACTTTCTAGATGATTCTTAAACCTTGTCACCTTATCCATTCTCGGCCATGTCACCCATTTGGTAATAACTCTCGGCCTAGTCATCCTCCTCTGTTACATGGTGCATTGATGGTGTCCTAAGGGAAACTAGGAGTTATTACATTATTCATTGTGTCCTAAGGAACTAGTAACTAATATAGGATTTAAAACAACAAGCTAAAGAAAATGCATGGTCTCAGCCAAGACCAACACAAAGACCGAAAAAGTTGTCCTTTTAATAATAATCAAGATATGTCCCCTAATCCGCTCCAAATCCCATACCATTCTAGGCCCTTTGTCGTAGGTTGATGGTTAGCCGTTGATACCTTTGGAACTTCACTTAACAACTCGAATTGAGGAACCAAGTCTGGGGTATTTCTTATATCAGGTTATCCCTTCTTTCCATAGCATGACTCTGTACCTAGCATAGTAGTCGATAGAAAAGTATAAAAGAATCATTTAGTAATGAGTATATTCCTCTTCTTTAGATATCATTAACATGCCATTTGTTGTCCCTTGTCAGGAGTACTTCATTTCTTAGAGATTATTACCTTATTAGTTAAGTATGTATAGATCTTACGGACTTAGTCCTTGGTTGACGAAAGCTGTTTATCACTTTAATATATGTTTGATTGTTTGGCACCTTGTTTCATATTCCACAGAGCCTATAGTTGGCCTGGTATGTTGTACACTTATTCCATAGAGCCTATAGATGGTCTGGTACATCATATGCTTCCTCCACAGATCGTTGTATGGCCTAGTATGTTATATTCATCCCATAGAGCATCATTACGGCCTGATAATTTATGCTTTCCCAAAGAGTCTCATTAAGGCCTAGTACGTCATATACTTATCAACAGAGCCTCGTATGGCCTGGTATGTCATTTTTATCCACAAAGCTTTTTGTAAGGCCTGTTATATTATACTTATCCACAGTGCCCCGATCGGGCCTGGTATGTTATTCATATTACTGTATGATATGTAGGGAACATGTAGGTAAATCCTCATATGTCCTTTCTATCTCTCAGATTTATTTTAGCTATTATGCCTACAGTTTTAGTTTACCTTTTAATTATTCAGTCGCCTTACATATTGAATACATCTATTCGTACTAATATCCCTTTAGCGGGGGTGATGCATTTCATGCGTGCAGGTTCTAAGAGATAGCTAGACACATGCCTCCTCAGTAGGCACATGAGAGTTCAGTTTGATTGGTAAGCTCCATGTCATTCGGAGTTCCCAGACCCAAAGTCTATAGTACTTGTGAGTTGTATACAGTTTTGATAGTAGGTCAGTGACCTGTCCCGACCATAGTATAATTGTTATTCAATTGAGGCTTGTAGAAATTTCTTGTATTATCCAGTTTGTATAGTACGATATTGTAGGCTAGTAGGTTATTTAAACAGCATGGTGGCCTTGCCGGTCGTCTTATATCTTTGTGTTTGTGACAAGTCCTATGGGTTGCTGGGCTTGATGGCTCTAGTATATTACGTATAGCCTTGTTGGCTTTTAGAATTCCATCTTAGAATGTGATTCAGCCTTGTCGGCCATAATATGAGTTATGTATATTCAAGAGTTACAGATGAGTACGCTCGAGCAAGTAAGACACCTGGTGCCAGCCACACCCCTCCAGTTTGGGGTGTGACAAAGTGACCTTTGGCTATAGAGGTGCAGTCCTTGGTAAATAGGTTAGTGAGAATTAATATATCTGAGCTTAGAAAGGTTATAGCTTGTGTAGAGGTGTGGTCTTCATTATTGGAGTAGGTTAGGGCTGGATAATTTTATGATACTAAGTTGTGCAAAATTTGGGACAATGTATTGAAAGAAATAGTCAAGGAGGCAATTCTTGATAATGAGGGTGTGTTGCGAATTAGGGTCACATATATGTTCCTTGGGATAAGGATTTGATTAAGTTAATCCTGGATGATGCTCATAGTTTGAGGTATTCTATTCATCCAAGGGCTACAAAGATGTATCAGGATTTGAAGCAACACTATTGGTTGTGTAGTATGAAGACGGACATCATGGAGTTTGTATCTCATTTTTTGAGTTATCAAAAAGTGAAGTATGAACACCAAAAGCCTGGTGGGCTTACTCAGAGGATGCCTATACCTGAGTGGAAATATGACCGGTTTTCTATGGATTTTATGGTAGGGTTACCATAGACTTTGGGAAAGTTTGATGCTATTTAGGTGATTTTGGATCAGTTGACGAAGTCGGCTCTCTTTGTATCAGTTCAGACTACTTACAATTTAAAGAAGTTGGATAGGATCTACATTTGTAAGATAGTTCAATTGCATGGGCTGTCCATTTCTATCTTTCGGATTGAGGCTCACAGTTTACATCCCACGTCTTCAAGTCTGTGGAGTTGGGTACTCGAGTGGAGCTTAGTAAAATATTTCACCCTCAAACTTATGGTCAATTCGAGGGGACTATTCATATCCTTGAGGATATGTTACAGGCATGTGTGATTGATTTTGGTGGTCATTGGGATCAATTTCTACCTTTGGCAAAATTCTCTTACAATAATAGTTATCATTCTAGCATTTAGATGGCATCGTTTAAGGTATTGTATGGTAGGAGATGTCGTTCTCCGGTTGGTGTGGTTTGATGCATTTGAGGTTAGGCCTTAGGATACAGATTTGTTGCGTGATTCCTTGGACAAGGTTAAGTTAATTCAGGAGAGACTTCTCACAACTCAGAGTCGTCAAAAGTGTTGTACGAATTGGAAGCTTCGTGATATATATAACATAGTTGGTGAATGATTTCTGTTGAAATTTTCACCCATGAAAGGTGAGAGAAGGTATAAGAAAAGGGGTAAGTTGAGCCCCATGTATATTTGTCCTTTTGAGATTGTACAACATATTTGTGAGGTAGCCTATGAGTTGGCTTTGCCTCTGGGACTGTCGGGTGTTTACCCTGTGTTTCATATTTCCATGCTCAACAACTATTGTTCAGATGGTTCTCATATGATTCAGTGGGATTCCATATTGCTTGATCAGAGTTGGACTTATGAGGAGGAGCTGGTTGTTATTCTTGACAGGCAGATTCGGAAGTTGAGATCCAAAGAGACAACTTTAGTAATATTTCAGTGGAGGCATCATTCGATTAAGGAGGCTATCTGGGAGACTGAGACAGACATGCAGACTAGATATCTTCAGCTTTTCGGAGATTCATGTACTTTTATAAACATATGTTCGAGGACGAACATGTGTTTAAGTGGTGGATGATGTAACGACCCGTTAGGTCATTTTGGCTATTTTGCATATTTTCTCATAAATGACCTTTCCCTTAGCATTATTTTGATATTTTTTATGTGTGGGGATGAGTGGTTCGATTCTCGAAGCAATAGATTAAAATAACAGAAGAAAATCTATATTTTGAGTTTTGGAAGTTTTAAGTTTGACTAGGAGTTGACTTTTGGGAAGATGCACTCATAATTGAATTTTAATGATTTCATTAACTCCAAAACATAATTTTTGACTTAGATGAATGATTAGAACGAGTCCCGAGTGAGATTCGAGTGAGTTTGTGGAATTTGGAAAGTCTTACAATTATAAGTATGAGTTTTAGTTGACTAAAGTAAACATCAAGGGCATTTGAGTCTTTTTTGAAGTTTAATTGATTCCATTTCCGGAATATCGTGTATGACTTAGTCAAGTCGTTGGTTTGGTTTCTGAGGAACCCATGTGTATTTTGGACTCTTGGTTGAGATTCTAGTTAATTAAGTGATTTGGAGTTGACTTGAGTTAATGAGGGTTCAAGGCGAACTTCTATGAGTATTTTGAGTGTGCGAGCAAATCCATTTCATGTTTCAGGAGTGGTTTGCATATTTGTCTTGTGTCCGAGGGGTCTCGGATAAGTTTAAGGGTTTGAATCGAAGTTTAGATCATGATTT
Source organism: Anisodus tanguticus (assembly GCA_034509755.1). Lineage (NCBI taxonomy): Eukaryota > Viridiplantae > Streptophyta > Magnoliopsida > Solanales > Solanaceae > Anisodus > Anisodus tanguticus. Next base: position 35,476,657 of record CM067545.1, on the reverse strand, counting down.
AGGTTTCTGGTTTGTGATGTCTCGCACCTGCGCAAGGTTGGCCACATGAGTCAGGAAAGGAAAGTTTGGTCAGGTGTACACCTTCGAGAAAGGGGTTGTATGGATGAAGCCTCACCTGCGAGCTTCTGGCCTCAACTGCGATAATAGGCCAGGTCAATAGACCTTGCACCTGCGAGGTTTGGGAAACCTTGTCTGACTTCACGATTAGATACTACAACCTAGGGTTGGATTTATGATTCTATGATGTAGTGTATTATTATGATTATGATAATCTAATGGCGGTTAGTGTGGAAGTGGTAATATGAAGGTCAATTGTCATCTCCATTTAAGATAGGGTCGATCGACGATACTGTTGAGTACACATAATTTCTTGTACTCATGCTACACTTGTTGCACCATTTTGTATGCAAGTTAAGTTCCTAGTACCAGCGGAGTGCGTGATTACTCGTCCTGTTAAGGAGCTTGATCGAACAATTCGGGGTGTGCCACTATGGAGATTCCTGGAACCAGATTTTCCCTCTTATCTTTCATTTCCCATCTTTTTGCATTTCAGACAGCTTATGTATTATCATGATGTATAACCAGACTTGTAATAATTCCTAGTTAGTTCTTGTACTCATGACACCAGACATGGGAGATTTCTGTATTTTTATATTATCTATATTAAGTTACTCTTTTAAGACTTAAATCTTTTTTCTTAACTATTTCCGCACTTATTTCTCTTTCAATTTGGGTTAATGTGTTTGTGGTTGGATTACTAACCCTTAGGGTTAGTGCCATCACGACTCAGTAATTTAGGTCATGATAGTGAGGATCTTGACTTCTTATATAGGTGTGGATTCAGGGTTTCTTACCCGAGAATCTCTCCCTATTATTAAATAATAAATGATAATTAAGAGCTTCTTAATGCTAAAGGAGTAATGGCTGGTGCCATATCCGGACCGGATATAAACCTGTCGATCCTTGTGATTTCTCCCGGGATAATTAATACTTGTTTGTCTGGTTGTGCCCCTGCAGATTCTCGCCCTAATTGCAAACTAGGTTTAACTAATTGCTCCGACTTGCTCCGAACCCGGTGTTCGATCTTGCCATGTGTCATCTCAAGTTTTGTCATATACAAAAGCTAGTATTCTCTTGTAACATTAAGATCTTTTGTATATAAAGTCAAAAAATATACTTTTCAACATACTGTATTCTGTTGAACTTCAAAATATCATATTTTAGGTTTTTTTATTGTTGAATCGATCTTGAATAATATGGGAACATACATTGGAAATTCATATTATGTTGATTATCTTCTCAAGTTAATTTTCTTGTTTATGTTTGCTTTTTAAGATTTTTGTTGATAACGGAAAATTAGGTGGGGGAGGGCGGATTGAAAGGTGATCGCTGATCGATTATTGTGAAAAGGTGGAGATACGTGTTTGAGTTAAAAAACAAAAAGTGAGACGTGACTAATCGATTCTACATTTGTGGTTCATTTTGTTTGTTCTAGCTTTCAACAAAATGAAAATCTCGCAGGTTGGTAGAGGACAACTGAACAAAGCGAGAAAATTCTTACTGGGATTTGATTCCATGCGGCAACGTGCACAAATTTGGCAAAATACATAAAATACAAAAATATTTTTAGTTTAATAATTTGTTATTTTAAATTTACTGATCGACTAATTCAATTCCTCGTGTAATGCTTATTTATGAAAAACGGCCCTTATTAGAATTTTTCTGTAAATGCTTGGACCTCATAAATTTAATTAATGATGGAGATATATCATCAATTCACTGCGCTCTTTCGGTAAAAATAATTAAAATCAAAAGTGTATGTCACTTGATTTTTTTTTTTTGTATTTGCAAGAAAAGATGATAAAATCTAAAATATTTCTAACGTTTTGGTTTTTATGTTGACTAGTCTCGCTGCATGTGCGTTGCATGAGTATATCATTATTAGAACGTGTACATTGTATTATATTTTACCATATTTAGTCTTGTGTAATTATGGTAGATATATGATCCATATTGTATGAGGATTCCACATTATACACCCTATATATATTTTGTATTAATGAGAAATGTTCCCCAAGGGAGATTAATACAATTCTACATGGTATCAAGTGCCAATAATCCTTTCCGACCTAAAACCTAAAATTTGGCCGCCATTCCCGTCCGTTTCCAGCACCAAACTACCTGTATACACCCGGTATACATCTGATATACGCTGATATACTGTTGTCCAACCCTTATATTCTATAAACAGCCTTGTATACACCCGATATATCACTGATATACCACCCTATTTCCCTCCATATCTCTTCAACAGGCTGTCTACCCCTCGTATACAGTCCATACAGGTGGATATACTTCTCCAGCCACTGTATACTACCCGTATACAGCTATCTCAAGCCGATATGCACCTTGTATACGGTTGATACTACCCCTAATATATACGTCACGACCCCCAAATTTTTATCCGTTCTCTAACCTCCTCTCCGGCAGACGCCATGGCAGAGAACGACCGTGGTTGTGGCAGCAGCCACCGCGACAGTGGTGGCAGAAGGGCTCAGTCGATCCACTAGAGGCAGCAAAAGCTACTGCCTGGGCATACAGAAGATGAGCCACATCCAACAGGCCCACCCTCAGGCAGCCAAGCAGACCGGACCAACCCCATCGTTGGGCCTCCATTATTCGGTCCTGCTTCCTGAGGCCAAACAGGGAGTCCAACTTCCTCAGGCCCAATTAATTGGAGCCCAACTGTCCGCTCCAATCCCTCTCCAATCTAATTTGGGCCAGGCTTTCGCCACATTGACTCCTCGACAGCTCGGTAACACGTGGTATATGGATATGGGTGCAACGTCTCACCTCACCAATGATTATGATAATCTTACTTAACTGCGAAATTTAAATACTCCGCAGTCTATTATGGTCGGTAATGGTCATCGCATTCCAATTCATGGATTTGGCCACACCTTTACCCTACCACCGCATCCCCACTTCTCTATTAAAAACGTCTTCTATGCCGCACACATTATCAAAAATCTAATTTCTGTTAGAAAATTTGCCACCGATAATTCTATCTCAATTAATTTTGACCCGTTTGGATTTTCTGTAAAGGACCTCCGTACCGAAAAAGTCCTTACGAGATACAATAGTGAAGGGAACCTATATCCTTTCCTACCTACATCCGCTGCTAGTGTCACTCCTTCCACCATTCTAACAACCATATCTCCCTCAACGTGGCATAGTAGACTTGGTCATCCGGGTTCTCACGTTTTTTATTCTCTTAGAAACTGAAATTTAATGCAATGTAACAAAGGGAACCTTTCTCATACTTGTTCCTCTTGTCAGTTAGGGAAACACGTTAGACTACCATTTACGACTTCTATGAGCACTACTTTCTCTCCCTTTGATTTTATTCACGCTGATTTATGGACATCTCCCATAACTAGCAATTTAGGCCACACATATTATCTTGTATTTTTAGATGATTTCTCTCACTTTCTTTGGGTATACCCACTCAAACTCAAATCTCAAGTGTTCTCCAAATTTGTTGTATTTCGTACACTGGTTAAAACGCAATTTGAAAAAGACATCAAATCATTTCAATGTGATAATGGTCGTGAGTTTAATAATTCAATATTTCATAAATTTTGTGTGGCTAATGGCATGATCTTTCGTTTCTCCTGCCCCTATACCTCTCCTCAAAATAGTAAAGCCGAAAGAATTCTCTGAACCATTAATAGTATGTTTTTTACCCTTTTTTTTCATGTGTCTCTCCCCCCTATTTTTTTGGGTGTATATGCTAAAAACAAGTAGAACAAATTCTCTAACATTTTACCTACCCGTGTGATTCAAAATAGGACACCCATCGAAATTCTCTACAGTCGGATCCCTACCTATGACCATCTTAGAATATTTGGTTGTCTATGTTTTCCTAATCTGACATCCACGCCCCCCACAAATTGGCACCTAGATATACTCCGTGCGCCTTCCTAGGTTCCACCGACAAAATCATAATTTCTCACCACGTCACCTTTGTTGAGTATGTTTTCCCGTTTGACAACATTATAAAATTCTGAGTCATTGATTATCAATTCCTTGAAGATTCGGACCCATCACCGCTTGTTCAACAAGCACTCCGCCAGCCTGCCATTGTTCCGATGGTGGCAGACGCACCAACTGCCACCACCGGCAGTCCAGTCCCAATCTCCCTTATCAGCCAGTCATCTAGTTCCCCTTCACCGCTGACAGCCCCTGTCATCCCCGGCAGTTAGTCGACCCTCTCTCAATCACAGACCACGGCCACACCCCTCACTCACCAACCAGTCACTCTGTCACCACCACACACCACCGCAACTCCGATCGACCAACCCAGCCAAGATCAAGCACCACCCCACCAGTACTATAACAACAATGACAACCCAAACCCGACATCACCACCACCACCCCACCACCACCTGTTACCAGTTCCACCCTCCAGATCTACACCATCGCCATCTCCGACAGCCTACCCAACCCAACCAGTGTCGCCATCACCACCTGCCACCACAAGTCCATACCCTTTGAGCTATGTCACCCCCATCGACTTACACTCACTGCCAAACCCAACCACCGACATCGCATAGATACTAATACCAAACCAGAATGAAATCCTGAACCCACACCTTGGCCCGATACCCAACAGACCTACCCTACATATCCCTACCACTTCACACCATATGGAAACTTGTGCCCAACATGAGATTTTCAAACTCAAAGTCCAATTTAACCTATTCACACAAACCATGTCCCCAATCCCCAAAAACCCAAAATTAGCCAAACTAGACCCAAATTGGAATGCAGTCATGTATAAGGAATTTAATTCTTTAACAAAACAACACACTTGGGATTTGGTTCCTAGACCGGAGGGGGTGAATGTGATCTGATGCATGTTGCTTTTCGCCACAAATACAGAGACAGTAGTGACCTTGAGAGATATAAAGAAAGACTTGTGGCTAATGGCACCAATCAGCAGGAGGGTATTGACAGTGGTGAGACTTTTAGTCCGGTTGTTAAACCGGCTACCATTCACACAGTTCTAAGTATTGCTATGGGTAAGCATTGGCTGATCCATCAGCTTGATGTCAAGAATGCTTCTACACGAGGATTTGAAAGAAACTGTTTATATGAACCAGCCACCTAGTTTTGTCCATCCACAATCCCTCAGTATGTCTGCCGTCTTCGTAAGTCACTCTATGGTTTGAAACAGGCCCCTCGAGCGTGGTATGATTGCTTTGCACGGTACATTATGCACATTGGGTTTGTATGTAACAAGTGTGATAATTCTCTATTTATTTTTCACCAAGGTAGTAGCATTGCTTATTTGATGTTGTATGTGGATGATATTGTTCTTATTGCCTCCTCTAGTGTTTCGAAAAATGAGATTATTACACTGCTCAAAACCGAATTTGCTATGACTAATTTGGGGAAGTTGAGCTATTTTTTGGGGGATTTCAGTGACTAGATCTGCAGATACTATGTTTCTTTGTCAGCGTAAGTATGCAGAGGAAATTATGTACAGGGCTAAAATGACAAATTGCAAGATCATGTCTACTTCAGTTGACTCTAAATCAAAGCTTAGTGATTTGGATGGTGATCCAGTGTCAGATCCCACTCTCTACAGGAGTCTTCAGGTGCACTACAATACTTCACTTTCACCAGGCCTGATATTGCTTATGCTGTTCAGCAGTTATGCTTATTCATGCATGCCCCAGGGAGTCTCATTTTACTGCCCTTAAATGTATCATCCGATATGTTAAGGGAACACTTGATTATGGTTTGCATCTATACCCCTCAGCACTGGCCAGGTTGTTGTCCTATATAGATGCTTATTTGGCAGGTTACCCGTACACACGACGCTCCACCTCAGGCTACTGTGTGTTCTTAGGGGATAATCTTATTTCCTGGTCTGTCAAGATACAAACCACATTATCCCGTTCGAGTGCAGAAGAAGAATACAGAGGCGTTTCTAATATTGTTGTTGAGCTCAGTTGGCTCCCAAACCATCTTTTGGAGCTTCAGTGTCCATTATGTAAGGCGTCATTGCTTTATTGTGATAATATATCTGTCATATATCTATCTCATAATCCGGTTCAGCATCAGCGAACCAAGCACATTGAGATGGACATCCACTTTGTTCGTGAGGAGGTTTCTCTCGGTCATGTCAAGGTGTTGCATGTGCCTTCTTCATATCAGTATGCAGATATATTCACAACTAGACAGCTCTTTCTCGACTTCAGATCCAGTCTTAGCGTCTGGCCTCCTCCCGCTCCGACTCGGGGGGTATTAGCACGTGTACATTGTATTATATTTAACCATATTTAGTCTTGTGTAATTATGGTAGATATACGATTCCTATTGTATTCCTATTGTATAAGGATTCCACATTGTACACCCGAAATATATTTTGTATTAATGAGAAAGGCTCACCAAGGGAGATTAATACAATTGTAGTGTCATATCAATTTCTTAACAAATATATAAACTAAAAATAGTTAGTGCATACGAATTTTAAAAGCATTTAATATAGTTATAAATATTACAAATAAATATATCAAAAACTCTTATTCTCGTGTAAGATTAAGATCTTTTGTTTATAAAGTAAACAAATATAGTTTTCAATGAGGACTCTATCCGTCTTGAACTTAAAAATTATCATATTTTAGATTTATTTCATCGTTGAATCGATCTTGGATAATATGGGGGCATTCATTGGAAATTCACATTATGTTGTTTGCCTTCTTAAGTTATTAATTTTTCTTTTATATTTCTTCTTTATGATTTTTTTAGATATTTGTAGATAACGGAAAATTAGGTTGGGGAGGGGGGGAGAGGGGCGGGGGGTTTGAAGAGGTGATCGGTCACCGACTATCGTAAAAAGGGGGAGATACGTGTTTGAGTTCGAAAATGGAAAGTGAGGCATGAATAAGGGGTCTACATTTCTTTTACGCTTGCGGTCCATTTCGTCTGTACTAGCCTTAAACAAAATGAAATCGTAGGTTGGTAATGACCAACTGATTAAATTGGGAAAATTCTTATTTGGTTTTGATTCCATGAGGAAAATTGCATAAATTTGGAAAAATGCATAAAATACAAAAATAGTTAGTGTTTAATAATCTGTATTTGAAATTTACTGATCGACTAATTCAATTCATCGTGTAATTCTTATTTATGAAAAATAATTCTTATTATAAATTTTTGTTTGTCAATGCTTGGACCTCATAGATCTAATTAATGATGGAGAGATTTCATCCATTAGTCACGCTCTTTTGGTGAAACAATTATAACCAAGAGTATATGTTACTTGAAAAATCTTTGTATTTGCAAGAAAAGATGATATAATGTAAAATATTTCTAACATTTTTATTTTTTTTGTTTACTAGTGTCGCTGCACGTGCATTGCACGTATATATCATATCAATTTCTTACCGAATATATAAACATAAAATAGTTAGTGCATACAAATTTTAAAATCATTTAATTTAGTTATAAATGTTAAATTAAATATATCAAAAGCCCTTATTCTCGTGTAAGCTTAAGATCTTTTTTATATAAAGTAAAAAAATATAGTTTTCAATGAGGACTCTATCCTTATTGAACTTAAAAATTATCATATTTTAGATTTATTTCATCGTTGAATCGATCTTGGATAATATGGGGGCATTCATTGGAAATTCACATTATATTGTTTGCCTTCTTAAGTTATTAATATTTCTTTTATATTTCTTCTTTATGCTTTTTTAGATATTTGTTTGATAACGGAAAATTAGGTCGGGGAGTGGGGGAGAGGCGGGGGGGGGGGGGGGGGGGGGAGATACATGTTTTAGTTCGAAAACGGAAAGTGAAGGCATGAATAATGGGTCTACATTTCATTTATGCTTGCGGTCCATTTCGTTCTATACTAGCCATAAACAAAATGAAAAACTCGTAGGTTGGTAAATCAGAAAAATTCTTATTTGGATTTGATTCCATGCGGAAAATTGCATAAATTTGGTAAAATACATAAAATACAAAAATAGTTTGTGTTTAATAATTTGTATTTGAAATTTACTGATTAACTAATTCAATTCATCATGTAATTCTTATTCATGAAAAATAGTTCTTATTAGAAAATTTTGTTTGTCAATGCTTGGACCTCATTGATCTAATTAATGATGGAGGGATTTCATCCATTCATCACGCTCTTTTGGTGAAACAATTATAACCAAGAGTATATGTTACTTGAAAAATCTTTGTATTTGCAAGAAAAGATTATAAAATCTAAAATATTTCTAACAATTTTATTTTTTTTGTTTACTAGTGTCGCTGCACATGCATTGCACGTTTATACCATATCAATTTCTTACCGAATGTATAAACAGAAAATAGTTTGTGCATACAGATTTTAAAATCATTTAATTTAGTTACAAATGTTAAATTAAATATATCAAAAGCTCTTATTCTCGTGTAAGCTTAAGATCTTTTGTATATAAAGTAAAAAATTATAGTTTTCAATGAGGACTCTATCCTTGTTGAACTTAAAAATTATCATATTTTAGATTTATTTCATCGTTGAATCGATCTTGGATAATATGGGGGCATTCATTGGAAATTCACTTTGTGTTGTTCGCCTTCTTAAGTTATTAATATTTCTTTTATATTTCTTCTTTATTCTTTATTAGATATTTGTTGATAATGGAAAATTAGGTCGGGGAGTGAGGTGATCTGTCACCGATAATTGTAAAAAGGGGGAGATACGTGTTTGTATTCGAAAACGGAGAGTGAGGCATGAATAAGGTGGTCTATATTTCATTTACGCTTGCGGTCCATTTAGTTTGTACTAGCCTTAAACAAAATGAAAAACTCGTAGGTTGGTAATGACCAACTGAATAAATCGGGAAAATTCTTATTTGGATTTGATTCCATGTGGCAAATTGCATAAATTTGGTAAAATGCATAAAATACAAAAATAGTTTGCGTTTAATAATCTTTATTTGAAACTTACTGATCGACTAATTCAATCCATCGTGTAATTCTTATTTATGAAAAATTGTTCCTATAATAAATTTTTGTTTGTCAATGCTTGGACCTCATAGATCTAATTAATGATGGAGATATTTCATCCATTCATCATGCTCTTTTGGTGAAACAATTATAACCAAGAGTATATGTTACTTGAAAATTCTTTGTATTTGCAAGAAAAGATGATAAAATCTAAAATATTTCTAACATTTTTAATTTTTTTGTTTACTAGTGTCGCTGCACGTGCATTGCACGTATATATCATATCAATTTCTACCGAATTTATAAACAGAAAATAGTTAGTGCATACAAATTTTAAAATCATTTAATTTAGTTATAAATGTTAAATTAAATATATCAAAAGCTCTTATTCTCGTGTAAGCTTAAGATCTTTTGTATATACAGTAAAAAAATATAGTTTTCAATGAGGACTCTATCCTTGTTGAACTTAAATATTATCATATTTTAGATTTATTTCATCGTTGAATCGATCTTGGATAATATGGGGGCAATTCATTGGAAATTCACACTATGTTGTTTGCCTTCTTAAGTTATTAATATTTCTTTTATATTTCTTCTTTATGCTTTTTTAGATATTTGTTTGATAACAGAAAATTAGGTCGGGGAGTGGGGGAGAGGGGCAGGGGGAGGTGATCGGTCACCGACTGTCGTAAAAAGGGGGAGATACGTGTTTGAGTTCGAAAACGGAAAGTGAAGCATGAATAATGGGGTCTAAATTTCATTTACGCTTGCAGTCCATTTCGTTATGCACTAGCCTTAAACAAAATGAAAAACTCGTAGGTTGGTAAATCGGAAAAATTCTTATTTGGTTTTGATTCCATGCGGAAAATTGCATAAATTTGGTAAAATACATAAAATATAAAAATAGTTTATGTTTAATAATTTGTTTTTGAAACTTACTGATTAACTAATTCAATTCATCGTGTAATTCTTATATATGAAAATAGTTCTTATTAGAAAATTTTGTTTGTCAATGCTTGGACCTCATTGCTCTAATTAGTGATGGAGGGATTTCATCCATTCATTTCGCTCTTTTGGTGAAACAATTATAACCAAGAGTATATGTTACTTGAAATATCTTTGTATTTGCAAGAAAAGATGATAAATCTAAAATATTTCTAACATTTTTATTTTTATGTTTATTAGTGTCGCTGCATGTGCATTGCACGTATATATCATATCAATTTCTTACCGAATATATAAACAGAAAATAGTTAGTGCATAAAAATTTTAAAATCATTTAATTTAGTTATAAATATTAAATTAAATATATCAAAAGCTCTTATTCTCGTGTAAGCTGAAAATTCTTATTAGGTTTTGATTCCATGCGGCAAATTGCATAAATTTGGCATAAGTACAAAAATAGTTTGTGTTTTAATATCTGTATTTAAAACTTACTGATCGACTAATTCAATCCATCGTGTAATTCTTAATTATGAAAAATAGTTGTTATTAGAAAATTTTGTTTGTCAATGCTTGGACCTCATAGATCTAATTAATGATGGAGAGATTTCATCTATTCATCACGCTCTTTTGGAGAAACAATTATAACCAAGAGTATACGTTACTTGAAAAATCTTTGTATTTGCAAGAAAAGATGATAAAATATAAAATATTTCTAACATTTTTATTTTTATGTTTACTAGTGTCGCTGCACGTGCATGGCACGTATATATCATATCAATTTCTTACCGAATATATAAACAGAAAATAGTTAGTGCATACAAATTTAAAATCATTTAATTTAGTTATAAATGTTAAATTAAATATTGTTGGAAATTTTCCTTTGGCGGGAGTTGCGTCCGACCAACTTTAACGGCTTAAACACTAGTGTTCTGCATGTTGGAGAATCCGGTTTTTCACACGTGCATAATCTACTAAGTAAGTAGATGACTGTAGGGCCAAGGATCGTCAAATTTCGTTGAGAAATGAAAGAGATATTGGTCCACGAAGTGAAGTGTTTGAAGCATGGAAAAGTGTGGTATTGAGACCAATTCTCCCTCATCGGTGGGGGAAAAAAGAATTGTTTTGTTTATAAGTCTCAAAGTTGGCTTGGGGTTGGGACCCCAAGGGGTATCCCATGTGTTTAAAGGAGGGAGGACCTAGATGTGCTTCGGTTCGAGGAAATCCCACACGCGCGCCGCCCGCCCGTCCCGTCCGGGTCACGGGCTGTGCTTCTTCTGATATTATCTTTTTGGACCAGAATTATTTTATATGTACAGTTTGGTCCCTGAAATTTCAAGAAAGTCAAATTCGGCAGAGAACTTTGTGGTTTCTGGAACGTCAACCAGCACTCAATTCAGTCATTTATTTTGGCTGAATTACTCTCCCTAATGGTCAATTCGTTGGAGCAATTATGTGGGCAGTTGGTTAGCCTCTCCTTCAACTGTATAAAGGACCCTTTGCACAATTGTTGAGACACACACAGAAACATAAAAACAGAAAGCAGTTCTTTTCCTACTACCTTCCAGCATCATTTCATTACTCAAAATTCTTCACGGTAGCATTTGAGTTTCCTTTGCTCATTTGTTCATTTGTTGTTTTATCTTGGGAGACAATTGTCCAGGACGTAGAAAGGATACATACGGGGCAATATTGTCTTAAAGACAGAGTGCAATCACTCGACTCAGCATACCAAAAACTGTTCCAGTTTCTTGTTCAAGTTTATTGTAATTTCAGTTTGTTGTAATACTTAGTAGTTACTTATTTCCGTTTCCTGCACCATTGTAACCAACAAATATATCAAAAGCTCTTATTCTCGTGTAAGCTTAAGATCTTTTGTATATAAAAAAAATATAGTTTTCAATGAGGACTCTATCCTTGTTGAACTTAAAATTATCATATTTTAGATTTATTTCATCGTTGAATCGATCTTGGATAATATGGGGGAATTCATTGGAAATTCATATTATGTTGTTTGGCTTCTTAAGTTATTAGTTTTTCTTTTATATTTCTTCTTTATGCCTTTTTAGATATTTGTTGATAACGGAAAATTAGGTCGGGGAGGGGGGTTGAAGAGGTTATTTATGATCGGCTATCGTAAAAAGGTGGAGATACGTGTTTGAGTTCAAAAAAAATAAGTGAGGCATGAATAAGAGGGTATACATTTCTTTTATGTTCGCAGTCCATTTCATTCGTACTAGCTTTCAACAAAATCAAAATCTCACAGGTTTGTAGTGGCCAACAGAATAAATCGGAAAAATTCTTATTGGGTTTTGATTCCATGCGGCAAATTGCACAAACTGGGAAAAATACAAAAATATTTTGAGTTTAATAATCTGTTATTTGAAACTTACTGATCGGCTAATTCAATTCTTCGTGTAATACTTATTTATGAAAAAAGGTTCTTGTTAGAATTTTTTGTTCACAATGCTTGGACCTCATAGATCTATTTAATGATGGAGAGATCTCATCCATTCACCGCACTCTTTTGGTGAAAATAATTATAACCAAAATTACATGCCACTTGAAAATATTTTTATTTGCAAGAAAAGATGATAAAAACTTAAATATTTCTAACGTTTTGGTTTGTATGATTACTAGTCACGCTGCACGTGTGTTGCACGTGTATATCATATAATTTTTTTACCGAATATATAAACTAAAAATCGTTAGTGCATACAAATTTTTAAAGTATTTAATTTAGTTATAAACTTTAAATTTAATATACCAAGAGCTAGTATTCTCGTGTAACCTTAATATCTTTTGTATATAAAGTCAAAAAATATACTTTTCAACTGACCCTATCTTTGATCTTCTATGTCACACCACAATCTTGAGGGGTGTGGATGACACCCAACACCCGAAGGCCCGGGCGAACCAACTATAGTACTTGGAACCCTTACCACAAAAACTGGGCCGACAAAGCCTCCAAATAACTTTAACAAGACAAGAATGTATGACAACCTGCAAGCAGAAGAGTTCCAACACAATATATAAAGATAACCACGGTCGATGAGGCCACAAGAAGAGTATTACCATCTAACAAAAGGGCCGGCAAGGCCATAACATACATATACACACTGAACACTAGTCTGGACAAGGCCCCGCCAAACCCAAAATGCTAGGAATATGTAAAACAGTACATATCGACTCCTATAATGCAACTTCAAAGAAGTGGAGTGCGATAACCAACAACTGAAACAGGCACCCTACTGAGGAGGAACGTCACCCTGCCTATCTGCACCCGCGGGCATGAACACAGTGCCTCAGAAAGGAATATTAGTACGAAAGATGTACTGAATATGTAACACAAGTAATATATGTAAACAAAAGATATAAAATAAGAGATATGAGTACAGCAGTCAACTTGAGACTCACAAAAATATCTAAGGGCCATACCCTTTCGTACTAATATACTCTCGGATGCTCATATTACCCTGCTCCAAGTGTAAGAATTTGTCCCGCCTGACTCGTCGAAGATCAACTGGTAGATACGAACTGCGAACTATACTCTCGGATGCTCATATTACCCTGCTCCAAGTGTAAGAATTTGTCCCGCCTGACTCGTCGAAGATCAACTGGTAGATACTGCTGCAAGAATGCCTTAGAGAACTCTCTTCACCCCGATGATGGGGAACAGGGTCCCCGTATCTGCTCCCAAGTCTCATACTAGGTCACAACTACATCACGCAACCTATAGGAAGTCAACTTTACTGACTCAACATACGCGGCATGCATTACCCACAAAATACGCTGCATCATATCTAAAAAGTTTTGCGAGTCTGCATTCGGTTCTAATCCTATAAATACTGGAGGGTCTAGGTTGATAAAATCTCACTCTCTCGAGCTAACTTCCCTATCAAAAGTACCAGGGGTCTGACACTGGGCCTGAGAGGCCACTAGTCTAGTCAACAACTGCACATCACTCCATATGTCTAAATCCTGGTCAGGAGCAACCGTGGAAGGAACTGGAGGTACATCAACTCCTGTATGCCCCTCTAAAGGTGGTGGTGCTACTCTAGAAGCTTGAGAATTGGCCTCATCATGAGGATCATGCTCCTCTATATTAGCGGGTGATACCTAACTGGTTCCATCCCCCGCCTCATCTAACCTCTAAGCAACCGCCTGATGTCTAGTAGTAGTAGGCATCGCTGAAAATATAAACAAGATGCAGGTTAGGGGTGAATACTTGCGACTCATTTTTATTTCACGATCGAGATCAGGAAGAAAAGTAACCATCCTAAATATCCTGTAACCTTCTATTTATAAGTGTGGTGCATAACACACCCATTAATAAGACTCTATTAGATATGGCTTGTAGACTCCCTAGGACAGACCTGCTTTGATACCAAATTTGTCATACAACAACCTTGGGGGGGTATGGTCAGCACCGAACACCCAAACCCTATGGCGAACCAACTATAGTACCTAGAACCCTTACTATGAAACCTGGTCCAATAAGACGTCCAAATAACTTTAACAAGACAAGAATGTATGACAACCTGTAAGCAGAAAAGTCCCAACACAGTATATACATATAACCACGGCGGATTAGGCCACAAGAATAGTATTACCAACTAACAAAAGGGCTAGCAAGACCATGACATACATATACACATTGAACACTAGTCTGCAAGCCTCTGAGAGTACTATAATACAACAGGTCGAGACAGGACCCTGTCATACCCAAAATGCTAGGAATATATACAACACTACATATCAACTCATGTAATGCAACTCCGAAGAAGTAGAGTGAGATAACCAACAACTGAAACAAACACCCTATTGAGGAGGAACACCGCCCTGCCTATCTGTACCTGCGAGCATGAACACAGTGCCCCAAAAAGGGACATCAGTATGAAAGATGTACTGAATATGTAAGGCAAGTAATATATATAAATAAAAGATATAACATATGACATATGGGTAAAGAAGTCAACATGAAACTCACAAAAACCTATGAGGGCATACCGTGCCACAGTCATAAATGTATATGCATGTCTGTAAAGATCAAGCTGCACAATGGGGCCATATATTTAGTATCAAGCTGCTCTGTGGGGAAAATCATATTATGTATAACGTACCCAGCCTCGAAAGGACTCGGTAATGTCAAAACCAATTGCAATGGTGTGCACATATAAGTGTCGACTATAGTGCGGCTCGGTAAGAAAATAGATACATATATATATATATATATATATATATATATACATGCAATGCAGACCCAAGCTCAAGGGACATCACAAGAAATGTCGGAGTGACCTATCGTCGTTACCCTCCAACTATCATTATTGTCGCTACATTCTTTAAGCTAAACACAACATATTTCAGGACATATAGGATCCATGAGATGCTATGGATTTGGGATACACGGGAATTATGCTCAAGGTCGTCAAGAAGGCATATAGTTATTCGATTTCACAAGATATAACTCAATTCAAAGAAGTGTTTACGTTATGTCATGCCAATAAAGAAAGTTGCCCTACATACCTTATTGATGAAGCTAATTACGTTCCTCGCACGTCCTACAGATGATTATCTACATCATACGAATGATTGGAATCAAAATATAATCAATAACTATAGGTAGCCTTCACTTAGACAATTTGTCAAACACCTTGAGTACATAGAACTCTCAAATTCCTTAACAAAGGTACCATAACATCAAGACCACATCTTCCACCCTACTTATCTTTCTTGTCATTTAAGAAACATAACCAACGAGATCCAGCAATTTAACACCCACGTACAGTCTCAAACGAGTAACTCACAACACATAATTAAATTCCAAGTTCCTTCAAGAATTTGCTTTACAACCTCTTAGTAATAACACTCCTACAACTTGTATAAACTTAAGAACAAGAAGTTGAAGATGGAACTTACTTCCAAGCACAAGAATCCCTCCAATTTTGAGATACTTCACTTTCAAGGAGTCTCCAAAATCAGCACAACAAGGAGAAAAGCGATAAGACGACGACCAAGGAATTCTTCATGTTAGATTTACATGGTTTGCCTTTGATTTTGGCCTTGGATCATATGAGAACTCGTAGAGAGGGTTTGGGAGTGTTTTGGAGCTAATAAGGTCATGAAATGAAAAGGAAATGGACTGGACTGATTTAAAGAGCAATTTGTAAATTCCCACCTCCCTAAGGGTATAGTGCTCTAAGGGTCGCTTCACGCTAGATCATATGAGAACTTTTAGAGAGGGTTTGGGAGTGTTTTGGAGCAGTCTCGTGAAAATGCGAATATCTCTCTACTACAATATCGTATCGACCAACCGTTTGTTGCACTATAAACTAGACTCATATGCCTTCAATTTCATGGGTTGATCACCCTATAATTCTTTGTATATTGAGAGAAAATCTCTGCTACATTGGACCCAAAATTCAGCAAACTTATGAACGTAACTTGCGATGACCTTTGCTAATTTTTGTTTTACAACATACTTGACTTCAAAGATTAGCATACAACTATTGTACAATTCAAATACCTTATAACATGAACTTATTATCATATTAAGCACTCTTATTACGCCAAAAGTACGGGCTATGACAATACACTTTCCTTTGGTGAATTTCGTTAAAAAATATTTTCTTTGATTCGTGTAATCCTGAACTCTTACGAAACTTACTTATCTCCTCAATAAACCTCTCTTAACCTTTTGGATGGATCTGAAACTCTCCAAGCTTATATTAATTTACTAACAACGCAATCGACGTAAAAAGTAGGCACCATGTAATCAATTATAGTTCTGTTCTTCTATAATTTCAATATCGTTGTCTTGTAATTTTGTTTCACATGAAGAAGCTTGAAATAATTAGGAAGATAGTTTAAAAAAGTAGTCAAACGTCAATGAGAAGAAGAGGGAAGGAGTCAATAGTTAAAGTTTCTACTCAGCTTACACATTCAATATTTTATTTTTACAAGGAATTGGCTCACTCTTGTATTTTTATTTTATTCAAGTCATATTTCATATGAACGAAAATGGCAAAAATTCAAGCATGTTGCAGATGTCCAACAGGTACCTAACCACTCCATGTTGGAAAATAAAGATAGCATTTTAAAATAAAGTGTTTTAAATACATAATCTTTGGGTTGAATATATTTCTAATTATATAGAGATGTATTATAACTTCAATAATTATTTGTTTGTTTGAAAAACTGTTGACAAAGAAAATAAGTATTTTACTCGCCAAAAATATGTTGGTTTTACAAAGGTTGCAGGAAACGGGAATTACAAGTAACTGCAAAGTAATTCAAGAACTGAAAATTACAATAGAACAACAAAACTGAAATTACAATTTTGTTGAGGAAGAAAAACTGGAAACTGTTTTTGTTTGCTGAGTCGAGTGTGGCACTCTGTCCTTAAGACAATATTGCCCCGTATGTATCCTTTATACGTCCTGGACAATTCGTCTCCCAAGATAAAACAGCAATGGAACACTTGAGGAAAGGAAACTCAAGAGTTACCGTGAAGAATATTGAGTAACGAAATGATGCTTGGAAGTTGTAGGAAGAAACTGTTTTTGCATGTGTATTTTCGTGTATTGTAAGTGTACCTCAACAATGGTGCAAGGGGTGTTTATATAGGTGAGGGAGGGGCTGTTTAACTGCCTCCATAACAGCCATTATTGGCCAAATAATGGCCATTATGGAGGTAGTAAAGCCACCAAAATAAATGGTGGAAGACACCAACGGATTGGCTTGGCGTTTCTGCTTTGATTGTCCAAATTCTGAATTTCTGGAAACTTCAGGGACCAAACTGTACATCTTGAAACTTCAGGGTAAACGTTACTTCTGGCAAAGTTCTCTGGCCCAAAAAGATAATATCAGAAGACCCACAGCCCACAGCCTACAACCCACGACCCGTGACCCGAGAACCCGAGAACCCGAGAACCCAGAACCCAGAACCGGACCGGACGGGCGGGCGGCGGTGGTGCGCGTGTGGGCTTTCCTCAAACCGAAGCACATCTAGGTCCCCCCTCCTTTAAACACATGGGATACCCCTTGTGGTCCCAAACCCCAAACCAATTTTGAGTCTTATATACACAACAATTCTTTCTTCCTCTACCGATGAGGGAGAATTGAACACAATACCACACTTTCCATGCTTCAAACACCTCACTTCGTGGACCAATATCTCTTTCATTTCTCAATGAAATTTGACGATTCTTGGCCCTACGGTTATCTACGTACTTAGTAGATCATGCATGTGTGAAGAATCAGATTCTCCAACATACGTAACACTAGTGTTTAAGCCGTTAAAGTTGGTCGGTCGCAACTCCCGCCAAAGGCAAATTTCCAACAATCCCCTCTTGAAAGAGATTTTGGCGCACTCACATGGTGCCTTTTCCATTTCCAGCAATATTTCAGCGGACCGATGTTGCATAAGGAGAGGTCGCTTCAGCTTTGAACCTTCCATAGTTGAATACCATCGGACTTACTTACTGCGCGGTGAACGTGATGTCTTGAACCGTCAGTGTTTAGTGTAAGCCAAGTCAATGGTACCAACACAACAAATTCCCTTACTCTCTTCTTCGTAATGTTTTGTCCGTTTTGTCCATGGACAACGTCTTGGATTCTTAAGTGCGTTCATTTTGAGGCGGCCCGTCCTCACACTTAAATAGGTGTTCTCCTACAAGGTATCCTGCTATACCCCACTTCACAAGTGTTAGGAACCATTAAAAGTTTTCCAAAACCTAACCTCAACTATTGAGGATCATTACAGGTTTTGAAAACTTAACCTTTACCCATACTGCAGATAGCACTTAACGTCTATCGCGGGAACAACTTTGGATTTGGTGTTTCTTTTCAGAAATCACTATCCGAAGTGCTCATGCTTCCACCGAAGCGATCAACTGAACCTTTACAACTTAGTTTTCCCATTGAACCAAATTACTGGGATCTCCAGTTAGTAAGGTTGGGTTACCGCTGTATTAGTCCTTTATATTTTAGGTTTTAAGCCTATTCCCCTAGACAGGCAAGTCATCTGATCTTTGGGTAAGCCCTTTGTCAATGGGTCTACTATATTATCCTTTGACTTAATGTAATCAATGGATATTATACCCATGGTGATCAGTTGCCTAACGGTCTTATGCCTCCGTCGAATATGACGAGACTTGCCATTGTACATAGCATTCCGTGCCCTTCCTAGAGCCGACTGACTGTCGCAGTGGATCATTATCGAAGGTACGGGTTTGTTCCAACACGGAACATCCTCTAAGAAGTCATGAAGACCCTCAGCTTCTTCTCCTGCTTTGTCTAAAGCGATAAAATCTGATTCCATCGTGGATCGGGCGATGCAAGTTTGCTTAGAGGATTTCCAAGACACAGCCCCACCACCAATTGTAATTACATACCCATTGGTGGACTTGGTGTTCTCTATATCAGATATCCAGTTTGCATCACTGTACCCCTCTAGTACAACTGGATATCTCGAATAGTGTAACCCGAAATTTAACGTGTATTTCAGGTATTGTAATACCCGATTCAACGCCTTCCAGTGATTATCACTCGGATTACGGGTGAACCTAGCCAACTTATTGACTGCGTAAGCAATATCAGGTCGGGTGCAGTTTGTTATATACATCAAACTACCGATCACCTGTGCATATCGCTCATAGTATACTGGTGCACCAAGATTTTTATCAAGCTTTTGATTTGTATCCATTGGTGACGTTATCGGTGAACTGTCTAACATCTCGAACTTTCTCAAAACATCCTCGATGTAGTGAGACTGAGATAAGACCAATCCGTCAGACGTCTTAGAGATTTTAATCCCTAAGATGACATCTGCGATACCCATATCCTTCATGTCGAAGCATTGTTTCAACATGTTCTTAGTCTCTAGGATTACCCTAGGACTGCTTCCTGTGATTAACATGTCGTCTACATACAAGCATATCATAACAAATGAGTCAGAGTTACCTTTCGTGTAAACACATTTATCACACTCATTAATGGCGAACCCCTTCGATAGTAGAGTACAATCAAATTTTTCGTGCCATTGTTTCGGGGCTTGTTTTAGCCCGTACAGAGATTTGACAAGTCGACAGACTTTCTTCTCTTTCCCTTGAACCACATACCCCTCGGGTTGGTCCATATAAATTTCTTCTTCCAAATCACCGTTTAGGAAGGCTGTCTTAACATCCATATGGTGTATCTCAAGGTCACGCAAAGCTGCGATCGCAATAAATACCCGTATGGATGTCATCCGGGATACCGGGGAGTAGGTATCAAAGTAGTCAAAGCCTTCTGTCTGCCGATAGCCCTTGACTACCAACCTGGCCTTGTACTTGTCTATAGACCCATCTGCCTTGTATTTTCATTTGAGTATCCATTTACAACCCAACGGTTTATTTCCCGGAGGAAGATCAACCAACTCCCACGTATGGTTATGCAGAATGGAGCCTATTTCACTCTCAATAGCTTCTTTCCAGAGCGGTGCTTTTGGAGTTGACAACGCCTGAGCAATTGTCCTTGGTTCATCATTAACCATATAAGCTACAAAGTTAGGACCGAAGGATTTATCCTTCCTGGCCCTCTTACTTCACCTTAGATCCATCTCTGGAGTCTTCAAGTTCTGAGAATCTGGAACACTAGATTCCAGATGTTCCGCCACCTCAAGATTCGCTCGATCTGAACCATTCAGATCCGGGCAGTCAAGGACTCCCGGTTCTTGAGAGCTTTGTGCATAACTTCGTTTGCGAGAGGTTATGTCTTTCTCCTTTCTAGGAAAGGTACTTTCAAAGAATAGAGCATTCCTTGATTCCATTATTGTACCCTGGTGGATATCTGGAATATCTGACTTATGCACTAAGAAGCGATATGCACTACTGTTATTTGCATATCCGATGAATATGCAATCTACAGTCTTAGGCCCAATCTTGACCTGCTTTGGCTTGGGTACTTCAACCTCTGCTAGACAACCCCACACCTTAAAATATTTGTAGGTCGGTTTCTTTCCCTTCCATGATTCATATGGAGTTTTGTCCTTACCCTTATGTGGGATTCTGTTAAGAATCGTATTAGCGGTAAGGACGGCTTCTCCCCATATGTTTTGGGGAAGACCGGAATTGATAAGCAAGGTATTCATCATTTCCTTTAATGTGCGGTTCTTACGTTCCGCCACACCATTTGATTGAGGTGAGTATGGAGCCGTCGTTTGATGAATAATGCCTTCTTGGGCACAGTATTCCTCAAATGGCGCTACATATTCTCCCCATCTATCGCTACGAATGGATTTAATCCGTAGGCTAAGTTGATTCTCAACTTCCGCTTTGTAACGTCGGAACGCTTCAAAAGCTTCATCCTTACTTTTCAACAAGTAAAGGTAACAATACCTTGTGCTATCATCTATAAATGTCACAAAGTACTTGTTCCCTCTAGTTTGTGCAAACTTCAAATCACATATATCTGTGTGAATAAGTTCTAGAGGAGCGGTATTCCTTTCGACGGATCGAAAAGGAAGCTTGGTGAGTTTTGCCTCTACGCACACCTCACACTTATGTTGAGGGTTTACGTCGATAGACGCCAACAACTCCATCTTTACCAGCCTTTGAATAGACTTGTAGTTAACGTGTCCTAATCTATGATGCCATAAATTAGAAGACTCAAGCAAATAAGAAGAAGGTTCAACTTTATTTCCTTGACGCAATACAGACATGGCATTCACTTTGAAGAGGCCTTCACAGACTAAGCTCCTCCCCACAAATGTGCCATTTTTAGTGAGTACAAACTTATTGGATTCAAACACTAGCCTAAAACCAGCATTAACCAATAAAGGTCCAGAAATTAAATTTCTTCTAATCTCTGGGACGTGCATCACTTCCTTCAGAGTAAGTTCCTTGTCGGAAGTCATCTTCAGGACCACCTTTCCAACCCCCAGCACGACAGAAGAAGCGTTGTTGCCCATGAACAACTTCTTGTCAGCGACTGGAGTGTACATGGAGAAGGCATCTTTGTTGGAACAGATGTGCCTAGTAGCACCTGTGTCCATCCACCACTGCATCGGATTCTCAACCAAGTTGGCTTCTAGGACCACTGCAGAGAATTCCTCGATCATGTCATCCAGGAGCGTGTCCTTGACGACGTTTGCTTGCGCCTTGCCTTTTGACTTGGCTTTCTGTTGTTGCTCAGTCTTGATCTTGCGGCATTCCTTGATCCTATGACCAGGTTTCCCACAGTGATGACAATTACCTCTGAACATCTCTGCTGCGGGGGCTTTGCCGTCTTTCTGGAACTTCCGCTTCTTGCTTGAGTTCCCTTTGGCCTCAGCCAGATTCGCCTTCGCCTCAGCAGGTTGTCTACCCCTTGGCAAGGTCTTCTTATTATCTTCCTGGATTTGCAGTTTGATAACAAGCTCTTCAAAGGTCATCTCCTTTGTCTTGAGTTTCAAGTAACTCATAAATTCATTCCATGAAGGAGGTAACTTTTCAATCAACGATGCAACCAAAAACTGCTTGTTTGGTTTCAGTCCTTTCAAATCCAGGTGATGTATAATCATCTGGAATTCCTGGGCTTGGGACATCACTGTCTTGCTGTCCACCATTTGGAATTTTAGAAATTTCCCAACGATGAACTTCTTAGTACCCGCATCTTGTGCGTTGTACTTCTTTTGCAGTTTTTCCCACAGCTCTTTCGCAGTGCCAACGGTGCAATAGACCGTGTAGAGAGGGTCTGCTAAGCAGTTCAGTATATAGTTCTTGCACATGAAATCGCTATGATTCCACGCATCACGAACCATCATCATGCCGTTAACGACATGGATACTAAGGCCCCGTTCACCCGTTTGACCAGGCGAAGAGTATTTCATCTCCAGCTTGTGGAGGATCTTCCGTAAGGAACCGGGCCATGCCCATAACTGTTAAGTAAAACAACATCTTTTGCTGCCATCTTTTAAATTCTGATCCCATGAATTTTCAGGGCGATCATGGTGGTGTGATGAAGAAGGTGGAGCTCCAGTAGTCGGGAAGGCAGCGGTGTTACTGCATTGAACAGTAGCAGAAGCAGCAGCTGTAGCAGTGAGGGTGGCGGAGTTACTTCCTTGGCCAGTAGCGGTAGTGGCGGGGAAGGCAGCAACGTTGCCTCGAGAGGCAGCAGCAGTAGCAGCAACATCGGTCATGTTTCCAGCCATGTTATAGCAGTTACAGTAAACAAATATTGTCTTAAGTTGTTGGTTTTACAATGGTTGCAGGAAACGGGAATTACAAATAACTGCAAAATAATTCAAGAACTGAAAATTACAATAGAACAACAAAACTGAAATTATAATTTTGTTGAGAAAGAAAAACTGGAAACTGTTTTTGTTTGCTGAGTCGAGTGTGGCACTCTGTCCTTAAGACAATATTGCCCCGTATGTATCCTTTATACGTCCTGGACAATTTGTCTCCCAAGATAAAACAGCAATGGAACACTTGAGCAAAGGAAACTCAAGAGCTACCGTGAAGAATATTGAGTAACGAAATGATGCTTGGAAGTTGTAGGAAGAAACTGTTTTTGCTTGTGTATTTTCGTGTATTGTAAGTGTACCTCAACAATGGTGCAAGGGGTGTGTATATAGGTGAGGGAGGGGTTGTTTAACTGCCACCATAACAACCATTATTGGCCAAATAATGGTTATTATGGAGGTAGTAAAGCCACCAAAATAAATGGTGAGAAAGACCAACGGATTGGCCATTATAGGACCAAACTGTACATCTGAAAGAATTCTGGCAAAGTTCTCTGGCCCAAAAATATAATATCAGAAGACCCACGACCCGCAGCCCGGAACCGGACCGGACGGGCGGCGGCGCGCGTGTGGGCTTTCCTCAAACCGAAGCACATCTAAGTCCTCCCTCCTTTAAACACATAGGATACCCCTTGGGGTCCCAAACCCCAAACCAATTTTGAGTCTTATATACACAACAATTCTTTCTTCCTCTACCGATGAGGGAGAATTAAACACAATACCACACTTTCCATGCTTCAAACACCTCACTTCGTGGACCAATATCTCTTTCATTTCTCAATGAAATTTGACGATTCTTGGCCCTACGGTTATCTACGTACTTAGTAGATCATGCATGTGTGAAGAACCGGATTTTCCAACATACGTAACACTAGTGTTTAAGCCGTTAAAGTTGATCGGTCGCAACTCCCGTCAAAGGCAAATTTCCAACAAAATAAAATAGAAATCTGTCAAGACAATTTCTTTGGTATATATTGATTGGATCAAAAAAATTAAGAAAGGAATACTAAAGACACATAAACTAAGTTATGACTTAAGTATAAAAGTGATTATATCGAAACAAATTGAAAGAACTATTGTGAAGGAAAATGATTATTCGTCTCATAAAAAGTAAATAGAACTCTTTCGATACAATTTGTTTGACATATGTTTATCAGACTCTAAATTTAAGAAAAAAAGACAAAAGATACATCACCTAAAATATGAATAAAGTACAGAAATGATTCTATAAAAATTTCGAAAAGACAATTGTAGACGAAATGGTTTTTTGACTCACAACAAAGTAAAATAGATATTTATCAACACAATTTTCTTGACATATATCATTTGGATTCAAAAACTAAGCAAGAAAGCATAAGTGCAAATAAACTAAAATATGAATAAAGCAGAAAAGTGATTCTACGCTAATAACAGTAAAACAGTAAGAGTCTTAAAAAGAAATAATGTGTAAATAAAGAAGCACGTCCATTTCGTTTTTGAAGACGAACATAAAAAAAAATAGAAACTGATCACACTTGAACCTGTCAAAATAACTAAATCAAGTGATTAAGAAAGAAAAATGAACCAACACTTAAAACAAATCCAAAAGGCACAAGTTTGCGCCTTTTGTCCTGCGTCAATACATATTTGCTTTGTTACATCATATCTGAAAATATACAAGGATATACATGGTATACACAGCCGTGTATATCCCTATTTTGGTAACATATTATTTGTATATAATTAGCATTGTACACTTACCATAATTGTATGATTCTTGTACAACTAGTATAGGGTTTTGGGAGTAGAATAGGAATAAGATTTTCCATATTATGGAAATTGTAAATTGTATATATACTCTTTCATTAATGAAAATAATCAAGGGATTATTTCTTTCATGGTATCAGAAGTCTAGGTTTCACATACCTCCTTCTCCAAAAGCTTCCGCTCTCGGCTTCCTCGATTTTCGAGCCCTTCCTCAGTTTTCGAGTCAACATTCTACCTCCTCTCTTTCCAAATCCCTCAATCACCTATTGTTATTTCGTTATGTCTACGTCAAAGAACACATTTCATCCTGCCCTTACTGTTTCTAACATCAAGACATCCCTATTGTTCTTGAGATGGAAAACGTCCATTATGCAACGTGGGCTGAGTTGTTTCAAATTCACGCAATCTCACATCAAGTCCTCCATCACATAAATTCTCCCTCTATCCCTCCTCCTGCGGAGGATCCTCAGTTATGGATCAGTCTTGATACTACCATCCTTTAGTGGATTTACTCCACTATTTTTACCGATCTTTTACAGATGATCATTGAACCAGACACTATGGATATGGCTACCTGGAAAAGATTGCGTGATATATTCCAAGATAACCAACATTCCCGAGTTGTCACTCTTGAGCAAAACTTTTCGCAAGTTAGCATGGATGATTTTCCGAATGTTTCAGTTTATTGTAAACAACTCAAGAAATTGGCGGACCAACTCCGTAACGTTGGTGCGCCTGTTACCAATAATCGTCTTGTTCTCTAACTGGTTGCAGGCCTATCTGAGGCCTATAATGGTGTTGGAACTCTACTCCGACAAAGTAATCCACTTCCCCATTTTTATCAAGGCCGTTCGATGCTCACTTTGGAAGAGGCCGGCTTGGCAAAAAAGGCAGCTACCGGCACCAGTTCCGTGGCGATAACGACGTCCTCCGATAATTCTCATGGGATTGTTGACAATTCGGGCCAAAACAGCAACAATGGTGGTGGCAAGAAGGGTCAAAACTGTAAAAACAATGGCGAAAATCGCGGCGGCAACAACGCTGGCAGCCGGAATAGTGGCAATACCGGCGGGAACAGTAACCACAGTGGAGGTCGGCCTCGATTACAGTGGCAGTGGGCCGCAGGCCACCTGGTCCCAGCCTTGAGCTCCTTGCCCGTGGAAGTGGGCCAGTGGCCCTTGGCCCAACAACCTCTAATTTTCTGCCTCTCCTTTCCCTGGATAGTGGACCGCCCAGCAGCCTTTCAGGCCCAACTATTAGCAGCAGTCCAGTGGTTTCTGACACAATGCTGGGCCTGGACAGCAAGGAGGCATGCTTGGGCCTCGGCCCCCATAGGCTTTCCATGCTACGGGCCCCAATCCGATACCGACACCTACATATATTGAGGCCGCCATGCATACTCTTGGATTGAATCCTTCAGATGCGAATTGGTACATGGTCACCGACGCCACTTCTCACATGACGTCCGACCAAGGTACTCTCTCGTCTTATTCTAATTTGAGCAAAAATCATGGTATAATTGTTGGTAATGGCAACTCAATTCCAATTCGTGGTTACTGTCATAAAAATTTGTCTCCTCCCCATCCACCTATTGTCTTTAAAAATGCCCTTCATGCCCCTAGCTTAATTAAAAATTTGGTGTATGTCTGTAAATTCACCACTGATAATTGGGTTTCTGTTATTTTTTATCCTTTTGGGTTTTCTATGAAGGATTTCAAGATGGGGATTCCTCTCATGAAATATGATAGTAGGGGAGATCTTTATCCTATCACGACCGCATCCAATCTCTCGAGTCAAGCCTTTCCATCTACTTTTGCAGCTCTAGCTCCTTTCTTTTGGCATGCACGTTTGGGTCACCCTAGGTCGTCCATTATTTCTTCCTTGCATAAATTTTTTTTATTTCTTATAAGGGTATGCATAGTACTCCAATTTTTCAATCCTGTCATTTAGGAAAACATGTTAGATTACCATTTGTAGCCTCTACTTCTCGTACTTTAATGTCATTAGATATTATTCATAGCGATTTATGGACCTCTCCTCTTTTAAGTTCTTTGGGCCATTTTTATTATGTTCTATTTTTGAATGATTATTCTAATTTTTATGGACCTTTTCATTAGCGAAAAAATCTCAACTTTTTTCCACATTCTTAAATTTTTGAGCATTCATCTGTACCCAATTCGAAAGGGAAATAAAAAATATTCAATGTGATAATGGCAAAGAATATGATAATGGGTTGTTTCGGGAATTTTGTGAAAATAATGGCATAGTTTTTCATTTCTCTTGTCCTCATACGTCCTCACAAAATGGAAAAGCCGAACGCAAAATACGTATCATTAATAATATTGTCCGAACTATATTGGTCCATGCTTCCGTACCCCCCTTCATTTTGGCATCATGCTCTACAAATGGTTACCTATCTTCTTAACATACTTCCTACCAAAAGGTTGGCAAATGCGTCTCCTCTTAAAGTCCTCTATAATAAGAATCCTTCGTATTCCCATCTTAGCGTCTTTGGGTGTTTATGTTATCCAATTTTTCCGTCAACTACTATTAACAAACTTTAAGCCCGTTCTACTGTTTGTGTATTTGTGGGTTATCTGTCTAATCATTGTGGATACAAGTGTTTTGATTTATCATTTAATAAAATCATCATTAGTCGCCATGTTATTTTTTATGAAACTCAATTTTTGTTTGCTAAAGTGAGTAGTCTCGTGCCTAGTTCGTATAATTTTTTGGATGACGACGTCTCTCCGTACATCGTGCACCACTTAATGGGCCGCTCCAGTGACCCGCCACAACCCACTGTTTCTACCCCAGTTTTGGCTATTGGGCCGGTTGCCCAGCCCAATACCGAAACTGCTTCTGCCTTAAGTTCTGCTTCTACCCTAGCTACTGTTTCCAGTTTTGGGCCAGCAGGGACCTGCTGGCCAGTCCGTCACCCATCAGTTTTTTTCTCAAAATCCACCCTATTATCCCCCGAGTCACAGACCTGTCACTCGTAGTCAATGGGGTATTTTTAAACCAAAGAGACATTTTAATCTAAATTCTAATGTTCTTAAATCCCCACTACCCCGTAACCCAGTGTCTACATTAAATGACCCAAATTGGAAATTGTCTATGTACTACGAATATGATCCTCTTATTGTAAATAAGACGTGGGAGTTAGTGCCCCATCCTTCTGGTGTTAATATTATTCGGTCTATGTGGATTTTTACTCATAAAGATAATTCTGATGGTTCTTTTGCGAGACATATGGCTCGTCTTGTAGGTGATGACAAAACTCAATAGATTGGCGTGGATTGTGGTGAGACATTTAGTCCAGTGGTCAAACCGGCTACCATTCGCACTGTTCTCGGTCTGGTTCTTTCAAAACCATGGCCCATCCATCAGTTAGATATGAAGAACGCTTTCTTACATGGTGATCTTAAGGAGACTGTTTACATGCATCAGCCCTTGGGTTTTCGAGACCCCAAATATCCTCTTCATGTCTGTTTATTGAAAAAGTCCTTGTATGGGCTTAAGCATACCTCACGGGCTTGGTATAAGAGATTTGCAGACTATGTTTCGTCTATTAGGTTTTCTCACAGTAGGTCTGATAATTCATTGTTCATATATCATCGTGGTTCTTCCATGGCTTATATTCTATTATATGTGGATGAATTTATCTTGACTTCCTTTTCTGATGCTTTGCGCAAGTCTATCATGACAATGCTCAGCTCTGAGTTTGCTATAAAAGACTTAGGGCCCTTGAGTTACTTTTTGGGGATTACTGTCTCTCGTCATGCAGGTGGGTTATTCTTATCACAACGGAAGTATGCCACTGAGATAATTGACAGGGTTGGTATGTCCTTGTGTAAGTCTACTTCCACTCCACTAGATACTAAGCCTAAGATGGGTGTTGCGGCTGGCTCACCTCACAAGGATCTCACTCACTATCGCAATCTTGCCGGAGCTCTTCAGTATCTTACTTTCACGAGACCCTATATTACGTATGCCGTACAGTAGGTATGTTTGTTTATGCATGATCCTAGGGTGGAGCACATGAATGCGCTCAAACATATTATCAGATACATCCAGGGGACAGTTGACTATGGCTTGCATCTATATCCATCATCGGCCTCTACACTTGTCTCGTATACCGATGTTGATTGGGGTGGTTGTCCAGATACCAGACGTTCCACGTCTGGTTATTGCATGTTTTTTGGTGATAACTTGGTCTCATGGTCTGCCAAACGACAGGCTACCTTATCACGCTCCAGTGCAGAGGCCGAGTAACGAGGGGTAGTCAATGTGGTTTCTGAATCATGTTGGTTACGTAATGTTCTCTTTGAGCTTCACTTTCGCATTCAAAAAGCTACCTTGGTATAGTATGATAATATTAGTGCCGTATATCTTTCTGGGAATCCGGTTCAACGCCAGCACACTAAACATATTGAGATGGATATCCAATTTTTTCGCGAAAAGGTAGCTCATGGACAAGTACGCGTCTTACATATTCCTTCCAGGTATCAAATTGCAGACATCTTCACTAAGGGTCTTCCCTCTGTCCTATTTGAAGATTTTAGGGACAGTCTCAGCGTACGAAAACCGCCCGCTATGATTGCGTGGGTGTGAAAATATACAAGGATATACACGGTATATAATACCTTGTGTATACCGTGTATATCATGAAAACCCATCATAAGTGGGAGACCGTGATATACACGGTATACACAGCCGTGTATATCCTTATTTTGGTAACATATTATCTGTATTATTTGTATATTTAGCATTGTACACTTACTATAATTGTAGGATTGTTGTACAACTAGAATAAGATTTTGGAAGTAGAATAGGAATAGAATTTTACATATTATGGAAATTGTAAATTGTATATATACTATTTCATTAATGAAAATAATCAAGGGATTATTTCTTTAATGGTATCAGAAAATGCAAGGTAAGACTGCGTACAACAGACCCTTGTGGTCCGGTCTTTCCCCGAATCTCGTGCATAGCGTGAGCTTAGTGCACCGGACTGCCTTTTTTAATATTAATTTTATTAGAATAAAACTTGAGTAAATAGTTACACATGAAAAAAAGTATAAGTACCTATTAATCATCAAAGTGGATCGCGGTATGATTATTTTTTTCTTCAAAGTTGAAATGATTTAATAACGTCTAGACTTATAAGAATGTTTTAAATCATAACATGCATGTCTATTCAGTAAAATATCTTGAGATTATCAATTTAATGAAATGTCTACCCTATAAATCTTATTAATTGAACCTTACAAAAAATCACATCAAGTAGTAATAGATAAATAGATTTTGAGTAAACTTTAAGGTAGTAGCACTCGATTTTGGGACTTTCTTCCTGAGTCATGGGTTTGAGCCTATTTGAGGGCATAGCGCTTCTCATACAAGTTTTTTTATTCTATCATTCAGATTATCCAAGGCATCTCCATAGTCAAAACTATCATTGTCAACAATTTTGGCAATATCAAAATTACGACAACCAATGAATATGTTGACGAAATAGTTATGTTTCAATAATGAAAATCATGTTACTTGGTCAAATTCACAAAGAAAATAGATTTATAAATTTGATAGATTCAATAGCATAGAGTGTACGGATGAGTGATTAATAATTCATAGATTAAAAAATGACAAAAAGACATTCACAGATCATCTGCGCATTCTAATAACTAATCTTTTTGGTGAAAGAATCATGTTATCTACCCCCTTTTCTATAGAATAAACTATAAATTTTCTGCTTGGGGCCATGTTAAGTAAAAAAGAAAATTGTTGCCGCAATAATAATTTCTCGATCCTTTATTATAATCCATAGGTGAAACATCTAATAAATTTTTAAACATTTAACTGAATTTCTTTGATATTTCGATAATGTTAAAACACTTCCTTGCTTCTCTGTGATTATATAAGTGTTGCCTTGATGTTCCAAAACATGAACATGTACAGTAGCTGTATCCTTGGTTTGGAAGAAATACATCATAATAGTCTTTGTCTTGTAATATTACCAAATTCATTCTGCAACTTCAAGAAGTATATGAAGCCACTCAACTATAAATTCAATAGACTTTGTTGTCTTTAAGTCAAATGTCCTAAAATGAAATTTGAGGGCGTTCATTCTTTTTAACAATTGCCACAATAAAATATTGTGGCTTTCAAAATTTATTTGTCGTTAGTGAAAATTCCAACGATCAAGTGCATAAGAGAGAAAATGAGTAATGAAGATGATTGTTTGAAGTGGATAAAAGAATAACACAACGTTGATAAATAACGTTAATCACACCTAAAAAGAAGATAATTTTGTGAATAGAGTGATCTTGAATGTTAATGAGGAAACATGGATCATCTATTGGGGTGATTATAAGAGCAAATTTGTTTATTATACCATACCAATGCATAAATAACATGCATGAATTACAAGAACAAATTCACTGAAAATCTGAATTGGACTTCTTAGTGTCCACATTGCATAGAACGAAGTCTTGTAAACTATTTTAAAAGTTATTATTAGTCCCGTTTTCTATCCAAATCTTGGGAATCTTACGAGAGGATAAAAGAACCAGCATAACAATAATTTGCGTCTCGTTAAAATTGTTAAATAACACACAATATTTTTTCAGAGAAATTATAGTTTCAACTAGAAAGAATAAATTTATTATGGAGTACATATATAATTAAACTAAAAAATAAAGCATGACATATGATATGGCGAGAATATTAGCATTGGGAGGCCCGGACGTTATAAATATGCTAGATAATTATAAGGATTTGTTCATCCACAAATAAAAAAAATAATTATAAACACCATTTAAGAAAATTAAACATTTTTCACCAACTATAATAATATTTAGGGCCTTCCTTACTGTTAAATTCCTAAAAAAAAGGATTCATGAGGTAGCAAATTCTTACTGACACTGGTAGGAAAATAAAAGCCTAAGCAGAAACAGATTAGAGACTAAAACTTGTTTTCGTTTTGCCTAATAAAAAAAAGGAGAATAAATATAACAAATAATTATATTAGAACGGATGTAGAGGATAACAAGAACAATGTGGCGACAAACGAATAAGAAGGCAAGGCAATATACCTTTAATTGAGATTTTCTTAAGGCGAAAACCTGGACATACTTAGCCAAGAGAAATCTTTATTGTTTAAGGATATATTTGCCACCAAAGAAATTTTTGGTGTTTAAGGATATGTTTGCAACTAAAGAAATATTTACTGTTTATGCATATGTTTGCAATCAAATAACTTTATCTAGCAAATTCTATTTGCCACGAATGGTTGCATCTTTTGGTGAAATTGTACAAAGCGGCAGTTTTTTTAATTTTATATAACAAAATTATTTAATTTATTTAGGTTAATATAAAGGGTATTTTAATAATTTAACTTCCAAGTTAGGGAGTTCATGCTTTTAATATAGTATAGATATATATAGAAGATTTTCTTATAGAGTATTTTCCTTCACATTGTATAACAATCTTATATATATATATATATATATAATTTCATCATTGTTCAATGAAAATTTTACAAAGCTAATTTTGTTAAACTAAGAAAATTAGAACCTTTTACAATACATATAGCTTGGATACTTAGCTAGGTTAGATTTTTTTTTTTATCAAAACCGCGATTGTTTGGTAGTGCTTTATTAAAATCCAAAGTTCTGTAAGGAAAACAAATGTAAAATAACAAAGCAAAGAACAAAGAAAAGAATCCAGTACAAGTCACTAGAAACATCAAAAACTAATCCTAAGTGTTATGCAAAAAGCTTGTCTATTACAGATCCTATGGCCTTGACTTGATATCATCTCACACACTTATAGAGCTCTCACCAGATGATATGAATCAAAAGTCTAGTGAATTGAACTTCAAGCTTCAAGTATGGAGTAGAGTTCTTCTTGTAGTTCCTCACGTTCAGCTTTTATATCATTGATGTAATCTGTATGCTTATTGTCATTTTCATAATAAACTCTCAATGAATACACATTTGGATCTATTACAACAGAATGAGCTGAACATGCTAATACCACAGTTGTAACCTATCCAACAATACATTCATTGAAAACTAAATATATGTATATGGTTGTATTAATATAGTGTCGTAATTCTGTATTCTCATGTTGCTGCTATCAATCTCCAGGAATCTGATGTTTCTTTGCATGTCTTATCCTCATATATGGTATTTGAGCTTTTTCTATGTTCAAAATTTATCTTGCTTTGCTGGGAAGTGAACTGAATGTGTTGAACTGCTGATCACCTATAAAATAAAAAATATGGTTAGCTAAAAAATTTGCCAGTCCATTCCCTTCTCTCAATAGATGCTCCACTTTCACTTTCTTATTCCTCCTCAGCCTTGTAATGTCTTTAACTGTCATGAATATACTCCAAGGTATCACCCACTATCCTGTTAATATTATCTTCAAATTCATTGAGTCAGTCTCCAATATCACAAGTAGCAGAGTGTGACTGACACAATATTTTAGCCCCTCCCTAAGTGTTATTGCTTCTGCTACCAAGTTAGTCACATCTGCAATTCTCTTTGCTGTAGCATGTTGTAAGTTTCCTTCTGCATTAATTATACTGTATGCCACTGAGCTTGGTCTTGTATTCCATCTTGAGGCTCCATCATAGTTGCATTTGAACCATCTTTCCATAGAAAACTCTCATTTAATATTTCTACTCACTAATCTTGGTCTATATGCTTTAAATAAGTGCATTATCTGAGGTCAACACCTTGGTATGGAAGGTTTGCATGGGAAGCTAGTTCTACACAACAAGTAGATATTCATATTAATATCATATATCACCTTATAACAAACATTTTTCCTCCATTTCCATATCTGCCACATAATGATTAAAGGAAAAGCTTTGAAGACTGGTTTGTGCTTATGAGGACATATAGTATTCCACCATACATGTACTGCCTGTTTCATCTACAACAATGGTCTTGTAATACCTATAGCTGCATTGAAATATCTACACACCTTTGCAACTATTGGTTCTATGACAAAAAGTGATCTATAGTCTCAAACTGTCTCTTAGTACATCAATAGCATCTAGTCTCTATATCCATCCCAATTCTTCTTAATACCTCTCCTGCTAGTAGTTTAAGCTTTCATAATCTCCAAAAGAAGAAAGATATTTTAAAAGGTAAGCATGTTATCCACAAATTCTTAAACACATCTGTTTTATGAGACTTATTTCTTAACAACTCCCATGCACTACCTACTTAGAATTTTCCAGAGGCTATCATCATCCACCATGATCTATCCCACTCCTTAGATGCTTCATGAATCTCCAACTCCTGTGTGATATGATCCATAATTTCCATAGTGAACAAATATTGCAGCTTATTCACATCCCATTGCCATCTACTATCACTTCATGAACATCTTATATACTTTCATCCACCATAAATCCCTCAGAGATAATGTAATATAATATTCCTAGTTTTGACAAGTTGTAAAATCATATATTTGCAGTACCACACTTTGGCTCCCATCATATCTCATGTTCAACATTGTCCTTGGACTCCAATATCATTTTCGATATCTGAGATCCCCTTCCATTGCACATTTTAGGGCTATTGTCTTTTGCAGTATTTGATCCACATAAAGTTAGCCCATAGAGTGTTAGTGGTTCTACACTTCCACCATAGCTTAGCACATAAGGCTTTAGATACATCAAATAATTATCTAAATCCTATACCCCCTTCATCTCTTGGTAAGCACAACTTTAACCATGATGACCAATGTCTCCTTCTGCTTTCATCACTATTGTTCAAAAAAATATTGCAAAGATTTCTACATTTATGACACATTTTGGAGGCCTTATTGCTGAAAGTAGGTGGATTGACATACTTTGCAGAACACTAGTGATCAAAATTACTTTTCCTCTAAATGATAGTAATCTCCCTTTCCAAGCTTGCATCTTGTTTTTCACCTTCTTTATCAGTTAATTATAGTCAGCTTTCCTCTTCCTAGCATGTGTGATAGGACACACCAAGTATGTGAAAGAAAAAATTCCTCTAGAAAAACAAGTAGCATCCTTCTTGTTGTACTATGCCATGTGATACTTTACTATGCATGTAAAATGAACTTTTTTCTTTGTTAATCCTCTGCCCAGATACTTGCTCATAGTCCTACAGTACTCTCATCATCATCTCCAATGATATAGAATATGCAAATGAGAAGATAATGGTGTCATCTGTATAGGCACGATGATTCAGGTTAGCATTCCATAGTTTCTAAATTCATTATTCTCAAATAAAAAGTTCAATGCTCTGGATAGTACTTCTGCAGACAAGATAAATAATGCTGGTGAGAGAGGGTCTCCTTGATTTACACCCCTTGTTGAATGGAAAAATCCATAGTACTTCTGCAGACAAGATAAATAATGCTGGTAAGAGAGGGTCTCCTTGATTTACACCCCTTGTTGAATGCCAAACCAATCTTGTAAAGAATTGTTTTCCAACATTCTATCAAGTCTCCTAAATATGCAATCACTACCAGCTATTCCATTTCGCCGTGTAAAAGGACTCCCTTTAAATCTAAGTTCAAATAATTCACAAGAGTTAATGCAAAAGGCAAAGTCCTTATATTCAGCAAGATATACAGGAAGACCTCCTATTTTCTCCTCTTCATTCATAATAACATTGAAATCTCTCTCAACTAACCAAGGATTTGTCATGTCATCTACAATACAATATAAACTATCCCCGAGAGCAATCATTTCCAATGCATCACACTTTGCATACACCTCTACATCTACATTATCTTAACCAGATTTGGCCATTACAATTATAATAAGCATATTTCATGTCCATCCTTCTTCTGAATTTTTGAATGTGTGTAAAATATTAGAATTGTTCTATCAATGCAATCATGACAAATTTATTATGTATGTGCAACATTTGAACCGTGTGAAAGGCCTGCAGTGTTTTCACAAATCTTATGTTCCAAAATAGTTCTTGATCATCATTTAAATATTAGTTTATTAGACCATCTCTTTGGTAATACTCTTATTTGCTGAGCATCAATTATACTTTTTTTTGTCTTCTTATTGCCTTTCTGTATTCTTCTATTCTGTAGTCTTTTTGGACTTACTGTTGCCAGAATTATCTTTGCTCATTGTATATACATTTGCAGCAAAATATATGTTATGAGAAACCATATTATGCAGCTCCTGTAAAGGAATCTGCTTTCTCTGAGTGGTGATCTACTTCTCAATATTCACATATACCACTAATTTATCAGCAACATCCAACTTATCCTTCCCATCTATAGAATTGTCAGCAATATGATCAGCATTCTCTGTACTTAGTGGATAAGAACCAACACTCTTCTCATCAACAGACACCATCAGTTGCCAATGTAGATGTATCCTAGTAACCTCCTCAGCAGAAACCAATTGTGCTTGAGGTTTAAGTCTGGTTATGTGCAGATCATTGTGAGTATGATCTATTATTTCCAAACTTATTTCATCAAGTTCATTCTAGTGATCACCCCTTCCATTGTCTCTGACTATCTGTTCATCTTTATTTGGAGCAGACATCTCCACTTCTGCTGATTACACCTCTGCAATATTCTGCTTCTCATTTGGCATCATCATCTTATCTTCATTTGATGTTATCATTTTACTATCATTAGATTTGTTACCATTGTCACATATCTCCTGAATATTATTAACAGACCCCTCATCAATAGCTCCTGGTGATACAAAAGCTCTTTCAACCTACTCTTTAGTATTAAGTGTTGCTCTTGTATCTTTCATCACATATGGATCCACAATATGAAGTTCTTCATTGGTTTGTTCTACATCTATCACATTATCATTGTGCTCTTCCTTGTCCTCCTTATTACCATATTCTACCCAGTATCTTTTTGTTCCTCCTTGTCCTCATTATTATCATTTGTCTCCTCTGATGGCACTTCTACTATCACCTTGTTGGGCTCAGATGTATCTTTGAAAACATCAACATCTATATATTTAGCTACATCATCCTCAACCTCTATTATCACCTTGTTGGGATCAAATATATCTTTGGCTACATTAACATGAGCATCTGCATCCTTATTATTTTTAGTAGTTTCTTCCTTCATCATTTCATTATTCTCCTACTCTAAAGTATGATTCCGCACATCAAATTTATTATGAGTGCTTACTCCTTTGTTCGGCAACTTGATCGCTTTATCCCTGCCCTCACCATCAACTATCTTATTATCCTTGCCATTATTATTTCCAGGATAAGTGATCACCTTACCACTAGATAATACTTTTAGTAAATATTTATGCATAAGATACATTCTTTCATAATACCTCTTCTGACCTCCTTGTTGTTGCTTACCCTTAACATTTGCATCTTCTACTGTTGTTGTATTTGCTGCCTCTCTTGTCTCTCCTTCCTTTACTTCTTCTTTGTCAACATCACAAAGTTCAGGATTAAGCACTATACACTCCTCTTTTTGCATGGCCTTGTAGCATGCATTCAGTACAATACTTAGGTAGATGATCATATTGAATTCTTACATTCACTACACTGATCTCCATAGATTTCTCATCCTCAATCTCCATCTTTACAAACATAGGAAGATCTGCAAATAAGTCAAGTTGTACCTTAACTCTTGCACAGTTAGGTCTTGTCTTATTTATAGTAGCCATATCAAGTTGAAGTAGTTTTCCAACTACAGATGCCAAAAAAACAATGATTCTTTGACAAAAAAAGTTGGAAGTAAGTTTGGAAATGATATCCAAGCCATGGAAATTGAAGTTTCTTTATCAATTTTGGAATTAGAATCAAATATGAGAGATCTCATTTGGTAACCACATCCATACTTAGATTTCAACCAATGTGTACTTTTGGAAGATATGTTAATGAAATCCTCCATTAGAGAACACCTTATCAACACATGTCGATCCCTAAAAAACGAACTTGACAAATCCCTGTCGCACCATACTATTTAGAAATAATTATTCTCAGTTCATCCAACTCAGGATAACCATATGAGAACTTAATAACAATAACATATTGTAAGTTCCCCAACTTCTCTATTCTAGATACTTCTGCAGTAGTCCATCTCACAATAGACATTCCATCAACATATATAACATTCTTGATCTAGATGGATTCTCAAATATGCATGGATGTCGGAGCTATAGCATTTGTAAGTGTTTGGATATAGTTTGCAGAAGAATTGGTGGTAGTGGAAGGAGATGGGGAGATTTGTTGTGTTGCGGGTTAGTGAGGGGTGGGAATTGTGATAAGTCATTTGTCGGAGGAGGCTAGCCAGCCTCGATGATAGCTGACCAGTGGCCGGTGTGTCCACAGTTAAAAATATTAGGGTATAACTTAGGATTTGCATAGGAGTTTAGGACAGAGAAGGGTACATTTTTCTATTGCTAGGTTAGCTCTAATCATCACCAAGTGACATTAAATTTGAACACGTCTTATGGCCCTTGCTTATAAGCATAGGATGTAATCACAATGAATTGTTGTTTCATTCTTATATTATATCCCTTTAATCTAACACATTTAAATTAAAAATATGAATTGAAATATGGACCTCGCATGTCTCCCATGGGTCACAAAGTCCAAAAATTTACCAAATAGTCATTTATATATGAATGAGAGATGATTAGTTCTTGAAACATCCCATTGCATTGCATGACATTACTTTGCATCATATGCTTCATTATTACTTGATTTTGTGCGTAATTGATAATTGGAAATTATTGACATTTGATTACCTTATTTCAGTAAGAATTAAATGAAATCATGACATTTTAGCATTCATACATTGTATTTCGTATTTCCAGACTTTGTAATTCCGTTTCAGACTTATATGTAATTCTTAGTGTCTCTTATACTTGTACACAAATATTGGGTAGTGTTGTTATTTTACATTTTTTGATATATGACACCATCATTGAGGCAAGACTTTGGAAGCTTTATTTCTTAAAAAACATTGTCAGTCA
Organism: Anisodus tanguticus; assembly: GCA_034509755.1. NCBI lineage: Eukaryota > Viridiplantae > Streptophyta > Magnoliopsida > Solanales > Solanaceae > Anisodus > Anisodus tanguticus. Next base: position 35,437,703 of record CM067545.1, on the reverse strand, counting down.
TTGATAGTTTGCACGACCTAATATATATCCTCAGAAGTACTCAATTTTTGCCTATAGTATGAAATATTTTACTCTATATGTTCTATGAGCAGCGTCTGCGGAATAGTAAAGAACAATAGAGTAAGGACACAATAATTTTTTACGTGGAAATCACCCGGCTCACAAAGGGCAAAACAATCAATGACCTACAACTCTGTAGGATTTATCCCAAACTCCACTACAACGTGAGCCTTTGAAAATACAAGTTACAAACTCTGTAATGTAGGAACTAAACTCTAATTCATATCTCAACAATCTCCCTAGACAGTTGATCTCACCCAAGCTATCCCAACTTGATGTTGATTTTGACTAACTTTATACCTATAAATATGCTTCTATGAAAGCTGATAAGGTACAATTCAATAACAATCCTAATACACAAATCTACACTCAAGAATTGTAAAACATAAAATTTGTAACATAGATTCTTCAATCTTCCTTGTTGTACTAGGTCACCGTTATGAAATTAGAACTCTCTCAAATATGCTTGACTGAGTTTGCTCAATATTCTGATTTTCTCTCTTTGTGAGTGCACAAAGATTCTTGGTGGCTAAAATTGAATATTTATAGCTTTAGGTTGCACCAAGTTGGCTGACTCAATCCTTACATCGTAATGCCTAATATGAGAGTTAGGGTTTGTGTTGACTTGGGATTCTTGCACTTCAAAGCGACTTGAGTTTCTTGTAGGACATTGAATGTCATGACCCCTTTCAGGCATTGTGGTGGAACCAACACTATCCCCACCGGTAGGTGAACCACTTTTCAACCCAAGAAAATATAACAATATACTTAAGCGGAAATAGAAGAAATAATTACTAAACTATCTTCCTAAAAAATAAAACAAGTTATGAAGTACTGAATATCTAATAATACATTGCTAAATGATCTGGTCTAGTCAATACAAGAGCCACTACATAGCGGAAATAAATTATCTGAAATACTATTTCAATAATACGAAATAAGATAGGAATAAGAAGGGAGAATCCAGGGCCGTTGAGGATATGCAGTCTTACCCTGAAAGCTCAAGTCCACTACCTCAGACGTCAGCCATGAGGTTCGGCACTGGTCGACGGCACTGTATCTGCATTAATAAATAATGCAGCAAATGTAGTATGACTACATATCGTACCCCCATAAGCATCATAAGCCGACAACTATGGATAACATGTAACAGACATAAATACCAAGTTGACACACAAGTATCCCTAACCTACACAGCCTGATTAAGCACATGAGTCACCTTTAATAAATAAATTGTCTGAAATACTGTCTCAATAGTAGGAAATAAGACAGGAATAAGAAGGGAGAATCAAAGGCCACTGAGGATATGCAGTCTCACCCTGAAAGCTCAGGTGCAACACCTCAGACATTAGCCACGAGGTCCAGCACTGGTCGATGATGATGTATCTATATTCACAAAGAATACAACAAGTGTAGTATGAGTACACATCGTACCCCTGTAAGCATCATAGACTAAGAATGATGGATAATATGTAACAGATATAAATACCAAGTTGACACAAAAGTATTCCTAACCTACACAGTCTGATTAAGCATATAAGTCACCTTCAATAAAAAATATGGTTCAACACTTTAAGCCAACTCAGAATTATAAAAGTACATCCCAACACATAATCACCTTATCACTGTAGCATTTACAAGTAAGTACAAACCTCATGATTATAATGTGTGCTTATGAATGATATGTATGAATGCAATGGTACATCTCAACAACCTGGTATACACATGCTACCAGACTTTTCCTCATAGCTATGAACCACGGGGAACCCGCAATGTCCATATACCACTCACAAGTAACCAAAATGATCACTCGGTCTGGTTAGAGTATCAATCACAGACTCATTATGGAGCCATATCAATTTACATCACCTCAGTATTCCAAACATCTCATAAAAATATCATTTACCTTCGTTTCCAAGTCTCATCAGACCAACAACATTCCAAATCAACTCTATTGCAATATTAGAATTATATGGGTGTATGAATGCAATGGTAAATAAAGCAAGTAATCATGAAGTATAAGATGAAACCATGTTCAATAGATGAATAACACATGCCTCAGAATTATCAATAACATATACTTTTATTTAATCAGTCTTTTCATATCAGGAGGCATAAGTGATGAGTAATTTCAATAACAATCACAAATAATATCAATCACGGCTACAATTCTATATAACAGCAGTCACGATCAACCGAAATATGATCCCTTAAATAGTTCAACACCGGTACCCACATAAGTGCTCATCACAGTCACTAAGGTGGGACACCCATCACTCTCAATACTCCTCAATATTTATATATACTACATGCATCTATTAAAGTCTAATAGAGAAAACCGTTGCCTACCGTAAAGCCGAGCTGGTGCAACAAACTACTCTCAAGCTAACGCCTTGCCTTTGTGAAGTGCCTCCGAACAATCATAGTCTATTATTATAGATTCTACGTTAACATGATATTCTATTACTAGCAAAAAGGTAAAACCACTTTTCTACAAATCCACCCAAATTAACCAAATTTCACAACTTAGTAAATAAGGACTCAAAACACATTTGAAATGCCTCGGGAAGTGAACCAAGAACTCGACTAAGTCATAAATAATATTCCAAATCTACCAATAGCAAAGAAACTCAGAAATAAACCTATATACTCAAAAGTGAAATTTCGGTCAACTCTTTTCGTTTCAAAAATATCAAACTTAGGTTTTCTTTCGAAACCTATCTATATCACCTCATGAACCGTACTATCCATTCTCACGAGTCACAAACCCAAAAAAAGTTCTGTGAGAAGGGTAATTTGGTTAAGTAAAGGTGTTAAGACAAAAATGATTGCATAGGTCGTTACATCAGATACCAATTAAACAAACGTTTGTCCTCGAACTGAGAGAAACAAAAGAGAAAACATACATGAATCAGTAAGAAGGTGAGGGTATCTACTCCACATATCAACCTCGGTCTCCTAAGTAGCCTCCTCAATAGGACGGTGCTTCCATTACACCTTCACAGAAGCAACCTCTTTGGATATCAACATTTTAACTTGCATGTCCAAAATAGCCACAGGCTCTTCTTCAAACTCCAGATTTTGATCAAATAACACAGAGTCCCATTGAATTATATAGGACCCATCATCATAGTACTTCTTCAACATGGAAACATAAAATACCATATGACCACATGAAAGTCTTAATGGCAAAGCCAACTCATACGCCACCTTACCAACTTTTTGAAGAATTTCAATTGGCCCAATATGCCTTGGTCTTAGCTTTCCATTTTTGCAAAATCTCATCACGCCTTTCATAGGCAATACCTTCAATAGGACTCGATCACCAACCATGAACTCCATATCCCGAACCTTCATGTCCGCATATTCATTTTGTCTACTCTGAGCCGTTAGGAGCTTGTCATGGATCATCTTCACTTTCTCGAAGGAGTCTCTCAACAAATCTGTACCTCATGACCTCACCTCAAATGCATCAAACCATCCAATCGGGGAACAAAATCTCCCACTATTTAAAGCCTCATATGGCGTCATCACAATGCTGGAGTGATAACTCTTGTTGTAAGAGAACTCTACCAAAGGTAAGAATTGGTCCCAATGACCACCAAAATCAATAACACAAGTCTGTAACATATTTTCCAAAACCTAAATAGTCTGCTCCGACTAGCCATCCGTCTGAGGCTGAAATATAGTACCAAGATCCAAATGAGTACCTAACTCCTTTTGCAACGTCCTCTAGAAATGAGAAGTAAACAAAGTACCCCGGTCTGAAATAATAAAAATAGGCACCCATGTTGCTGAACAATCTCTCTAACATAAATCTTGGCCAACGTCTCAGAATTGTAGGTCGTCTAGACTGAAATAAAGTGTGCATACTTGGTCAACCTATCCACAATAACCTTAGTGACTTCAAACTTCCCCAAAGTCTTCGGTAGCCTAACTACGAAGTCTATTGCTATCCTATCCCATTTCCATTCTAGTAAAGGCATCCTTTGAGTCATACCACCTAGTCTCTGGTGCTCATACTTAACCTACTGACAATTCAAATACTAAGACATAAACTCTACAATGTCCCTATTCATCCTACCCCACCAATAGTGTTGCTTCAAATCACGATACATATTTGTTGCATGCGAATAAATAGAATATCTAGAACTGTAAGCCTCCTCCATGATCAATTTTATCAATCCCCTAACACACGGCACACAAACTCTCCACTTGATCCTCAAGACTCTCTCACTATCAAGTGTAGCCTCCTTGGCTTCAGTCATATCACCTTTTCCTTGATTTTGCCCAATTTCACATCATCAAACTATTGAGTCTTGATTTGCTCCAAAAGAGACAACCTCGCCTCAACACAAGACAAAATCCTACTCGGTTTTGAAATATCAAGTCTCACAAAGTTGTTGGATAAGGAGTGAGCTTCTCATGCCAAAGGACACTCGTCACAATCAAACATGCTAGATTCCCAATACTCACTGCCTTTCGGCTCAAGTCATCCACCACTATATTGGCATTTCCCGGATAGTAAAGAATTGTAATATCATAATCTTTGAGTAACTCCATCCACCTATGTTTTCTAGAATTCAAATCTCATTAACTGAACACGTACTGAAGGCTACGGTGATCGGTGAATACCTCACAATGAACCCAATACAAATAGTGCCTCTAAATCTTCAATGTAAAGACTACCATTGCTAATTCCAAGTTGTGAGTGTGGTAGTTCTTCTGATGCACCTTCAACTGCCTCGATGAATATGCTATTACTCTTCCCTCCTGCATCAATACACAACCCAAACCAATTCTCAAAGTATTAAAATAAATAGTGAAATCCTTCCCCTCCACAGGTAAGGCTAAAATTAGAGCTCAGGTAAAAAGTTACTTGAGCTTTTGGAAGCTCTTCTCACACTCATCAAACCACTGAAAAGGAACCTCTTTCTGAGTCAGCCGAGTTAAATGAGAAATAGTAGACGAGAAACCCTTAACAAACCGATTATAATAACTCGTGAGGCCCACTAAATTCTAAACCTCAGCCACTGTAGTAGGCCTAGCCTAATCTCTGACAGCCTCAATCTTCTTGAATCAACATGATACCCTCATTCGACACTACATGCCATAGAAACGACACAAAATTGAGACAACCCGCATTTCAAAAACTTAGCATACAACTTCTTTTCCTTCAACAACCCACGAACCACCCTTAAATGCTTCTTATGGTCCTCCTTACTCTTAGAATACACTAGAATGTCCTCAATAAAGAAAATAATGAATGAATAAAAATAAGGCTTGAATATCTCATTCATCAAATCCATGAAAGTTGCGGGGGCGTGGGTAAGCTGAAGACATCAACAAGAACTCATAGTGTCCATAACGAGTCCTGAAGGCCGTCTTTGAAATATCCTCTACTCTAATCTTCAACTGATGATACCCAGACCTCAAATCAATCTTAGAAAATATTGAAATATCCTCAAGTTGATCGAAAAAATCATCAATGCGAGGTATCATATACTTATTTTTGATAGTGACTTTGATCAACTGCCGATAATCATTACACATTCGCATGGTACCATCCTTCTTCTTCACAAATAAAATAGAAGCACCATAGGGAGACACACTGCCATCAAATAAAACCTTTGTTCAATAAATCTTTTAAATTCTCCTTCAACTCACTCAACTCATCTCGATCCCGTACGCTGGGATAAAATAGGATGAGTACCCGGCTCTAAATTAATGTAGAGATCAATGTCTCGATCAGGCGGCACACCCGACAAATCCATCGGAAAGACCTCAGAAAAGCTCACTCACTACAGGAACAAACTCAAGTGGGAGACTATCCATACTAGTATCCTGAATATGTGTCAAATATGCCAAACAACCTTTATCAACCAATTTCTTAGCCTAAAGAAATATATAATCTTCTTTGGTGCAGGGCTTTGAGTACCATTCTATTCTAACCTCGAGATACCCAGCATAGCTAAGGTGACTATTTTGGTGTGACAATCCAAGATCGCATGATATCGTGACAAGCAATCCATACCCAAGATGATATCAAAATCTACCATATCCAAGATAACCAAATCTACCCAAGTGTCATATCCCATAAATGTAACCACACATGACCTATAGAGTCAATCTACTATCACAGAATTACTGACTGGGGTAGATACACAAATAGGTACAACAAGTATATCACAAAAAATATCCAGACCCATAGAGAAATAGGTAGACACATAGGAGAACGTAGAACCCAAATCAAATAATATAGACTGAGAGGATACCTATAATGACTGTATCAGAAGCCTCGACCTTTGGTCTACCTCAAAAAACATAGAAGTAGGCACATCCACCTTGGGATTGAGTGCCCCCATAACCACTACGGTATGTCTGTGCCCCATCTCTACCGAAGTGAGAACTATCTCTACCATCCTAATAACCAGCATGCCTCAACTAAGAACCTCATCTTCAAGATTGTCCACCACCTATAGATGACTGTGCTAGAGGCCTAGCTGTCTGAGCTCGTGAAACCTACTGCGATCCACTTTGTTTACGTCTGGTACAGTCTCTCTAGAAGTGACCAAGAGCATCGCACTCATAACACGTCTTTCCCGACATGGGCTGCTGAACTTACATAGAAGAATCTGAGTTCCCTCCACGCTCTAAGAATCGAGAGTAAGAGCTCCCGGAGGTCTGCCCTACACTATAACCACTCTGCCCAAAAGAACTTCCGGTTGAAGTCTAAAGCGCTGACTAAATCGAAGATTACTAGGGTCTACCACACTGGACCTAACCTTGGTAAGAAGATCCATTGTAGTTGCCTGATCTACGAGCCTTCATATCTACCCCAACCCTCTAGAGCCTACCTCTCACTAACTCTACCTTCTTAGCATGATCCGCCACAGTCAGAAATGAGGCCCAAAAAGCTACTAACTATAACATCGCCAACTGAAGCATGATAGTCAATCCCCTCACAAAGAATTTAACCCTCTCAGCCTCGGTAGGATGTAATGGTGTTGTATAGCAAGACAAGGCATGGAATCGGGACTCATAATTAGCAGTACACATTCCTCTCTGCTCTAACCAAAAGAACTCATCCCTCTTGCTTACTCTTAAACTGAGGGGAACATATTTCTCTAAGAAGACCTAATAGAACCTAGTCTAACTCAAAGGAGGCGACCTAGCTAGATGATATTTGATATAAGATCTCCACTACTATTTTGCATCACTAATCAGCTGAAGAGCAAAATAATCCACTCCATGCGACTCTATGATACCCAATGTATGAAGTTTCTCATGGAAACTTATGATGAACTCGTATGCATCCTCCTCAAGCGTAACATAGAAACAGGGATGATTCATTTTAGAAAACTGCTCTCTAGTCTTCTGCTCCTCGCGGGTCATAATTTCTCTAGCAACTGGTTGAGGACCAAACTCCGGTGCTGGGATCTCAGCAATACGGGGTTCCATAGCAACTGCAGGATATGGCCCCATTGTAAGGAATTTGTCTGGAATCTAACCTCATACTTAGGTCTGCGACCCATCCGGAGTAATTGAGAGAAAACCCGCCTGGGTCAACTATCAAGAAAATCAAAATACATACCATAGATTCGTATAAGATATGTGTATCTATAACCTTTGCTAAGATTGGGATGGTCCCAGCTACTCCTCATAAGGATCATCGTGATGCTCCATCTCCGATTCGAGGGATAAAGATCTAGCACGTGCCTAGCCGGCTCCCTAAGCTCCACCCCTTACTAGTGTTTCTCCTCGAGGTCTACCTCTATCTCTTCCTATACCTCTACCACGATCGCGCACCACAAGGGCCGGTGACAGTACGTCATCTCTAGCCGCGTGTGCAGGAGTCCTCACCATATTTAAAAAAATGGGAAAATAGGGTTAGATACCAATATGATCACACTAGCATGAGAGGAATGAAAGATGTGAAATTTCCTAAATTTCCCATAGCCTCTCGAAGATAAGTACAGACGTCTCCATACCGATCCACAAGACTCTACTAGACATTGCTCTTCAACTCGTGAGACCGTTAACCTAGAGCTCTGATACCAACTTTATCATGACCCCTTTCAGGCATCGTGGTGGCACCCATACTTTCTCCACCAGTAGGCGAACCGTTTTCCAACCCAAGAAAATATAACAATAAATATAAGAAGAAATATAAGAAATAATTATTAAACTGTCTTGCTATATAAATAATGGAATGCAGCAACTGTAGTATGAGTACACATCATACCTCTGTAAGCATCATAAACCGACAACAATGGATAACATGTAACATACATAAATACCAAGTTCACACATAAATATTCCTAACCTACACAGTCTGATTAAGCACATAAGTCACCTTCAACAACAAAAATGGTTTAACACTTTAAGCCAACTCAGAATCATAAACTACATCCCAACACATATTAACCTTATCACAGTAGTATTGACAAGTAAATACAAATCTTATGATTATAATGTGTGTTTATGAATGATATACATAAATGCAATGGTACATCTCAACAACCTAGTATATACATACCATCAGACTTTGCCTCGTAGCTATGACCCATGAGGGACCTGCGAAGTCAATATACAGCTCACAACCAACCGAAATGATCCCTCGGTCTGGTTAGAGCATCAATCACAAACTTGTTATTGAGCCATATCAATTTACATCATCTTAGTATTCCAAACCATCTCATAACAGTATCATTTACCTTCATTTCTGAGTCTCATCAGACCAATAACATTCCATACCAACTCCATTTAAATATCAGAATAATACAATTGTATGAATTTAACGGTAAGTAAAGAAAGTACTCATGAAGTATGAACCATGTTCAAGAGATGAATAACACATGCCTCAGAAGTATCAATAACATATATTTCCACAAAATCAGTCTTTTCATATCAGGAGGCATAAGTGATGAGTAATTTCAACAACCTTCACAAATAATATTAATCATGGTGACAAGCCTACATAACAGCAGTTGGGATCAACCGAAATAGCTCATCACAGTCACTAAGGTAGGACCCCATCATGCCCAATATCCCTCAAAATTTATATATACTTCATAAATCTATCAAAGTCTAATATAGAAAACAATAGCCTACCTCAAAGCTGAAGTGGTGCCACAAAATACTCTCAAGCCAAGGCCTTGCCCTTGTGAAGCGCCTCTGAATGTTCATAGTGTATTGTCATATATTCAATGTGAACACAATATTCGAATACATACAAAAGGTAAGACCTTTCAAAGAAACTGAATATCCGACACCAAAAGCGGCCCTGGCCCACAAGGGTAAAATCATAACTTTAATATTACAAATGTATAATCGCGGTCTAATTAGTCATAACATTAAGTTTGAAGGTCAACTAATCCCAATTAGGTCTTCAATTGCGTTTAAATCAAAACCCCCAATTCTTGACAAACCCTAAAATTTCACCCAAAAATCATGAAATTAAATAAAACTTAGCAATAGGTTATCCCATCATTAATAAACTCTAATCTGAAACATCACACCTTAAAGCACCAATTATGGCCTCCAATTTCATATATTTTGTCCTCTTAACTTTAGTCATAAAACCCTAGTTTTCTATCCTCAAAAAATGATAAACAACCTAGATTTAATGATAGAATCATATATAAATAATGAAAATAGGATAGAATCCTTACTTCAAAGTTAGAATGAATGAAAAGCCTTGATTTCCTCCCCAAACCGAGCTTAGAGTTGTGAAAAGTGAGATATGAAAAGTGAAATCGAACTTAGGGTCTTTTATTATTTCTAATACAGTGATCCCGCTCCTACAAAATCTTTTTCGCAGTAGCGGTCTCGCTTCAGCAGAATAATATCCACAGAAACGACCTCAATTAATGTACAACAAATTCGCAAAGGCAAAAATGACACCGCAAAAGTGGTTAGCCTCTACGTACATAGTTATACAAATGCGATCCTTTCCAACTTCCTCAGGGTCGCATCTGTCGACCAACTTACACAGAAGCAGCTCCGCAGATGCATCCAATACTCGCTGGTGCGATTTCACCATAACCAACAACTACAGAAAAAATACAAACTTTCTATCTAACACCCGAAACTCACTCGAGACCTCCAGAACACAAACCAAATATGCTACCTAAGTGTAAACGACTATACAATCTTTCTCGCGCACTCTGAATACTAATACGACCAAGCTAAGGACCAGTTTTCTACAAATCCTCTAAAATTTCACAAATTAGCAAATAAGGACTCAAAACACACCCGAATGCCTCAGAAAGTGAACCAAGGACTCGACTAAGTCACAAACAACATTTTGGACCTCTCAAAAGTGACAACTAAAAAAAACCTATATACTCAAAGTCAACTTTAGGTCAACTCTTTTTATTTCAAAATCATCAAACTTAGGTTTTTATTTTGAAACCTATCTAACTCACCTCGGGAACCATGCTACCCATACTCGCGCGTCAAATACCCCAAAACAAGTGTACGAGATGGGTAATTTTTTTAAGTAAAGGTATTAAGCCAAAAATGACCAGATGGGTCGTTACATGAAGTATCTTGATAAGTATGGCAAGAAATATTGCATCCTTATACGCTAGGTCCTTATAATAAACCAAAAATCTTACTCACGGTAGGACTTTGAGTAGGAATAAGTTCTTGAACCTGGTTTAAGCATTTGTTCCATTTAACTCTATCTCGCATCTGTGTCTGATATGGAACATATTTGTAGACCTGGTTCATTCACTTTTTCTTTATGTCTGATTCATTCAACGATGCACTACATCTGTCTGTTGGATAGATCAAGTCCACATACCTGGTTTATTTAATATGTCAATCATCAAAACCTATACTTGTGATTCTTGGTAATGCCAAATAATTCTCTCTTTTTATGATGAAAAACTCATATCGTTGACACCACTATGTAACCTGTTCCAAGCATCTCATAGACTAGAAAATGGAAGAACACCACTAAGATGATCCAGGTTAGCATTCATGGGTTATAAATATTACATAGTATTTCTCCCCCCTTTTAGCATTATTAAAAATTCACATTAGTTCTAGTATAGCTTAATGTGAATGTAACAATATTGAACTCATGGAAAATGAGACTATCACACATATAATATAATAGAAGACTAGCTCAAATTATATGTTATTGAATATTTAACACACAAACCTTTCACACAGATATAAGAAAGAGCGAACAATTGTCATTAATTTGATATTGTAATTTCCACCCATGGTTAATAACAAAATAAATAGAATAATTTATACCACTATACAGATCAAAACAAAACAAAGGACAAGATTTGCTAAGTTCAATAGCTAGACATCACATGCTAGCTAAGTTAAATCAAGAGGAACGCTTGGAGGACTAAAGGGGATCTTTGGTAAGGGTCCTGACTAAGTCGTGGATAGTCTTGGTATTGTCAACTCTCTCTTTTTCCAATTCATCCTGTAGACTACCAATCTTAGCTTGTAGTTGTCTGTGTTCACCCCATACTCAACATGAATTTGATGTAGCTCATTACGATATATGTCCCTTAGTACTGTAATTTCAACATCCTTCACTGCCAATTGATTTCTTATATTTGAAGTTCATCCTTATTTATTCCTCTTGGAACATGTCGATTAGCCTGTTCCATGGTACCTACAATATTTTTGGAGGTTTAATAATGCCATACATTAACTGTCACTTGAAAATGCTCGAATATATTAGCCATCCAAAAACCATATGCCAAGGCATATTCCCTGTTCCCTTATTGAGCAATCCTTCCCATGTGTTGAAGCATAAGACTGGGTAAATTAATCTGAACACACGTGTCTATAAGCCCTATCAAGGTCATATCTCAAAAATTAACTTCACTCTTGCGCAAGAAGCTACTAACTGTAACTTTGCCAACTGAAGCGGGACGGTCAATCCCCTCACAAAGCATTTAACCATCTCTGCCTCAATAGGATTTAATGATGCAACATAGTGAGATAAGGCATGGAATCGAGACTCATAATCAGCAACAGACATTCCTCCCTGCTCCAACTTAGAGAACTCATCCCTCTTGCTCACTCTTAAACTGAGGGTAACATACTTTTATATTAAGACCTGATAGAACCCAGTCCATGTCAAATGAGGTGACCTAGATGGACGACCCTCGATATAAGATCTCCACCACTATTTTGCATTACTAATCAACTAAAGATCAATTTAATCCACTCCATGTGATATTACGATACCCAATGTATGAAGTCTCTCATGGAAACTTATGATGAAATCATACGCATCCTCCTCAGGCGTACCATACAAATAGAGAGGATTCATTTTGGATAACTGCTCTTAAGTATTCCGCTCCTTGCGGGTCATAACTTATCTAGCAACTGGCTAAGGACCAAACTCTGGCACTGGGATCTCATCAATATGGGGTGCCATAGCAGCTGTAGGCTATGCCCCCGGTGTGCGGAACTTTTCTGGAATCTAACCTCCCACTCGGTCTACGACCCATCCGGTGTGATTGGGAGAACACCCGCTTGGGTCAACCCATAAAGCAAAATTAAAATGCATACCATAGTTTCATATAGGATAGGTGTGTCTATAGCCTCTTCTTGAGCCTGGGATGGTCCCAGCTACTCCTCATAAGGATCATCGTGATGCTCTATCTTCGGCTCGGGGGATAAAAATCTAGCACGTACCTGGCCAACTCCATATTCTCCACCCTTCACTAGTGTTGCTGCTCGAGGTATACCTCTACCCCTTTCTCTACCTCTACCAGGACCGCGCACCACAGGGGTAGTGCTGGTGCCTCATCTCTAGCCGCGTGTACATGAGTCTTCACCATATGAGAGAGAATATGAAACAAGGTGAGATACCAATTTGATCAAACTAGCATGAAAGGAATGAAATAAGTGAAATTTCCTAAATGTCCCATAGCCTATCAAAGATAAGTACAAACATCTTCGTACCGATCCACCAGACTATACTAGACATTTCTCTTGTACTCATGAGATTGTTAACCTAAAGCTCTGATACCAACTTTGTCATGACCCCTTTCGGGAATTGTGGTGGTATCTACACTGTCCCCACCGGTAGGAGATCCACCTCCCAACCCAAGCAAATATACCAATATACTTAAGTAGAAATAGAAGAAATAATTACAAATTGTCTTGCTATATAAATAAAAAATGTTATAATGTACTGAATATTTGATTATTACATTCCCAAATGATCTGGTCTACTCAGTACAAGAGCCACTACATTGCATAAATAAATTGTCTGAAATACTGGCTCAATAGAAGGAAATAAGACAGGAATAAGAAGGGAGAATCAAAGGACACTGAGGATATGCAGTCTCACCCTGAAAGCTCAAGTGCAACACCTCGGACATTAGCCACGAGGTCCAGCACTGGTCGATGATGATGTATCTATATCACAAAGAATGCAACAAGTGTAGTATGAGTACACATCGTACCCCTGTAAGCATCATAGACTAAGAATGATGGATAACATGTAACAGACATAAATACCAAGTTGACACACAAGTATTCCTAACCTACACAGTCTGATTAAGCATATAAGTCACCTTCAATAACAAATATGGTTCAACACTTTAAGCTAACTCAGAATTATAAAATTACATCCCAACACATAATCACCTTATCACTGTAGCATTTACAAGTAAGTACAAACCTCATGATTATAATGTGTGTTTATGAATGATATACATGAATGCAATGGTATATCTCAACAACCTGTTATACATATATCACCGAAATTTTCCCCATAGCTATGACCCATGGGGGACCCGTAATGTCAATATACCACTCACAACCAACCGAAATGATCCATCGGTCTGGTTAGACTATCAATCACAAACTCATTATCGATCCATATCAATTTACATCATCTAAGTATTCCAAAGCAACTCCATTTCAATATCAAAATTATATGCGTGTATGAATGCAATAGTAAATAAAGTAAGTAATCATGAAGTATAAGATGAAACCATGTTCAATAGATGAATAACATATGCCTCAAAATTATCAATAACATATCTTTTCACATAATCAGTCTTTTCATATCAGGAGGCATAAGTGATGAGTAATGTCAACAACAATCACAAATAATATCAATCATGGCAATGATCCCATATAACATTAGTCGAGATCAATCGAAATATGATCTCCCAAATAGTTTAACACTGGTACCCACTCAAGTGCTCATCACAGTCACTAAGGTGAGACCCCTATCACGCCCAATACCCCTCAATATTTATATATACTACATGCATCTATCAGAGTCTAATAGAGAAAATAATAGCCTACAAGTTGAAGTGTTGCCACAAAATACACTCAATCCAAGGACTTGCTCTTGTAAAGATCCTCTGAACGTTCGTATTCTATTATCATAGATTATATGTGAATACAATATTCGAATACATACAAAAAGGTAAGACCTTTCGAAGAAACTGAATACTTGACCCCAAAAGCGGCCTGGACCCACAAGTGTAAAATCAGAACTTTAATGTGAAAAAGTATAATCGTGGTCTAATTAGTCATAAACTTAAGTTCGAAGGTCAACTAACCAAAATTAGGTCTTCAATTTCCTTTTAAATCAAAACACTCAATTTTAGACAAACCCAAAATTTCACCGAAAAATCATGAATTTAAATTAAATAATAAAACTTAGCAATAGGTTATCCCATAATTAATAAACTCTAATATGAAATATCACATTGTAAAGAACCAATCATGGCCTTCAATTTCATCTATTTAGTCCTGTTAAAATTAGTCATAAAACCCTAGGTTTCTATCGTCAAAACATGATAAACAACCTATATTTAATGATAGAATCATATATAATTAATGAAAATAGGATATAATCATTACCCCAAAGTTAAAATGAATGAAAAGCCATGATTTCCTCCCCAAACCGAGCTTAGAGTTGTTAAAAGTGAGATATGGAAAGTGAAATCGAAATTAGGATCTTTTATTGTTTCTGTTACATCGATCTCGCTCCTACGGAATATTTCTCGTAGGAGCAGTCTCGCTTCAATAGAATAATATCTATAAAAGCGACCTCACTTAATGTACAACAAATTCGCATAGGTGGAGATGACACCGCAGAAGTGGTTCGTCTCTGGGAACAACGTTCCACAAATACGATCCTTTCCAACTTTCTCAGGGCTTGTATCTGCAGACCAACTTCCGCAGAAGCGGCTCCGTAGGTGCATCCAATACTTGCTGGTGCGATTTCCCTAGAATAAAAAACTATAGCAAAAATACAAATAGTTGATCTAATACCGAAACTCACCCGAGACCTCTAGAACACAAACCAAACATGCTACCCAAGTGTAAATGACTCTACAAACTTTCTCGCACACCCGGAATACTCATACGACCAAGCTACGGACATGTTCTCTACAAATCTACTCAAATTTCACAAATTAGCAAATAAGGACTCAAAACACATCTGAACGCCTCAAAAAGTGAACCAATGACTCTACTAAGTCACAAACATCATTTTGGACCTACCAAGAGCGACGAAACTCAGAAATAAACCTGTATACTCAAAAGTCAACTTTGGGTCAACTCTTTTCTTTTCAAAATCATCAAACTTAGGTTTTTCTTTTGAAACCTATCTAACTCACCTCGAGAATCGTGCTACCCATCCCTGCGAGTCAAAAAGCCCAAAAGGAGTGTATGAGAAGGGTAATTTTGTCAAGTAAAGGTATTAATCCAAAACTGACTAGATGAGTCGTTATATGAAGTATCTTGATAAGTATAGCAAGTAATCGTGTTGCCTTTTATGCGATGTCCTTATCATAAACCACAAATCTTACTCAAGGTAGGACTTTGAGCAGGAACAAGTTTTTGGTCTTGGTTTAAGTATCTGTTCCATTCAACTCTATCTCGCATCTGTGTCTAATATGAAACATATGTGTAGACCTGGTTTATTCACCTTTTTTGTGTCTGATTCATTCAACTCTGTACTGCATCTGTCTGTTGGATAGATCAAGTCCATATACCTGGTTCATTTAATTTGTCAATCATCAAAACCTATACCTGTGATTCTTGCTAATGCTAAAATATTCTCTCTTTCTTATGATGAAAAACTCATGTCATTGACATCACTGTGTAACTTGTGATTCCATGCATCTCATAAACCAGAATATGAACAGAACACCACTATGATGAACTAGGTTAGCATTCATGGGTTATAAATATTACACAATATTTCTTCCCCCTTTTAGCATCATTAAAAAGTCACTTTAGTTCTAGTTAAGCTCAATGTGAATGTAACAATATTGAAATCATGGACACTGAGACTATCACACATAAAATATAATAGAAGACTAGAACAATATTGAATAATTAATTGAACAGATTGGGCTTATTTGGAAGCTTAGCGTAAGGGAAAGGATGTGGAGTGACACTTCGGCTTCAGATTTAGGCAAGTTGAGACTTACTAGACCTTTTGTAGTGTTTTTTTATGGTTTAACTAATTATGGGGCGTAATGAGAAATTAGGGGTCCCATATATTTATGAGGTGACAAGTACTTATGATTTTGAAATAACTCATATCTCCTGATTGTCCGTGGTCAGGAGAATTTACTGTATCCTATAGGTCTATTGGTATTGATTAGATATTAAAGAACGTAGCGCCAATAATAATAGTCCGAGGAAAACAATTATATGTCACTCCGACCCTGATTATGAGCTCTTTTAGGTTGCCTTGAATTTCACCTATATATATGGTACTATTTTCTTTCAGTGCCGTGCTATATGGTCAGGAAGTTTATGATGAGATGACCTCACAAAGAGGCTTGATACTATACGATATGGCCACATAGTGTGTCCCGATTTTACTTACATTCATAAATTCATGATTGTATCAATTGTATATGTTACTTCCGGTAGTTTGGTGTTCCACCACATCGTCGATTGATATCTAAGTCTCGAGAAGAGGTACAAATTTACAAAAGGGTAATGAAGGTTTACGGCTTGTCTATAAGAGTTCCGGAGTGTTTGGAAGTTAAACAGATCAAAGGAATTATATTTCGATGAAATTGGAAAACCGTGCATTTTGACGACAGAGTTGATGGATTGTCAAAGTGCAGGCTGGACCATCAAAATTCTCTGAGATTTTGAAGTATCAGGAGGTAAATTTATGGCAAGGTTGACAGAGCATCTATCCCACCGTCAATTTGCGGCGGTGGAGAAATATTTATGGTTATAAAGTTGGTTTTACATTTTAAGAGCTCATTTTACCCCAAATATAATGGTAAACACTCTCCCAATCCCTCCCAGTCATAGAATAACATCCCAAGATCAATTCTAAGGAAAATCACACAAGATTTACATGATAATGCTCGCGGTAACCATATAAATCATCTTCCTTGTATCAAGGCGATCTTGGAAACCCTAGATGTGGGTGTAACTTGCTATTTTCAAGGGGTTTGGATGCTTGAAGGTAATAATTGATCTTCCTTTACTTTATATTTTGATTAATTTATAGTTTTGGATATGTTGCGGAAGGATTTTCGTAACAGAAAAATGTAAATCTATGAGGTCATGATATGATAAATCGTGGGCTGCTTTGTTTTAATTGGGAGTTGATATTGGTTAACAAATTAATTTTTGGTATTGTAAACCCAAGAGGTTATTTTTTGGAGAATCGTGGGGACAAATTACATAAATATCCCTTCTGTTAAACAAGACTTATAACGACATATAACTTCATGGATAGGTTATGTAAGGCTACCACTTTCGTTCAAAACATGGAATCTAAGGAGTTATCATTTTCAAAAATAAAAACGCCAAAAGCATTGTTTTATTGTATCTTGAAGTCTCTTTTCGAGAAGTATTCATTGAGTATTCAGATTCTTGAAATCCTCATTGTTGGTTACTGGTTGTTTCATAAGTCTTCAAAAGGAAGTTTTCTAAAATATAGTTGTTGAGTCGACCAAAGAGTCGTTCTAAGAGTAAAGTCAAAGAGTTTATGAGTTTCAAAAAGGGCCAAAGAACCATTGTTATTATAGTTTGTTATTCCCACCCTGTTATTCATTTGTATTGACATGTTTTCATTGGCATTGATATCATGCATATAATTATGTATAATTAGAGGATCTGGTTGCATGTCCCGCAACAAATACATATTTATTAGATCGGGTTGCACGTTTCATAACATATACATATATTGTATCGGGTTGCACATTCCGCAACATATACATATGATGGATCAGGTTGCATGTTCTGCAACACATACATGAAATAGTATGCATATTGCATTGCATATTCATACATATGTCTAAGATTAATGAAATGTTATACCCCGTACTATAAGATGAGGAAAGTTATACAGTAAAATCCTACCTTCACAGGTTGTATGAAGTTTAAGAGTTTCCTTATTCTCCCTATGTGGCCCAGGTTGCTTATGCTTTCCCTTGATAATCATTTTACATTGATTATATGTTTTCTTCACAACTTACAATTCATATTGTTATTCATGCTTTATATACTCAATATATTATTTCATATTGATGTTTCTTTTGTCGGGGGCACGATGTATTCATGCCGCAGGTTCTGATAGACACTGCTAGGCCACCACAGTAGAAGGTATCGAGTTCAGCCGTCAATAAGTAAGATTTGTCTTTCCGGAGCTTCTTGGTCGTATGTGGAGTGTTTTGCAGAGTTACCTACAGTATGGGTAGGTCGGGGCCCTGTCCTATGGCAGTTCAGTTACTCATAGAAGCTCACAGACTTGTTTTGGTAGGTACTATATTGATGTATAGCCTTGTCGGCTAAGTTGTCTTTTGTTGGACCATGTTGTGACCTTGTCGGTCCTGTTGTATATATATGTTGGGTTAATCCCTCTTATGCAGTTTTGTTATTGTGATATATTCCAGTAAGACCTTGTCGCCCGAAAGTTCTAATTATATAGGAAGTCTTATCAGAGTTGTACGCTTGAGCCAGCAGGGCTTTGGGTGTCGACCACACCTCATAGTTTGGAGTGTGACAAATTTGGTATCAGAGCAGGTCAATCGTAGAGAGTCTGTGAGATGCGTCTAGTAGAGTCTTATTTATGAGTGTGTTGTGCACCACACTTACAAACATGAGGCTATCGGACATTTAGAGATGGTTTCTGTTCTTTCATTACATAGACTGTGTAATAGAGCTGAGTTGTGAAAATTCAAGTCTAACTCATGCTTTACCCAGTTTTAGTTCTGATAATAACCAGAAAGACCTTGGTTAACTCGTATTCAAAGGCAGCCCTGAAAGATTCTGATCAAATTATTGATACGCTAGATGTGCGAGTACGATATTGAAATTTTAGAGTATGAGCGACTGCCTTCCCTTTATATACGAAGTAAGTGATATAAGCCCGGAAAGATAAATCGTCGACTTTAGAAATATAGGAGTAAGGTGATGGAGGTACCTAATGTCCGAAGTATAGAAGATTATAACGAGAAAAAAATCCAGATAACAATGAACATGTAATGTTGTTCCACCTTTAGCAATGATGGAATCCTAGTAAGAAGTACCTATTTCTGCTATTTATCTATTGACATCAATGGACGTAGTCTCAAAGGAAGTAGGACCTCAGGATATAGTAAGGATTTAACATAATCCTCAGCATGGACGGTACTGAAGAATAGTACAGTTATGTAGTGATACCTCCCTTTTGGGAACATATACATGATTTACCTGGGAATCGTTAGCCAACTATGACCTTGAAAGAATTCAAATATTAGTGGGCCAGACATGAAGCCTTTGTGCAAAAGATAAGTGATTCCCATGGTGAGACTTTTGTTAGAAAGTAGAAGCGAGGAAGAAGTTAGACATAGGGAAATTTATATTATGAGGGTATAGACAAGGAAAGAGGGTGAGATTGGTAGCAAGAGAATGACGCAAAGGTAAATGAAATGGAATAACGGTATGAAATGACTAAGAGTCATGAAATAAAGTATAGAAGGATGGAAAGCCATGGCAAAATAAATATAGAAAGTGATAATGTCGTGACGGTTGGGGCATTCAAAGAAAGGTGTTGTGAGACCGAGTATCTACTACGAGAATCGCATAAGCGAGAAATCAATGGGATAAGCTGTCATGAGGATTTAGCCTTTAAATCAAGGAACATTAAGGTTGATTATATCCTTTAGGTAGGATGGAATAAGAGTTGGAGACTCTTGAGATGACATAATAAAAAGATATCACGGAATGGCAAAATAAGCATGTTGGCAGTAAAGGAATAAACTGTAAGGAACGGCAATCCTTAAAGGTTAGAAGGAAATGAGTCCCTAAGATTAACGTTTTTGGTACTGAAATTAAGCGTGTCGGTCATGAACATGTGACACCTTACCTATGCGAACGATTTAGTGACCTTATTAAGGGATATTACTTAAAAGAAAGTTGTATGTTATTAAAGGATCACATATTTTGATAAACGTCGATTTAACGACTTGATAGCTGAAGGAGAAATTCTGGGTGCATGAAAAGTGATTCATTGGAGGTAATGCTGGGAAAAACCAACACAAACTCGTGCAATAGTTTAGCAAGAAAATGTAAGGACTACAAAGAGAAGTTTTGCGATGATTAAGGTTGTGTTACATGGAGTTGGTGAGAAGTGCCATAAATAAGAATGGATATGTACGTACTAATATTGAGACTGGAATGGTAGTGACCTCCCATTTACATGGGGGTAGTGCAATGGCAAGGACCGCTAAACATATCAGATTGGGGAAAGAAATCATGGAGAGTAATCAATGAAAAAGACATATGGAGGCTCAGGATGAGCCACTCGGGGTTCATGGAAAAGGGGTAAGTCGAATTACTTTGAGAAAAAGGTGAATGTGAAATTTAGAAGAAGATGAGTTGAACAGTAACAATTCTTGAGAAGTATTTCAAGCAGGAAGTAATTATGAGAAGGGCTAATGTAAAGCAATCGAGCTAGGAGCTATAGAGCTTGAAAGTAAAAAGCCCATAATTAAAGATGATACTCATGATAAACGAAGGGAGATGTAATGGTAAGGAGGGTAAGCGATAAATTATTAAGGATATCCAAGATCCCGCATGAATATACAACTACAAAATTGGTAAAAGCATATCACCGGTAGATATATAATAAGAACAAGAGAAGGATTTAGTCTGCATACAGAAGAAAATGACTCACCGATAATGGTAAGGGTTGAGTAAGGACCAAGATTAAATCCTAGAAGGGGCATAATATTAGTTATACAAGGGACCCCAGAATAATAAAAAATCCATTAAAGGAAATAAAAGTTGCACTTATGAGCCTTCTTAAAGGAAATAAAAGTTCTTGGAAAGGAGAGGAAATTATGTAGACAAAGGTGACCCCAATTATGTATTCAGCATGATAATTCTTAGGAGAAAAAGGTTTCAAATAAATACGACTTCAGCAAAGGAGTAGCCATGAATATGATCGAAAGACAAGGGCACAACATAGTTCTAGCCAATCGATTTAGAGTCTGAGAAGAGGACTAAGTCACTATAGATGTGTTATATAAAACTCAGTGGTATCCCTCCTTTATAGGATGGAGTGGAAGATGATCACATACGAGTTCAATCTTACTAACTTTTAAGTTTCAGTGGTCAGATACATGTGAGCACAATTTTCAAGAGTTTAAGGACAGGTTGACATCCACACCTGTGTTAGATCTTCCCGAAGGTGCCATTGGGTATGTGGTTTATTGTGACCCCTCTAGAGTTGTCTTAGGATGTGCCTTGATACATCATGGAAAGGTTATAGCATACGCTTTGAGGTAGTTAAGGAAGCATGAGGTAAATTATTTGACTCATGATCTTGAGTTAGCAACAACAATCCTTCCCCTGAAGATATGGAATAACTACTTATTTGGAGTCCACATTGACATATTCACGGACCATAAGAGTTCATAGTGTAAATTCCATTAGAAGGAGCTGAATTTAAGGCAAAAAAGATGGTTGAATTTATTAAAGGACTACGATGTACACATTTTATACCATCCTAGAAAGACAAATGCTGTAGATGATACCTTAAGTCATTTTCTATGGAAGTTTGAATGGTATTGAAGCTAACTAGATGGAAATGACCAAAGAATTACGTCACCTAGCCAGTTTAAATATGCCACTTTTGGACATGGATGACAGAGGAGCAGTGGTACAAGATACCACAAAATCATCCTTGATAGATGAGGTGGAAGCAAGATAGTTTGATAACCACAAGTTGGTCCAACTTAAAGGGGGGATTCCCCTACAAAAGAAGCCGATGTTGGGACTTATAGGAGACAAATTCCTTAGATATCAAGATTGACTATGTGTGCCAAATGTAGGAGGAATCTGAGAGAAAATTATTGCTGAGATCCACTAGTCCAGATATTCCATTCATCCTGGATTGATGAATATGTACCCTAACCTTCAACATGTTTACTGTTGGAATGATATGAAGAAAGACATCGCAGCATATATGGCTCAATGCCTAAATTGTCAACAAGTTATGATCGATCATAAGAAGCCTGGAGGGTTGCTATAGCATATTGAAATCCCTACTTGGAAATAGGAAATGATTGATATGGATTTCATCACTAGTCTACCCCATTCTTATCTGTAGTGTTTGATTCCATTTGGGTTATCTTCGACAGGATTACGAAGTTAGCCCATTTTCTACCTGTTCATACTACTTTCTCGACAGAGGATTATGCCAAGCTGTATATTAAAGAAATAGTTCAATTGCATGGTGTTCTAGTCTCTATCATATCTGATAGGGGTGCTCAGTATACGACTCACTTTTGGAATTCATTTTTAAAAGGTCTAGGCACCCAAGTAAACCTTAGCATAACTTTTCACTCACAGACCGATGGTCGAGTTGAGTGCACAATCCAGACACTTGACGACATGCTACGGGCTTATGTATTGGATTTCAAAGGTAGTTGGGACGATCATTTGTCCCTCATTGAGTCCGCTTACAACAATAACTATCATTCCAGCATCAAGACAGCCCCGTATAAGGCATTGTATGAGTTGAAGTGTATATCCCTAGTTGGTTGGTTGGATGTGGGCGAAGCTGAGTTACTAAGCCCCGATTTAGTTCAAAAGGCAGTGGAGAAGCTAAAGCTGATCCAAGAGAACTTATTGACTACCCAGAGTCGATAGAAATCATATTTAGATGTCCGACGCTGCGACTTGGAATTTTCCATTGGCGATTGGGTATTCTCAAAGGTTTCTCCTATGAAAGGAGTTATGAGATTTGGCAATAAAAGGAAGCTTATCCCCAGATATGTCGGGACATATAAGTTCATCCACAGGATATTCCAAGTGGCTTTGTCAGTGTTACATAAGTGCATAGGAGATCCCTCCTATATTACTCCGTAGAGGATGTACATATTACTGAGAATTTAACCTATAAAGAGCCTTTGGTATCTATTCTAGATTGTCATGTTCGATGACTAAGAACTAAAGAAATTTCCTCCATTAAATTACTATAGAGAAATAACAAAAAAGAAGCGATGACTTGGGAGGCCGAGGAAGATATGAAGTCCACCTATTTCAGTCTTCAAGTTTATACTAATATTCGTGCAATATGATTCTCTTGTTTATATTCTATTCGACAGTTCTAAGTCTTATCTATTGTTTAGGTGTTGATGTTGAGACGGATGTGATATGTGCATCTTCGAATATGAAAGAGGGCAATTAAGGTGAGTTATGGTTAACCCTATTGATTCTTGTGTATATAGATGGTCGTGTGAGGCCAAATTGATCTTATTTTATGATTATGTTACCTTGTTTTGCATTGAATATATGTTTGGACTGTTT
This sequence comes from Anisodus tanguticus, assembly GCA_034509755.1. NCBI lineage: Eukaryota > Viridiplantae > Streptophyta > Magnoliopsida > Solanales > Solanaceae > Anisodus > Anisodus tanguticus. Next base: position 35,413,847 of record CM067545.1, on the reverse strand, counting down.
ACCAGGTTTTGGATAGTCCCGTATACAAAGTAAACTCAGCTGAAAATTTTTAGAACCCAAAGAAGTTAAGAATATCTTTAACATTCGCGGACTTATGTTTCTAAGGGGAGAGGATATTACAACCTATAGTTTGTTGTTCTGCCGCATCGTCGATTGATACCTAAGTTTCCGGAAGAGGTACGACTTTACGAAAGGGTAATGAAGGTTTATGGTTGTCTATGGGAGTTATAGAGTGTGTGAAATTTAAACGGATCAAAGAAACTATTTCGACGAAATCGGGAAAATGTGCATTTTGACGGCAGAGTTGAAGGACCGTCAAAGTGCATTACAGAACGTCAAAGAGCAGGCTAGACCATAAAAATTCTCTGAGATTTTGAAGTCTCAGTTTCAAGTTGATTACATGTTTGACGGACTGTCAATCCGACCATCAATTTGCGGCAGTGGAGAAATTTTTCAGGTTTAAAATCGGGTTTAATGTTTTAAGAGATCATGTTTCCTCAAATCTGATCTTAAACACTCTGACAAACCCTCTTAATTATAGCATAACATCCTAAGATCAATTCTATGTCAAATCACGCAAGATTTACATGATAATCTCCGCTTGAATGTAACTTGGTGTTATCAAGGGGTTTGGATGCTTGAATGTAAGAATTCATCTTCCTTTACTTGATATTATGATTAATTGATAGTTTGGGATAACTTGTGAAAAGATTTTCGTAACCGAATTCCATAAACCTATGAAGTTATGATATGATTAATTATGGGCTGCTTTGTTGGAATTGGGAGTTGATATTGGTTAACAAATTGATTGTTTGTATTGTAAACCCAAGAGGTTATCTTTCGGAGAATCGTGAGGCCAAATTACATAAATACCTCTTTTGTTAAACAAGACTAAGAACCTTTTAAGTTAAGGTGATCGCTAGGATACCTAAGTGATGTTCCTTATTGAATATGGATTAGTTATTGATATTGACCCTTTGTTTGTTATATATAATCGGTTGTGAAGAGTATGAGAACTTATAGCACGACATATAGCTACGTGTATAAGGTATGTATGGCTATCCCTTTCATTCAAAGTATGAAATCCAAGGAGTTATCATTTTAAAAAAGAAATGCCAAAAACTTTGTCCTATTATATCTTGAAGTCTCTTGTCGAGAAGTATTCATTGATTATTCATATTCTTGAAATCCTCAATATTGGTTACTGGTCATACCATAAATCTTCTAAAGGAAGCTTTCTAAAATATAGTCATTGATTTGACCAAAGAGTCGTTCTAAGAGTATAAGTTTCAAAAAGGGCCAAAGAATCGTTGTTATTATAGTATGTTGTTCCCACCTTGATTTCATTGGTATTGACATGTTTTCATTGGCATTTATATCATGCATATAATTATGGTTATATAGACGATCGGTTTACATGTTCTACAATAAATACATCTATACTAGATCAAGTTGTACATTCCACAATATATACATATTGGATCGGGGTGCGTATTATGGAACACATACAGTAAGTCGTGTCTAGTAAAGTCTAGTTTATGGGTGTGTTGTGCACCACACTTATAAATAGAAGGCTACATGCCATTTAGGATGGTTACCTTTATTCTGGATCTAGATCATCCGAAAGAGTCGAGTCTTAAGTGTTCAAACTCCTAATTTGTACCTTGTTCATGCTTTCAGCTATGCCTACCACTAGACGACGGACGAATATTTCGAGAGTTGGTATTGATATGGGGGAGGGCACTAGTCTGGCTCCACCTACTAATGTAGATCAGTATGAGCCTCAGAATGACGCTGATTCTTAGGCTTTTGGAGCAGCAACACCACCACCTGAAGATCATAAGGGAGTTGACGTACCCCCAATTTCTCCCCAGGTTGCTCCCGATCAGAATTTAGATATGTGGAGTGTTGTACAATATTTGACTTGACTAGTGGCTTCTCAGGATCATCGTAAGACCCCTGGTTATTTCGATAAAGTAGTCAGCACGAGAGTTTGGGATTTCATCAACCTGGACCCTTCGGTATTCACAAGGACAGATCCAAATGTGAATCCATAGAGCATTCTGAACCTGATGCAGTGGACCTTACGGGTTATGCATGCCATCGATACTTAGTCGGTAGAGCTTGCCTCGTATAGATTGTAGGATGTTGTTGTGACATGGTACCAGACGTGGGAGCAGTCTAGGTGACCCTGTGTCACACCAATAGGATGGAAAGAGTTGTTTTAGGCATTCTTGCAGTAGTATTTACCTGTTGAGTTATGCTGAGCTAGGAAGTAGGGCAATATGAGTGTTCGGGAGTATAGTATGAAATTTAACTCCTTGGCTAGGTATGCTCCTACAGTTGTGGCTAATATGAGTGATCGAGTAGATTGATTTGTTGGTGGTTTGGGGCCACACTTTGAACCTGAAATTGATATCACTCGCATTCAGGCCTAGCATAGAATTTGGAGGATCATAAGAGGCTTCAACGGGTTGATCAAAAGCGGGATAGGGGTCCGCATAAGAGGGCCCGATCTGCAGGTGATACATGATACTTTAGAGGTGGGTTCAGACCACAGTTTTCTAGGCACCCATCTTATCTGGCAGCCAGTGCACCACCACAGTTCCAGGGCTAACGTCGTGCGAACCACTTATTCTAGTCAGATTTAGCATTCACAAATATTAGGCCCACATTATAGAGGAGAATCGAGTTAGATGAGTCATCCATTTCCTTATTGTGATTTGGTATTGTAGGGATCATTTTGGGCAATGCCTTAAGGGTTTAGATGTTTTCTATTCATAGGGGAATCCCGATCATATTATACGGTTTTTTCCGACTAGAGGTGGGGGAAGTATGGCGCAATCGACATGATCTGTAGCTTCTTCTTCTTCATATTTAGGCCCTCCTAGGAAAGGTACACAGACATCAGCTAGTAGAGGTAGAGGCATGGGTGGAACATCTAGCTCAAGCGTGATACACCCCGCAATTCTTTATGTGATCAAACATATAGTTTGTCGATTTGAGCCCTGGAAACCCGAGACCCTTCCCGAGGGTCACGTATGACTTATATGAGTATTATTAAGGTATATGGATGGTTGGACGTTAATTAGATTAAGGGAAGTACATCTTGGGAAAGTTCAACAAAAATTAGCACACACGCTAAGTAGTATGCCCCACGAAAGCTGATCCACTTCCCGGATCAAGAAATAGATCTAAGCACCAACTTTCCCACCACACTGCAACCATATGTGTTGGGTTCTACGGCCCCATATTATGGTATGCAGCCGCATATGGGAGGCGGTGGGTGACCCTATTTAAAGCCTTGAATGGTGGTCTTCTCATTTCATCCCCAATTCGACCTAAATATTTCCCAAACACTATAAAGCTCATACTTAGGGTTCTTAGGTCATTAAGGAACATTTGGTATACACAAATGGCCCTGCCACTTTAGGGTCCCTCTACCATTAAGCTTGAAGGCTACGATTCTTTTTTTGTAAATGCCCATCCCGATTATCCCTAAAATGGGATCTTTATCCTGACATTTATTATCTTCCAATATGAGGGATGACTCTGCTGAGTCTTGAATCTTAAAAATACCATCATTTTAATTCATTAATCGGACTTCTACTTGACTAACTGATACATTTCTCAAGTCAACGTCTTTCATTAGCGTCCATAATAGTTAAACCGCTCGCGGATATATGGGTGGTTGTACTGGCACAATCCTACCTTATCCAAATAGTATAGGATTATCGGTACATGAGATCTATTAAAATACTTAACCCCTTACTCCTTTCATAAAATTAGTTCCGTTTACCGAACGACGTGTAAGAAACTCTTATGGTTTGTTGTACCTCAATCATGAACACTCTATAGACATTGTCATCGAATTTGAAAAATGCGGATATTATTGCGGTTAACTCTCATTCATGGTCTGAAAGGAAGCCTTTTTCGTACTTACTCATTACTCATAATTATTAGCAACTTTCTTTCTTTACTTCATTTGACACTTGCTCATTCATTTGCTTACTTGTCATACTTTCATTCATTCTGAAATGTTCTGGTATACATACCTAATCTCAAACATTACTCATGATTCCAATCCTTTGTGTTAATATCTTGTAGATAATGAGTCGTTAACTTATTCCCTCATTGGGTACGTATAATATTCTGAATGATTTGATGTTACAAGACATTGTTCTACTATATCCAAGATGATCGATGTACTTAGACCAAAATATCTTTACTTTCCTTATGGATAAAACTTTCTGCCAATGGCACTTTGGGAAAAATATTTCCTTGTTCTCGTTAAGATATAAGCCATTTACATTATCTATCTGGTAGAACCTTGGGTTAATTCAAAATGCTCGTAAAAATCTATATTTTCCTGTCACCTCATCTTCGTTTTAATATCATTATCTTTTAACACATATCTTTAATACCTACCTTGTTTCTTAGGTTCATTGGCTCATTTTCAATACTTTATGTGCTTATATTGAGCTTAACTCATTGTTACTTCTGTTTACACATTTTCTAAGAGTCATGGCTCCATATGTTATGGAACCGATGCTACGTATATTTAGATCCAATCCGCAGTTTTGCCTCAATCGTCTTACCTTTACATCTCCTTTTGAGTTACCGGGGGGGGGGGGTCTTTTGTGTTAATGTACTCTTGATACTATCATCCTAAACATCACACGTCTGGCACCTCTAGATGAAGATTTCTTACTGTACCTTCTCTACTATTGGTCCTTACCCTATTCCAAATTAATCACACTTTTGTGAAATCTACATAACCATAATCTCATTCACCTCGATACTTTATCATACTATTTCCTTCACACTTATTGACTGTTTTCATATTTCTTTCAATCACCATTCAGTTTTCCTAAAGTTTCGATCATCGCTTTCCTCCAACAAGCAATTCTTATTTAACATATTTTTGGAATTATAACATGTTGCAGAAAGAGTCTGAAGGCCTTATCAATCCAATACCTATAGCATGCTTTATCTTAATAACATCAACACATGTAGCTCATAATGATAGGCGGTATGACTTCTTTATAAATGGATAGGAGGTTTATGTCACCTTTTATTACCATGGACAATCCAATCCTTATATGTGACTTGGGGTCACTATGCTAGGTACGTCACTTTGCATGGTTTTCATAAATGCATCTATGATCAATCTTCACACGATTCGAGTGCGGTAATCCATTCTTATTAATGATATACTGGGGTAATCCCCAGTCAATTCTAGGGAAGACATTACAATTTATGTCGTTCCTACATGACATATTCCCCCATTCTAATCGACGAAGCTCACTATGAAATAGATAGATTCTTATGGACTGCCAAAATTTCTAATGATGCTTTCTGCATCCCATGTTTACAACCTATCCTCATCTTACCATTTTTCTACAAAACATGGGCTTTGATACAACCGTCAGGGTAACATAATACCATATGTTTGGAATTTATCTAACTTTATTTTACATACTCTATCACCATATCAGGTGTGCGCTCCAATTCCATTCAATCTACTAATTACATGGTTCTAACTATCGTTTAGGCTTAAAGCTCCTTTTTGGACTTTTTCCTTTACATCCATAACTTATCCTTATTGGAATGTCTTATCCCGCAAGTGGTACCATAAACCAATCTCAAAAAGGGGGGCAACCAACTGAGTCAATACCTGCACCTCTCTCCTTACATCCTCATCAGACAGTGCCGGTGGTAGAACTGAGGGTACTCTGGTACTACTAGAGGTGAAGATACATGAAAGGGCGACTCACTCATATCTTTAGACGGATCTGTCTCAATAGAGGGCGTACTACTCGCATCCTTTCTTAACTTATCCTCAATCTCCCTGCTAGAAGAAGGCATCACTGTAATTGTAAATATAATAAGTGTTACAGAGAGAACTCGTACAACTCAGCTCTATCGCATGATTCTAGATCAAGAAGGAAGGTAACCATTATCCTAAATTTCCCATAGACTCTTGTCTAGAAGTGTGGTGCACAACACACTCATAACCTAGACTCTACTAGACACAGCTTGTAGTCTCCCTAGGACAGACCTTCTCTGATACCAAATTTGTCACACCCCCAAACTGGAGAGGCATAATCAGCATCTGAGCCTTACATAAAGAGCACCAACATACATGAAGTAACCATTTCTTTAATACAAATAGGCTATCAAGGCCATCGTTATAGACTGAAAGATATATGAAAGCAATAAACAACTAACGGTACCAACCTAACATATATATACGTAGATACAGGCTAACATGGCCACCATGATAGAATTTACATCAATTATAAGCTGACAAGGCCATACATAATATCTATACATATGACACATGTCCACAAGACTCTAAGTGTACATCATCATCATAAGGTCGGGATAAGGCCCTTCCATACCCATACCATGTACATAACATCATACTAATTTGAAAGTAGCAACTTTGGATTAAAAGGAGTGCACTAACCACAACTGAGTTGAGAACCTACTAGTCAGGTCATCAATTTGTCTATCTGAACCTCCGGGCTTAAAACATAGCATTACCCAACAAAAGGAACGTCAGTACGAAAGATGTATGGTAGTAAAAACATAAGTAAAAACCTAAATATAAGAGAGAGTCAAGAAGGATAAATCGATACTTATAACCTGCTACTATGGGCCATGATATTCAATACAATATATGCACATATATAACGGCTTCATAAATTATCAAGACGCTCTTTGGGGCCATATCATATTATAAACTTTAACTGCCCAAGTGATCATTTATAACTGCCCGACCAGTTGTAGCTCAGTGGTAAATTCATAGCTACCCGACTGGCCGTACTCGATGGTAAATAGAGATATATAACTGCCCAACCGATCATAGATCAGTGGTAAATAGAGATACATAACTGCCCAACCGACCGTAGCTCGATGGTAAGTAGACATACCATAGCCATGCGTATATAATGCCTTCATGAGAACCATATGCATGAGAGACATCGTATACTTCTTTGAACTTGTCGGAGTGATGTAAGGTCGTTATACCTTCAACTAACATTATGAATCTAACATATCAACATACCTTTCATTATGAGTCAATAAGACAAGTTATACATGAATCATTAAACTTCTTCAATAGAATGGAGGACATAGCAATTTCTAGCTTTCAAGAGTAAAGTCACTTTGGATGGACCTTCGTTTACGTCAGTTTACATACGGGTCATGCCAAAATAAGGAAAGAATAGCATTAACATACATTTTCCATTTACTTAACCACACAACATCAATTCAGCTCGTTAGTGTCACACCTCATAATTCTTCGTGCTATCGAATGTATAGTTAGTCAATTTGAGATCCGGCAACCCGAGACCCTTCCCGAGGGTGACATATCACTTATATGAGTATTATGAAGGTATATGGAAGGTTGGAAGTCAAGCGGATTAAGGAATGTACATCTCAGCAAAGTTCGACAAAAAATAGGCAATACGCTAAGCATTCCGCCCCATAGAAGCCAATTCGCTTCGCGGATCAGGCCACATATCTAAGCCCCAACTTTCTCAACACACTGCCACCATGTGCGGTTGGGATCCCAGCCGCATATGGTGGTATGAGGGGCAGACCCAGCCCCATATGGGAGGCAGTGGGTTACCCTATTTAAAGCCTTGGACGGTGGTCTTCTCATTTCATCCCCAATTCGATATATACATTTCCCAAACACTCTCAAGCTCCTACTTAGGGTTCTTAGGTAATTAAGGAACCATTCCATATCATATTGAAGGCAAATTCATTAGAACATCATGAAAAATGTTGGAAACCTTCATAGAAGCAAGATGGAGCAATGATCCTCTTGATGCTTGGAAAGAAGGTTATTGTGCAAGTCCTCTGTGTAGGTTTAAGCTAAGTTATTGATGTTCTTGATAGTGTTAAACTTCTCATAGCTTTGTTCATAATTATGGATAAAGTAAACTTGTGAGATTTGAGCTAAAACTTCATGAAAGAACTCTTATGAACCTTGGTTATTTCTTAAGTTAACTTGGAGATGATCATAACTTGAATTAAAGGATATGGTGTTATAAGTCATGAAGTATGTATAGTGATCTTGTAGTTTTTGGTGTTGTTGTTGTTATAGTTATGGTTGTTGTGTTGATATTGCTGTTGTATTTGAGAGGAGTATATGACATGGGTAAAAGCCATAACACACCATAACTAGCAATGTATGCATCCTAGGTGTTCATCAAATTATCCCAATGACTAAATTCTTAGTTTGTCGATCGTATCTTAATACAAAACCTCTATATTATGTAGTTAACCAATCTTAAAGTATTTAGGAGTTCGTGTTACATCTCTATTTAAGCTACGCCGGTATGTAAGGATATCCCGTTCTTTCAAAACATGAAATCTAAAGTATTAGTCATTTTAAAAGGAAACACAAAAAGATTCATTCTATTCGTATATCGTTTATCCCTTGTCAGGAGTTGTTTCTTCCTATTGTTGGACTCATAATAATTGATTGGTTGGTTGCTTGTCCACAATATCATAAGCCTCTAACAAAAGAGAAACCAAAAAGTTAATAGTAGAGTCGACCAAGAGTCATTCCAAAGTGAAGTCACAAGTTTGAAATTCCAAAGGGGCCAAAAGTGTCATGGTTATCATAATACGGTATCCACACCACTTAACCTATGCCTGTGTGTAGTTATATACACATACATATACATATTCTTTACACCATTGTTCTGTCCAACCGTTAGGAAGTTGTACATTATACACATTGTGACATGCTATAGTTGGTCGGGTAGGCACTAATATATGATCCATACATACACCTTAGAGTATACCTGAGGGTAGTGACAGATTACACCTCGGGTCATAATCCGAGGGAAGATTACAAATCACAGTTGTTTTATACAAAGTTCAGTACGGTTTTAGAGTTTCATTATTCGTCCTATGTGGTATGTAGATTATCAGAGTACCATATTTCTTTTATGCGTTACTTTACAACTTACATTTTCATATTGTTATTCATGATTTACATACCGGTACATTTTGTTTGAAATGACATCTCTTTTGCCGAGGGCACTGTGATGAAAAGAAGGTCATGAGCTTAAGTTTCCAACATGAGCCACGAGGTGATTTGCTAGGAGTGCCAAAGATTGCCAACCGCCCTATGGTGACATGCTTAATGTAGAGTGGAGTTGAAGATGAGACTTGAAGATCCAAGAAGGAAACATTTTTTTCGGCCTTTATGTAGGTCTTGGCCAAGACCACCTTTTAGTTTGTTTTAATTATTAGCTTAATTACTAGATCTCCTTGTATCTTAATTACTATGCCATGTAATATGATAAGATGAACAAGACGAGAACCATCTAGAAGGAGAAGCTTCCAAAGTTCCCCATGGAGGTAATTCATGAACTAGCTTGTTCAGACACTTATCTACATGGATGACACAAAATGGTGGCCTAGAGAACATGAAGAGTTGGGTCTTTTCCCTTCTCCCAAATCAGTAGAACCTCTCCCTCATTCCCATTCGGCCTAGATGCATTTTTATGTCTATATTGTTACCTATTCTAGAAGGTTTAGAACTAGTATAAATAGGGGATGTAGTTGATGAAAGGAAACATTGAAATTTTATGAAATATATTTGAGTTTTCTCAATCTTTGCTATGTTATTCAACTTTTGTGTTGTTATCTTAGTTGGTCCTTTTGTGATCCAAACGTTGGTCCTTTTTTGGTCAAACCCTCGGTCTTTTTGTGGTACAACCCTTGGTTCTTTTGTGGTCAAAACCCTAGGTGTAAGTCTAATTAGAACTTTTGTGATCTAACTATACTCAAGACAAGGTTCTATCCGATTACTTTGTCACAAAGACATTAGAAGGTCATCTTGGCCTACATCACCTTACCCGCACTCGAACTTGTCTATCAATTTCGTGCCCAATCATTGTCCAAATTTCCTAATCCCTTTCACCCCATTATACTACAACACTTCCCCAACCTACACCAAAAAGGTCATTAACAAATTCCTCATAAAAAAACCCGAACATCCAACCAACTACTCCAACGTCCTCACCGAGTTAAACCTTCGTTCGTTAATGTCCCAACTAGTTTCTGCCACCTTACCACTATACAACCACAAAATACCAACCACCAAAATAACCTACAACGTGTCTAGTTCATCCTCTCCAAATGTCTTAGCCCTAAACCACCTAAAGGCACCCTTACACCTCCCACAAACCTAAATTGTCCGGAAACTGTCCTATTCCACCAACCTCTATTTGACTCCTATATCTGTGTCTGTACAGCACCAAACCAACTCCGACCAACCTAACCATACAATCCCCTCCTTATATACATCAGTTTGGTATCAGAGCAAGTATTTCCCATCCCACGCCTTGACATTATGGCTAACATAAATGAAGAACTTCAGAGGATCATAAGTGATCTTTTTGCGGAACAAGCGCAAATCTTGAGAAGAGAGTTTGTGGAGCGTGCCGTGATTAATGATGCTGAGTCCGGGGAGGAGGTTACACAAAACAACCCGAGGCATGAAAGGGAAGATGTGCAAGACAGCCCGAGGCATGAAAAGGAAGATGATCGAAGTCTACGATTTGATCTTTCAACCTTTGAAGGAAATATGGACCCAAAAGAGTTTATTTAATGGTTAAGGGCCACTGAGAGGCTTTTTGAATACAAGAAATATGATGACCACAAGTGTTTTATGGTTGCTACATTGAAGTGGAAGGAATTCACTTCTGTGTGGTACGAAAACCTCAAAACAAGCCAGAGGAGGAATGGGAAAACAAAGATTGAATCTTGGAAAAAACTAAAGAAACATTTGATGAAGAAGTTCTTTCCAAGGGAGTATGAACAAGACCTATACCTCAAGCTCACCAATATTTGTCAAGGACTTCTTAAAGTTGAGGAATATGTTCGAGAGTTTGATAAAGTCACCATGCTTAGTGACTTAGAATAAAAGGAGGCTCAAAGGATTGCACGATACATTAGAGGCTTGAACGTGGCGATTCAAGAGAAGATCAAAGTTGCAACATACAACATATTTGAAGACGTATATCACTTAGCACTCAAGTTTGAAAAACAACAAAAGAAAGGTACCCCAAAATTCTATGTAAAGCCCACTAATGTTAAAGAAAAGGGTAGTGCCTCTTTCACTAACCCATTGTATAGATAAAGATAAAGGAAAGAAAGTAGAGGTTACAAAGGGGGTAGATAGAAGCAGAAAAAGGTGTTTTAAATGTCAAGGATTAGTACACTTTTAAAATGAATGTCCTAACTCTCGTGTAATGACTATCGAAGAGTATCAAGATTGTGGGGATTCCTTTGTTATTGAGGAACCCGAAGCCAAGGAGGTCCTAGAGGAAGATGTTGATCTTGCGGAAGAAGGTGAAAGTTTAGTACTCCGACGTGTGTTGAGTATTGAACTTGAATAACAGGAGGAGACACAAAGATAGCAACTATTTTACACTCGATGCAAGGTAAATGACAAGGTATGTAATATAATCATTGATAGAGGAAGTTGTACCAATGCAGCCTCCATGGAAATGGTGGATAAATTGAAGTTGCCTACCCGCAGCCATACTATACCGTATGCTCTCCAATGATTGAGCAAAGAAAAAAGGATTAAGGTAATGAAACAAGCTCTTCTTTATTTTCGGGTTGGTAAGTATGAAGATTAGAAATGGAGTGACATCCTACCTATAGATGCTTGTTATATTTTATTAGGTCGGCCATCGTAATTTAATAGGAAAGCACAACATGATGGAAAAAAGAATGTCTATTCTTTTCAAAAGGATGACAAGAAGTCCCGGTTGATACCATTGTCACCTAGTGAGGTGAAGAAAATGAAAATCCAAAATGCCAAGAACCGCAAGGAAAAGTATGAGGCCCTCTTGCTTAATGCATCGGAGATAGAAGATGAGTCGAAGAAGAGGAGTCATATATATGCATTGGTGAGAATAAGAAGAGTCGTGTGGGAGATACGGTTGAAGATGCAGACTTGAAGGAACTCTTAATGAAATTTGAAGATGTATTTCCGGATAATCTTTCGCCCGGGTTACCACCAATCTGAGATATTGAACATGCTATTGATTTTATTCCAGGAATTTAATTACCTAATCGTCCAACCTATAGATGCAATCCAGAAGAGGCTAAGGATGTACAAAGATAAGTGAAAGAATTACCACACAAAGTCTTTGTTCGAGAGAGCCTTAATCCCTATTCGGTACCCGTCTTGCTGGTGCCAAAGAAAGATCGAACATGGCGCATGTGTATTGATAGTCGAGCGGTCAATAACATCACTGTGAAGTACATGTTTCGTATGCTGAGAATGCATGATCTTTTTGATGAATTGAGTGGGGCCAAGTTGTTCTCAAAGATAGATTTGAGGAGTGGCTACCATAAAATGAGGATACGAGAGGAAGATGAATGAAAGACGACTTTCAAGACCAAGTATGGTTTTTACGAATGGTTTGTGATCCCAATTGGATTGCGTAATGCTCCAAGCTCTTTCATGAGGCTCATGCACGAGGTACTACGACCATTCATGGGTAAATTTGTTGTGGTTTACTTAGATGATACCTTAATTCATAGTCAAGATAGGGAATCTCACTTGTTGCATTTAGAATCTTTATTTGAGAAGTTAAGAGATGTAAAGTTGTATGGTAAATTAGAGAAGTGTGCTTTTATAATTACTAGTATCCCATTCTTAGGATACATAGTATCATCCGAGGGAATTCATATGGATCCATCCAAGGTGGAAACTATCTGGAGTTGGCCCAAGCCTATGAAGGTAAGTGTGGTAATAAGTTTCCATGATTTGGCTTCTTTTTATTGTCATTTCATTCGAGATTTTAGTACCATTGCTCCCCTATCACTAAACTAATGAAAAAGAGTAAGTTTAAATGGTCCCAAGGAGCACAAAGAGCTTTTGAAACCTAGAAGGGAAGGTTATGTGGAGCACTAATTCTAGCTATTCCGAACTTTGAGAAACGATTTAAAGTTGAATGTAATGCTAGTGGGGTTGGTGTTGGTGCCGTCTTGATTCAAGACAAACGACCCATTGCTTTATTTAGTGAAAAATTAGGAGGTGCTCGACTCAATTATTCTACTTGTGACAAGGAATTTTATATTGTGAGAACCTTGGTCCGATGGAAACATTATTTGAGGTCGAAACCTTTTGTCTTGTATTCTGACCATTTTGTTTGGCTACACCTAAGGAAGGACGTATTTCCCAACATGATAAAGAAAAAACTAATGTCGAGGGTGGATTGTCATTTTATGATATTGACCAGGTTCAGGGAAAGCACCTACAAGGTAGAACTTCTGGATGAATATGGAGGTATTATTTCAACGTTGAATGTTGGAGACTTATCACCATACATAGATGATTTGAATTTGAGGGGAAATCTGTTAAAGAAGGGGAGTATGATGAAAAAAGGTTGTGAACATAAGTTTCTAACATGAGCCGCTAGGTGACTTGCTAGGAATGCCAAAGATTGTCAACCATCTTATGGTGAAATGATTAATGTGGAGTGGAGTTGAAGACAAGACTTGAAGATCCAAGAAGGAAACTTTATTTTCCGGCCTTTATGTAGGTCTTGGCCGAGACCACCTTTTAGCTTTTTTTTAAATTCCAAGCTTAATTACTAGATCTCCTTATAGCTTAATTACTATGCCATGTTATAAGATAAGATGACCAAGCCGACAACCACCTAGAAGGAGAAACTTCCAACGTTCCCCAAAGAGGTAATTCATGAACTAGCTAGTTCATGCACTTATCTTCATCGATGACACAAAAGAGTGGCCTATAGAACATGAAGAGTTGAGTCTTTTTCCTTCTCCCAAATCGGCCGAACCTCTCCCTCATTCCCATTTGGCCTAGATGCATTTTTATGTCTATATTGTTACCTATTCTAGAAGGTTTAGAAGTAGTATAAATAGGGGATGTAGTTGATGAAAGGAAACATTGAAATTTTATGAAATATATTTGAGTTTTCTCAAACTTTGCTATGTTATTCAACTTTTGTGTTGTTATCTTAGTTGGTCCTTTTGTGATCCAAACGTTGGTCCTTTTTTGGTCAAACCCTCGGTCTTTTTGTGGTACAACCCTTGGTTATTTTGTGGTCAAAACCCTAGGTGTAAGTCTAATTAGAACTTTTGTGATCTAACTATACTCAAGACAAGGTTCTATCCGATTACTTTGTCACAAAGACATTAGAAGGTCATCTCGGCCTACATCACCTTACCCGCACTCGAACTTGTCTATCAATTTCGTGCCCAATCATTGTCCAAATTTCCTAATCCCTTTCACCCCATTACACTACAATACTTTGCCAACCTACACCAAAAAGGTCGTTAACCAACTCCTCCCAAAAACACCCGAGAACCCAACCAACTACTCCACCATCCTCACCGGGTTCAACCTTTGTACCTTACTGTCCCGATCAGTTTCCGCCACCTTACCACCATACAACTACCAAATACCAACCCCCAACATAACCTACAACATGTATAGTTCATCCTCCAAAGGCCTTAGCTCCAAACCACCTAAGGGCACCTGTACACCTCTCACAAACATAAACTATCCGGAAACCGTCTTATTCCACCAACCTCTATTTGACTCCCATATTGTGTCTGTCCAACCCCAAACCAACTCTGGCCAACCTAACCATACAATCCCCTTCTCATACACATCATACTGTGTGTTCCTGCCAGGGGCCCTGTTAGGCCACTATAGTAGAAATTGTCAAGTTCAGCCATTAGAGAGTTATATTTTTCCTTCCCAAAGCTTCTGGTCAGATGTTGAGTATGATTTTTATAGAGATGTACATAGGGGGTAGGTCCGAGCCCTGTCCCGCCCATATGACAGTACTGGTACTCGTAAAGGCTCATAGACTTGTCTAGTATGTATAGTTTTTAGTGTATGGCCTTGTCAGCCTGACTATATTTTGTTGACATGTGTTATGGCCTACTCGTCCCTGCTTATGTATATATATATGTCATGTTAATCCCCTATCGTTATCCTCCCAGGTTGAGTTTTATCCTTATTATTTAGAGTATGGCCTTATTAACCCTTTTATGATGTCATTATTCATGTTATGTTCAAGTATGGCCTAGTCGGTCAGAATTTCTATTCGTACAGGGGCCTGGTTATCTGAGTGGAATGCTCTGGAAAGTACGGCATCGGGTGTCGGTTAGACACCCCTAGTTTGGAATTTGAAAAACATGGTATCAGAGTAGGTCAGTCTTAGGGAGTCTATGAGCTGTGTCTAGTAGAATATTATTTATTGGTGTCTTATCCACCATACTTATAAATAAGAGACTGCCGGGCGTATAGGGATGGTTGATGTTCTCTCACTTCATAGATCATTCTATAGAGATGAGTTATATGATTTTGAGTCTAATTCATGCTCTAATCCTTTTTTCAGTCATGACATTTACTATGAGAGCTACCTCTAATCATCGAGCCGATGTTGATAGTGGTGAAGGTGCTAGTAATGCCCCTCCCGGCCAACTTAATAGAGTTGAATCTTAGAGAGTCGCACTCCCACGTATCATTTGTTCCACCCCCACATGAGGAGGTTAGAGGAGGTGCAGTGCCTCGAGCTCCTAAGGACACAGTACCTCCAATTTCACAAAATTCGGTTCCTCCGCCCGAGTCTTCAGATCAAGGTGCGGAAAATAGTGTGCAATTATTGGAACAAATAGTCATTTCACAACAGTGGCAAATATTGGGTTTCTTAGGCTTTAGGTCTTTTAATGGTGTACGGAGCTCCAGGACCCGAGAGTTCCTAGCATTGATCCGCCCAGTGTCTACCAGTACTTATCTAGGTGCAGACCCATAGGATTTCATCGACCAGATGCTAAGGGTATTGAGAATTATGTATGCTTTGGATACGGAGTTAGTTGAGTTGGCCAATTTTAGATTGCGAGATGTGGCTATTTTGTGGTTATTTTGTGGTACGAAGCATGGGAAAGGACCCGAGGCCCAGATGCACCTCCCACGGTATGGGAAGAGTTTGTAGATGCTTTTCTTGATCATTATTTCCCCTTAGAGGTATGAGAGGCTATAGTTGAGCGCTTCTTAAACCTCAAGTAGAGGTGCAAGAGCATTTGGGATTACAGTCTGTAGTTTGATTCTCTGGCTAGGTATGCCTCAAGTTTATCGATTCATCATAGGTTTGGATCCGCATCTTATTGGTGAGTGTACAACAACCTCCCTGAATAAGGCCATAGATATTGCCATGATAAAGGACTATGCTCATAGTGTCAAGGACTGTAAGCGTCATCTCTAAGAGGATAGAGATACAGAGAGGGAGTTGACTATAAGGGACAGATCAATGGGGTCTTTTGGGGAAGCATGAAGTAATTAGAGATAACAGTTTTCTAGGCATCTACCTCAGTTTGCCAATAGTGTTCCTTCTCAGTTCCAGGAGCCTAGATATGATAGGGGTACTCTGTCTGGGCCTGGGCCGAGTTTGAGAGCTTTGGGTTTTCATAAGCAATGAGTTTGGGCCTAATAAGACCACCATTGACGCCTTGTGGCTAGTATGGTAATACATATCCGGTAAGGTGTCGTCAGGGTGCCAATAGGTGTTATAAATGTGGTAATCCTAGCCATTAAATGTGCTAATGTCTAAGTAGAGGTAGAGGTAATGCATTTCAACCGACAGAATCGACAACAACATCTTCACTGAGTGTACATCGGTATAGTGGTAGACCACAGTCCCCAGCAAGTAAAGGCAGAGGCCAAGGATGATTCTCTAGTTCAGGCAATACTCAAAACCACATCTATGCCTTATCAGGTCTCCAGGATTTGGATTCATCTTCGGATGTTGTTATAGGTCTATTAGTCATTTTCAGCTATGATGTTTATGCATTGATAGATTCAGGCTCTTATTTCTCCTATGTTACACCCTTTATTGCTAGCATGTTTGGGTTTGAAATAGAATTATCATCTAAGCCGTATGAAGTGGCTACCCCAGTTGGTGAGACGATTGTAGCACGGTGAATTTATAGAAATTTTACCATGAATTTTTGTAATCATCCTACTTTGGATGATTTAGCCGAGTTACCTATGGTTAAGTTTGATGTTATTATGGGCGTGGAATGGTTGGCTTCCTATTATGCGAATGTTGATTGTCAAACAAAGAATTTTAAATTTAGTTTTCCAGGCGAGTCGACCCTTGGATGGAAACGCAACTCAGCTACTCCTAAAGGTATGTTTATTTCCTACCTGAAGGCAAGAACTATGATTTACATGGGTTATATTTATCATTTGGTTTGGTTCAGGGATGCAGTTACAGAGCTCCGACCCTCCAGTATGTCCTTGTAGTTAATGAGTTTCCCATTCTGTTTTCGAATGAGCTTACGGGCATCCTTCAAGAGTGGGAGATTGAGTTTACTATTAACGTACTTCCAGATATGCAACTGATATCTATCCCTCCTTACCGAATAGATCTTGCCGAGCTAAGGGAATTGAAGGATCAATTGAGGGATCTATTGGAAAAAGGCTTTATCGGGCCTAACACTTCGCCATAGGGCGCGTCTGTATTGTTTGTTCGTAAGAATAAGTATCCACTTTCGAGGATCGATGATTTATTTGATGAGTTACAAGGTGCCAAGTATTTCTCGAATATTGACTTGATATCGGGATACCACCAGCTAAGGGTAAAGGAGAAATATATCTCAAGGATAGCCTTTAGAATGAGGTATGACCATTTTGAGTTTTAGGTGATGTCTTTTAGACTCACTAATAGCGGCCTTCATAGATTTAATGAATCGAGTCTGAAAGCCATTCTTGGATATCTTCATAATAGTATTTATTGACCAAGCTCACTCACAAGGCAGCCAAGTTTCAGTGGTCAGACGCATGTGAGCACAGTTTCCAGGAATTAAATAACATATTGACATCTACACCTGTGTTGGCTCTTCCTAAAGGAACCAATGGGTATGTGGTTTATTGTGATGCATCTAAAATTGTCCTAGGATATGTTCTTACTAACATCTATCACCGATTCGTCAAGGGATTCTCTTCTATTTCTTCTCATCTGACGTGTTTGACTCAGAAGGAAGTGCCATTTCAATGGTCCGACTAGTGTGAGGAAAGCTTTCAAAAGCTCAGGACTCTTTTGACCACAACTCCAATTTTATCCCTTCCGGTGGAGTAGAAGGACTTTATTGTGTATTGTGATAATTCTAGGATTGGGTTGGGCTATGTGTTAATGTAGGAGGGTAAAGTTATTGCTTATGCATCAAGGCAGTTGAAGGTCTTGAGAAGAATTACCATGTTCAGGATTTGGAGTTAGCTTGCCTTAAAGATTTGGAGGAATTATTTGTATGGTGTTTATTGTGAGGTGTATACTGACCACCGTTATCTTCATCACGTGTTTAATCATAGGGATTTGAACTCTAGGCAGCGCCGGTGGATGGAGTTATGGAAAGATTATGACATGACCATTGTATACCATCCAGGCAAGGCTAATGTGGTGGCGGATGCCTTGAGCCGAAAGGAAGTCAGCATGGGGAGTATAGCTTGTTTGGTTGCTTCTGAGCATCTTTTGGCATTGTAGGTCCAGTCTCTAGCCAACATTTTTCACGAGGCTTGATATTTTGAATCTGGGTAGGATTCTGGCTTGTGTGGAGACAGGTCATCTCTTTTGGATCAGATCCGTACTCACCAGTATGAGGATGTGAAGTTGTGTAAAATGCAAGATATGGTGATGAGTGGTGAGGCCAAGGAGGACATGATTTATGGTGAGAGGGTGTTGAGGATTAAAGGTAGAGTGTGTGTGCCTTGTGTGGGAGATTTGACCAAATTGATTATAGAGGATGCCCATTCCCAAGTGGAAGTGGGTAAGGATTGCCAGGGATTTCGTTGTTGGGTTGCCTAAGACTTTGGTCAAGTTTGATGCAATTTGGGCCATTGTTGATAGACTAACCAAGTCCGCGCATTTCATTCATGTCCTTACAACCTATAATGCAGAAAAGTTGGCCAAGATCTACATTCGAGAGATTGTTCTTCTTCACGGGGTTCCTATTTCTATCATCTCGGATCGGGGTATTCAGATTATTTTGCATTTCAGGTGGACTTTGCAGATAGAGTTAGGTACTCGCTTGGATCTCAGTACATCGTTTCACCCTTAGACTGACGGATTGTCCGAGTAGACTTTTCAGTTATTAGAGGACATGTTACGAACCTGCATGATTGAATTTTTTTGTTATTGGGACCAATTCTTATCTTTGGCAGAGTTTGCGTACAATAACAAATATCACTACAGTATTAATATGGCACCGTTTGAGACCTTGTATGGTAGGAGATGTCGAACTCCCATTGGTTGGTTTGATGCTTTCGAGGTCTGTCCTTAGGGTACTGATTTGTTTAGGGATTCATTAGAGAGGGTTAAAGTGATCCAGAACATGCTCCTGGCAGCACAGAACAGGTAGAAGGAGTATACGGACCGGAAGGTCAGAGACTTAGAGTTTATGGTTGGTGACAAGGTTCTTCTAAAGGTCTCACCCATTAAGGATGTGATGAGATTCAGCAAGAGAAGAAAGTTAAGTCTGAGGTATATCGAACCATCTGAGGTTCCTCAGAGAGTTGGAGAGGTGGAATATGTGTTTGCTCTAGCACCAGGTCTGTCAGGTGTTCATCCAGTTTTCAATGTTTCTATTATGAAGAAATATCATGCCGATGGCTCTTATATCATTCATTGGGACTCCGTATTTCTTGATCAGAATTTGGAGTTCGAAGAGGATTCTGTGCTATTTTAGCTAGGCAGTTGAGGATGTTGATATCAAAGGAAATAACTTCTAATGTAAATCAGCCCGCGAACTTAAACTCTCAACCAGGGACGAGAAGTGATTTACTAAGGGTGCCAACAATGACATGTCATTCTACACTTATATGCCTAACATGGCATGGAAAATGGAATGGAGTTGGAGTTGTGACATGAAGATTAAAAAGTCTTGTATTTTCGTCCTTCTTGTTTGGTCTTGGCCGAGACCATGTATATTATTTTAGCTTATCTTTATTTACTAGCTTAGGTATTATCTTAAGACATAGTATGCTATGTAATAACTACATTAGGACACAATTAATAAGTTGTGAAGATGACTAGGCCGAGAGTACAAATTGGCAAGGACAAAGGACATCTAGAAGATGTGGAATTCAATGAGAGACTTTATGAACTAACAAGTTCATGAAGTTAGCTATATTTAAGACTTCAGGTTGTCCAAGGGGAGAGAAGTTGGTCGAAATGATCATTAAAACAAATACAAAGAATAGAAGCTTCCAACACATTTCAAGAAGATGAGGTTGTTGGAAGAATTTATGAGCTAACAATGGGAGACCTCAATATAGGCCTAGAGAAGAAGAAGAGGTGGTCGAACTCCCTTGGTCACCAAGTCAATCCAAATGCGTCCACACTAGGTGTTAGTTTGTGTCTTTTCATTTGCTTCTAGAATAGTCTCTTTTGTACTATAAATAGAGTCCTTAGGCCATTATAAAACTTGAGTAATTAACTCACAAAGCTAAGTCTTTCAACCCGGGGTTGTTATTCTTAGTTGGTTCTCCGGGAGGACCTTTGGTTCTTGTGTGAGCCAAACCCCTTAGTGTGAGTTGAAGCTAAGACTGTATGACTTAGTTAAGCCCAAGCTAAGGTTTCCATTTGATGTATGTTTGGTTGAGAATTTGTGACTTAACTAAACCCAAACTTAAGGAACCCCCTCGGCGTAGGTAGACGTTGGAACTTGTGTGATCCAACCAAACTCAAACCAAGGGTCTATCATAAGGTTTTCCCCCCACCCTCACTTGTCTTGTTCATGAGCATTTAACTTAGCAATCTTGGACTAGACCTTGTTAAATTGGTCACCCCGTATTGGTCTCGACTTGGGCATTAAAACCCCCTTGTCATTATCAAAGCCATATTGATCGTGTCCTTATCGACCGTCCAACACTTGGTTTGTCCTCAGGTTTGTACTTTGCATCCCGTGTGCATTATTTCTCCAAAACCACTTCGTTATTTCCACCACCACATCACAATACCGTACAAACATCCACCCCAAAGGAAAACCCCCAAAACCATCACCAACTGCATGTCCAAACCTGACAACAACAAATTGTCCACATAACACACTTACCGGAACCTCACTATTTCAGGTTCTATTCCGTGGCCTTTTCAACATATACTCACTGAACCCCGACCACCACAATAACCCTAAACACACCCTCAATGACCCCACAAAGCATCTAAGATCGACTCCTCACCAAACTATCCGAAACAATCCCAAAACACCACCTACCCGGCAGTAAGCCTAACCCGAGAACTCCTATTTCACATCCATTGTCGTGTCAACTAGCCCCCTACCAAACTCAGCCCCACTTACCCTCACTCACCCCTCCGTACATACATTAGATTGGTATCAGAGCAAGGCGCTCCCATCCCACACCTTGACGATGTCCATCACAAAATGTCACTTACTAACCAAAAATAACTTTAGAAACTCGTTTGTGACAATTTTGAGAAACATGCACAAGTTTTAAAGAAAGAACTTACGGGACATACCTTAAGTAAAAATATCAAGTCAAGGGTTGTACAAAATAACCCAAGACAAGAAAGGGAAGAAAGTCAAGCCTTATGATTTGATCTTCCTACGTTTGAAAATAACGTGGACCCGATAGAGTTTCTTGAATGGCTAAGGGCCATTGATAGACTTTTTGAGTCCAACCATTACGACGATCATAAGTGCTTTAAGGTGGCTACACGGGAATTGAAATCTTCTACATCCGTGTGGGACGAAAATTTAAAAACAAGTCGAAAGAGACACGGCAAGACAAAAATTGACTCTTGGGAAAATTTAATGAAGCATTTGAAGAGGAAATTATTGCCAAGGGAGTAGAACAAAGTCTACACTTCAAGCTCCCCACACGTCACCATGAAAAGGTTGAAGTGATGTCATGCCGCACCTTAGAGGCATGGTTGAGAAAAATAGATAGTACCTTTTTTGCTAACCCCTTGTATCATCACGAAATTGAATATCAAAAGGTAAAAGAGGGTAATACTTCTTTTACTAATACATGTATGATAAAGGAGTTGTAGAGGTCACAATGGGAATATACAAAAAGAGAAAAGGGCGTTTCCAATGTCGAGAATCGGGACACTTTGCCAAAGAATGTCCTAACCCCCGATTAGTGACAAATGAAGATGGTGGGAACTCCTTTGAGGAACCCGATGCCAAGGAAAGTTCGATACCCCCTTACTTGATGCACAAAAGATAGAGAAGGAATTTAAGAAGGGGAGTGCTATAGTTGCCAACATGAAGGAACTTCCGAATGATCTTGCAACCGGGTCATCACCGATGGAAAGTAGTGAGAACTCTCTTGGTTTATTTCAAAGAAGTTCATTATCCAACCCTCAAGCATATGCACACAATCGGCCAATGAGATGATCTTGATGGAGTCAAAAAAAGATGAAACTTGGCCTACGTGTGATGAAGGCCGAGAGAATGACAAATTCCTCATAGGGAAAAAACTTCCTATGTCGAGGTTGAAAGGCCTTTTTGATGAATTAAGTAGAGCCAAATTGTTCGTCAAGATATAATTGAATAGTGGCTACCATCAAGTGGAAATCCAAAGAGAAGGCGAATGGAAGACGGCCTTGAAGGTCAACTATGGTTTGATGTTATTTGGATTGTGCAACTTTCTAAGTCCCCTAGTGATTACCATATATAAGGTGCTACAACCATCTATGGGTTGCACCACATCATCCGAGGGCGTGGGTGACAATTCAACCACGATGAAATCTTTCCAAATATGGTCCGATTCTCCGAGGGCCATTGCGGTAAATAGTGTCTTTGGTTCGGCTTCTTTCATTCATCATGTCATGCAAAATGATTGTACCCTTTCTGCCCCTATCAAGTGGTTCCAAGGAGAAACAAAGGGTTTTGAAGCGTTGAAGGAAAGGATGTGTGAAACCCTTGTTCCAATTATATCAAACCGTGATAAGTCATTGAAACGTGAAACTAATGAGGGCTCCATATTTTTCTGTAGTACAAAATTTAATGGTGCACATCACCATTATTCTATCTATGGCAAGACATTAAGTCTTATGGGATTCATAGCACTATGCGAACATCATTGTTTAAAACTGCTTGTCGTGCTTGTGTTCCAGGTCAATAAAGACTACAAACTAGTACTGCTAACAAGAAGCTAACAAAGCGAAGCTGCTAAAGAAGAGCTTGTTCCGGTTCCGGATACGAGAATAAGAAGAACGGAAGTACAAGAGGACAAGAAGGAGAAGAGGCGAGTACAGTTTCACTTGCTTGGTAACCTCTTTCCCGGTTAGAGATAAGAAAGAATCCAAAGCTTGCAAGGATGTTAGGCTTCGAACGCTGTTAGGACAGATAAATTGGAAAGCTAGGACGAAATAGCCTACTTTGAATACAGAATCAATTACCAGACGGACTGGCTGGCCCACTTGTACGTAATAGAATAGAAATCAAGGCAAATTCCCCTGATGGGAGTGAACATAGGGATTCCCCGATGAACGAATGCAATACATGGAAGGCTTACGGATCATTCGATAACACTTCTTCCTATTTCTTTCTCAATGATATCCGATGATTAAGACAATTCCCGTGAAACTCTTTCATTTCATAGAAGTGAATTCGGATCTTTATTTGGCAAATTTCGAAGGAGGCGCCTACAAGATGAAACATCTGACCTTATTTATGGGTGGAAATATTAAATCATAACTTTTGTTGAAGGCTTATTGTCACATCTAGATGGCGTGAATTTGAGGGCAAATTTTTTCAAAGAAAGGGAGAATGATGTAAATCAGCCCACGAACTTAAACTCTCAACCAGGGACGAGAAGTGATTTACTCAGGGTTCCAATAATGGCACGTCATTCTACACTTATAATCCTAACATGCCATGTAAAATGGAATGGAGTTGGAGTTGTGACATGAATATTTAAAAAGTCTTGTATTTTCGGCCTTCTTGATTGGTCCTGGCCGAGACTATGTATATTCTTTTAGCTTATCCTTATTTACTAGCTTAGCTATTAGCTTAGGACATAGTATGATATGTAATATCTACATTAGGGAATAATTAATAAGTCATGAAGATGACTAGGACAATAGTACAAAGTGGCAAAGACAAAGGACATTTAGAAGATGGGGAATTCAAGGAGAGAATTTATGAACTAACATTTTCATGAAGTTAGCTATATTGAAGACATAAAGTCATCGAAGGGGTTAGGAGTTGGTCGAAATGATCATCAAAACTAATACCAAGAATAGAAGCTTGCAACATATTTCAAGAAGATGAGGTTGTTGGAAGAATTTATGAGCTAACAAATTCATGAATATGGTTACATGGGAGACCTTAATCTCGGCCTAGAGAAGAGGAAGAGGTGGTCGAACTCCCTTGGTCCCCAAGCCATTCCAAATGCGTCCACACAAGGTGTTAGTTTGTGTCTTTTCATTTTCTTTCTAGAATAGTCTCTTTTGTACTATAAATAGAGGCCTTAGGCCATTGTAAATGGCATAGTTTGATGATATATAAAAGTTGAGTGTTTACTCGCAAAGATAAGTATTTCAACCGAGGGTTGTTATTATTAGTTGGTTCTTCGGGAGGACCTTTGTTTCTTGGGTGAGCCAAACCCCTTAGTGTAAGTTAAAGCTAAGACTGTGTGACCTAGTCAAACCCAAGCTAAGGTTTCCATTTGGTGTAAGTTTGGTTGAGAATTTGTGACTTAACAAAACCCAAACTTAAGGAACCCCCTCGGCGTAGGTAGACGTTGGAACTTGTGTGATCCAACCAAACCCAAACCAAGGTTCTATCATAAGGTTTTCTGACCACCCTCACTTAGCTTGTTCACGAGCATTTCACTTAGCAATCTCGAACTAGACCTTGTTAAATTAGTCACCCCATCTTGGTGTCGACTTGGGCATTAAAACCCCCTTGTTATTATCCAGGACATATCGATTGTCCTTATCCAACGTCCAACACTTGGTGTGTCCTTAGATTTGTACTTTGCATCCCGTGTACATTCCTTATACCAAACCACTTCGTTCTTTCCACTACCACATCCCACAGTACCTTACAAACATCCACCCCAAAGGCCAACCCCAAAAACTATCCCCAACTGCCCATCTAAATATGACAACAACAAATTGTCTGCATAATACTCTTTACCGGAACCTCACTGTTTCAGGTTCTATTCTGTGGCCTTGCCGCCATCTAATCGTTGAACCCCAACCACAACAATAACCATCAACACACCCTCAATGACTCCACAAAGCATCTAAGCCCGACTCTTCACCAAACTACCAGAAAAAGTCCCAAAACACCACCTACCCAGCAGTAACACCTAACACGAGAACTACTATTTCACATTCATTGTCGCGTCAACTAGTTCCCTGTCGAACTCAGCCCCACTTACCCTCACTAACCCTTTTGTACATACATAAACTTCTATAATGGTTCAATGGAGGCATCATCTTGTCGAGAAGGTCACTTAGGATATTGATTCTGATATGTAGACCAGATATCCTAGCTTGTTCACTACTTGCGGTACATTTCCTCTATTTGTTTTTCTCTGTCTGAGGATGAATGTTGTTTAATTGGTATTTGATGTAATGACCCATCTGGTCATTTTTAGCTAAAGACCCTTATTTGCTTATTTTACCTTTCCCTTAGACTCTATGCGGGGTTTGTGATGTGCGGGGATGGGTGGCACAGATTCTAAGGTCTATTTATATGAGTTTCGAATGAAAAACCAAAATTAGAGACTTAGAGTTGGTTAGTTTGACTCGAAGTTGACTTTTGGCTAAATTAGTTTGTTTTTGGATTTCATCACTTCCGGTAGTTTCGAAATGTTATTTATGACTTAGTCGAGTCATTTGTACGCTTCCCAAGGCAATCAAATGTATTTTGTTTCCTTATTTGTAATGTTTGGATATTTGGTTTTCCTGGATGATTCTTTAGAAAATTACCCGTTATCTTGATTAAATGTGAATTATGAGGGAATGAGCAAGTTCATAGCACTGTTTATCGTAGATGAGCATGTCTTGTTTGTGTTCGAGGGGGTCTTGGGGGTTTGATGGAAGTTTGGGTTGTTATAACATTTCTCATGTCTGGTGTCTTCCTGGGCGACACTGGTTCTAACTCTAACATGTCTGCCTTGGAGAGAGATTGGCTCGCTGAAAAGGGAGTTGGGAAAGTGTGGATTTCCACCTTGGCAGAGGGTCTGTTCGCAGGGGCGAGTCCGCTACTGCGGAGTCGTAGAACTATACAGGATTTTGAGAATTATTGGTCAAATGGCTTATGAACTTGAATTGCCACAAGATTTGACTGATGTACATCCAGTGTTTCATGTATTCATGTTGAGGAAGTATGTGGGAGACTCGTCGTTAGTTTTACCTACCGAATCCTTCACGGTTAAGAATGTCTTAATCTATGAAGAGATCCCTATGGCTATTCTAGATCGCCTGATTCGAAAGTTGAGGACTAAAGAAGTTGCCTCAGTGAATGTGTTGTGGAGAACTCAGAAATTTAAGGAGGCTACATAGGAAGACGAAGAAGAAATGAATCCCAGATATCCGCACTTATTCAAGGAGCAAGAAGAAAATGAATAAAGTAAATATCTTCAGTATTCATGTCATGTCCCTTGCGTATCCATGTCTCATGTTTCATGTTCATGTATTCAGTCCTCATGTTTATGATTCCATGCAATCATGTCAGTTCAGTACCCATGTTTCATGTCATGTTTCTTCATGATCATGTACTTATTCCATGTCTAGTCTTATTCTTAACCATTACACATCATCGAAGATAAATGACCCAAAGGGGGAGATATTGTAACACCTCTTATATCCAAATTAAGCCTTGCTCATAATTAAGTAGTGTAGGAAACCAAGATGGAGTGTTAAAGTTGAAAAAACAGTTTCAGTTCTGCAGACCAGAATCTACGCCCAGTTTATACGTACAGTAAAAGTTCTATGAACCGTCGATTTGAACAGTACAATTTGTTTTTTGAAATTCACAGACCACTGTAATTTCTATAGACCATATAAATTTATATAGCCCGTCATTTTCGACAGTAACATTTTTCTCAAACTTTGGTAATAACTGGAATTCGCAGGTTCAGTCACGACGACTTTATACGGACCGTACAATATTGTGTGGGCCGTACTTTTCATTGGATAGATTGTATGGATCGAACAATCCAACCGTAAAAACCCCGATGAACTGAACAATATATATTGCGAACTTAGTTCTAAAAATCAGTTTTCATAATTTCCAAGCCCTACGATGAAGGTTCTCTTCATCAAACATTCTCCTACATCAAGGTAAGCCTATTTCAAGTATTCTAAGTGGATTCTAACGTATACACATGAATTCCTAAGTAAAATCCATTGTTCTTAACCTAGGGGTTTCAAGATAAACCCATCTCAAGGTTCCAAGGTTCAAAATTTGGGTTTCTACTCCAAAGTTCTGATTTTACGACAAGACTAGGAGCGAACAAGGTATGTAGTGCTTCTATCCACGTTTGGAAATATCCATATTCTTCCCCACATTATGTTCATCTATGAAACCATGAAATTCCATAACATAGGGTTTTATTTCATTATGATGATAGCCCTAATATAACATGTAATATTATGTCACCTCTCTATTACAATCCGTTAATTGTATGCATGATTGGTCATTATGATGGTCATGAACCTGTCCGAAATCCATGAACACATGCTTTGAATTCTATGAGTTCTTAAGTACAAGTTATTATTATTATTACTCAGTTTCCATGAAACCGTACATGCTTTTCAAGATTTATACAAGTTATATGATATAACTATTCACATGTTAATTATAATTGCAAACCATGTTTTACAAGTTACTTTCATGAGATTCATGGGCTTACAAGCCGACTATTTTCAAGTACATATGTTTGGGAGTTGCATAGATTACCGACAAGGCTCCAGTATCCTGAAACTACGTATGCCAAGGTAGGATAAGGGTCGCTCTGCCCAAAGGATAATACCTTCATATTGTTGATTGGATATTTTCGCGTCATATTCATGTCTCATACCCCGGCAAGGTATGTGAGCACTCTGTTGGTTGGGCCTGGTACCAGACTTCACGTACCCAGGTGGTGTTTTCATGTTGCCGGTTACACTACTGCTCTCCCTACAGATATGCAGCTATACAATTTTACAATATTTTATATATGTTGCTTTAGTCATGTCAAATCATGTTCATGTTCATGATCTTATTATATCATGTGCCTGCTTAGTCTTTCAATTTCTTTACATACAGTACAATTCAGATGTACTAACGTCCCTTTGCATGGATCTTGCGCTTCACAGTGCAGGTACTGAGTTTTAGGATGATGGATCTACCAGTTAGGATTGCTCGGTATTAGCTATTTGGTTAGTACCATTTCACTGGGGGTGTCATTTGGTTATTTCTTTTCATAATTAGCTATTATGGTTTTTCATAATTTTAGAAGTTTCATTGACTAGACTAGTACGTATGCGTGTCAGCATTATCTTTTGGACTTATCATGTTACTCAGTTATTTCTGCTATTATATTTCACACTACATTTTTAGTATATGTTTTACATGTTTTAAAATATTTACTAGTACATGTTTTAATGCCCATGATAACTAACAAGCCATGTATTTCGCTCAGTCACATGCATTCAGGCATGGAGTGTCATGTTTCATCCAGGCCATGGTTTGGGGTGTTACAAGAGACACCATCTGTAATTTGAAAGGCTGCCTTAACCGGTCGACCATGCTGCTACTGCTGATATCTACCATGATGGTCATAACCATGAGAAGTAAAACTGTTGCACTGTCTATGTCACCTCTCCATCTTATCAGGCTCATATCTGGGCATCTTGCCCATCACAGACTCCACCATCCTCGCATGCTTGGCTACTGTCTCAAATGAAGCCCATAGGCCACTATCTGCAGCATAGTCAACTAAAGTGGAATACTTAAAACTCTAACAAATCATCTCAGCCTCTGTAGTTAGCAGCGGTGTTGTATAGAACGATAAGGCATGAAAGCGAGTCTCATACTGTGCAACGGTAGAAACTCTCTACTCAGTCTTCTGGAACTCATCACGCTTGATCAGACGCAAGCTCAAAGGCACATACTTCTCCAAGAAAACTCGATAGAACCTAACTTAAGTCAATTGAGGCGACCCTACTGGTACGTAATCAACATACGTTCTCCACCACTATTTTACATCTCCCAAAAGCTGAAGGGACACAAAACTAACTCTGTGTGATTCGACAATACCCAGAGTATGCAACCTCTCATGGCTTGATCATAATAAACTCATATGCATCCTTATCGGTACGACCATAAAATACTGGAGTATTTATGTTTGAAAAGTTCTCCCAAATCTATCGCTCATCGTGGGTCATAGTATTCCCTAAAATCGGTTGGGGACCAAACTCTAGAGAAGGAACCTAGAAAACCACCCAGAGTAGTCGGATGTATGCCTGCTTGGACATAACCATCAAGAACACTCAACAATATGACCAACGCTAGAATCGGAGTAGCGATAAACTCAAGTTGATCTTAGGCTGACCCCATATCCTTCTCAAGAAATTCATCATGAGCCTTAATATACGACTCAGGGGACTCTGATCTAACACGAGCCTGACCAACTCTTTGTTTCCCTGCCCAAACTAGTGTAGCTCGACCCTAAGCACGTTTCTACCGCGGCCATGCACTGCTGGTGTCAGTGTTGGTGCCTCCTCCATCGCTGTGTCATCAGGAGTCCTCACCATATGTGAGAGAATAGGAACAAGGGTTAGATACCAATTTGATTCAAATTAGCACAAAAGGAATGAAGAAAGTGAAATTTCCTAATTGTCCCATAGCCTCTTAAACATAAGTACGGACGTCTCTGCACCGTTCCACGAGACTCTACAGGACATTACTCTTGTTATTTAGACTATTTAACCTAAGGCTCTAATACAATCTTTGTCAGACTCATTTTTGCGGCTATAGGTTTGAGGAAAACTAATTTTGGATAAGTGATTCGACCTAGAAATTTATCTAGTTTTCCTGATCCAACAATTCTGCCCTAGTGGAATCAATTTTGCTAGCGCAGTCTCGGTCTCGCGTAAAATACCATATAGAAGGCCGGCATGGCCATACTCGACATATCTATATAGGAAAACTATCTATAATCCTCTTAGGAGTACATGAATATCATTAGGTATATATGTAAAATTATACTAACTCTGACTAGCACCTCCAAAATAAGTGGAGAGCTCTGACACCACCGCTGAGCTGTGGTCCTACTGGAAAAGAGGCGTCACTCTATCTATCTGAACCTGCGAGCATAAAATGCACCGCCCCAGCATGGGACATCAGTACAAATAATATACTGAATATATAAGGCAGGTAAATCAGATAAATAAGGAATGTAATACAAGGGAAGGATGCAGAAGTCAAACTGAAAATTAGAAAGGCTCTAAGGGGATACACTATCATAACCATCAATATATGCATGTACGTAAAATCAGGAAACTCTATGGGGCCATATAGTATAATATTAAGCCTCTCTGTGGGGAAATATCATCAACAAAATGCTCTCTAGGCTATATAACTACCTAACTGCAGTGGTGTGCACATGTTAGTGCCTGCCCGGCTGACTGTAGCACAGCGCGGTAAGAAAATAGATACATTTATATAAGTTCAATGCAAGACGTACCTCAATGGACACCATGAACAAAGTCGGAGTGACCTAAGGTCGTTATCCTCTGACTATCGTTATAGAATCATATACAACAAATGTTACAATCCAATCATAGTTCTCTGAATCAATCGTATCTCAAGGAATATCATAAGATGTGAATGAGAGTTCTGATAAGGAACTTACTAAACTCATAAGAAGTAATGGAAGGTAAACACAAGACAACCAAGCTACCAAGAATGGAATCGTTTGATGATATTTCGTTTCGCTTTCGGTCTAAAACAAAATCATGCCAAAGAAGAGAAAGGCCTTACATAACTTGTCATTGAAGCTATATGAGTCCCATGAGTCTTTGTACGCTCTACGAATGATTATCTACATTATAATTATGATTTGTATCAATAAAGAATTTATAGTTTATAAGATAGTTCATTTAGACATTTTGTCGAACCCCTTGTGTGCATATCATTTGTATGATCTTTGCCAAACAAGTCCTTACAACACCTCAATCTTCTCAAGTCCATTCCTCTAATCTCTTTATTGCATTCAATAAAGATTCACTACCATCACAACTCCATAACATCAATAAAACAGCCCAACAACAATACAATTTCAAATTCCAAGTTTCTAAGGTTTGTTTTATGAAGATCTTCCAATAATTCACTCCAAAACACTCATATGATCCAAAGGATATATAGGGAGGGATGAAACATACCTTTACACACCAGAATTTCGTCAAAATATAGGTTACTTAGTCTCCAAGGATTCTTCTAAATCAACCCGATGAAGAAGAAAATGATGTGACGACAACGACGAGATTCTTTACGTTAGGATTACTTGATTTGATATTGTATTTGAGTCTAGGATGTTTGGAGACTTCTTAGAGACAATCTAGTTATTCAAGATTTGTAATAAGTGAAATAATGAGCGTCAAGTCGAACAAAATGAATTTTTACATGAAAATAAGCTGCCACCGCCAAAATGTACACCCAGAAGTATGGGCCATACTTTTTGTACGGATGGTACTTTTTCATATTGGCTGTACATTTCACCGTACTTCTCACATTGGCGAACTATTTGTTGAATTTGAAATAAGACACTTTGAAATCTAATTTTGATAGGTTATGAATCTCATAACTCCTTATACAAAAAAAAAATATACCTCCCCCAAGTTGGGCTAAAATCTTGTCTAGAATTCTGCCTACCTTTCCTCGAGTTTCGATTAACTTAATTTCTTCTATTAGCTTGGTCCCGAAACCTTTAGATACACCCTCAATACTTTACATAAAGTCTTACTTATGCTTATATTGTCCCACAACTCATCCAAACTTACATAGTCTTCTTACGATGCAATCAACGCAATGAGACAGAAATACCACGAGCTTATCATTTCTCAAACCTTTTGCAACTCCATAAAGTCCAATATGATTGTTTTTTATTTAATTCTCAAGTTGATCTTTCCCTTGGACATAGGTCAACATACTCACTACAAATCCCTCGTACAGAAGTATGGGATGTAACACTACATCCACCTGCATTCATGTCATTCATACTTGATGTTTGCTTTCATGCCATATAGAACCTTTATGGCCTTCGTTGACTTAAAATGGTCAAAAGTTGAACCATTATAACATTGCTTGTCCTAAAGGATGGAAAGATCGAATCTTTATCACTAAACTAGTCTTAGTCTACTAAAAAGTAGAATCTTTATGCGTGTTCTTGTCCGAAACAGGATAAATATTGGTTCTCTATTGCCATATTTGTCCTAGTTAATGTAAAGGATACTTTATATATGTACATGAAAAGTAATGAACTTTATAATTGTGTTTTATTGTAGAATCATTATGTAGCTGGTTAAAATTCTTATAAACTGCGTATTGTAACTAACTAAGAAAGAAGATGAGTAACTGAAGTACCAAACCTCGCCACCACTATAGGTTAGGGTCGGTCCGTTAGTGAATATTTTAATGATGACAATGTTTATATGCAGAAAACAAATAAAGTTCAAGCCCAAAAAAAAGAAGAAAACATAGGCCCAATATCCAGTCGAAGAAGCAGTAAAGCAGCCCAACAACAAAGCGGCCCAATAAAACATAGTTGAAGACTTCATCCTACATAGAAGGCTGACTTACTCAATAAATTGAGTAGATCACTACAAGAGTCAAAAGGGAAAGGAATTATTCTGAAAGATTCAAGTCTAGGCCAACACTAAATACAAGTACCAGTGTTTAAGCAAATAAATCCTTATGCACAAATTAAGGGGTTATTTTGGAAAAATATCAAATTAGTAATTTTAAGGAGCCGTTGAAGATGGAAGGCAAATATTCAATCAAGGATTGCGAAGAAGTAAATCAACAAGCTCACCTTTATTCTTGGAAAATAGGACCTCAGTTCCTTTTTCCAAGGATCAACGCTCTAGGGTTGTGTTCTCTTCAGAGCCAAGATAACTACTATTTAAAGACTCATCTAGAGACGAAGAAAAATATACTTTTGTCTCAACTTCTTAACTTCTCTGCTCTGCTTTTCATAAACATTGTAATTTTGAGTGATTTATAGTGTAAGAAAAAAAAGGAGAGATATAGTACAGTTGGTGAGGCATTGTATCAAAAGGATTACTTGAGTTTTAGTGTAGACGTAGGAGCTCCATTGAAACAAATCATTGTACCAATACACCTTCAAAGAACATAAGAGAGCACCCTTCCAACCCAAGGGGACATGACTAGGATCTACAATGGATCTAAACCAGTATAAAATATTGTGTGTTATTTTCTTTACGCAAGTTACTTTCTGCATCACATAAGTGTTAGTTGACTAAGTAACCCGATAGTCGACTACCAATCAAAAAAATTAAAATTCACCCCCCTTCCAATTGGTATCAGAGAAAGGTCTCACATTTGTGTTTGCCTAACAACAAGTGAGGAAAGTTCATGTCGAATCGCGTTACCATTGGAGCTTTGTTTGTAGAAGGCACATCCCAAAATAGACCACCCTATTTCAATGAGAAACATTTCTCTCATTCGAAAGTAAGGATGTAAACCTACATCAAGTCATATGATGTGAAGATTTGGAGAGTCATCAAGTTAGGAAATATCCCTATGCCAAAATCCAAAACTGATGAAAAGAAGAAAGAGGGATCTACTCCAACTGATGAATTGTCATCCTTGGCTGATTACACTAATGAACAGATGGAGGTAATCCAAATAAATTCGAAGTCCATGAATCTTCTGTACAATGCAATCAGTGAAGAATAATATGAAATAATCTCCACCTGTGAAATTGCTAAGAGATGTGAGGACAAACTTGAGGTCACATATAAACGTACTGATAAGGTAAAAGAAACTATCATCAGTCTACTTTCCTATGAATATGAGACTTTCAAGATGAAAGAAGGAGAAATAGTGGAAGACATGTTTGCATGATTCAACAAAATTCTGGAAGAATTCAAAGCCGCAGGAAAAGTGTTTTCCTTTGTGGACAAGGTATGGAAAATTCTCAAATGCTTTCCCCCACAGTGGATGCGAAGGTTGTTGCTCTTGAAAGCATAAATCACAAGACTCTTACATATTATGAAGTAAGAGAAGATCTAATTGCATATGAAAAAACTTATCTCAACAAGCCTGGACAAGATAAGAACAACGAAAAGATGATAGCTTTCAAATCTCAGGTTGAAGAATTTGATGATGACATTAGAGAAGATTTAGTTGCTATGAAATCTAGATATGTGGTGGAAGCTATGAGAAGATCATGAAGCAACATAAAGGAGGATCAATATTTTGAAAAAGCAAGCCATCAATTGATGAACACATGAATGATGGGAAATACTATGAATATGGAAAATATGGACATATCACTTCTAAATGCCCTGAATAAAAAAGGAGGCCATCTAGGAACTATCAAAAGCAAAGAGCATTCAACACTTGCAGTGAAGATGGAATTTCAAATGATGATATTAAAGGAGTAGAAAATGTTTGATTCATGGCATTTGGCGAAACAAGTAAGGTAAGACCCTATCCATGTCCTAAATGTAATAAAACTCAAGAACTTTTAGATCAAACTCTAGAGGAGTCAATTAATTTTTTGATGAACATAGAAAGCTTCAAAGAGAAAAGAAAGACTAAGAAATGAAATTAGAAGTATGTGAAATTAAAAGAGATGTTCTTCAAGAAGAAGTTCATGATTTGCAATTACAACTAAATAGTTTGTGAAAATATACCAGTCATAGTTATGTCAGGCCTAACCAGTCGACTCGTAGCTACGAATCAACTGGGGAAAAACCTAGCAATGATAAATCAGCTTCTGCATATTCAAACGGTAGGTCGAGTACTCATGTTAAGACTAATCGGTCGACTAGATCTCTAAAGTCAACTGACAGGAAGTCTAAAAGTAATAAAACATCCATGAATGAGTCAACTAACCAATCAGTCACTAAGGAACTCTTTTCTCAATAATATTTTTGTTGCGGTAAAATAGGTTAATCATTCTATCAGTGCAGATTTCGCAATACATCTACTCCAGGATGGGTATGGAAACCCAAAAATACTAATCGTAACACTAACTCTCAAGAACCCAATAAAGCTTGGGTACCTAAAAGAAAGTAACTACTCATTTTTGCAGGAACACCCCAAGGAGAAATCAAAAGGAAAATCGTATTTAGAAAGTACGTGTTTGTATTACTCCTTAAATTCAAGTTAGGTTTAAACTCATTAAATATTTTTGGTTAGTCCCAAAGGGAGTGA
This sequence comes from Anisodus tanguticus, assembly GCA_034509755.1. NCBI lineage: Eukaryota > Viridiplantae > Streptophyta > Magnoliopsida > Solanales > Solanaceae > Anisodus > Anisodus tanguticus. Next base: position 35,378,384 of record CM067545.1, on the reverse strand, counting down.
TAATGTGATTCATTATTAATACAAAGTATTTGGAAAGTAATTCGGAGTGTAAATAATTTCGTAAGGCCATGACCAGTTGAAAAGTCCATAGAAATCAAAAGTTGCAACGGAGTTTGCATAAGTACTCAATTTAAGAAGGTATAGCCCAAAACGACTAAGAAATGTAAAAAAACTCAAAAAATAAAAGTTGTATCCCTTTGAAATACCTTTCCATCCATATATATTCCATGTAAAACAGAGGTCTATACAAAATGTTATGACCGATTCACTGAATGTGTAAAATAGAAATCCTAATTCTTGTAGGATTAGGTTTTAAAGACCAAGCCTCTATGATAACCTATAAATACAACCCTAAAATGTTTTTTGTGAGGATTTTTGAACAGTACTGCTACTAAAAACTTAAGATTTTAGAAAATTCATTCAAGGTTCAATTTTTACATAAAGTGCAGGCAAAATGGAATAGGTATTTACACTTAGAGGAGGCCTTTTGGAAGTTGAAGGCAGGAATGCAATGATTTGATTGTGAAGACAGGAATACAAAGTTCTTCCATACTTATGTACATAGCAAAAGGAAAAGACTACAACTAAAAAGGATTCAAGATCAGAATGGGTCATGGTGGGAAGAAAAAGATGAAATAGCATCAGAAGCAATAAGATTCTTCAAGGATCAGTTTCTAAATTAACCGGACTCTACTAGATTTGAGATTTTGGACCATGTTCCATAGTTGGTCTTAGAAGATCAGAATAGTAGAATCACAGCAATGCCAACACAAAAGGAGGTTAAGGAAATTGTTTTTAAGCTAAAAGGGGAAAGTGTAGGAGGACCAGATGGTTTCACTGGTTTGTTCTATCAGCATTTATGGGACATTATAAGGGAATATGTTACAAATATAGTGAGAATTTTCTTCTGTTGAGATGAGCTATGAAGATTTGTTACTCATACAAACCTGGTCTTATTACCAAAAAAGGATTTCATGAATACCTTTTCTTATATGAGACCTATCAGTTTGAGTAATTTTATTAATAAGATCTTCTCAAGACTAATACATGATAGATTAGCATAAGGTTTGCAGGATGTAATTTCTCTTAATCAAGCAGGTTCCGTTAAAGGAAGGAGCATTGTGGAAAATATACTATTGACACAAGAAATTATGTCAGACATCAGGTTGAGAACTAAAACTGCAAATATGGTTATGAAGCTGGATATGGAAAAGGCTTATGATAGGGTGACTTGATTATTTCTAACAAAAGTTATGAGACGGTTGGGTATTCTCATATCATGGTGGACATGGTATTCAGAATCATCAGTAATAATTGGTACTCTATACTTATTAATGGTCAACAACATGGTCTCTTTCAATCATCTAGAGGTGTAAAGCTGGGGGATCCACAATCCCCTACTTTATTTATCCTTACTGCTGATGTGCTTTCAAGGAAATTAAACCAGTTACATCAGATCCCACAATTAAAAGGCTTTGGGGGTACCTAAGTGGAGTCCTAAAGTAAATCATGTAGCTTATGCACATGACATGATAATATTTACATAAGCTGATATCCCATCTCTACAATTGGTTATGGAAGTGTTGAGAAATTTTGAGGAAACATCTGGACATAAGAGAAATAGTGATAAAAGCTAAGTGTATTTACATCATAATGTCACAGGGGATATAAAAGCTATTGTGGAAGTGGTCACAAGAATTGAAAGAAAGGATTTTCCTTTTACTTACTTAGGTTGTCCTATTTTCTACATTATGAGCAAAATTGATTATTTCAATCCTATACTGACAAAGATAATGAATAGGTTGCAATCATGGAAAGGGAAGATGTTATCTTTTAGAGGAACAACAATGCTAATCAAACATGTGCTACAAGGTATGCCAATTCATTTATTATCAACTTTAAACCCTCCAAACAATGTGATTAAACAGATGCATAAGTTATTTGCACAATTTTTTTGGAAAAATATTGTTAGAGGAAAGAGCAGACATTGGTCTGCTTGGAATAATCTGTGTATACCAGAAAAGGAAGAGGTATGGGTTTTAGATCACTGCATGATGTTTCAATGGCTCTATACTAAGATATGGTGGAAGTTCAGAACTTCACCATCTTTGTGTAGTACTTTTATGAGTAATAAATATTGCAAGAAGGAGAATTCAGTAATTATACAATGTAAATATGGATGTCAGAATTGGAAAAAGATTCTCAAAGCTAGGGACCAGATAGAAAATCACATCTGGTGGAAGATCAAGATGGAAAATGCTCAGTTTTGATATGATAATTGGAAAGGTTTAGGAGCACTTTATTATGCTACAGCAGGGGACAATTTTGATGATAGGATTTAGAATGTATATAAAATAGTGGAGAATGGTGGATGGAATGTTGCGAAACAAGAAAATATTTTATGAGATGATATTGTACTTCATATCACCAGTACTATCACACCACCTGGTAATACTAAGGAAAGTGACACACCCTGGTGGTTACTAGATAGTAGAGCGGAGTTTTCTACCAAGACTACATGAGATTTGTTGAGATTGAGAGGCCAAAAAAATGAGATATAAAAATATATATAGGTTAAAGGCCTACCCTTTAAAATCTCTTTCATTATGTGGAGATGTTGGAAGTTTAAAGTGCCTCTAGATGATGTTTTGAAGAAGATGCATATAAACCTGACATCTAGATGTCGTGTTGTTCAAGTCCTATGGAGGAGACAATACAACATGTATTTGCTAGCTCTTTTTCTGCTAACAGGCCTTGGTCATACTTTGCTAATTTTGTAGGTGTTCAGATTCACGGATTGTAGTTACAACATATTATAGTGAAATTATTGCAACAATATGTCAATGATAGGTTTAAACCAGTATTTCATGCTATACCTGCTATAATCATATGGGAGCTATGGAAAATAAGGAATGCAAACAAACATGGGAGAAGAAATCTATGGGAAGATGTATCTTTCAGGTGTTTGATACAATTCAAAATTTGGTCAGATTCAGAAATCCTTTTCTAATTCATATTCTTAACAAATGGAAAGACATGCTACAATTATTAGAAGGATACAAACCAAAAGTGAAGATGAAAAAGGTGATTTGGCACCCTCCTCCTGAAGGTTGGATCTTATGCAACACTGATGGTGCATCAAGAGGCAACCCTAGGAGATGGACTTATGGATTTTGAGTTAGAGATGAGGATGGAAACATAATTCATGCACAAGCAGAAGAAATAGGGCATGTAACAAAAAATAAAGCAAAAACGGTAGCAATTTTGGAGGCAATCATATTTCCATAACAAACACATAGAGAGGTTAATCATACAAATAGATTCTCAGTTCATCCAGAAAATTCTAATAGCAGAGTGGAAACCCCCATGGAGCTTAGAAAATTGGATTAATGAAACCAAATAGCCTGGGGAAGGAAAGCAGGTAAAATTCAAACACATATTAAGGGAGGGAAACCAGCTAGCAAATGTTTTAGCTAATCATGTGTGGGATAATGGATCAGTGATGTGTGAGCAGTATATGGATTTGGAGCAAAATTAAGGAAAATACTAAATAGTGACAAATCACAGATCCCATACATACGCGTACAAATTGTTCATTCAGGTTTATTTTACAGGTCACTAAACATGCTATGCAATAACTCAACCAGATTTTCAGCTATCTTTCACAAGTTTCATTAATACAAGGATCAACAACAACAAATCATTAAAGGGAAGTTTGAAAAGCAAGGAAAAAGTACATGTCGGCCCAAAGATACTTTATTGGAGCTCAAGAACAATGAGATGCAGCAGATGAACTCACACAACACATATACAGTTCATACATTGTAAGAAGATGAGTATTAGTAGCTGGAAATGAGCTTAAAACTGAAGAATAGAGGAATAGGAACAACATACCTAAAGAATCTTTGTGCATAAATGAATGATAATGAAAGGATGTAAGTCAGAAGTCATTTTTATGTCTTGTGCGAGCTCAAATAGAGGCTTTTCATTATCCTTACACCATTAAAATAGAGCTTTGTAGAGAGAGAAGCGACGTTGAGAGAGAGATGACCGAGCTAGGGAAATAAAAGGAAATAATTTTCCAAATTGGACACTTTAACTTTTACGCTTTATTTTTATTTCATTTGTTTTTTGGACTAGGCTTGTTTTTGGGGCCTAGTGTTTTGCTGAACCTTTGTTTTTCTGATTTGTTTTATTTAATATAAAGCCCATGTAGAGCATAATTATTTTTTAAAAAAGGGATGATGCTTTGGGATTTCTTAAAATAGGTCTTAAATGTAAACGGTGGAGATCTAATTTAGTGGTCCGGAGCAGCGTGGTTTGAGCTATGAACAATAGTTACGAATTTGGTGAATACTTGTAGATTTTATTCATACAAACCTCAATTGGGTATATAGTGATTTTTTGAAACATGGAGCTTACATTGGAATAATTTAATGGGATATGGGGTATGCCACTTTTTTTAACATACTTTTTAAATGTTTAAAGTGATTCTTTGAAAGGTTTGATTGCGTGACGGACAAGATCACATTAAACCTTTATGTGTATTATATATATATACATAATTTTCCCTTATTGAAGTATGATTGGAATTTAAAAATAAAGCTTTAATAACTGAACATGGATTATCCCATAACAGATGCTTAAACTTGATTTTGAAAAGCTTAGATATTTCATGTGTTTTACTCTATGAACAGATTATGTTGAATTCAAAACTCATTTAGTGACAGGAACTTTGTTTCTAAACCCATAAATAATTTGGCGTACCCTTAATAATGGGTTGATGAACATACATAATGAGTGATTATGCTTTAATGTTATGATTGTGATTTGGTTATTTTTCTATGATTCTATTGTCTGTGTTCATCCTATGGAGGAAGGGTTAAATAATCAGGAGGAGGAAGGGTATTTACTATGGATCCTACTATGGTTTGCCTACCCATTCGTGAGGAAGAGTGGCCACCAAAGGCCAATAGCCCCAGTGTGGTTTGGCTAGCCATTCGGGAAGAAGGGTGTCCATCGAGGGTTCATAACCCCTATATGGTTTTGCCTAGATATTTGAGAGGAAGGATAACCATCAATGGTTCATAACCCTAATGTAGTTTTCCCTAGCTATTTGGGAGGAAGAATAGACATCGAGGGTTAATAGCCCTGGTGTGGTTTTGCCTAGCTATTCGGGAGGAAGGATAGCCAACGAAGGTTAATATCCCCTATGTGGTTTTTCCTAGCTATTCGGGATGATGGGTAGCCATCGAGGGTGACAACCCCGATATAGTGCTTCTATGCAGTTTAGGGAACCATAAATGGTCATTTGTTCATTATATTAAATTGGGAATGTATTGGCATGTGCTATGCTTTGGTTTTCTGTGAGTGGTTTGTTTATGATCTTGAGTTCATGATTGAAAAGGCTTAATGTGATGAACAATATAATAAGTTGAAATTGATATATTTCTATGTGTTTGGCTCTTACCGGTCATTTTACTAAGTTTATAGATTTACTCTATCTTTGGGAGATTTTGAATTATTTTTGAAAGAAACTAATGTAATGAGAATGACTTAAGGATTCAAAGTAATTATTTCTTCATCATTGACTTATACTGGATGTTCATATGATGTTATCATTTTCTTAAACTACTTTTCAATAATGTCTTCAAGTACACTATTACTTATATATTTTTCTACTAACTATTGTCCTGGAGACACTCACTGAGTACCAAGTAGTCCAGCATACCATTATTGTGTTTGATGGTATGTTAGGTAAAGAAGAAGATAAGGTTCATGGTATGCATACGGAGTAGGAGAACTTGATGATTTCCAGACTTATTTGTGAGCTCGCATGCTTGTTCATGGGACACCCCTCTATCTACATTTATTTATTTCTATTTTCGGGTTACGTCCTTAAGTTAGTCCATTCATTTATTTATCTTAGAAGCTCCATAGATAGTTGTTAGAATTGTGGGTAGATCGTCGAGGCCTCATATGGCTTTTTCGGCGGTTGCCGCATTTTATAACATCTTAGTTCTATTAAACTTCCACTGATTTTTATAAGTATGAGCATGTTTTCATTTAGACTTAATGACTAATTTTAAACAAATGTTAAAAGGTTATCAAAAGGGATTAGACGTTTATTGATTTTATAAGGTGTTTCTGGTGTTGTTCATGACATCAGATGCTTGTTATTTCCAGAGTGGGTTTTGGGCGTGACATGTTTGGTATCAGAGTCTAGGTTTAAATGTGTCCTAGGATATGTTTATGTCTGTGGAGTTATGTCTAATGCAGTCTTCCTTATGCAGCATGATCACATACATGATCGAAAGACTACTAAGACATTTATAGGTGTTTCTCATTCTTCTTGATTCTAGATTGTGCTATAGAGCTTGAACTTACTTTAGGATCATTCTGATGTGTTTGTTAATTTGTGCCTCGCATGAATGGCTTTAACTCGTGCTGTAGTTTTTAACCTATTGAACAATGGTTCTATAAAGTGCACATTGGTTCTAATGTATAATTTAGTGGATGGTATAAAGTAGCTTGGAATTCTATAGTATGTGTTTGGTATTTTGGCTCATAGGGTGGCAACTAAAGCCTTAGACATTGTGGTCACAAGTATTATAACAATTTATTTCCTTGATGTGTATTCGTTGAATGATCTAGGGTCGAATATTTCTTATTTGACTCCATACCTCGCCCTTGATTTAGTGTGGAATCAGAATAATTATTAGAATCTTTTTCTGTGAATACCCCTACTAGTATCCCCGTTATTGCTTCTAGAGTCTATAGAGAGTTGTAGTTAAGGGCCATGAGAATACTACTGATTTATTTGAATTAGAAATGGTAAACTTTGAGGTAATTGGGATAGACTGTCTTTCAGAGAGTTATGAAACTCTAGATTGTCAATAAAAAATAATTAGGCTTGAATTTCCAGATGAACCTATTATAGAATAGAAGAGTGGTATTGCTAAACCTCAAGGTGGACTTATTTATATCCTAAGACGCACAAAATGAACTCAAATGGGTGTAGTTACCGTCTTGTTTTCATTGATGACACTCATTCCGTAATACTCTCACTTATTCCCTATTTCGAGGATGTGGTGAACCTTCTGGTTATCAAATTCGTGTGATGGTATAGACTAATGGTGTGAACCTCTAATTTAATGCATAGTCTTATTTAGGCTAGTTGCGGGAGTCCCCGTGAGGACCATATGGTTATTGTTAGGGTGTTAGTAAAGTTTTTTATGGGATGGTTTGCAGTACAAAGGAAATCTAGTAAAACTTTTGAAGATTGGAGAGTTAGTGAAAAATCTTATCCATAACACTCATTCAAGGATGAATGATCCTGAGAGGGAGATAATGTAACACTCCGTAAATTTAAGTTAGGTTTAAACTCATTAAATGTTTGTGGTTTGTCCCAAAGGGAGTGATAATGTGAATCATTAGTAATACAAAGTATTTTAAAGTAATTTGGGGTGTAAATAATTTCCAAAGGCCCATGACAAGATAAAAAGTACATAGAAATCAAACGTTCCAACATAGTTTGCATAATTCATGACTTTAAGCCGTTATATCCCAAAATCGGTATGAAATAAGAGAAAACTCAAAACATGAAAGTTGTATCCCATTGAAATGCATTTCTATCCATACAAGGCCCAGGTAAATCGAAGGTTTGTGCAAAAGGTTATGATCAATTTATTGAAGATGTGTAAAATAGAAATTCTAATTCTTGTAGGATTAGGTTTTAAAGATCAATCCTTTATGATAAACTATAAATAAACCCCTAAAATGTTTTTTGAGGATTTTCAACCATAGCTGCTACCAAAAACCTAAGATTTTGAAAAATTCATTCAAGGTCGAATTTGAGATGAAGCTTTGGGATTTCTTCAAATAGGTCTTAAATGTGAATGATGGAGATCTGATTTTGAGGTTCGAAGCAGTGTGGTTTGAGCTAAGAACAATAGTTGTGAATATGGTGAATACTTGTAGATTTTGATCATACAAACATTAATTGGGTATATAGTTATTGTTTGAAATATGGAGCTTATGTTGGAATAGTTTAACGGGCTATGAGGTATGTCTCTTGTTCGAACAAATGCTTCAAATGTTTAAAGTCATTCTTTGTCAAGGTTTGTGTGCATGAGGTACAAGCCCGCATTAAAGCTTTACGTGTATTATATTATATTTATATATATATATATACAAGATTTTGCCTCATTGAAGGATGCTTGGAATTAAAATATAAAGCTTTAATCTTTGAACATGGATTACCCCATAATGGATGCTCAAACATGATTTCAAAAAGCTTAGATATTTCATGTGTTCTACTCTATGAACGGTTTGTGTTGAATTCAAAACTCATTTAGTGATTGGAACTTGGTTTCTAAAACCATAAATGATTTGATGTACCCTTAATAATGGGATGATGAACATAATTGATAATGAGTGATTCTGCTCCAATGATATGATTGTGATTTAGCTATTTTTCCATGATTCTATTATTTGTGTTTGTCCTAGATATTCGGGAGGAAGGGTAGTCACTATGGATCCTAGTGTGGTTTTCTTTCCATTCGGGAAGAAGAGTGGCCACCAAGGCCAACAAGCTCAATGTGGTTTGCCTATCCATTCAAGTGGAAGAGTGGTCATCTAGGGTTAATAGTCCTATATGGTTTTGCTTAGCTATTTGAGAGGAAGGATAGTCATCGAGGTCAATAGCCCCGCTGTGGTTTTTCCTAGCTATTAAGGAGAAAGGATAGCCATCGAGGGTCAATATTGACGATGTGATTCTGCCTAGCTAGTCAGGATGAAGTGTAGCTATTAAGGGTGACACCCCCGATGTGGTGCTTCTATGCAGTTTAGGGAACCTTTAGCGGTCATCCCTATTTTATATTGATTTAGGCTTGTATTGACATGTGTTATTATTCAGTTTCTTATGAGTTGGTTGTTGATGATCTTGAGTTCATAATTTAAAAGACTTAACGTGATTGAACAAAGTTTACCGACTTACTCTATCTTTGGAGATTTTTGAACTATTTTTGAAAGAAATTAAGGTAACGAGAACGAATTAAGGATTCAAAGTGATTATTTCTTGATCATTGACTTATACTGGATGTTCATGAGATGTTATCATTTGTTTGAACTGTTTTTCAATGCTATTTCTAATTACATTATTACTTATATATTTTGCTATTTACTATTATCCCAAAGACACTCACTGAGTACCAAGTACTCAGGCATACTATTGTTCATTTTGATGGTATATTAGGTAATGAAGAAGAGCATGTTTGTGGTACGCGTACGGAGTAGGAGAACTTGCTACTTTTCAGACTTATTGGTGAGCCCACATTCTTATTTATGGGACATCCCTCTATCTACATTTATCTTTTTTTTTGGTTTTTGAGCTGCATCCCGATGTTAGTCCATTCATTTATTTATCTTAGAAGCTCCATAGATAGTTGTCAGAATTGTGGGTAGATTGTTGAGGCCTCGTATGGCTTATTGGGCGGTTGCCAAATTTTATAACATCTTAGTTCTATTGAACATCCTCTGATTTTTATAAGTATGAGCATGTTTTCATTTAGCCTTAATGGATCATTTTAAAAGGTTAACAAAAGAGATTAGACGTTTATTGATTTTATAAGGTTCTTCTGGTGTTATTCATGGCATCGTATACTTTTTGTGTACATGATGGGTTTTGGGGTGTGAAAATGTTCTAGTCGCATGACAGGCGACAAAAGTTTGTTCAAATCAGTCGTTGACTTTGATGGAGACTTAGTAACATTTGGAGACAATTCTACAGGAACTCTAATTGGTATAGGTTCAATAGTTCTTTTGATATCACTAATGTTTGTCTTTTGAAGGGACTCAGATACAATCTCCTAAGCATAAGTCAACTATGTGATACTTATCTCGAGGTAAGATTCAGAAAAATAGGATGCATTATAAAAGATCCATCAGGCAAGGAACTTCTTCCTGGAAGTAGAAGCAAGAATATATATGTTTGGGATTTTGTCAAAAGTCCTGTTGGACACATATGCCTAGCCTCAATAGGAGAAGATCCATGGACATGGCACAATAAACTTGGACATCCAAGTAAATGATTCATTGAAAAATTAGCAAAGCATGATCTTGTAATAGGACTGCCCAAGCTAAATTATTCAAAAGATTACATTTGGGATGCATATCAAAAAAATAAGCAAACTAGAAATTCTTTCAATTCAAAAGATATAGTATCTACTACTAATCTATTGCAGCTACTTCACATGGACTTCATTGGTCCTACTAGAACTGCTATTATTACAGGAAAAAGGTATGCATTTGTGATAGTTGATGATTTCTCTCATTTTACTTGGGTCATTTTTCTTGCTCACAAGGATGATACTCTAAAGAATATTAAGTTTTTCCATGATAAAGTACAATGTGAAAAAGGATACCACATTACTTATAGTAGAAGTGATCATGGAGGAGAATTTGAGAATAAAACATTTGAAGAATTTTGCAATGAATAAGGGTATACACATAACTTCTCTTTACAAAGATCTCACCAGCGAAATGGCGATGTTAAACGAATAAAAGGACTCTAGAATATATGGTTCAAACCATGATTGTAGAGCATGAATTGCCACATCATTTTTGGGCTGAAGCTGTTAGCACAACTTATCATGTTCTTAATAGGTGTTTAATCCGACCTATTCTAAAGAAGACATCATATGAATTATGGAGTGGTAAGAAGCCTAACATAGGTTATTTTCATCCCTTTGGATGCAAAATGTTTTATTCATAACAATGGAAAGGACAATATTGATATGTTTGATCAAAGAAGTGATGAAGGTATATTTCTTAGCTACTCGACTACTAGTAGATCATATAGAGTATTTAATAAATGTACTCTTTCCACTGATGAATCTATTCATGTAATATTTGATGATACTAATCACTTGGTCGAGTAAGGTACAATTGTAGATGAAGAAGAAGGATCCATCACGACAATTGGTCCATCTATTGAAGCAAACAATGACATAAAGTTAACTACTACACAGGAAAAGTCGAATGCACCTCAGGAACAGTCAACCAGTGTATCAATAGAGGTAGTAGCAAATGAATGGAGAAGTGAACCTAATTACCCAAAGAAATTTGTCATTGGAAACATAAATGATGGTATGAAAACTAGGGCAGCTATCTAGAACAATGTAAATCTTGCTCTCATCTTGCAATTAGAGCCAAAGAAAGTTGATGAAGATCTAAATATGATCATTTGGTAAAGGCTATGTGATTCAAGTAAGGAGGGGTGATGTTTGGTAAGTGGGTCGGGTCTTGGTTATATTCGAGCTGGACACAAAAGGTAGTTCTCGGATTCTCAGTTTCTAGCCGGGCAGTGGGGTTTTGGTGGTTTAGACGGGTAGATTTAGGTGGATTTGGGTCAAGGAGTTTTATGGGGTTGTCGTGGACACGTTGAGTGTTGTGTTTATGATCGGAACTTGGTGGTGGGATAATGGAAAACCACAGAATAGACCTGAACCAGTGAGGTTCCCGGTAGGTGTGTTACGGTCGGGCAGCGTAGTGTTGATGACTGTTTCGGGTAGTTTCATAGAGAAATGGACTTAGGCGTTTTGTGGGTCATGGTGATATTCGGGACTTGGTGTTTTGATGGTGGAAAGGTGGCGAAACAGAACTGAAACAGTGAGGTCGTCGGCAAGGTGTGTTATGAGGAATGTTTGGTGTTGTCGGGATTGGAGGGGACTTTGTGGGTGGTTTCGGTTGGGGAACTTTGATAGGTATGGTTATGGAGTCTTATGGGATGTGGTGGTAGAAATAATGAAGTGGTTCAGACAAGGTATGAACACGTAATGTGAGATGCAAGTCCGAGTACACACCAAATGTTGGAGGTTTAATTTGGTTAAGTGTTTGGTTCGGTTGTTATAGTTTAAGTGAGGTGCGGTCGATGAGCCCAAGGATAGACACACGGGGGTTTTACTGGCCGAGTAGACACCAAGGAGATGGCGACCAATTCCACAAAGTCAAGACAGGGGTTTGCTAAGTGCAATGCCCGTGAACAAGCCAAGTGAGGGTGATCGGAAGCCCTTTCAGTAACCAGAAGCTTAGGCTAGGTTGGACCGCAAAGTTCCAACGTTCGCTTACCACTAAGGGGGTTTCACGAGCTTGCATATTGATTAGGTCACACAGTCCCAATAAAGACTTACACCAAAGGGAAACCTTAGTTTGGGTTCAACTAAATCACACAGTCTTAGCTAAACTTCCACCAAGGGGTTTGTCTCACACAAGAACCAACTAAAAGTAGACACACACAAGTGAATACAATTAAATATTGAGTAAAATCACTTTTTATATTTCATCAAAAGATTCATATTTACAAGGTCCTAAGGGTCCTATTTATAGTAGCAAATAGACCATTCTAGAAGACAAACTAAAGGACACAAACTACATGACAATTTTGGTCTAGTGGGAACAAATGGGAACGGGTTTGGGTTTACTTGGCGACCAAGGGTGTTTCGGCCAAACCAAGGCAATGGGATAGGTCTTTACTTGGAGATAAGAGTGAGCTCAATCTCTTTCACATCCCTTCGTGGATTTCAAGTGGAAGAATACATGAATTTAATTCTTCCAACAATCTCATCTTCTTGGAATGTGTTTAGAAGCTTCCATTCCTTGAACTTGTTTGATGAACCATTTCGGACAACTCTTCATCTCCATTCGGCCACCTTGAAGTCTTCAATATAGCAAATTCATTAACTTGTTAGTTCATAAATTCTTTCTTGAATGCCCCATCTTCTATAAGTCTCTTGTGCTTGCCACTTTGTCCTCCAACTCCCGGCCTAGTCATCCCTTTGGAAGACCTTTTGGCTTAGTCACCTTATTGGAAGAATCTCGGCCTTGTCACCCTTTACATGGCCTATTAATTGTGTCCTAAGGTACTTATTATATGGCATACTATGTCCTAAGCTAAGCTAAGAAATAAAGACAAGCTAAAGGAAAACATGGTCTTCGGCCAAGACCTACATACAAAGGACGACTAAAAACTTGCTTCCTAGATCTTCACGTGACAACTCCAACTCCACTCCATTTTCCATGCCATATTAGGCAGGTTAGTGTAGATTGACGGGTCATCGATGGCATTCTTATTAAAGCACCCATAAACTTGGGTTGAAAGTTTAACTTCATGAGCTTTCTTTCACCATTCTCCCCTTCTTTGAAAGAATTCATCCTCGAATTCGTGCCGCCTTCATCAACAAGTGTTGATCCAATATTTACATCATTGGACAAGTCCAGAGGTTTCATCTTGTAATATCCTTCTTCTAAACTTGCCAAATACGAATCTGAATATAAGAAAATTAGTTTTGACTTCTCATGATGTTCATGTTGGATCTCGGATTCCATAAGATATGTTTCCTTGCCATAGGTAGAAGAATGACATCATACACCATTCAATCTTGTCCTTGGGCAAAAGATTTCACCAACTCTCATTTCATGTTTTACGTCCAATGGTCTTTTACGGCTTAGCATAGTTAGGACCGGGGCTTCCCAAATCTTTTTCTTCACGGCTTCAAAGACTCTTGTTGCTCTTCGGAACCACTCACACTCATCTTTTCTTATTAGCTCGTTGGTAGGGGCAGCAAGGTCACAATAATTCCGTATGACATGATGAGAATAAGAAGCCAGACCAAGGAAACTATTTGCCGCAATTATACCCATAGGCTTGGCCCAACACCGGGAAGTTACCACCTCAGGAGATTTCACAAGAATACCTTTGGACGGAACTATGTGGTCTATGAAAGGTTGTAGTAACTTATGCATGAACCTCATGAAGAAACTTGGAACATTACCCAACCCAAGTGGCACCACAAACCATTCGCACCATCCACCTTTGATCTTGAGAGCCAATTTTCATTCAACTCCCTCTCGGGTCCACACTAGATGGCAGCCACTCTTTGATTCTAACAACTTGGCGAACACCTTGGCTCCACTCAATCCATCCAAAAAATCATCCATTCTTAGAATAGGAGATTTGGACATCATGGTGATGTTGTACACTTCTTGGTGGCCAATACTTACGTGCCAAGTCATACTTTCTTTTGGTGTCAACAAGTCGGGTACCGAATACGGACTAAAGTTCTTTTGGACAAGGTCCTCGTCTAGTGTTTCTTGCACTCATTGTTGTACTTCCTTAGCCTCCCCTGATGGTGTTCATAGGCTCGATGATTGAGCAATGACTTCCTCAGAAATAAACCAAGAGAATTCTCAATGCTTTCCATTGGTGGTAGTATGGTTGTAAATTCATCCAGAAGAGTCATCAATCTTGGCATAGGAATTGTGCACTCCGTAGAGAGGTGGCGACCAATACACATGTTCCAAACATCATGTTTCATCAGCACCAACCAGATAGGTACCGCGTAGGGGCTAAGGCACTTTCGATTACATTTTTTTCCTAACAATTCTGTTCTTGGCATCCATAAGCTTGGTGAGTAGACAATGAACTCCTTGAAAATAATTCAAGGGCAAGTTCACTATTTTCCGTTGGTAGTGTTCCGGATGCAACGTCATTCGGAAGTTCCTTCACATCGGCAAGTATAACACTACCCTTCTTAAATTCTTTCTCGATCTTTTGTGCATAAGGGGGTCTCGGAACTTTCCCTGTCTTCGGATTCCTCCAAGGACTTCGCACCATATTCATTTGTCACTAATCGGGGGTTAGGACATTCTTTGCCAAAGTGTCCCGATTCTCGACATTGGAAACACCTTTTTCTCCTTTTGTTTATCCTCATGGTGACCTCTACCTTCTCCGTGTCTCCTTCTACAACTTCTTGGTCAGATAATGGATTAGTAAAAGAAATAGTATCCTTTTCGACGTTATGATCTTTTTCTTAAACTTTGTGACCATACAAGGGGTTGATAAAAAAGGTGTTGCCCATTTTCTTGACATTGGAGGGCTCTATGTAAGACTTTGGAGCACTTCTCCTTTGTGGTTTCGCAACCACGCTTCCGAAGGTACGGTATGACGCAACTTCAACCTTTTTTTGACGATTAGTGGGGAGACGTAAGTATAGACTTTGTTCATGCTCCCTTGGCAAAAATTTCCTCATCATATGCTTTTTTAATTTATTCCAAGATTTAATCTTCATCTTGCCACTTCTTTTTCGATTGATTCTTAGATTTTCATACCAATCGGAAGCAAATGATTTGAGCCTCGACTTGACAACTTTGAAGCACTCATGATCGTCATATTGCCGGTACTTGAAAAATCCCTCAATGGTATTTAGCAATTCAAGGAACTCTTTTGGGTTCATATCTCCATCAAAGGATTGGAGATCACATTCTTTTCTCAAGGCTTGTACATGTTCCGCAACTAACTTGGAAATAACCCTCTTAAGTTCCTCATTCATGTTAGCCATAGCGTTGTTGCGTGGGACGAGAATGCTTGGATGTGATACCAAAATGATGCAAGTAAGGATGCGTGATGTTTGATATGTGGGTCGGGTCTTGGTTATATTCAAGTTGGACACAAAAGGTAGTTCTCGGATTCTCAGTTTCTAGCCGGGCAGTGAGGGTTTTGGTGGTTTACACGGGTAGATTTAGGTGGATTTGGGTCAAGGCATTTTATGGGGGTATCGTGGACACATTGAGGGTTGTGTTGATCGGAACTTGGTGGTTTGATAATGGAAAGGCCACGGAATAGACCTGAACTAGTGAGGTTCTCGGTAGGTGTGTTACGGTCGGGCAGCGTAGTGTTGATAACTGTTTCGGGTAGTTGTATAGGGAAATAAACTTAGGTGTTTTGTGAAGTTGTCACATACGGGTTAAGGGTCTGGGTGATATTTGGGACTTGGTGTTTTGATGTTGTCAAGGTAACGAAACAGAAATTGGAAGGGACTTTGTGGGTGGTTTCGGTTGGGGACTTTTGATGGGGATGTTTATGTAGTCTTATGGGATGTGATGGTTGAAATAATGAAGTTGTTCTGATTAGGGATGAACACAGAATGTGAGATGCAAGTCCGAGTACACAACAAGTGTTGGAGGTTTGATTTGGTTAAGTGTTTGGTTCGGTTGTTATAGTTTAAGTGAGGTGCAGTCGATGATACGAAGGATAGAGACACGGGGATTTTACTATCCAAGTCGACACCAAGGAGATGGTGACAAATTCCACAAGGTCAACACCGGTGTTTGCTAAGTGCAATGCCCATTAACTAGCCAAAAGAGGGTGATTAGAAGCCTTTTTAGTAACCCGAAGCTTAGGCTATGTTGGACCACACAGGTCTAACGTTCACTTACCACTAAGGGGATTCCTCGAGATTGGTATTGATTAGGTTACATGGTCCCAACCAAAACTTACACCAAAGGGAAACCTTAGTTTGGGTTCAACTAAGTCACACAGTCTTAGCTAAACTTGCACTAAGGGGTTTGGTTCACACAAGAACCAACTAAAAGTAGACACACACAAGGGAATACAATTAACTATTGAGTAAAACTCACTTTTTATATTTCATCAAACGCTTCATATTTACAAGGTCCTAAGGGTCCTATTTATATTAGCAAGTGGACCATTCTAGAAGACAAACTAAAGGACACAAACTACATGACAATTTTGTCCTAGTGGGAACAAATGGGAACGGGTTTGGGTTTACTTGGCGACCAAGGGTGTTTCGGCCAAACCAAGGAAATGGGATAAGGTCTTTACTTGGAGATAAGAGTGAGCTCAATCTCTTTCACATCCCTTCGTGGATTCCAATTGGAAGAATGCATGAACTTGTTTGATGAACCATTTTGGCCAACTATTCATATCCCTTTGGCCGACCTTGAAGTCTTCAATATAGCCAACTCATGAACTTGTTAGTTCATAAATTCTTCCTTGAAAGCCCCATCCTCTAGATGTCTCTTGTCCTTGCCACTTTGTACTCCATCTCACGGCCTAGTCATCCTTTTGGAAGACCTTTTGGCTTAGTCACCTTATTGGAAGACTCTCGGCCTTGTCACCCTTTACATGGCCTATTAATTGTGTCCTAAGGTAGTTATTACATGGCATACTATGTCCTAAGCTAAGAGCTAAAATGTAAGCTAAGAAATAAAGACAAGCTAAAAGAAACACATGGTCTTCGGCCAAGACTTACATATAAAGGCCGAATAAATACTTACTTCCTAGATCTTCACGTGACAACTCCAACTCCACTCCATTTTCCATGCCACATTAGGCATTTAGTGTAGATTGACGGGTCATCGGTGGCACTCTTAGTAAAGCACCCCTCGACTTGGGTTGAGATTTTAAGTTCGTGGGCTTTCTTTCATCACTACTAGAAGAACTGGATCTGTTAGAGAAAAATAAGGTTTTGACACTAGTTCAAAAGCCTGAAAATTCATCAATCATTGGAATTAAATAGGTATTTAGAAACAAGTTAAATGAAGATGGAGAAGTTCTTTGAAATTAAGCTCGTTTAGTCACTCAAGGCTACTCACAACAAGAAGGAGTCAACTATGATGAAACCTTCGCTCTAGTCGAACGGTTAGAGTCAATTCACATATTGCTTGCCAATGCTTCTTTCAAAAGATTTAAACTCTGTCAAATGGATGTTAAAAGTTCTTTTCTAAATAGTTTTATCGAAGAAGAAGATTTTGTTAAATAACCACCAGGTTTTGAAAATCCTAAAAAACCATACCATGTTTTTAAAATCTCAAAAGCTTTTTATGGTGTTAAACAAGCTCCTAGAGCAGGTATATATGTTTAAGTACTTTCTTAACTGATCAGGGCTTTTCTAGAGGAAAAATTTACACCCCTCTTTTCATAAAAAGATCACTTTTAGGAAATCTTATTATTCAAATGTATGTTGATGATATCATATTTGGAAGTTCTAACCCTTCTTTGAGCAATGAGTTTTGATCTAATGCAAAGTGAATTTGAAATGAGTATGATGGGAGAATTGATATTTTTCCTAGGATTACAAATTTCACAATCTGACAAAGGAACATTCATTAGACAAACCAAATATACAAAGGAACTTATTCAAAAGTTTCGCATGATGTATGCTAAAGCTTTAGGCACTCCAATGAGTCCAACATGTACCCTTGATAAAGTTATGAAGGTAAACTTGTTGATTAATCAATGTATCGATGTATGATTTGATTATTACTATATTTAACTGCTAGTCAACCAGATATCATGTTCAGTGTTAGTAAATGTCCAAGGTTTTAAGCTGCACCTGAGGAATCTCATCTTACAATAGTTAAAAGAATTATCAGATACCTAGTAGGGACATGTGACTATGAATTATGGTATCCTGCTAAAATTTGTTCTTGAAGGTTTCTCAGATGTTGATTATGCAGGTGATAAAGATGACAGAAAAAGTACTATTGGAACATGTCAATTTCTCGGAAAATCTCTAATTTCTTGGAATA
The DNA here is from genome assembly GCA_034509755.1 of Anisodus tanguticus. NCBI lineage: Eukaryota > Viridiplantae > Streptophyta > Magnoliopsida > Solanales > Solanaceae > Anisodus > Anisodus tanguticus. The sequence continues at coordinate 35,359,994 of CM067545.1, read as the reverse complement.
GCAAAAAACAAGGATCTGTCTCTCTCAATTATTGAAGCTGAATATATTGCTATTGGTCATTGTTATACTGAATTAATTTGGATGATGCATCAAATAAGTGATTATGATTTATCCTTTCAACCAGTTAAAATTTATTGTGATAATTCAAGTGTTATATGTTTTAAAAAAATCACGTTCATCATTCTAGGGCAAATCCAAAAGACAGTAAGCAACATTTTATTATCATGCAGTTAAAGGTAACATAGACATTTTATTTGTTAATACTGATTCTCAATTGGTTGATTTATTTACAAATTCATTTATTGAAGAACGTTTTTGTACTCTTCGAAATTCTATAGGATTAATTACAAATTTTGTGCTTCATTAAGATTCATTTCCTTAATTGTCTTATTTCCTTACTGAATATTTAGTTTCCTTAATTAAATATGTTACTGTATGTGCAAATCATGCTAAGTGGATTTTTAAATATTTTCTTTCCATCTTCCTAGGCGTCATAATTACGCATGTCGCCTTCTACTTACTCTGTGACATTTCCCATCAAACATCACACCGCCTCTTCCCTTCCTAATAAACCTTTCCGTTTTCCCTCGTAACCATTTATGTACCCCCTTACGTTTTCTTTTCTCAACTCTGTACACTTAGCTTCTCTTTGCATCTCTCTCTCTCTCTATCCATGACGAAAACCTCCAAAACCTCTTTATTCCCCACTCGCAAAAGCTCTTGTGGAAGTGGAAAATCCTCTCGTAAAGTGGACCACCATGTCAATCTTGACTCTGACAACTCAGCCCTCTCCATCTCCGACCATGACATCTCCGATGGTAGAGATTCCTTGACTAAAAAACAGCTTGGTAAGCACCATATTTCTGCTAATGCATGTTGCGATTCTCCTAAGAAAGTGAAGTTTGATCCTATCTTCTTTGAGGACAACCGTCCAAATTTTTTGGATACTAAAAACTTTAATCTCTTCATCTCCCTGTCTCATAAATTTGTGAATGTCAGTCATATTGTTGATCTAAATCTTCTTGAAACCCTTTATTGCCTAATTAAGCCCTACTTTGATTTCCAAGGTCGGAGCAACATATTCCATGGCCCTACCAAGGTTTATTGAATCTTGTTCTGTATGTTCTATGCTAACCTTAGCTCTTCTCGTCCAAATGACCTTGAGTCTCATGTTAGGAAAAAGGATTTTTCTTGATTGTGTGATGTTTGACACCCTTTTTTATTGTACTTGTTCTAGCTATTTCAGTCCTTTTTGAAACTCCTAGCCATAAAACTTTGAAGTGACCTATGAACAGGAAAAATAAGCTATTTCTGAGACTTCTTATGGTATTCTGTCAAATCGACTCTTCTAATGAGATATGCTTTTAAAATCAAGTCATTGATCACATTGTCTCCACCACTCGCTCACCAGATCTGGTTCTTTTTCCACCATTACTCAATGCAACACTCTCATTACCTATTTCCTTGTTGTGAAAAGGAAAATGAAGCTGTCCTCCCTTAATCCCCTACTCCAAAGTCGACCCCTCCCCATTCCCATCTTGGCTTAAATGGTTCCAATTTTTGTCCCTTTATTTACCCTTCTAGAGTAGTCCATGTAGTAGTATAAATAGGACCCTTATGTTTATGTAAAAAGCAAAGTTGATGAATAGAAAACTTGAGTTTTACTCAAACACTAAAGTATTCAACTTATGTGTTGTCTACCTTAGTTGGTCCTTGTGTGGGCCTTCGGTTCTTCTGTGAACCAACCCCTTAGTGTAAGTTGAAGCTATGACTTGTGACCTAGTTAAACCCAAGCCAAGGTCCCTTTGGCGTAAGGCTTGGTTAGAACTTGTGTTGATGCAAGTAAGGAGTGGTGTTGGATGGTAAGTGGGTTAGGTCTTGGTTATATTCGGGTCGACCAAAAAATGGACACCAAGATTGTGGTTCTCGGGTTCTCGGCTTAGCCGAGCAGGGTGGTGTTGTAGGGTTATTTCGGGTAGTCGTGGGTGGAGTTGGACTTATGCATTTTATGAGGATGTTCCGGGTATGTTGATGGTAGTCTTAATGATCGGGGCTTGGTATTTTAGTGGTGGAGGAGGCCAAAACTTTACTGAAACAGTGAGGTATCGGTAAGGGCTGTTTTAGTGGACTGTTTGGCGTGTCGGGTTTGGACGGGGAGATATGTGTGGTCTCATGTGTTGGCCTTTGTTGTGGGTGTTTGTGAAGTATTATAGGATGTGGTGGTGGTAGGAAGAAGTGTTTTGGACAAGGAATGAACACGAGTTGTAAGATGCAATCTCGGGTACAAACCAAGTGTTTGGATGGTCGATATGAACAAGGATAATGACACGAGGGTTTTAATGCTCTAGTCGACACCAAGATAAGGGTGGACAATTGGTCAAGGACTTGATCGGGGTTGCTAAATACAATCCCGAATACAAACCAAGTGAGGGTGGCAGGTAACCTTATGATAGATCCTAGGCTTGGATTTGGTTGGATCAAACAAGTTCCAACGTCCACTTGCACCAATGGGGTTACTTAAGCTTGGGTTTGATTAGGTCACACAAGTCCTAACCAAGACATACACCGAAGGGACCTTAGCTTAGTTTTAACTAGGTCACACAAGTCCTATCTTCAACTTACACTAAGGGGTTGGCTAACACAAGAACCAAGGCCCACACAAGAACCAATCTAAGGTAGACATCACACAAGTTGAATACTTAGAGTATGAGTAAAACTCAAGTTTATATTTAATCCACAACTCTCTAAAATTTACAAAATCCTAAGGGTCCTATTTATAGTAATACATGGACCTTTCTAGAAGGCAACTAAAGGACACAAACTACTTGGACTTTCGGCCAAGTGTGGACAAGTGGGAAAGGGTTTGGGTTAACTTGGGGACCAAGGATGCATGCTTCCTAGACCACTCTTGTGTGTTGACCAAATGGGAATGGGAATTGGACCACCCCTTGATGTTCTCTAGGACTTTCCTTTGTATCTTCATTGTATAGCAATGCATGAATTAGTTAGTTCATGAATTATTTCCTTGGGGCACGTGTGGACGCTTCTTGATTTTGGAGTGCCTTGGTGAGTAGTTTCGACCAGCTCTTCACCTTCCTTAATCCAATCTTGATGTATCCCAAGTAGCTAAGTTCATGAACGATTTTTCCCTTTGGGATCCATACTTTCTAGATGATTCCTCATCCTTGTCACCTTATCCATTCTCGGCCAAGTCACCTTTGGAGGAAGCTCTTGGCCTTGCCACCCTTTCTCTTACATGATGCATTGATTGTGTCCTAAAGGAAACTAGCGGTTATGACATAGTTTATTGTGTCCTAAGGAAATTATTAACTAATCTAGGAATTAAACTAAGCTAAAAGAAAACAACACGGTCTCGGCCAAGACCAACAAGAAGAACGAAAATAAATGTATCTCCTAGTATCTTCAAGTGATGGCTTCAATCCCTTTCCAAATTCCATGCCATATTATAATCTATGTGTAGATTGACGGGTCATCGTTGGTATTCTTAGTAAATCACCTTTCGACTTAGGTGGAGAGTTTAGGTCTGCGAGCTTTCTTGCATCAATCTCCCGTTCTTTGAAAGAATTTGCCCTCAAATTCGTGCCGTCTAATTATGGTAATAATTTTTCAACAACAAGTGTTGATCTAATACTTCCACCATTAGACCGGACCATAAGTCTTATCTTGTAGGCGTCTTCCTCGAAACTTGTCAAATATGGATCCGAATACAAGCCAAACAACTTTGATTTAAAATGATGCCCGTGTTGTGCCATGAATTCCATCAAATATAATATCTTGCATATGTATCATAATGGCATCGTGTACCCTTCAATTTTGTGCTAGAGCAAAAGATGGCACCTACTCTAGTTTTATGTTGGACGTCCAATGGCTTTTCACGACTTGTCATGGTTAGGAGCGGGGTTTCATAAATCTTTTTCTTCAAGGCTTCAAAGACATTTCTTGTTCTTCCGAACCATTTATACTCATTTCTTCTTATTAGCTTGTTGATAGGGGAAGCAAGTGTACAATAATTCTGCATGACATGATGAGTAGAAGAAGCCGAACAAAAGAAACTTTTTACCGTAATGGCTCCCATAGACTCGGACCATCCTTTTCTAGATTTCACCGTGGTTGGATTAGCACACATGCCCTCGGATAATGTGGTGTAACCCATGGGTCGTTGTAGCATCTTGTTCATGAAGCTCATGGTAGGGATTGCGGCATTGCACAATGGAATGATGGAGGTTTTGTCCCGTGGTGTTCTTGATGAACCAAGGATGAAATCAAAGTTCACATATTTTCATGGTTGCTCCGGAACCGTCAAAGGAGTACACGATTCTTGGTGGAAGAATATTTTAGCCCCTTGATACATGGAATGCTTTCTTACTACTCCTTTCACATCTTCGAACTTAGGATTTTGATCATGGAACTCCTTTAGCACTTCAAATCCCATCGACCTTTGTTTAAGCATGGTCAACATTATGCGCCTTCAAAAAAGTATATCCGCTGCTATAATGAATTTGTCATCTTCATGTCTTGTAGTGAATGTGGGAGTTTGTAAGTATGCTACCCACTTAGCAAACCTCAGCTTCAACATCCTTTGCACCACATCAAATTTTGTGTCATAAGTAGAATGAGGAAGTCATGTATCAACCAATCGTCCACTAGAGGAAGCTATGGATTCTTGGTCTTGAAGTAAGACGACTCCAATATCATGTTCGACCTCAAGGTTCGGAATCGGGGCAGTAAGGAAACCATAATCGCGGATGGCATGAGGATAGGAAGAAGCCGATGTATGTAAGCTTTTTACCGCCCTTGCATTTGTACACTCAAGATCTCTCTCATGGAATTCCCTTAGTATTTCAAATGCCACATTTTTTAGGCATGGTCAACCGTACTTGCCTTCGAAAAAATGCATCGCCACAGTATAGGACTCGCCATCTTTGCATCTCGTGGAAAATATGAATGTTAGCAAGTATGTCATCCACCTAGCATGCCTTGGATTCAAATTTTTGTCGCCCATGTAAATACTTCCAAGACTCATGTCCCGAACATAATACATAAGGTTTTGGCTTTATGAAAAATCTTGAAGCATTACACAATTCGAACGGCATCATGAGCCATCCGAACAAACCATGCTTGCCTTTGGAAAAATCATTCCATTCATCTTTTCCTCTGATTTCCCCTAGATGGTATCCTCTCCTCAAATCTATCTTGTAGTGCCACTTGGCTCCACTTGATTCCACAAATAGGTCTTTTAAACCCGGTATAGAAAACTTGTATTCCATGATGTTGTCGACCGCTTGGATGGTAAAACATGTGTGCCAAGTCTCATTTCCCTTTTTCACCAACAAGGTAGGGTCTGTCTCTCTTTCAAGATGGTGTCTGTTGGGAATATGGTTAGGAAATGAACCTCTTGGAAATAAACCAAGAGTATGTCCAATACATCCCATCGATTGGGACCCGGTTTTGAAAGAACATCCGCACTTACATATTCCGATTCCTCCAAGAGTTCCTCTGAGTCGGCATCTATAGAAATCCCCTTCTTAAATTCTTCCTCTATCTTTTGTCCATCAAGTAAGAGGGTCTCGGGTTCTTCCTCTTCTTCGCGTGGCATACTCGACTCATGTCGGAGTACCAAATTTTGATCCTCCTCCAAAAGGGTGCCAACTTTCTCTATTTTTGATTTCTCAAAAAAATGGAATCCGCATAGTCTTGATATTCTTCAATTGTCATGACCCGTTGGTTGGGACATCCCTTATAAAAGTGCCCTAGTCCTTGGCACTTGAAACACCTCTTTCTCCTTTTATCTACCCCTTTTGTAACTTCCATACTTTCGTGGTTATACAAAGGGTTAGTAAAGGAGGTATTGCCCTCTTCTACCCTTGTATCTTTTTTTACTCTTCCGCGGATAAATAAGGGGTTAGTAAATGAGGTACCGCCATTCTCTTTAACATTAGTGAGTTTTATGTAGGGCCTTGTGGTACCTTTATTTTCATTCTTTGGGATGTTTTGTACAACCCTTGACTTGGCATTTTTACTCATGGCATGCCTTGAAAATTCTTTCCTCAATATTGGTACATGTTTTGCAAAAATGTCACCTACGATCCTCCTTAGTTCTTCTTTGTTTACGTGAGTCATAGCATCAAAGCGTGGGATGGGATGGCCTCGCTCTAATACCAATCTGATGCAAGTAAGGAGGGGTGTTGGGTGGTAAGTGGGTCAGGTCTTGGTTATATTCAGGTCGACCCAAAATTAGACACCAAGATTGAGGTTCTCGGGTTCTTGGCTTAGCCCGGCAGGGTGGTGTTGTGGGGTTGTTTCAGGTAGTTGTGCATGGAGTTGGATTTAAGCATTTTATGAGGGTGTTCCGGGTATGTTGAGGGTAGTATTGATGATCGGGGCTTGGTGGTTTAGTGGTGGAGGAAGCCAGACGTTTACTGAAACAGTGAGGTATCGGTGAGGACTGTTTTAGTGGACTGTTTGGTGTTGTCGGGTTTGGACGGGGAGATATGTGTGGTATTGGGTATTGGCCTTTGTTGTGGGTGTTTGTGTTGTAGGATGTGGTGATGGCAGGAATGAAGTGTTTTGGACAAGGAATGAACACAAGTTCTAGCTTCAACTTACACTAAGGGGTTGGCTCACAAAAGAACCAAGGCCCACACAAGAATCAATCTACGGTAGACAACACACAAGTTGAATACTTTAGAGTATGAGTAAAACTCAAGTTTATATTTAATACACAACTATCTGAAATTTAAAATATCCTAAGGGCCCTATTTATAGTAATACATGGACCTTTCTATAAGGCAAACTAATGTACACAAACTACTTGGACTTTCGGCCAAGTATGGACAAGTGGGAAAGGTTTTGGGTTAACTTGGGGACGAATGATGCGGGCTTTCTAGACCACTCTTGCATGTTGACCGAATGGGAAGGGGAATTCGACCACCCCTTGATGTTCTCTAGACCTTTTCTTTGTATCTTCATTGTATAGCAATGCATGAACTAGTTAGTTCATGAATCATTTCCTTGGAGTACGTGTGGACGCATCTTGATTTTGGAGTGCCTTGGTGAGTAGTTTCGTCCAACTCTTTACCTTCCTTAAGCCAATCTTGATGTCTCCCAAGTAGCCAAGTTCATGAATGATTTTTCCCTTTGGGATCCACACTTTCTATATGATTCCTCATCCTTGTCACCTTATCCATTCTCGGCCAAGTCATATTTGAAGGAAGCTCTCGGCCTTGTAACCCTTTCTCTTACACGATGCATTTATTGTGTCCTAAGGGGAACTAGGGGTTATTACATAGTTTATTTTAAACTATTAACTAATTTAGGAACTAAACTAAGCTAAAAGAAAACAACACGGTCTCTGCCAATACCAACAAGAAGGCCGAAAATAAATGTATCTCCTAGTATCTTCAAGTGATGGCTTCAATCCCATTCCAAATTCCATGCCATGTTAGGCATCTAAGTGTAGATTTACGGGTCATCATTGTCATTCTTAGTATCACCTTTCGACTTAGGGGGAGAGTTTAGGTCTGCGGGTTTTCTTGCATCATGTGTGATCTACTCAAACCCAAACTTAAGGAACCCCTTTCTTGCGAGTGTACATTGGAACTGGTGTGATCCAACCAAACCCAAGCCTAGGATCTATCATAAGGTTACCGGAGCCACCCTCACTTGGCTTGTTCACGAGTTTGTACTTAGCAACCTTGGTCAAGACCCTGTCCAATTGGCCAAACTCATCTTGTTGTCGACTTTTGCATTAAAACCCTAGTGTCATTATCCTTGCTATATCGATCGTCCTATACTTGGTTTGTACTCGGGTTGGCACCTAGAATCCCGTGTTTATTCCTTGTTCAAACCACCATCTCCTTTATACCACCACATCACACAAGAATTTCCAAACACCCACACTCAAAGCTACCAACCGAAACAAACCCACAATCAGTCGTGTCATCCGACAACACCAAACAGCCCACTACACACCCCAACTGAGAAGCTCATTGTTTCAGTAAACTTCCGACATCCTCCAACACTAAACTAACAAATCCCGATCACCAGAACAACCCTCAACGTGTCTACAATAACCCCATAAAACTCCTAAACTCAACTCTCCCAAAAACTACCCGAAATAGCCACCAAACACCACACTGCCAGCAGAATTCGAGAACCTGAGAACCCCACTTTCAAGGACATTTTTAGGTTAACCCGTTTACAACCAAACTATGAACCACTTACCCTCACTCATCCCTCATTGTATACATTAGATTGGTATCAGATCAAGGCGCTCCCATGCTATGCCTTGATGTGATGTCTAATCTAAATGACGAAATTCGGCGGACCATAAGTGAAATATTTGCAGAACAAATGCAACTCTTGAGAAGAGAGTTTGCGGATCGTGTCTTGGTCAATGATGTTGAATCAGGAGAAGATGTTGCTCAAAATAACCCAAGACATGCCAAAGAAGATATACAAGAGGAACCTCGGCATAAAAGCGGAGATGACCGAACCTTGCAGTTTGATCTTCCAACATTCGAAGGCAGCATGGACCCAGAGGAGTTTCTTGAATAGATAAGAGTCATTAAGAGGCTATTCATGTTCAAACAATATGATGACCATAAGTTCTTCAAGCTTTCCACCTTGAAATTAAAATCATTTTCTTCCGTATGGTATGAGAATCTAAAGACAAGTCGGAGACCACATGGCAAGACCAAGATTGATTCTTGGGAGAAATTAAAAAGAACTTGAAAATAAAATTCTTGCCAAGGGAATACGACCAAGACATTTATCTCAAGCTCACTAAGCTTTGGGAAGGAGTTCTTAAGGTCAAGGACTATATCCGAGAATTTGAAAAAGTCACCATGTTATATGACTTAGAGGAAAAAGAAACTCAACGTATTACGCGGTTCATTGCGGGATTGAACGCGGCAATACAAGAAAAAGTTGAAGTGTCCAGATACAAAACCTTTGAAGATGTGTGCCACATGGAACTCAAATTTGAACGGCAACAAAATAGGAGTACCCCAAGACCCTATACCAAATACGCGAGTGTTAAGGAGAAAGGTAGCACCTCGTATTCTAACCCTTTGTACATTCTAGAAGATGCGAGAAAAGACAAGGAAAAGAAAGTAGAGGTTGACAAGGGAGTTGATAGAGGCGGAAAAAGATGCTTCAAATGTCAAGGGCTCGGACACTTTGACAAGGAATCCGTGAGTCATGACACTTGAGGAATACAAAGAATGCGGAGACTCCCTTTCCATTGAAGAAACTGAGATCGAGAAAGAACAAGAGGAAGGTTATGCCCTTGCGGAAGATGTGGTAAGTTTAGTTCTTCAACATGTGCTAAGTGCAAAACTAGAATAACTTGAGGAATCACAAATAGAACAAATCTTCTGTACCCGATGCAAGGTGAACGAAAGGGTGTGTAACGTGATTATCGATGGAGGAAGTTGTGCCAACATGGCTTCCGTTGAAATGGTGGATAAATTACAATTGACTACCCGCGATCACCCGAGGTCCTCTAATCTCTGGTGGGTGAATAAGGAAAATAGGCTAAGAGTAGCAAATCAAGCTCTTGTTAACTTCTAGATTGGAGGATATGTAGATGATATTTGGTGTGACGTCATTCCTATGGATGTGTGCCACATATTGTTGGGGTGACCTTTGGCAATATGATCGGAAGACGTTACATGATGGAGATAAGAACACCTACTCTTTCCACAAAAATGGCAAGGATTTCCGGTTAATGCCATTATCACCTAGTAAGGTGAGAGAAATGAAAATCCAAAATGCCTAAAAGTGTGTGGCCGAGGCTCTCTTTCATGAGACATGGAAGGAGGAAGAAGAGTCAAAGAAGGGGAGTGTTGTAGATGCCTTAGTGTGCAAGGATAAGGGAAACCCTAAAAACACAGGTTCGACGGAAATATTGAGTGTTTCGGAGGAAACATTGGCACGTAATCCAACAAATGAACTATCCTTAACAAACGGAATTGATCATGCCCTTGGAATGGTTCCCGGAAGTTCACTACCCAACTATGGTGATAATTCGGAGGAGCTTTCTGAGTTTCTTGTCCAAAAAAAATCCTTGTTCATATTCCGTACCTATTTTGGTGCAAAAGGGAAATGAGACTTGATGCGTATATGTCACGACCCAAACGGAGGGCCGCGATGGACACCCAGACCCCACCCACTGGGTACCGCTAATCGTACAATCAACTTCTAGTCACAATTGAATACTGACTAAGCCACAAAAAGATTATAGAAAATCTTAACCAAAAATCCAATTTTCATATATACATACCCATACCAAGGCAGATAAGGCCACACATGACAACTAACTACAGGACACCTGTCTACAAGCCTCTAAAGAATACATGACATCACAATGATGGGAAATGACCCCGCCATACCCATATGCAGATACAAAAAATACTATACCACGACCAACTACAACTCTAAAACAAATAGAGTGCTCCAACATCAGTTGAACCAGCAACCTAGTAGCGTGAACCGTCACCTTCTTTAACTGAACCTGCAGGCATGAAATGCAGCGTCCCCCGATAAAATGGACGTTAGTACGACTGAGGTATTGAGTATGTCAGGCATGAGCAATAGTATAACAGCGATATAACAACAACTGAAACAGAAACAACTAACCAGCAATAAATGCCTCTGAGGGTCATAATACATATACCTAAATGTGATTCAAAATGCGGTATACATATACATCGCCCCCCTTGGGCATCTTCCTTACCATAACAGCCTCTGTGGGCATCATTTCATGTCGGCCTCTGTGGGAATAATATGTCTAAATGTCATGCATAATGCGGTAAATACATATATACTGGCCACACAAGGTCATCCTCCTCCCCACAACATATATATATATATATTGGCACTTAATCAGGCATCTTCATTCATTAAGCCACACAGGCTTTATCATTTATCATATCCCAGCTGATCAGGTGGTCTGCGTTCCCCGTTTTCCATCCCCAATATACGGTCTTGGATAAATAATGAATGCAATGCAAATAAAAATGTGTGAATGATAACACAATATTCCAATCACAATGGGTGACATAATACCTTTATACCTTCGGGTAACATTGAGAATATCAACACCTTTTTCTGTATGCCTCAATAAGGACTTAGAAACAATTTTAGACATGCTTTTAGCATAGGAATCAATAACACTAATATTCTTAACTACTAGGAGTGGAATAAATTATGGAGCAATATCACGGTTATATTTTGTTAAATGGAACATGCCAAAAGAAAGAAATAATTTGTCTTAACAAACCTCAATTCCACTTTAAGGTTTATAAAATTCTCGTTGATAATGAGAAGTGAACTTCGTTTCACTCCTCCAAATTGCAATTGTTTTTTTCTTCCTCACGAAAATGAAGTACCATCCGCTGCTTTCTTCTTTTGGGGTATTAAGAAATTCTCCAAGGCAATGTACTATTTTCTAAATGAATGAAATGAGGGGCTAACTTTGGTCTTTAAATTTGGAACGAAATGGAGACTATTCCTTTGGTCTTTTAGGTTTCTCAAACAAGAGGTGTTTACTAATAGCAACATTTACTGAATCATTCTGAGTTTCATTTAACGGCCTTAAGATGTTGTCTCCTACTAACAATTTGCTTACTAACACCTACACACACATTCACGCCTTAGTCACTTTAGGGCTTCTTCTCGTAAGCAACCTGTAATACCCCACTAAACATTATCCCACATTAGGATTAATTAGTCCCACAATTAATCAATTGTACACATAATTAATTATGTGATCCCAATTCACTTGAATCTTAATAACTTATAAGATCTTCATATACTTAATTTCATAATTTGTAATAAGACACTACTCCATAACTTCTTTGTGCACGCACTAAATTTATTTCCGCTCCCCGTCGTCATACTTGTTACGAACAAAATTATTTTGAGGTTTAATCGTATTATATACAAATCACGTTAATAGCGTACATGAACATAACCTGTGTTTTCCAATTCTCGGGTCTATTTACAAACGCTTAGCAATTTTACATACGCCTAGCAATTTAAACGGTGGCCCGAAAGTACTAGATGTTACATCCTTCCCTCCTTAGAAACATTCGTCCTCGAATGTTGGGGTGACATATGTAGCCCAAAAATAGAACTTCTATATCCCAGCGCCATATAATACCATATAAATCACTACAACTATATCAGACTTCTCATGTCATGTATAATGATGTTAGGAATAAGAACTCACCTTACGTTTCTCGTGGAACCTCGGCGTTGGTCTGGAATAGGTATGGATACATGTGCATCATTTCCTCTTCCGCTTTCCACGTCATCTCTTCCACGCTCTTATTTCGCCACCTTTGGTCGAAAAATTCCTTCTGTCCCACCTCCACCATTGATCCTTTCGTCGTTCTAGAATAATCATACCTTTTCATTCATAGAGCTATTTCGTGTGCTCACCCACTCCTTTGTATATCCTAACCTTTATCTAATATAATACTCCATTTGTTACTTGAGCAAGATTTGATATTCATTCTTCACCCCTCTTTTCCTTGCATGACTTGGTGATTTTCATATCTCAAATGTCCCCGAGCTGCTGCTGAACTTGAAGTGAAATTATTGTTACTTGACTATAAGACGGTCGGGGAAGTTTTACTTGACCTTTACAACTTTGGTCCCGAGATATCGACATCTTTGAACCTTTTAAATATCGTCGATCCCTGGAACCGCAACTTACTCATATCTCCCGACGAACCTGTCTCAATGGAGAGTATACCACTTGTATTTACACTCAATCCAACTTCAATCTTTCTGCTAACCATAATTTTTCTGGAAGAAGGTATGGCTGCAATTGTTAATACGATAAGGTCTACAGATAAAATCCTTACAATCTTCTACGTTCCGATGCTTAGTACTTTCTTTACCTTACTAAACATTTCGCTTTCCAGGCTTGCATTATCTCTTCCATCTTCCATATATGAATTAGACAACTTCTCATAATCTCAAATTTTAACAATAATACTGCCCCTTCTGGCGTATCAATCGTCTTGGTAGAAATCGCTCATTTACCGGTTACGAGTATAAGATAACCGAAGTCTTTTGGTAACTGGAATTACTGAAATCTTAACAGGTACGAGTTAAACTCGAATTCCTAAGACCCAGCTCTACTGCACGATTTATGAGATGAAAGAATAGAAACCATCCATAAATGTCAGATAGCCTCCTATTTATAAGTATGGTGCACAACATACCCATAAACAAGACTCTACTAGACACGGCTTGTAGACTCCCTTGGACAGATATGCTTTGATACCAAGTTTGTCAGGACCCAAAATGGAGGGCCGGGAAGGGCACCCGAACCCCACCCGCCGGGTACCGCTAATCGTACAACCAACTTCTAATCACAATTGAATACGGACTAAGCCAAAAATATTATAGAAAATCTTAACCAGAAATCCAATTTTCATATATACATACTCATACCAAGGCCGACAAGTCCACACATGATAACTAACCACAGGACACTTGTCTACATGCCTCTAAAGAATACAAGACATCACAAGGATGGGACATGACCCCGCCATACCCATATGCAGATGCAAAAAATACTATACCATGACCAACTGCAACTCTGAAACAAATAGAGTGCTCCAACATAAGCTGAAACAGAAGCCTACTAGCATGACCCGTCACCTTTTTTAACTGAACCTGCGGGCATCAAACGCAGCGTCCCCCGATAAAAGGGACATCAATACGACTGATGTACTGCGTATGTCAGGTATGAACAATAGTATAACAGCGATTTATCAACAACTGAAACAGAAATAACTGACCAGCAGTAAATGCCTCTGAGGGTCGTAATACATATGCCTAAATGTCATGCACGATGCGGTATACATATACATCGGCCCCATTGGGCATCATTCCATGTCGGCCTCTGTGGGCATAATATGTCTAAATGTCATGCATAATGCGGTAAATACATATATACTGGCCACACAATGGCATCTTCCTCCCCCCAATATATATATATATATATATATATATATATATATATATATATATATATATATATATATATATATATATATATATATATATTGGCCCTTAATCAGGTATCTTCCTTCATTAAGACACACATGCTTTATCATTTATCATATCCCAGCTGATCAGGTGGTCTGCGTTCCCCGTTTTCCGTCCACAATATACGGTCTTGGATAAATAATGAATGCAATGCAAATGAAAATACATGAATGATAACACAATATTCCAATCTCAATTGGTGACATAATACCATTATACCTTCGGCTAAAATTGAGAATATCAACACCTTTTTCTGTATGCCTCAATAAGGAGTTAGAAATAATTTTAGACATGCTTTTAGCATAGGAATCAATAACACGAATATTCGTAACTACTAGGAGTGGAATAAATTATGGAGCAATATCACGGTTATATTTTGTTACATGGAACATGCCAAAAGAAAGAAATATTTTTTCTTAACATACCTCAATTCCACTTTAAGGTTTCTAAAATTCTCGTTGATAATGAGAAGTGAACTTTGTTTCACTCCTCCAAATTGCATTTGTTTTTTTCTTCCTCACGAAAATGAAGTACCAGTCGCTGCTTTCTTCTTTTGGGGTATTAAGAAATTCTCCAAGGCAATGTACTATTTTCTAAATGAATGAAATGAGGGGCTAACTTTGGTCTTTAAATTTGGAACGAAATGGAGACTATACCTTAGGTCTTTTAGATTTCTCAAACAAGATGTTTTTACTTATAGCAACATTTAATGAATCATTCTGAGTGCCATTTAATGGCCTTAAGATGTTGTCTCCTACTAACAATTTTCTTACTAACACCTACACACACATTCACGCCTTAGTCAATCTAGGGCCTCTTCGCGTAAGCCACATGTAATCCCCCACTAAACATTTTCCCACATTAGGATTAATTAGTCCCACAATTAACCAATTGTACACAAAATTAATTCCGTGATCCCAATTCACTTGTTATCTTAATAACTTATAAGACCTTTATATATCTACGGTCATAATTTTAATATGAAACTAATCCATAACTCCTTTCTGCACGCACCAAATTTATTTCTGCTCTCCGTCGTCATACTTGGTACGTCCAACATTATTTCAGGGTTTAATCCTTTTATATACTAATCTCTTTATTAGCATAGGTGAACATAACCTAAGTTTTCCAATACTCGGGTCTATTTACAAATGCTTAGAGATTTTTCATATGCCTAGCGATTTAAATCGTGGCCCAAAAGTATGGGATGTTACATCCTTCCACCCTTAGAAACATTCGTCCTCGAATGTTGGGGTGACATACGGATCCCGAAAATACAACTTCTTTATCGCAGCGCCATATAATACCATATACATCATTACATCTACATCAGACTTCTCATGTCATGTATTATGATGTCAGGAATAAGAACTCACCTTACGCTTCTCGTGGAACCTCGGCGTTGGTCTGGAATAGGTATGGATACTTGTGCATAATTTCCTCTTCCGCTTTCCACGTCATCTCTTCCATGCTCTTATTTGGTCACCTTTGATTGAAAAATTACTTATGTCCCTCATCCACCATTGATCCTTTCGCCGTTCTAGAATAATAATACATGTTCATTCATGGAGCTATTTTGTGTGCTCACCCACTCCTTTGGATATCCTCACCTATATCAAATATAATACTCCATTTGTTACTTGAGAAAGTTGTGATATTCATTCTTCACCCCTCTTTTCTTTGCATTACTTGGGATTTTCATATCTCAAATGTCCTTGAGCTGCTGCTGAACTTGAAGGGAAATTATTGCTACTTGACTATAAGATGGTCGGGGCAGTTTTACTTGACCTTTACAACTTTGGTTCCGAGATATCGACATCTTTGAACCTTTTAAATATCATCGATCCCTGGAACCGCACCTTACTCATATCACCTGACGGACCTGTCTCAATGGAGAGTATACCACTCGTATTTACACTCAATCCAACTTCAATCTTTCTGCTAACCATAATTTTTCTGGAAGAAGGTATGGCTGCAATCGTTAATACGATAAGGTCTACAGATAAAATCCTTACAATCTTCTATGTTCCGATGCTTAGTACTTTCTTTACCTTATTAAACATTTCGCTTTCCAGGCTTGCATTATCTCTTCCATCTTCCATATATGAATTTGACAACTTCTCATAATCTCACATTTTAACAATAATACTGCCCCTTCTGGCGTATCAATCGTCTTGGTAGAAATCGCTCATTTACCGGTTAGGAGTATAAGATAACCGAAGTCTTTTGGTAACTGGAATTTCTGAAACCTTAACAGGTACGAGTTAAACTCGAATTCCTAAGACCCAGCTCTACTGCACGATTTATGAGATGAAAGAATAGAAACCATACATAAATGTCGGATAGCCTCCTGTTTATAAGTATGGTGCACAACATACTCATAAACAAGACTCTACTAGACACGGCTTGTAGACTCCCTAGGACAGATATGCTTTGATACCATGTTTTTCACGACCTAAACTGGAGGGCCGGGAAGGGCACCCGAACCCCACCCGCTGGGTACCGCTAATCGTACAACCAACTTCTAATCACAATTGAATACGGACTAAGCCAAAAAATATTATTGAAAATCTTAACCAGAAATCCAATTTTCATATATACATACTCATACCAAGGCCGACAAGTCCACACATGATAACTAACCACAGGACACTTGTCTACAAGCCTCTAAAGAATACAAGACATCACAAGGATGGGACATAACCCCGCCATACCCATATGCAAATGCAAAAAATACTATACCATGACCAACTGCAACTCTGAAACAAATAGAGTGCTCTAACATCAGCTGAAACAGAAGCCTACTAGCATAACCCGTCACCTTCTTTAACTGTACCTGCGAGAATGAAACGCAGCGTCCCCCAATAAAAGGGACATCAATATGACTGATGTACTGCGTATGTCAGGTATGAACAATAGTATACCAGCGATATAACTACAACTGAAACAGAAATAACTGACCAGCAGTAAATGCCTCTGAGGGTCCTAATACATATGCCTAAATGTCATGCACGATGCCGTATACATATACATCGGCCCCATTGGGCATCATTCCATGTCGGCCTCTGTGGGCATAATATGTCTAAATGTCATGCATAATGCGGTAAATACATATATACTGGCCACACAATGGCATCTTCCTCCCCACAACATATATATATATATATATATTTATATATTGGCCCATAATCAGGCATCTTCCTTCATTAAGACACACATGCTTTTCATTTATCATATCCCAGCTGATCAGGTGGTCTGCGTTGCCCGTTTTCCGTCCCCAATATACGGTCTTGGATAAATAATGAATGCAATGCAAATGAAAATACATGAATGATAACACAATATTCCAATCTCAATTGGTGACATAATACCATTATACCTTCGGCTAAAATTGAGAATATCAACACCTTTTTCTGTATGCCTCAATAAGGACTTAGAAATAATTTTAGACATGCTTTTAGCATAGGAATCAATAACACGAATATTCGTAACTACTAGGAGTGGAATAAATTATGGAGCAATATCACGGTTATATTTTGTTACATGGAACATGCCAAAAGAAAGAAATATTTTTTCTTAACATACCTCAATTCCACTTTAAGGTTTCTAAAATTCTCGTTGATAATGAGAAGTGAACTTTGTTTCACTCCTCCAAATTGCATTTGTTTTTTTCTTCCTCACGAAAATGAAGTACCAGTCGCTGCTTTCTTCTTTTGGGGTATTAAGAAATTCTCCAAGGCAATGTACTATTTTCTAAATGAATGAAATGAGGGGCTAACTTTGGTCTTTAAATTTGGAACGAAATGGAGACTATACCTTTGGTCTTTTAGATTTCTCAAACTAGATGTTTTTACTTATAGCAACATTTAATGAATCATTCTGAGTGCCATTTAATGGCCTTAAGATGTTGTCTCCTACTAACAATTTTCTTACTAACACCTACACACACATTCACGCCTTAGTCAATCTAGGGCCTCTTCGCGTAAGCCACCTGTAATCCCCCACTAAACATTTTCCCACATTAGGATTAATTAGTCCCACAATTAACCAATTGTACACAAAATTAATTCCGTGATCCCAATTCACTTGTTATCTTAATAACTTATAAGACCTTTATATATCTACGGTCATAATTTTAATATGAAACTAATCCATAACTCCTTTCTGCACGCACCAAATTTATTTCTGCTCTCCGTCGTCATACTTGGTACGTCCAACATTATTTCAGGGTTTAATCCTTTTATATACTAATCTCTTTATTAGCATACGTAAACATAACCTAAGTTTTCCAATGCTCGGGTCTATTTACAAATGCTTAGCGATTTTTAATATGCCTAGCGATTTAAATCGTGGCCCAAAAGTATGGGATGTTACATCCTTCAACCCTTAGAAACATTCGTCCTCAAATGTTGGGGTGACATACGTATCCCGAAAATACAACTTTTTTATCGCAGAGCCATATAATACCATATACATCATTACATCTACATCAGACTTCTCATGTCATGTATTATGATGTCAGGAATAAGAACTCACCTTACGCTTCTCGTGGAACCTCGGCGTTGGTCTGGAATAGGTATGGATACTTGTGCATCATTTACTCTTCCGCTTTCCACGTCATCTCTTCCATGCTCTTATTTCGCCACCTTTGGTTGAAAAATTCCTTATGTCCCTCATCCACCATTGATCCTTTCGCCGTTCTAGAATAATAATACATGTTCATTCATGGAGCTATTTTGTGTGCTCACCCACTCCTTTGGAAATCCTAACCTATATCTAATATAATACTCCATTTATTACTTGAGCAAGTTGTGATATTCATTCTTCACCCCTCTTTTCTTTGCATGACTTGGTGATTTTCATAACTCAAATGTCCTTGAGCTGCTGCTGAACTTGAAGGGAAATTATTGCTACTTGACTATAAGACGGTCGGGGCAGTTTTACTTGACCTTTACAACTTTGGTCCCGAGATATCAACATCTTTGAACCTTTTAAATATCGTCGATCCCAGGAAAAGCAACTTACTCATATCTCCTGACGGACCTGTCTCAATGGAGAGTATACCACTCGTATTTACACTCAATCCAACTTCAATCTTTCTGCTAACCATAATTTTTCCGAAAGAAGGTATGGCTGCAATCGTTAATACGATAAGGTGTACAGATAAAATCCTTACAATCTTCTACGTTCCGATGCTTAGTACTTTCTTTACCTTACTAAACATTTCACATTCCAGGATTGCATTATCTCTTCCATCTTCCATATATGAATTAGACAACTTCTCATAATCTCAAATTTTAATAATAATACTGCCCCTTCTGGCGTATCAATCGTCTTGGTCGAAATCGCTCATTTACCAGTTAGGAGTATAAGATAACCGAAGACTTTTGGTAACATGGAATTACTGAAACCTTAACAGGTACGAGTTAAACTCAAATTTCGAAAACCCAGCTCTACTGCGCGATTTATGAGATGAAAGAATAGAAACCATCCATAAATGTCAGATAGCCTCCTGTTTATAAGTATGGTGCACAACATACCCATAAACAAGACTCTACTGGATACGGCTTGTAGACTCCCTAGGACAGACATGCTTTGATACCAAGTTTGTCACGACCCAAACTGGAGGGCCGCGAAGGGCACCCGAACACCACCCGCCGGGTACCGCTAATCATAGAACCAAATTCTAATCACAATTGAATACGGACTAAGCCAAAAAAATTATAGAAAATCTTAACCAGAAATTCAACTTTCATATATACATACCGATACCAAGGCCGACAAGTACACACATGACAACTAACCACAGAACACTTGTCTCCAAGCCTCTAAAGAAAACAAGACATCACAAGGATAGGACATGACCCCGCCATACCCATATGCAGATGCAAAAAATACTATACCACGACCAACTGCAACTCTGAAATAAATATAGTGCTCCAACATCAGCTGAAATAGAATCCTACTAGCATGAACCGTCACCTTCTTTAACTGAACCTGCGGGCATGAAACGCAGAGTCCGTCGACAAAAGGGACGTCGTATGACTGATGTACTGAGTACGTCAGGCATAAACAATAGTATAACAGGGAGATAACAATAACAGAAATATATATAACTGACCAGCAGTAAATACCTCTGAGAGTCCTAATACATATGCCTAAATGTCATACACAATACTGTATACATATACATCGGCCCCATTGGGCATCTTTCTTACCATAACAGCCTATGTGGGCATCATTTCATGTCGGCCTCTGTGGGCAAAATATGTCTAAATGTCATGCATAATGCGGTAAATACATATATAGTGGCCACACAATGACATCTTCCTCCCCACAACATATATATATATATATTTATATATTGGCCCATAATCAGGCATCTTCCTTCATTAAGACACACATGCTTTTTCATTTATCATATCCCCAGCTGATCAGGTGGTCTGCGTTCCCCATTTTCCGTCCCCAACATACGGTCTTGGATAAATAATGAATGCAATGCAAATGAAAATGCGTGAATGATGACACAATATTCCAATCACAATTGGTGACATAATACCTTTATACCTTCGGCTAACATTGAGAATATCAACACCTTTTTCCGTATCCCTCAATAAGGACTTAGAAATAATTTTAGACATGCTTTTAGCATAGGAATCAATAACACTAATATTCTTAACTACTCGGAGTGGAATAAATTATGGAGCAATATCACGGTTATATTTTGTTACATGGAACATGCCAAAAGAAAGAAATAATTTGTCTTAACATACCTCAATTCCACTTTAAGGTTTCTAAAATTCTCATTGATAATGCGAAGTGAACTTCGTTTCACTCCTCCAAATTGCAATTGTTTTTTTCTTGCTCACAAAAATGAAGTACCAGTAGCTGCTTTCTTCGTTTGTGGTATTAAGAAATTCTCCAACGCAATGTACTATTTTCTAAGTGAATGAAATGAGGGGCTAACTTTGGTCTTTAAATTTGGAACGAAATGGAGACTGTTCCTTTGGTCTTTTAGATTTCTCAAACAAGATGTTTTTACTAATAGCAACATTTAATGAATCATTCTGAGTGCCATTTAATGGCCTTAAGATGTTTTCTCCTACTAACAATTTTCTTACTAACACCTACACACACATTCACGCCTTAATCACTTTAGGGCCTCTTCGCGTAAACCACCTGTAATCCCCCACTAAACATTGTCCCACATTAGGATTAATTAGTCCCACAATTAATCAATTGTACACATAATTAATTTTGTGATCCCAATTCACTTGAATCTTAATAACTTATATGACTTTCATATACTTACGGTCATAATTTGTAATATGAAACTACTCCATAACTCCTTTGTGCACGCACCAAATTTATTTTTGCTCTCCTTTGTCATACTTGTTACGTCCAAAATTATTTAAGAGTTTAATCCTTTTATATACTAATCTCTTTATTAGCATACGTGAACATAACCTAAGTTTTCCAATGCTCGGGTCTATTTACAAATGCTTAGCGATTTTTCATATGCCTAGCGATTTAAATCGTGGCCCAAAAGTATGGGATGTTACATCCTTCAACCTTTAGAAACATTCGTCCTCAAATGTTGGGGTGACATACGTATCCCGAAAATACAACTTCTTTATCGCAGAGCCATATAATACCATATACATCATTACATCTACATCAGACTTCTCATGTCATGTATTATGATGTCAGGAATAAGAACTCACCTTACGCTTCTCGTGGAACCTCGGCGTTGGTCTGGAATAGGTATGGATACGTGTGCATCATTTACTCTTCCGCTTTCCACGTCATCTCTTCCATGCTCTTATTTCGCCACCTTTGGTTGAAAAATTCCTTATGTCCCTCATCCACCATTGATCCTTTCGCCGTTCTAGAATAATAATACATGTTAATTCATGGAGCTATTTTGTGTGCTCACCCACTCCTTTGGAAATCCTAACCTATATCTAATATAATACTCCATTTATTACTTGAGCAAGTTGTGATATTCATTCTTCACCCCTCTTTTCTTTGCATGACTTGGTGATTTTCATAACTCAAATGTCCTTGAGCTGCTGCTGAACTTGAAGGGAAATTATTGCTACTTGACTATAAGACGGTCGGGGCAGTTTTACTTGACCTTTACAACTTTGGTCCCGAGATATCAACATCTTTGAACCTTTTAAATATCGTCGATCCCAGGAAAAGCAACTTACTCATATCTCCGACGGACTGTCTCAATGGAGAGTATACCACTCGTATTTACACTCAATCCAACTTCAATCTTTCTGCTAACCATAATTTTTCCGAAAGAAGGTATGGCTGCAATCGTTAATACGATAAGGTGTACAGATAAAATCCTTACAATCTTCTACGTTCCGATGCTTAGTACTATCTTTACCTTACTAAACATTTCACATTCCAGGATTGCATTATCTCTTCCATCTTCCATATATGAATTAGACAACTTCTCATAATCTCAAATTTTAACAATAATACTGCCCCTTCTGGCGTATCAATCGTCTTGGTCGAAATCGCTCATTTACCAGTTAGGAGTATAAGATAACCGAAGACTTTTGGTAACATGGAATTACTGAAACCTTAACACGTACGAGTTAAACTCAAATTCCTAAAACCCAGCTCTACTGCGCGATTTATGAGATGAAAGAATAGAAACCATCCATAAATGTCAGATAGCCTCCTGTTTATAAGTATGGTGCACAACATACCCATAAACAAGACTCTACTGGATACGGCTTGTAGACTCCCTAGGACAGACATGCTTTGATACCAAGTTTGTCACGACCCAAACTGGAGGGCCGCGAAGGGCACCCGAACCCCACCCGCCGGGTACCGCTAATCATAGAACCAAATTCTAATCACAATTGAATACGGACTAAGCCAAAAAAATTATAGAAAATCTTAACCAGAAATTCAACTTTCATATATACATACCGATACCAAGGCCGACAAGTACACACATGACAACTAACCACAGGACACTTGTCTCCAAGCCTCTAAAGAAAACAAGACATCACAAGGATAGGACATGACCCCGCCATACCCATATGCAGATGCAAAAAATACTATACCACGACCAACTGCAACTCTGAAATAAATATAGTGCTCCAACATCAGCTGAAATAGAAGCCTACTAGCATGAACCGTCACCTTCTTTAACTGAACCTGCGGGCATGAAACGCAGAGTCCGTCGACAAAAGGGACGTCAGTATGACTGATGTACAGAGTACGTCAGGCATAAACAATAGTATAACAGGGAGATAACAATAACAGAAATAGATATAACTGACCAGCAGTAAATACCTCTGAGAGTCCTAATACATATGCCTAAATGTCATGCACAATACTGTATACATATACATCGGCCCCATTGGGCATCTTTCTTACCATAACTGCCTATGTGGGCATCATTTCATGTCGGCCTCTGTGGGCATAATATGTCTAAATGTCATGCATAATGCGGTAAATACATATATAGTGGCCACACAATGGCATCTTCCTCCCCACAACATATGTATATATTTATATATTGGCCCATAATCAGGCATCTTCCTTCATTAAGACACACATGCTTTTTCATTTATCATATCCCAGCTGATCAGGTGGTCTGCGTTCCCCATTTTCCGTCCCCAACATACGGTCTTGGATAAATAATGAATGCAATGCAAATGAAAATGCGTGAATGATGACACAATTGGTGACATAATACCTTTATACCTTCGGCTAACATTGAGAATATCAACACCTTTTTCCGTATCCCTCAATAAGGACTTAGAAATAATTTTAGACATGCTTTTAGCATAGGAATCAATAACACTAATATTCTTAACTATTCGGAGTGGAATAAATTATGGAGCAATATCACGGTCATATTTTGTTACATGGAACATGCCAAAAGAAAGAAATAATATGTCTTAACATACCTCAATTCCACTTTAAGGTTTCTAAAATTCTCATTGATAATGCGAAGTGAACTTCGTTTCACTCCTCCAAATTGCAATTGTTTTTTTCTTCCTCACAAAAATGAAGTACCAGTAGCTGCTTTCTTCTTTTGTGGTATTAAGAAATTCTCCAACGCAATGTACTATTTTCTAAGTGAATGAAATGAGGGGCTAACTTTGGTCTTTAAATTTGGAACGAAATGGAGACTGTTCCTTTGGTCTTTTAGATTTCTCAAACAAGATGTTTTTACTAATAGCAACATTTAATGAATCATTCTGAGTGCCATTTAATGGCCTTAAGATGTTTTCTCCTACTAACAATTTTCTTACTAACACCTACACACACATTCACGCCTTAATCACTTTAGGGCCTCTTCGCGTAAACCACCTGTAATCCCCCACTAAACATTGTCCCACATTAGGATTAATTAGTCCCACAATTAATCAATTGTACACATAATTAATTTTGTGATCCCAATTCACTTGAATCTTAATAACTTATATGACTTTCATATACTTACGGTCATAATTTGTAATATGAAACTAGTCCATAACTCCTTTGTGCACGCACCAAATTTATTTTTGCTCTCCTTTGTCGTACTTGTTACGTCCAAAATTATTTAAGAGTTTAATCCTTTTATATACTAATCTCTTTATTAGCATACCGAACATAACCTAAGTTTTCCAATGCTCGGGTCTATTTACATATGCTTAGCGATTTTTCATATGCCTAGCGATTTAAATCGTGTCCAAAAGTATGGGATGTTACATCCTTCAACCCTTAGAAACATTCGTCCTCAAATGTTGGGGTGACATACGTATCCCGAAAATACAACTTCTTTATCGCAGAGCCATATAATACCATATACATCATTACATCTACATCAGACTTCTCATGTCATGTATTATGATGTCAGGAATAAGAACTCACCTTACGCTTCTCGTGGAACCTCGGCGTTGGTCTGGAATAGGTATGGATACTTGTGCATCATTTACACTTCCGCTTTCCACGTCATCTCTTCCATGCTCTTATTTCGCCACCTTTGGTTGAAAAATTCCTTATGTCCCTCATCCACCATTGATCCTTTCGCCGTTCTAGAATAATAATACCTATTCATTCATGGAGCTATTTTGTGTGCTCACCCACTCCTTTGGAAATCCTAACCTATATCTAATATAATACTCCATTTGTTACTTGAGCAAGTTGTGATATTCATTCTTCACCCCTCTTTTCTTTGCATGACTTGGTGATTTTCATAGCTCAAATGTCCTTGAGTCGTCGCTGCTTGAACTTGAAGTGAAATTATTGCTACTTGACTATAAGACGGTCGGGGCGTTTTACTTGACCTTTACAACTTTGGTCCCGAGATATCAACATCTTTGAACCTTTTAAATATCGTCGATCCCGGGAAAAGCAACTTACTCATATCTCCGACGGACTGTCTCAATGGAGAGTATACCACTCGTATTTACACTCAATCCAACTTCAATCTTTCGCTAACCATAATTTTTCCGAAAGAAGGTATGGCTGCAATCGTTAATACGATAAGGTGTACAGATAAAATCCTTACAATCTTCTACGTTCCGATGCTTAGTACTTTCTTTACCTTACTAAACATTTCACATTCCAGGATTGCATTATCTCTTCCATCTTCCATATATGAATTAGACAACTTCTCATAATCTCAAATTTTAACAATAATACTGCCCCTTCTGGCGTATCAATCGTCTTGGTCGAAATCGCTCATTTACCGTTAGGAGTATAAGATAACCGAAGACTTTTGGTAACATGGAATTACTGAAACCTTAACAGGTACGAGTTAAACTCAAATTCCTAAAACCCAGCTCTACTGCGCGATTTATGAGATGAAAGAATAGAAACCATCCATAAATGTCAGATAGCCTCCTGTTTATAAGTATGGTGCACAACATACCCATAAACAAGACTCTACTGGATACGGCTTGTAGACTCCCTAGGACAGACATGCTTTGATACCAAGTTTGTCACGACCCAAACTGGAGGGCCGCGAAGGGCACCCGAACCCCACCCGCCGGGTACCGCTAATCATAGAACCAAATTCTAATCACAATTGAATACGGACTAAGACAAAAAAATTATAGAAAATCTTAACCAGAAATTCAACTTTCATATATACATACCGATACCAAGGCCGACAAGTACACACATGACAACTAACCACAGGACACTTGTCTCCAAGCCTCTAAAGAAAACAAGACATCACAAGGATAGGACATGACCCCGCCATACCCATATGCAGATGCAAAAAATACTATACCACGACCAACTGCAACTCTGAAATAAATATAGTGCTCCAACATCAGCTGAAATAGAAGCCTACTAGCATGAACCGTCACCTTCTTTAACTGAACCTGCGGGCATGAAACGCAGAGTCCGTCGACAAAAGGGACGTCAGTATGACTGATGTACAGAGTACGTCAGGCATAAACAATAGTATAACAGGGAGATAACAATAACAGAAATAGATATAACTGACCAGCAGTAAATACCTCTGAGAGTCCTAATACATATGCCTAAATGTCATGCACAATACTGTATACATATACATCGGCCCCATTGGGCATCTTTCTTACCATAACAGCCTATGTGGGCATCATTTCATGTCGGCCTCTGTGGGCATAATATGTCTAAATGTCATGCATAATGCGGTAAATACATATATAGTGGCCACACAATGGCATCTTCCTCCCCACAACATATGTATATATTTATATATTGGCCCATAATCAGGCATCTTCCTTCATTAAGACACACATGCTTTTTCATTTATCATATCCCAAATTTGATCGGGTGGTCTGCGTTCCCCATTTTCCGTCCCCAACATACGGTCTTGGATAAATAATGAATGCAATGCAAATGAAAATGCGTGAATGATGACACAATATTCCAATCACAATTGGTGACATAATACCTTTATACCTTCGGCTAACATTGAGAATATCAACACCTTTTTCCGTATCCCTCAATAAGGACTTAGAAATAATTTTAGACATGCTTTTAGCATAGGAATCAATAACACTAATATTCTTAACTATTCGGAGTGGAATAAATTATGGAGCAATATCACGGTCATATTTTGTTACATGGAACATGCCAAAAGAAAGAAATAATTTGTCTTAACATACCTCAATTCCACTTTAAGGTTTCTAAAATTCTCATTGATAATGCGAAGTGAACTTCGTTTCACTCCTCCAAATTGCAATTGTTTTTTTCTTCCTCACAAAAATGAAGTACCGATGTCGCTTTCTTCGTTTGTGGTATTAAGAAATTCTCTAACGCAATGTACTATTTTCTAAGTGAATGAAATGAGGGGCTAACTTTGGTCTTTAAATTTGGAACGAAATGGAGACTGTTCCTTTGGTCTTTTAGATTTCTCAAACAAGATGTTTTTACTAATAGCAACATTTAATGAATCATTCTGAGTGCCATTTAATGGCCTTAAGATGTTTTCTCCTACTAACAATTTTCTTACTAACACCTACACACACATTCACGCCTTAATCACTTTAGGGCCTCTTCGCGTAAACCACCTGTAATCCCCCACTAAACATTGTCCCACATTAGGATTAATTAGTCCCACAATTAATCAATTGTACACATAATTAATTTTGTGATCCCAATTCACTTGAATCTTAATAACTTATATGACTTTCATATACTTACGGTCATAATTTGTAATATGAAACTAGTCCATAACTCCTTTGTGCACGCACCAAATTTATTTTTGCTCTCCTTTGTCGTACTTGTTACGTCCAAAATTATTTAAGAGTTTAATCCTTTTATATACTAATCTCTTTATTAGCATACCGAACATAACCTAAGTTTTCCAATGCTCGGGTCTATTTACATATGCTTAGCGATTTTTCATATGCCTAGCGATTTAAATCGTGTCCAAAAGTATGGGATGTTACATCCTTCAACCCTTAGAAACATTCGTCCTCAAATGTTGGGGTGACATACGTATCCCGAAAATACAACTTCTTTATCGCAGAGCCATATAATACCATATACATCATTACATCTACATCAGACTTCTCATGTCATGTATTATGATGTCAGGAATAAGAACTCACCTTACGCTTCTCGTGGAACCTCGGCGTTGGTCTGGAATAGGTATGGATACTTGTGCATCATTTACACTTCCGCTTTCCACGTCATCTCTTCCATGCTCTTATTTCGCCACCTTTGGTTGAAAAATTCCTTATGTCCCTCATCCACCATTGATCCTTTCGCCGTTCTAGAATAATAATACCTGTTCATTCATGGAGCTATTTTGTGTGCTCACCCACTCCTTTGGAAATCCTAACCTATATCTAATATAATACTCCATTTGTTACTTGAGCAAGTTGTGATATTCATTCTTCACCCCTCTTTTCTTTGCATGACTTGGTGATTTTCATAGCTCAAATGTCCTTGAGCTGCTGCTGAACTTGAAGTGAAATTATTGCTACTTGACTATAAGACGGTCGGGGCAGTTTTACTTGACCTTTACAACTTTGGTCCCGAGATATCAACATCTTTGAACCTTTTAAATATCGTCGATCCCGGAAAAGCAACTTACTCATATCTCCCGACGGACTGTCTCAATGGAGAGTATACCACTCGTATTTACACTCAATCCAACTTCAATCTTTCTCGCTAACCATAATTTTTCCGAAAGAAGGTATGGTGCAATCGTTAATACGATAAGGTGTACAGATAAAATCCTTACAATCTTCTACGTTCCGATGCTTAGTACTTTCTTTACCTTACTAAACATTTCACATTCCAGGATTGCATTATCTGTTCCATCTTCCATATATGAATTAGACAACTTCTCATAATCTCAAATTTTAACAATAATCGCCCTTCGGCGTATCAATCGTCTTGGTCGAAATCGCTCATTTACCAGTTAGGAGTATAAGATAACCGAAGACTTTTGGTAACATGGAATTACTGAAACCTTAACAGGTACGAGTTAAACTCAAATTCCTAAAACCCAGCTCTACTGCGCGATTTATGAGATGAAAGAATAGAAACCATCCATAAATGTCAGATAGCCTCCTGTTTATAAGTATGGTGCACAACATACCCATAAACAAGACTCTACTGGATACGGCTTGTAGACTCCCTAGGACAGACATGCTTTGATACCAAGTTTGTCACGACCCAAACTGGAGGGCCGCGAAGGGCACCCGAACCCCACCCGCCGGGTACCGCTAATCATAGAACCAAATTCTAATCACAATTGAATACGGACTAAGACAAAAAAATTATAGAAAATCTTAACCAGAAATTCAACTTTCATATATACATACCGATACCAAGGCCGACAAGTACACACATGACAACTAACCACAGGACACTTGTCTCCAAGCCTCTAAAGAAAACAAGACATCACAAGGATAGGACATGACCCCGCCATACCCATATGCAGATGCAAAAAATACTATACCACGACCAACTGCAACTCTGAAATAAATATAGTGCTCCAACATCAGCTGAAATAGAAGCCTACTAGCATGAACCGTCACCTTCTTTAACTGAACCTGCGGGCATGAAACGCGAGTCCGTCGACAAAAGGGACGTCGGTATGACCGATGTACGAGTACGTCGGCATAAACAATAGTATAACGGGGAGATAACAATAACGAGAAATAGATATAATCGACCAAAGTAAATACCTCTGAGAGTCCTAATACATATGCCTAAATGTCATGCACAATACTGTATACATATACATCGGCCCCATTGGGCATCTTTCTTACCATAACAGCCTATGTGGGCATCATTTCATGTCGGCCTCTGTGGGCATAATATGTCTAAATGTCATGCATAATGCGGTAAATACATATATAGTGGCCACACAATGGCATCTTCCTCCCCACAACATATGTATATATTTATATATTGGCCCATAATCAGGCATCTTCCTTCATTAAGACACACATGCTTTTTCATTTATCATATCCCAGCTGATCAGGTGGTCTGCGTTCCCCATTTTCCGTCCCCAACATACGGTCTTGGATAAATAATGAATGCAATGCAAATGAAAATGCGTGAATGATGACACAATATTCCAATCACAATTGGTGACATAATACCTTTATACCTTCGGCTAACATTGAGAATATCAACACCTTTTTCCGTATCCCTCAATAAGGACTTAGAAATAATTTTAGACATGCTTTTAGCATAGGAATCAATAACACTAATATTCTTAACTATTCGGAGTGGAATAAATTATGGAGCAATATCACGGTCATATTTTGTTACATGGAACATGCCAAAAGAAAGAAATAATTTGTCTTAACATACCTCAATTCCACTTTAAGGTTTCTAAAATTCTCATTGATAATGCGAAGTGAACTTCGTTTCACTCCTCCAAATTGCAATTGTTTTTTTCTTCCTCACAAAAATGAAGTACCAGTAGCTGCTTTCTTCGTTTGTGGTATTAAGAAATTCTCTAACGCAATGTACTATTTTCTAAGTGAATGAAATGAGGGGCTAACTTTGGTCTTTAAATTTGGAACGAAATGGAGACTGTTCCTTTGGTCTTTTAGATTTCTCAAACAAGATGTTTTTACTAATAGCAACATTTAATGAATCATTCTGAGTGCCATTTAATGGCCTTAAGATGTTTTCTCCTACTAACAATTTTCTTACTAACACCTACACACACATTCACGCCTTAATCACTTTAGGGCCTCTTCGCGTAAACCACCTGTAATCCCCCACTAAACATTGTCCCACATTAGGATTAATTAGTCCCACAATTAATCAATTGTACACATAATTAATTTTGTGATCCCAATTCACTTGAATCTTAATAACTTATATGACTTTCATATACTTACGGTCATAATTTGTAATATGAAACTAGTCCATAACTCCTTTGTGCACGCACCAAATTTATTTTTGCTCTCCTTTGTCGTACTTGTTACGTCCAAAATTATTTAAGAGTTTAATCCTTTTATATACTAATCTCTTTATTAGCATACCTGAACATAACCTAAGTTTTCCAATGCTCGGGTCTATTTACATATGCTTAGCGATTTTTCATATGCCTAGCGATTTAAATCGTGTCCAAAAGTATGGGATGTTACATCCTTCAACCCTTAGAAACATTCGTCCTCAAATGTTGGGGTGACATACGTATCCCGAAAATACAACTTCTTTATCGCAGAGCCATATAATACCATATACATCATTACATCTACATCAGACTTCTCATGTCATGTATTATGATGTCAGGAATAAGAACTCACCTTACGCTTCTCGTGGAACCTCGGCGTTGGTCTGGAATAGGTATGGATACTTGTGCATCATTTACACTTCCGCTTTCCACGTCATCTCTTCCATGCTCTTATTTCGCCACCTTTGGTTGAAAAATTCCTTATGTCCCTCATCCACCATTGATCCTTTCGCCGTTCTAGAATAATAATACCTGTTCATTCATGGAGCTATTTTGTGTGCTCACCCACTCCTTTGGAAATCCTAACCTATATCTAATATAATACTCCATTTGTTACTTGAGCAAGTTGTGATATTCATTCTTCACCCCTCTTTTCTTTGCATGACTTGGTGATTTTCATAGCTCAAATGTCCTTGAGCTGCTGCTGAACTTGAAGTGAAATTATTGCTACTTGACTATAAGACGGTCGGGGCAGTTTTACTTGACCTTTACAACTTTGGTCCCGAGATATCAACATCTTTGAACCTTTTAAATATCGTCGATCCCAGGAAAAGCAACTTACTCATATCTCCTGACGGACCTGTCTCAATGGAGAGTATACCACTCGTATTTACACTCAATCCAACTTCAATCTTTCTGCTAACCATAATTTTTCCGAAAGAAGGTATGGCTGCAATCGTTAATACGATAAGGTGTACAGATAAAATCCTTACAATCTTCTACGTTCCGATGCTTAGTACTTTCTTTACCTTACTAAACATTTCACATTCCAGGATTGCATTATCTGTTCCATCTTCCATATATGAATTAGACAACTTCTCATAATCTCAAATTTTAACAATAATACTGCCCCTTCTGGCGTATCAATCGTCTTGGTAGAAATCGCTCATTTACCGGTTAGGAGTATAACATAACCGAAGTCTTTTGGTAACTGGAATTACTGAAACCTTAACAAGTACGAGTTAAACTCGAATTCCTAAGACTCAGCTCTACTGCATGATTTATGAGATGAAAGAATAGAAACCATCCCTAAATGTCAGATAGCCTCCTGTTTATAAGTATGGTGCACAACATACCCATAAACAAGACTCTACTGGATACGGCTTGTAGACTCCCTAGGACAGACATGCTTTGATACCAAGTTTGTCACGACCCAAACTGGAGGGCCGCGAAGGGCACCCGAACCCCACCCGCCAGGTACCGCTAATCGTACAACCAACTTCTAATCACAATTGAATACGGACTAAGCCAAAAAAATTATAGAAAATCTTAACCAGAAATCCAACTTTCATATATACATACCCATACCAAGGCCGACAAGTACACACATGACAACTAACCACAGGACACTTGTCTACAAGCCTCTAAAGAATACAAGACATCAGAAGGATGGGACATGACCCCGCCATACCCATATGCAGATGCAAAAAACACTATACCACGACCAACTGCAACTCTGAAACAAATATAGTGCTCCAATATCTGCTGAAACGGAAGCATACTAGCATGAACCGTCACCTTATTTAACTGAACCTGCGGGCATGAAATACAACGTCCGCCGACAAAAGGGACGTCAGTACGACTGATGTACTGAGTACGTCAGGCATAAACAATAGTATAACAGGGAGATAACAACTAAAGAAATAGATATAACTGACCAGCACTAAATACCTCTGAGAGTCCTAATACATATGCCTAAATGTCATGCACAATACTGTATACATATACATCGGCCCTATTGTGCATCTTTCTTACCATAACAGCCTATGTGGGCATCATTTCATGTCGGCCTCTGTGGGCATAATATGTCTAAATGTCATGCATAATGCGGTAAATACATATATACTGGCCACACAATGGCATATTCCTCCCCACAATATATATATATATATATATATATATATATATATATATATATTGGCCCTTAATCGGGCATCTTCCTTCATTAAGCCACATATGCTTTATCATTTATCATATCCCAGCTGATCAGGTGGTCTGCGTTCCCCGTTTTCCGTCCCCAACATACGGTCTTGGATAAATAATGAATGCAATGCAAATGAAAATGCATGAATGATAACACAATATTCCAATCACAATTGGTGACATAATACCTTTATACCTTCGGCTAACATTGAGAATATCAACACCTTTTTCCGTATCCCTCAATAAGGACTTAGAAATAATTTTAGACATGCTTTTAGCATAGGAATCAATAACACTAATATTCTTAACTACAAGGAGTGGAATAAATTATGGAGCAATATCACGGTTATATTTTGTTACATGGAACATGCAAAAAGAAAGAAATAATTTGTCTTAACATACCTCAATTCCACTTTAAGGTTTCTAAAATTCTCATTGATAATGAGAAGTGAACTTCGTTTCACTCCTCCAA
Organism: Anisodus tanguticus; assembly: GCA_034509755.1. Classification (NCBI taxonomy): domain Eukaryota; kingdom Viridiplantae; phylum Streptophyta; class Magnoliopsida; order Solanales; family Solanaceae; genus Anisodus; species Anisodus tanguticus. The sequence goes on along the minus strand of CM067545.1, from coordinate 35,326,335 downwards.
ATTGCAATTGTTTTTTTCTTCCTCACGAAAATGAAGTACCAGTCGCTGCTTTCTTCTTTTGGGGTATTAAGAAATTCTCCAAGGCAATGTACTATTTTCTAACTGAATGAAATGAGGGGCTAACTTTGGTCTTTAAATTGGAACGAAATGGAGACTATTCCTTTGGTCTTTTAGATTTCTCAAACAAGATTTTTTTACTAATAGCAACATTTAATGAATCATTCTGAGTGCCATTTAATGGACTTAAGATTTTTTCTCCTACTAAAAATTTTCTTACTAACACCTACACACACATTAACGCCTTAGTCACTTTAGGGCCTCTTCTCGTAAGCCACCTGTAATCCCCCACTAAACATTGTCCCACATTTGGAATAATTAGTCCCATAATTAATCAATTGTACACATAATTAATTATGTGATCCCAATTCACTTGAATCTTAATAACTTATAAGACCTTCATATACTTACAGTCATAATTTGTAATATGAAATTAGTCCATAACTCCTTTGTGCACGCACCAAATTTATTTCTGCTCTCCGTCGTCATACTTGTTACGTCCAATATTATTTCAAGGTTTAATCCTTTTATATACTAATCTCTTTATTAGAATATGTGAACATAACCTAAGTTTTCCAATGCTCGGGTCTATTTACAAATGCTTAGCGATTTACATACGGCTAGCGATTTAAACCATGACCCGAAAGTACAGGATGTTACAATATGTATCAACGGCCGAACGATTTACAACTTCACCTTGAAGTGGAACTCCATAATGCCGAGAATGGATGTCTATTGGGATAACTTAGGTGGAGCTAGCGTGCTTCCCAATATGGCTTTGATAGGCGGGTTCCAATTAATGAAGATCCGAGAAAGGATTAACAAAATCTGGTCTCCAAAACCCAACATGGTGTGTGCGAGTGTCTTGTGGTGTCATTAGGAAATTGTGACACCCTAAGTTCTTCCATAAGTCTCATGCACAATAATTGTTTGATTAAAAAATACAAGGTTTTACCCGAGGACCTTCATGTCAATCCATACAAGGTGAAAATTATCCAAGGTTGGTCTAAGAATACAAGTGCCATCCGAGACTATGGTTCAAATCCTTCCTATCATCATGTCATCTGAGGTTTTGATTTCTTTGCTACCCTTATCCCGATGATGAAGGTATCATTTGGAGTTGAACATGAGGTTTGGGAAATTGGTGCCGAGCTAATCGAAGATCAAGAACATGTGGTTCCCTATGGTGAGAAATTGAGGGTTTCACATATCAATCCCTTGACATATGACTCATTGATCCAATGCGAGGACTATTTGAGGTATGGCCCTTTCATGTTGTTGGCCAAGTTCCGGGATAGGTCATACAAGAAGAAACTTCTGGATGAAGGTAAGGGTTCAACATGGGGTGTTAGTGAATTGTCCTCATACTTAAACAATGAGAATTTGAGGGCAAATTATTTTGAAGAAGGGGTGATTGATGTAAGAAAGACACCGGACTTGGATTCTAAACGTGAGTTGTTAAGTGAAGTACCGAATATGTCTACAACTATCCACCAACCAATGGTTAAGAGTATAGAATGGTATGGGATTTGGAGCGGATTAGGGGATATCAGTTGATTGTATTAAAAAGATAACATTTATTTGGCCTTTGTGTTGGTCTTGGCCGAGACCATGTCTTTTAGTTTGTTTGTCCTAGATTAGTTACTAGTTTCCTTAGGACACAATGAACTATGTAATAACTTCTAGATCCATTTAGGACACAATCAATACATCATGTAATAGAGGAGGATGACTAGGCCGAAGGTTACTACCAAATGGATTAATTGGCTGAGAATAGGTAAGGTGATAAGGACAAGGAACTATCTAGAACATGTGGCTTTCAAGAGGGGATTTCCTTCATGCACTTGAAGACACCAAGGAGGCCTAGAGAACTTGGACGATTGGCCGAAGCAATGCATCTTGCCATTCGGTTAAGGATACACACTCAAGGAAGAAGTTCTCATCAGACTCCAAGAAGATGGTTCATTAGTACATGCCAAGAAGGGATGATTCTCAACATCATCCAGGAAGACCATTTATGAACTAACTAGTTCACGTGTAAAGAATACTAAGGAATGATCTAGAAGGCATGGAAGATTGGGATTCATTCCCTCTCCCCACTCGGTCAAGAACCCCTCCCCTTCCCCTTCCCACCTTGGCCGAAATGGCTCAATTTTGTGTCCCTTTATTTACTATTCTATAATAGTCCATCTAATAGTATAAATAGGACCCTTATGTAATTTAAAAAGGTGGAGTGGATGAATAGAAACACTTGAGTTTTACTCAAACACTAAAGTATTCAACTTTTGTGTTGTCTAGCTTAGTTGGTCCTTGTGTGGGCCTTCAGTTCTTGTGTGAACCAACCCCTTAGTGTAAGTTGAAGTTAGGACTTGTGTGACCTAGTTAAACCCAAGCTAAGGTCCCTTCCGCGTAAGTCTTGGTTAGAACTTGTGTGATCTAATCAAACCCAACCTTAAGGAACCCCTTTGGTGTGAGTGGACGTTGGAACTTGTGTGATCCAACCAAACCCAAGCCTCTATCATAAGGTTACCGGCCACCCTAACTTGGCTTGTTCATGAGATTGTACTTAGAATCCTCGGTCAAGACCCTGTCCAATTGGCCAAATTCATCTTGGTGTTGACTCGAGCATTAAAACCCTCATGTCATTATCTTTGCTATATCGATCGTCCTATACTTGGTTTGTACTTGGGTTTGCACCTAGCATCCCGTGTTCATTCCTTGTTCAAACCACCATATCCTTTATACCACCACATCACACAAGAATTCCCAAACACCCACACTCAAAGCTACCAACCGAAACAAACCCACAATCAGTCGTGTCATCCGACAACACCAAACAGCCCACTACACACCCCAACCGAGAAGCTCACTATTTCAGTAAACTTCCGACATCCTCCAACACTAAACTAACAAAGCCCGACCACCAGAACAACCCTCAACGTGTCTACAATAACCCCATAAAACTCCTAAACTCAACTCTCCCTAAAACTACCCGAAATAGCCACCAAACACCACACTGCCAGCAGAATTCGAGAACCCGAGAACCCCACTTTCAAGGCCATTTTTAGGTAACCCATTTACAACCAAACTATGACCCACTTACCCTCACTCATCCCTCCTTATTTACATTAGTGCCACTCCAACGAGTCTGCTCCAGTGATATTACGACTGCTAAGGCAAAAGTCCTGATATTTTAGTAATCTCGCTTCTACAAAGAGCCTTTCTACAAAAACATTATTCGCACTAGCGTGAATTGGTCTGCGCTAGCAAAAATCATTGGGCAGACCTAAATCCTTATTTTTTAAAACCCCCAACTCCGAGCCTCATTTTCCCAAACTCATTTTAGTAGCATGGAGGCTCGATGAAGATACATTTTTGAGGGTTTTGGCATTAAATGATTTGGGGTAAGATTTATTAACCCTATTTATGGTTCTTAATCTTTTAAGTAATGCTTTAATGGTGGGACTTGGGTAGGGAAGATGACCTTGTTGAATAAAAACCTTAAAACTTTGATACCTGATTTAATAACCTAAAACTCAAGTCTTAGGATGTATTTTCTGATATTAAGCATGTATTGGTAAAGGGAATCAACTATTTTATTGATTTTTAAACTTGATATTAGTTTCTTAAATGAGATCAAGAGGGGGGATTTTCATATAAAAATGGTGGTTCTGATTAATTGATAAGACTAAGGTAGATTGAATAGTTAATGGTCAAGATGGATTTCATGCAAGTTGGGGAATCCACTTTCATAGTGAAACTCCTTTCCAAACTAAGTAGTAGCTATTCCTCTAGAGATAGCCTTACGTATTGGTTGTATGAATGTTGTCCTAGGACATATATATACTTGATTTGGGATTACGACCATCCAGCGCCCGTTCGAAAGGACTTCGTAGATTTGGAGTTTGTGGCACCTGCTCAAAAATGAGGTAGGCTATGATTTCTTTCATGTAGACTTTGATAGAAGTACGTTGTGGATAAAAGTGTTAAAGGGTATTGGGCATGTTAGGGTCCCACCTTAGCGGTTGTGATAAATGTTTAGGTGGGTAATGGTGTGTAAATGTAAAGATGGATGATTTAGGAAATCAGCCTTAAGTTGATTCCGACTGCTATTATGTGGGCTTGTCGCCACTATTTGAGGATGTTGTATTTATTCATCACATTATTTTCTAAGTATAAACTAATATACCTAAAGATACGTGTTGCATGGTCTTATAGCCATGTTTGATACCCTATCATTAATTTGACTTATTATGCGTGCATCACTCTACTTCTCGTTCAAATACTTGCAATGGAACTTATAATACTATTTGTATTGGTTATGTTGATTGCATAGTGTACACATATCCATATCATTCATTCATATTATATTTCGCACTTTAACTATTGAGATACTGCTGAAAGAGGCTTGGGAGACCGATTATTGGATATGGTACATGATACGAGAGTGACGACTCTTGATGATACTTCTACCACATAGCTGGTACCTAATAGGATTGAATGGGTATATGGACCTTATGAGTCCCCAATGGGTCATGTGACACCTACTTTAGAAGCGTGTATATATACCGAGTACATATGGTCATTACATTTATATACATCATTTGCTTTCATTCACATTTTTTATGATTATTTGGTGTTGTGTGTACTCGATGATGATTTCTGGTAGACCTTATACTCTCATGGTTATTGGTAGTAGAAGTATTGGGTATGAAAGCATACATAATAATTGAAATGCATCCGTAATAAACTAACCTTTATAAGGCGATTGGTTGTTGAGTAGATGTAGTGTTTGGGATGACTATCACTAATTTGAGCAATTTTCATGGTAATTGTGCAATGTCCCAACTTTTTAAAGTCAGAAATAGTTGATTTTCATAATCATCATCTAGGGTAAGAGTACTATGTGTTCATGTGTTCTTTCTTGGTAATTGATAGTACTGGTTAGCGAGTGTCTAGCAAAGACTTGTTGTAGTATCATTGTGGTGTTTATTCACTTGTGTGCTAAGTGCGTGAATGCTTCTTTTCCATTAGTTGGTGTGTTTATGACATATATTATTTACCTGATATGAAAGGAGAACGTTAAATGGACTAATATATGACATGATTGTAAACGTGTAGCATCGTAATGAAACCTGAAGGTTATGGTTAATAAGAGAGTTAGTGTGGTTGTGATTAGCTTACTTACTTAATGGGTCCAGTTGGGAAGTTGGTTAAGCATGACCATGACTTAGATGAAATTTTAGGTCAGTGGGTGTCATTGATAAAGTCCTATGTGCTAAATGCATTATGTGTAATTGATTTCTTGTGTATGTTGGGTGAATTGTATGCCTTATGAGTCTGTATATGGATAGGGTGGATTAAGTGACTGTTATACTGCCTAGAATAGGACCTACTAAAAGAGTCAACATGATATTTGTATCTGTTACGTAACTTCCATCGTTGTGGGCCTATGATACATACGGGGGTACGTTATGTACTAATGTTACGCTTACTGCATCTTTTACGTGGATGTAGGTACTCAGTCTATTCAGGTTGCATCTTAGAGCACGGGAGAGTTAAGGTAGACCATTCATTCACGATAGCCTTGGTATCCATCTAGCCAGGCCATCCTTTTTCATTCAGGGCGGTGTTGTTATTAACTCTTTCATTACATTGTATCTTAGAGTCCTTGTACTAGTGACATCAGGTTCTGGGTAGTAAACTATTGTATTTTGTGAACTATGTAACTTTTAAAAGAGTTTTGTTATAAATAAGTGTATCTTTCATTACTTCTGCATTTAGATTTCATGAATTCTCTATGTTTAAGGATAGAGGTTCTCCTACGGGTTAGTGTAGGTTCCCTCAGACACAAATGAGATTTTAGGTCATGACAACCTATGTAAGTGTGAAGTTTAAGTCACTTCAAGGAGAATTCTGTAAGGCCAATTCTCTATGCACTTATGAACCAGGCAATGTTCATGGCTGAAATGAACAAAATAGTGAGAACAAAAGATGATTAAAGGGTTAATTATGTGACATATGGTTGTCTAGGTATATACCAAAGCTCGACAGTTCAAATATATCAAATCTATCGATTGACTGAATAACATATGTTCACTACGGAAAGTTCAAAGATAAATCTACTTATCTAGATACGATTAATCTTTGCTTACGAATTGTCACGCCCCAAACCTGGGGAGGCGGGAAAAACTTGGTATCAGAACAAGTCGCGCGCTAGGGAGTCTACAAAGTAATGTATAGTAGAGTTTTGTTTATGGGTGTATTTTGCACCATACTTATAATCAGGAGGCTACAGGGTATTTAGGATCGATTACTCTTCTTTGATATTTCAGATCGTGTAGTAGAGCTGAGTTAAAAGAATTTGATTTCAACTTGTGCTTGTGATGAGTCAGTATGAAGTTTCTACCATATTATATATGAACCGGAGGTTCAAGTATTATACTACATCTTTATGGTATGGATGTCAATCTCACCTATGCGGGAGGACAGTTATGAAAGTATTAAAGGATAAGGTATGGGGTTCAGATGTAAACGAGATAGAGGTAAAAAAGGTATGAGATACCTAAGTACATAAGGTTGTGAATAGTTCAGACTTCAAATAGGGCTAGAAGTACCATGATTCAGTATTTAGAAATGATAATGGCACTGTTAGTAGCATATCTTTCAGCTTATGGTTTTTAGGTACCAAGAGGTCTAATTACAAGAGTAAGGAGAAGTTAGAGCGGTATGATGTCTCACTTAAGGTTATAGAACATCATAAGAAAGTATATGATGCTAGAAAGTTAAGTGGAAGGTTACAAATAGTTATGAACATATAAGTGTAGGTCGTAAGACAAGGTATGGTAGTACGACAAGGTTTTAGGTGGATAGAAGTAAGGATAAGAGAAAGTGAGATAGTGATGGGGATAGGTAAGACCTTGGATTAAGCCTATAAAAACAAGTGAACTGGCAATTTATATAAGCTATAGAGAGGTCAATATAGCCTGAATGAAATTAGAGGAGTTTAAGATTAGAAGAACTTAGAAGAGGTGGAATGCCGCCCTAATAACAGAAAAAATGAGTATAGTAATAAGCGATAAGAGAATAATGTTTAATAATATAGTCTACGATTGAACTAACGACTCAACCAGAAAGGATTTCAAGTGTTACATGGGATTAGAATATCTCCTGTAAGATGAATCATGTTGATATATTATGGAATACTATTATTGAGATATAGTATCGTCCCTAAGGTAAATCATGCAAATAGCTTCAGATGTGCGCCAATGAGACATGAGCCCTAGTGGAAATGAATTACGTAAATGATTTCAAGTTACCATTAATGGATTATAGGTCATCATTTAAGATGAATCAATAATAGATAGATAAGAGTTTCAAAGTATGAAATGAGATCAGAATGTTTCACCTAAGAGGGATCATAATGAGATGACTGGGAAGGATATAAATATTAGGATTACATTTTGCGTTGTGATAGAGACCTTAGAGTCATCTAAACAAATTACTCCCTCCCATTTAATATGAAGGTGGTTGACTCGGCATGGAGTTTAAGAAATAAAATATGATTTTTTTAAACTTGTGGTCTAAATTAAGACATTAAAAATGTGTGGCTACAAATAATTTTATTAAGGGTAAAATGAGAAATTTAAAGTTACATTGGTTACTTGATATATAAATGTGTCATTCTTTTTAGGACTGATTAAAAAGGAAAGAGTTTCATATAAATTGGGACAGAGGTAGTATAAGTTATGAGGAAAAATAAACTACGTAGGTGTAACGACCCGTTCGGTCATTTTTAGCTAATGACCCTTATTTGACTATATCACCATCTGTAGACTCTGTGTGGGTTTTGTGATGTGCAGGGATAGATATCATAGATCCCGAGGTTTATTTATGTGATTTTCAAAAGAAAAACCCAAAATAAAAGTCTTAGAGTTGATTAGTTTCACCCAGAGTTAACTTTCGAGTATATGGGTTCATTTCAAGGTTGTGTTGCCTCCAGTAGTTTTGAAGGGTCATTTATGACTTAGTTAAGTCATTAGTTTATTTCCTAAGACATTCAGATGTACTTCGTGGCCTTATTTGTGAAGGTGTGATATTTGGTAGTTTTTGGCGATTCTTTAGAAAATTATGTCTTAGATGAGTTGAATGAGAAGCGAGTGAGTTTATAGCACTGTTTACCTTGGGTTAGCATGTTTGGTTTGTATCCGGGGGGGTTCTGGGGACATTTCGGGTATTTGGTGGAAGATTTGATAAGTCTCTAGTTGCTGGTGTCTGGTGTTCGCACATGTGGTTGTGTGGCTGCATCTGTTGTCCGCTTCTACATAGGTTGGCTTGCAGATGTGGGTACTTAGTATTTTTTGAGGTTCCTCCCTTGTGGAGAATTCTCACAGAGGCGAAGGCGCCTCTATGGAGTTTTGTTTCGCTTCTGCGCTACGGTGGGATATTAAGTGATTCTGCCTCAGCGTACCATTTTCCTGCCGAAGCGAGACCACGCCTGAGAGATAGATTATGCCGGTGCAAAATCGATGTTAGCCAGATTATTAATGACCTAAAATCTATCCCATTTTCCCAAAAACATATATCTCGGGATTAGAGCTTGATTGTGGGAGATTTTCTTAAGGAGTTCAGTTTGGTTCTTCATTTGTGTTATAATTTCACCCTTTTGATTATTGTTGACTTTTAATCCTAGTATAGACTTTATTTGGGGAAGAAGGTAGTTCTTCATGATAGAATAAGAGAGCTATAATCTTTATATAAAGATGGATTATGAATTAGATGATCATGATATAGTGAATAAATGTTGATTAATGATAGATGATCATGTTGTAACAATTAATTTGGTATTGGAAACCTTTTTTAAATTGGTGAAAATATAAGGTTTGTATATTGGGGATTTTCCTAAATCATGCAATTGAGCGTCAAATTATGGTTACTTTTTTAATCAACTTAAGGATGTGACTAGTTAGTATGCTATTATGTTTTTTAGTAATAAAGTTCATATTTTGATATTGTGGGCCTGGGGTTGATTTTGGATGTCTTTTGGATTATTTAAGGACTAAGTCTTTGTATGTGTATTAGCTTATTGAGTTTATATATGTTAGACTACGATTGCTATGAGGCACTCCGAAAGGACAATGACAGTGTTGTGGGTTGATTTTTTTAGGCTCCTGTTAGGCTTTGATGTAGGCTACGATTTCTTTTTGTAGACTTCGATAGAAGTATATAGTAATTATAAATATTGAGGGGTATTGGGCATGTTTGGGGGTCCCACCTTAACAGTTGTGATGAATACTTGGGTGGGTACTGGTGTTGAACTGTGGTGATAGGTGCTTTAGGGAATCAGCCTTAAGTTGATTCTGATTGCTGTTGTTTGGTCATGTTGCCATATATGGGCTTGTCACCATTATTGATATTGTTGTGTTTATTCATCACGTTGCTTTCGATATGATATTTTGATTTTACGTGGATTACATGTTATTAACTTCCTAAAAGCATGTGATATTCATTTCTTATATTTGGTTGCATCCCATACATCCTGATTACTTGCCTTGTATTGTCATTTGCATTCATACACTCATGGTTATAATGATATTGTAATGAGAGTGGTATGGAAATGTTGTGGGTCCAAGAGACTAGAAAGGTAAGAATACTTTATGAGATAGTTGCCAACATTGAGATAATGATGATATGCACGCCTGCAACGGATGTTATTAAAGGCAAGAGTTGGGATCCATTGAGAAATTCTGGATGAGTATATGGACTTCGCGGTTCTCCCATAGGTGTGAAGTTCATAAAATTTGAACGCTTGTATACTGGCGATGAAAGGTACCTACCATATGCATTGCATTCATATCATACATATATCATTTTATTTTATTACTCGTTGATTAGTATAAGTATTTGGAATGATTAATGGAAACTTGGATGACTTCTTGATAAAAAGGGCATTGTTAATTGATCACTTGACACTTGGATTATTGGTTATTGAACTCTTTGTAAATTAGGTGAATTACATGATTTATGAGCTCTTATATGAACAAGGTGGCTTATTTGATTTGGTGAACAATTTTGTGGACAAGGTGACTTATATGATCTATCGAACTGTTTAGTATAAGATTTCTTTAGAGTCAACTTGATATTTATGTCATTTATGTATATTTCATCGTTGTCGGCCTATGATGACTACGGGGGTACATTGTGTATTTATGCTACACTTTTTGCATTCATTTTAGATGTAGATACAAAGCCTTCTACCAGTCCATGACCTCAGGGTTGAGTCTAAGCTGATGAATTTCCAGTATTCAGGGTGAGGATGTTTCCTTCCAGCATGTCCTGGATGCTCCTATCTCTATTATTGTCTTTAATTGTTCGGGAGACATTTCTAGACTTTGGATTATGTCATCATTTATTCAGACTTTATATTTAGTTTAGAGCTCTTGTATTATTGACTAGATTATTTGGGGTCGTATTGGTGTTCTCACACTTATTTTCTGCATTTATATTATGATCAGATAGTATTATTAAGTATTGTTGTTTCTGCATTTCTTACTATATTATGTTGTTAATTAGGAGTGGTTCGCCTATAGGTGGGAATAATGTAGGTGCCACCGCAATTCCTTAGAAGTGTTCATGACAAAGTTGGTATCAAAGCCTTATGTTAAACAATCTTAAATACATAAGCAATGTCTAGTAGAGTCTTGAGGATCGTTACGGAGACGTCTGTATTTATCTTCAAGAGGCTATGGGACATATAGAAAACTTCATTCTCTTCATTCCTTTTGTGCTAAGATTTATCAAATAGGTATCTGACCTTTGTTTCCTATTCTCTCACAGATAGTGAGGACATGTGCCCATGTGGTGAGAGAGAAGTCACTAGCACCAGCACCTTCAACTGCAGTGCGTGATCGCGGTAGAGGATGTTTTTGGGGAAGAGGTAGAGCCCGAGGAGCTGCACCAGCATATAGTGGAGCATAGAGAGCCAATTTGGCTCGTGCTAGATTAGAGTCCCCCGAGCCGTATATTGAGCCTCAAGATGAGCAGTATGATGAGGAGATGGGGCCAACCCAGGATCAGCTCAGACTTATAGCTACTCTGGTTCTTCAGGTTAATTTGGTCAGATTATTGAGTGTGCTTGACAGTTTTTCCTAGTCGGGCATTCATCCGACTACTCTGGGTTACAGACCCTAGTGGGAGAGGGACAAACTCCTAAGTATCTTACTCTAGGGGTTCAGCTAGCTTCTATGTTGGCACCCAATATTGATGAGATTCCGGCACCCAAGTTTTGTCTGCGGCCAGTTACGGGGACTACTATGACCCATGATGAGCGGAAGATATGGGAGCACTTTTCCAACATGAATCCTCCCATATCCTATGGCCAGTCGGATGAGGATGCCTATGAGTTTATTGTGAGTAGCCATGAGAGGCTACATACATTGGGTATCGTTGAGTCACACGGAGTTTGTTTTGTTGCTCTTCAGCTTATGGGGGATGCAAAGCAATGGTGGAGGGCTTATATTAAATGTTGACCACCGGAGTCGCCTCCACTATCTTGGATCAGATTTTATCGGATCTTTCTAGAGATGTATGTGCCCATTAGTTTGCGATTGAGCAGGCGTGATGAGTTCTAGAGGTTGGAGTAGAGGGGTTCGACAATTAATGATTACAAGACTTGTTTCCATGCCTTATCGCGATATGCAATGCCATTTCTGCCTACAGAGGCAGAGAGAGTCAGATTCTTTGTCAGAGGGTTGAGTATTCCCCTTCAGTTGGCTATATTATAGTTGGTGATTCTTTTGAGTCAATCGATGAGCATGCTAGGATGGTTGAGTATGTGAGGGGAAAGCTGCCCAAACAAGATCCCGACAAGAGGATATGATGATATGGGCATTACAGTGGATCTACTTTTTGAAGGTATGTGCATGATGGTAGATTCTTGCATTCATAGTCCAATAGACATATTCATGTAGCCCTTCAAAATACAAATAGTGCATTTGCAGGGTAGAGCAGTTATAGTAGGGGCCAGCCTTCTAAAGGTTCTCAATATCGGTACTCTGATCGTGGTGGTTACTCCGGATCTTCTATCTTAATTCAGCTGCTTGTAGTGGCCAGGGCTTGTTATAATTATGGAGAGGTAGGACAGTTTAGGAAAGAGTGTCCCAGTCTTGTATCAGGTGGATCTCATGCACCCAAGTCCCCAGCACAACCATCTAGGGGTGTAGTCTAGTAGAGAGGGTTCCCAGTTAAGTCATAGTGCCTATTAGAATAGTCAGGGTAGTTGTCAGATGAGTAGAGCTAGAGCTCATTCAGGCTGAGGCTGCTATCAGGGTTCTTGGTCTGAAGGAGGATGCACTCATTATTATGCTTCCCCTGGTTGGCTAGAGGTTGAGGAATCAGATGCGGTTATCACAAGTATCATTTCAGTCTGTCATCAGTCTACTTCAATACTATTTGATCTAGGGTCTATGTTATCTTATGTGTCTACCTACTGTTCTACTGATTTGGATATATGGTGTGATATGATAGATGCCCTATTCGTATTCTACACCAATTGTTGATTATGTGATTCTAGATAGAGTTTATCGACTTTTTGTGGTTACTTTTATGGGTTACGATACATAAGTAGACTTGGTCATTTTAGACATGGTTGATTTTGATATTATTCTGGGGATGGGCTGGTTATCGCTATACCACACGATTCTAGACTAGCGTGCCAAGACAGTCACTCTAGCGATGCCTGGTATTCTGAGGTTGGAGTGGAAGGCCGCTCTTAGCCCTGCTCCTAAGAAGATCATTTCTTTTATCCAGGCTAAGAAGTTAGTAGACAAGGGTTGTCTGGCGTACCTTGCTCATATTCGGGATACGAGTGCGGAGACTCCTTCCCTTGGGTCAGTTCCATTAGTAAGTGAGTTTGTTGAGGTCTTTTGATGGATCTATCGGGTAAGCCACCGGACAGAGATATTTATTTTTGCATTGATCTAGAATCGAGTACTTGACCCATTTCTATTCTTCAGTACCATATGTCTCATGCAGAGCTGAGAGAGTTGAAGGAGCAGCTTCAGGATTTATTGAGTAATGTCTTCATTCGATCGAGTGTGTCTCCATGGGGTGATCCTTTTTTGTTCGTAAAGAAGAAGGATGGCACCATGCGTATGTGCATTGATTGTAGACAATTGAACAATGTTACCATCAGGAACAAGTATCTGATCCCTCATATTGATGACCTGTTTGACTAACTTAAGGGTTCCTTCATGTTTTCGAAGATTGATTTGAGGTTCGGGTATTACCAGTTGAAGATTCGGGCTAAGGATGTTCCCAAGATGGCTTTTAGGACTTGGTATGGTCATTACGAGTTCTTAGTAATGTCCTTTGGCTTACTAATGCCCCTGCAGCATTTACGGACTTGATGAATGGGATATTCAAACTATACTTGGATTCGTTTGTGATCGTGTTTATTGATGATATTCTTGTCTATTCAAAGAGTAAGGAGGACCACGAGCAGCATTTGAGAGTGGTTCTTGGTTTCCTAAAATAGAAGAAGTTATATGCTAAGTTCTCGAAGTGTGAGTTTTGGCTAAGTTCAATAGCATTTTTGGGACACGTGGTGTCCAATGATGGGATTATGGTTGATCCGAAGAAGATAAAGGCAATTAGGGACAAAGATTTGGAGCTTCATGGGTTTCGCTAGATATTATCATTGGATTTTCAAGGTATTTTCTTCTATTGCTTCTCATTTGATGTGGTTGACTCAAAAATAGGTGCTTTTCCAGTAGTCCTTCGAGTGTGAGGAGAGCTTTCAAAAGCTCAAGTCACTTTTGACCACAACCCTGATATTGTCCCTTCTAGTGGAAATGAAGGATTTTATCGTATACTGTGATGCTTTGAGGATTGGGTTGGGTTGTGTGTTGATGCAAGAGGGTAAGGTGATAGCTTGAGGTAGTTGAAGGTACATGAGAAGAATTACCTTATTCATGACTTAGAGTTGGTTGATATTGTATTTGCTTTGATGATTTAAAGGCATTACCTTTAAGGAGTTCATTGTGAGGTGTATACCAATCACCACAGCCTTCAACACGTGTTTAACTAGAGAGATTTGAATTCTAGGTAGCATCGATGAACGGAGTTACTTAAGGACTAAGATATGATTATCTTGTACCATCCATGCAAGGCCAACGTGGTGGTGGGTGCTTTGAACCAAAAGGTAGTTAGTATGAGGAGTTTGGCTCATCTGATTGTTTCTGAGCGTCCCTTAGCATAGGAGGTCCAGTCCTTAGCCAATCATTTCATGAGGCTTTATATTTCGAATCTAGGTAGGATTGTGGCTGGTGTTAAGGCGAGGTCACCTCTTTTGGAGCAGATTAGGACCCACTAGTATGATGATGAGAAGTTGTGCAAAATAAGAGATAAGGTGATGAGTGGTGAAGCCAAGGAGGTTGTGATTGATGGTGATGGGGTTCTGAGGATCAAAGGGAAAGTGTGTATTCCTTGTGTTGGTAACTTGACGAGGTTGATTATGGAGGAGGCCCATAGCTCTAGATATTCGATTCACCTAGGTGCTACTAAGATGTACCGTGACTTGAAGCAGCACTATTGGTAGGGTAGGATAAAGAGAGACATTATTGAGTTTGTGCCTCTATGTTTGAATTGTCAGTAGGTAAAGTATGAGCACCAGCGACCCAGTAGTTTGTCTCAGATGATGCCCATTCTCTAGTGGAAGTGGGAGCGAATTGCCATGGATTTTGTTGTAAGGTTACCCAAGACTTTGGGCAAGTTTGATGTTATTTGGGTCATTGTTGATAGGTTGACCAAGTCCGCGTATGTCATTCAGTCCACATAACTTACAATTTTGAGAAGTTGGCTATGATTTACACTTGTGAGATTGTTCGTGTGCATAGTGTCCCTATTTCTATCATCTCATATCGGGGTACTCAGTCTACTTCTCATTTTTTGTGGACTTTGAAAAAATAGTTAGGTACTCGCTTGGATCTCAGTACAACATTTCACCCTCAGACGGACGGTCAGTCTGAGCGGACCATCCAGGTTTTGGAGGATATGTTACGAGCCTGCGTGATCTGTTTTGGTGGTCATCATTGGGACCAGTTATTACCTCTGGCAGAGTTTGCATACAACAATAACTATCACTCTAGTATTGATATGGCGCAATTCGAGGTTTTGTATGGTAGGAGATATCGCTCACTGATTGGGTGGTTTGATGCGTTCGAGGTTCGGCCTTAGGGTACTAATCTTTTGAGAGATTCTTTAGAGAAGGTAAAGTTGATCCATGACAATCTCCTGGTAGCGTAAAACAGACATAAGGAATATATGGACAGGTAGGTATGGGATATGGAGTTTATGGTTGGTGACAAGGTTCTATTGAAGGTCTCACCAATGAAGGGTGTGATGAGATTTGGCAAGAGATGGAAGTTGAGTCTGAGGTATATCAGACCTTTTGAGATTCTTTATAGGGTTGGAGATGTGGTATATGAGTTGGCTCTACCACCAGGTGTTTTAGGTGTCCATCTAGTTTTCTATGTTTCTATGCTGAAGAAGTACCATGCTGGTGGTTCATACATTATCCAGTGGGACTCCGTATTACTTGATCAGAATTTGGAGTTCGAGGAGGAGCATGTGGCTATTTTGGACAGGCATGTGAGAAAGTTGAGGTCTAAGTAGATAGCTTATGTGAAGCTACAATGGAAGCTTCTGTGAAGCTACAATAGAAGCATCGTCCTATTGAGGTGGTGAATTGGGAGATGGAGGCTGATATGCGGAGCCGATACCCACACCTATTTAATACTTCAAGTACATTTCCCCTTTTCATTTCTCTTCATTTGAGGATGAACGGCTGTTTAATTGGTATCTAATGTAACGACACATCCGATCATTTTTAGCTAAAGCCTTTTATTTGACTATATTACCCTCTGTAGATTTTGTATGGGGTTTATAATGTGCGAGGATAGATAGAACGAAGCCCGAGGTTCATTTATGTGATTTTCGGAAGAAAATCCGAAAATAGAAGTCTTAGAGTTGATTAGTTTGACCCAGAGTTGACTTTTGAGTTTATGGGTTCATTTCTGGGTTTTGTCGCTTTCAGTAGTTCCAGAGGGTCATTTATGACTTAGTCGATTCATTAGTTTGATTCTCTAGACATTCGACTATACTTTGTGGCCTTATTTGTGAAAATGCAATATTTGGTTATTTTGGGCGTTTCTTTAGAAATGTACGTCTTAGCTTAGTTGAATGAGAAATCTGAGGGTGTGAGCGAGTTTATAGCACTGTTTATGGGTTAGCATGTTTGGTTTGTATTCGGATGGTTCCTAGAATATTTCGAGTGTTTAGTGGAAGATTTGATTAGTCTCTAGTTGCTGGTGTATGGTGTTTGCACCAGCTGTGTGTGGCCGCTTCTGGGTATCCTCCTCTGCGTAGGTTGGCCCGCAGATGCAGGCCTTAAGTATTTTCTGAGGTTCCACCCCTGCGAAGATTTCTCGTAGAGGCGAAGGTGCCTCTACGGAGTATTCATTCGCTTCTGCACTAAGGTGGGATATTAAGTGATTCCGCCTCAGCGGACTATTTTTCTGCCAAAGCGAGACCGTGCTTGTGGGATCGATTCTTTTAGTGCAGAATTGTTGTCAGTCAGATTATTTAATGACCTAAAATCTATCCCACTTTCCAAAAAACATATATCTTGGGATTAGAGCTTGATTGTGGGAGATTTTCTTGAGGAGTTCAGTTTGGTTCTTCATTTGTGGTATAATTTCACCCTTTTGATTGTTGTTGATTTTTAATCCTAGTATAGACTTTATTTGGGGAAGAAGGGTTGTAATTTCTTCATGATAAAATAAGAGAGCTAAAATCATGATTTAAAGATGGATTATGGATTAGATGATCGTAGTATTGTGAATTAGTGTTGATTAATGATAGATGATCATGTCATAATGATTAATTTGGTATTGGAAACCTTTTCTAAATTAGGGGAAAATGCAGGGTTTGTAAATTGAGACTTTTCCTAAATCATGCAATTGAGCGTCCAATTAGGGTGAGTTTTCCAATTAACTTAAGGATATGACTAGTTAGTATGCTATTTTTCTTTTTGAGTAATAAAGTTTTTATATTGATACCATGGGCCTGGGGGTTGATTTTCGATGTCTTTTGGATTGTTTAAGGACTAAGTCCTTGTATTTGTATTAGCTTAATTATTAATGTAGACTTTATATATGTTAGACTACGATTACTATGAGGCACTCCGAAAGGGAAAGGCCAGCGCTATGGGTTGATTGTTTGAGGCTCCTGCTAGGCTTTGAGGTAGGCTACGGTTTCTTTTTTGTAGACTTTGATAGAAGTACCTAGTAGTTATAAAGGTTGAGGGGTATTGGGTGTGTTTTGGGGTCCTACCATAGCGGTTGTCATAGATGCTTGGGTGGGTACTGATGTTGAACTGTGATGATGGGTTATTTGGGAAATCAACCTTAAGCTGATTTCGACTGCTGTTGTATGGACTTGTCGCCATTATGTGGGATCATCGCCATTATTGATATTGTTGTGTTTATTCATCACATTGCTTTCGATAAGATATCCTGATTTTACATAGATTACATGTTATTGACTTCCTGATAGCATGTGATATTCATCTCTTATATTTCGTTACATCTCCTATGTCCTGATTACTTGCCTTGTGTTGTCATTTGCATTTATATACTCATGGTTCTGATGATATTGAAATGAGAGTGGTATGGTAATGTTATGGGTCCAAGAGACCGGAAAGGTAAGAATACTTTATGAGATGGTAGGAAACACTAAGATGATGATGATAAGCGGAGGGCCGAGTTGCATGCCTGCAACAAATATTATTACAGTCAAGAGTTGGGATCTGTTGAGAAATTCTAGATGAGTATATGGACTTTGTAGGTCCCCCATGGGTGTGTGCAGTTCCTAGAATTTGAATGTCTATATATTAGAGATGAAAGGTACCTGGCATATGCATTGCATTCATATCATACATATATTATTTCATTTATTACAGGTTGATTTGTATAAGTGGTTGGAATGGTTAATGGAAACTTGGATGACTTCTTGATAAAAAAGGGCATTGTTAATTGATCACTTGACACTTCGATTATTGGTTATTGAACTCTTTGTAAATGAGGTGAATTACATGATTTATGAATTCTTATTTGAACAATGTGACATTTGATTCAGTGAACTATTTTGTGGACAAGTTGACTTATATGATCTATCGAACTATTTAGGATAGGATTTCTTGAGAGTCAACTTGATATTCATTTATGTTATGTATCTTCGGTAGTTGTCGGTCTATGATGCCTACAGGGGTATGTTGTGTACTTATGCTTCACTTGTTGTATTCATTTTCATTGTAGATACAACGCCTTCTACCAGTTCTGGACCTCGAGGTTGAGTCTGAGCTGGCGGATTTCCAGTATTCAGGGTGAGGATGCTTCCTTCCAGCATGCCCTGGATGCTCCTATCTCTATTATTGTTCGGGAGACATTTCTAGACTTTTGGATTATGTTATTGTTTATTCAAACTTGGTATTCGGTTTAGAGCTCTTGTATTATTGACCAGATTCTTGGGGGTTGTATTGATGTTCTCAGATTCTGCATTTGTATTATGATTAGACAATTTTATTAATTATTGTTATTTCAGCATTTCTTACTATATTATGTTATTAATTGGAAGTGGTTCGCTTACCGGTCAGAATAGTGTAGGTGCCACCGCGAATCCTTAAAAGGGGTTGTGACACTAGGTGTAGTGGTAACCTGAACAGAGATCCATGCAGACTACATAACGAATGTAATAATATGTCGTAAGCTTGACGATTTCCAAATGATATGCCTAAGCATAAGGATAAGGTTTAAAAGAATAGCATGTCATAGTACATATTCTTAGAATAGTTGCTTAATTACTTATTTGATTAGTCGTGAGAATAATACAGTACGTGTGCAAGTCCAACATTCAAGGACAAATGTTCTTGGGGGGGATGTTGTTACATCCCGTACTTTTACATGTTAAAGAGCGTCATAATTTAGTTGATATAAACTTGGAGGATTAGGTAGTTACACCCCATATTTTCACGCTAGTATGCGTCGTGAGTAAAGTAACATAAATCCGGAGGGGTTAAGATCTGTTATATGGTTAACGATGGTTTATAACAACATTAAAAGGTTACGTTGGTATTAGAGGTTAAACGAATCAGATAAAATAAGTTTTGTCAAAGTTCAAAATGTTAAATAAGTTATACAAGAAGTATGAAAATTTGGTCATACTCATGTATGTAGATCGAGAGCTCATTGGCTATTGTCATGCCCCAAACCTGGGCCCGGACGTAACACGACATCCGGTGCCTAACTACATGTGATCGAGCAAACCAACTAGCTGGATTAATCAACATGTGCTATAATAACATACTAAATATGGAAAATAAACTAACACATGCTGATATATTGTAAGTCTTAACGATATAAATCAAAGTGCGGAAATGTTGTTATAAGGTTGAAGCATAATTGTAGCCAACATGGCTTAAACATGAAAAGCCTGCGACTCTATATAACTATTACACTAGTCTATAAGCCTCTAATGAAGTACTGCAGACGTTGTTTGTAAATACTGAAGGACTGTAAAATAATGATAATGCCCCGAAAGACTGGGGCTCACCAATCAGCTGATACTGGAAGTCCTAGCATGCAGGTCTAGCATCCTGTAAATCATTACCTGTATCGCGAGATACAGTCCTCGGGGAAAGGAACGTTAGTATATTTGAATTGAACTGGTATGTAAAGCAACTTAAAGAAAGAATTGTTAGTGTTGTAACTAAAACTGAACTGATAGCTGATAACTGATAACTGAAGTGAATTAAAGAACTAAAGATATGAATACTTCATGTTCTGAATGGAGAATCACATGTTTAACTGAAATCATTATATGTGGCCTCATGCCCAATATATGTGCATAAATCTGTGGCCCAAGTATACGCATACATAAATTGTGGCCTCAGGCCCAAATACATGTGTTCAACATTAAACAATTTACAAAAATTGAACTAAGAATCATGTTGAAAGGTACAACACTGACATACTGAGCAATGATTCACTGAGACATGTATTCATGAACTGATTATGAGACCTGACACATTAACTATTTATAAACATGTTGAGTATTCTAGACCGATACTCATGGGTATCAAACAAAATTCTATATTGATTATGTACTGAGCTCACAACATTGGGAATAAATGTTATGAACAAATTACAAAACTAGAGAATAGAAGTTCTGCAACTATTCAAGGAACTAAGTTTAACTATATTTCTGAGTAAATTTGTAACGTTGTAAAAGAACATGGTGTGGGGAGAATTATGAACATTCCCAAACATAGAGAGTTAGCCTCACATGCCTTAACTTCCTGCTCTTGAGCGTAATACAACGTTGTCGCTCCCTTTTAGCTTTAATCTATAGCATTGTAACTCAATGGAATCAACATTAGCAACAACACTCAAGTTTTGGACATCTAGGCATCTTCATCCAATTCCCATTGTATCACTTCTAGGTGATTCTACAATGTCATTTAGATGTAATCAATATCATTCATCAGCACCCATAAGATAAAAAACACGCTTAATCAATAATCAGCAATCAACAACCCAAACCTACAACCGTTCATGCTTTTCGATCAAACCCAACTCATATCTAATGAACTTAGAGTCTATAATCATGAATACAAAGGTGTAATCAATTAAAGGATGAAGGTGTTACCTTTTTAATCGCTCAATGCTCTTGAATTTGGATCCTAGGATTTTTTTCATCCAAAATGAAGTCTCAATCGATTATCTATGGATTTGAGGATACTAATCATGTTAATAAGGCATTGCGGAATTGGAATCAACTTGAAATCATCATTAAAACTTATCTTGGATGATGGAGGGACCTTGGAGGAAGTTGGGTTCTTGAGAGTTTCCCTTTCTAGAGCACGTTTTCATATTTGGGGTGTAGGGAATGATGTAGGTCTTTTAAAAAGCCTTTCCCAATACGTGTTTGCATAGCTTACCGCACAACAAAGGCAGTAACACTACCTTTGGTTCGCGGTTGTGCACCTAAAGGTTTTTCATGCAGCTGGCCGCGCAAACTGCACAATGTCTAGTAAAATAGGCATACCCTTTGTATAAAGCTCCTTTTGGCCTCCACAATATATGGTTGGAAAGGAATTTCAAATATATACAAGTTTCATGTTTTATGGTTTCTCCAATTCTCAACAGATGTTGAATGTGAGCTTTCTAGAAGGTAGATGTTCCATAAATTTAGTTAATTCTATTCAATCTTATGCACCTCGCTATTCGTATTGATTCCGAAACAACTATTTCCACCCAAACTCATACTAATGGAACTTCATATTACTAAAATGTCACGTTAATATTCATTTAACATATTCACAACTAACTCAGATTTATGAAATGTTACATTATCTCCCTCTTGAGATCATTCGCCCCTACAATGATTGTCTTGGTCGTAACTATGTCTAACTCCGCTTATGAATGTGACTTATGGAAACATGTGTACACTGAATTGACTTGAACACATGAATACTAAATTGAATGGATGTTGAACTGAATAGATACTAAATTGAATGATTGCTGAACTAAATAAACACTAAGCTAAATGACTACTGAATTGACTGAATATTGGGAACATAGAGATTATATCATGAGGTATGAGTTTAAAGGTTAGTTACCTTTTTAAAAAATTATGATTGCTCTTCAATAAGATGTGGATACCTGGGTTTTATGTCCTCTTCAACATTATGATTTCCCCATAGTACTTTCATTGAAGCAATTTGGTTAGTCCTCAACTTGCAAACTTGGCGATCAAGAATAGCCACTGGAATCTCCTACTGGTGTCTAGTGTCCTCTCTGACAGGTCCATCTCGGTGAGAGGTTGACTTTCCGAAGAGAGAGAGGTTGAGAGTTGGGAGTTTCTGTCACTGCAGAATTGAGTTAGTCATGGCAAGAGGTGAAGGGTCAAGTGACTCTTGCCCCAGCGAAGTTTTTTCCTCCGCAGTG
This sequence comes from Anisodus tanguticus, assembly GCA_034509755.1. Classification (NCBI taxonomy): domain Eukaryota; kingdom Viridiplantae; phylum Streptophyta; class Magnoliopsida; order Solanales; family Solanaceae; genus Anisodus; species Anisodus tanguticus. The sequence goes on along the minus strand of CM067545.1, from coordinate 35,304,214 downwards.
GGTCCACTTCATCAGAGTCGATTCCACTGGGATGCAAATAATGTACCAGACCCCTATATATTTCTTAGGTTAGAAGTTTCTTTACCCAAAATAGATTTCTCGAAATAAGCGCCACTTGGGAGTAAAATTCAAAACCTTAGGAGCTTCCTGACCTTGTGGTAATAGATTCCATCCTTTTATTAGTTTAAGTGATGTTTATAGACTCTTTAATGGTGTTTTAGCGTGATGTTATGTTGGGGAATATGAAATTCTTGTGTTTAAGAGAATAAGAGAGTTTTATGGTGGATTTTAATGGAGGTTTATGGATTTAAAAGTGATATTATTGTGTATTATGATTGGGTAATGATAGATAATCATGTTTTAGGGTTTAATTTGATTATAGAACCTTGTTTTCAAAAGGGGAAATTCTAGGGTTTCAAATTGGGGCTTTTTTATTATGGTTCAATTGGAGGTTCTATTGTGTGTGGATTTTCAATTAATTTAAAAATATGATTACTTAGTATGTAATAAAGGTTTTTGAGTATTAAAGTTCAAGTCTTGGTGACGTGGGCCTAGGCATTAATTTAGGGTTGTGTTTTTAAAGTCCTTATCCTTGTATGTTATGGAGCTTGTATCAACGAGTAGTATATGCGTGAACAGACTTCATCCGTCGCGAGGCGCAAAAGAGGGGCAAGGCTATCGTTGAGGGTTGATTGTGTAGCATACCTTCTAGGCTTTGAGGTAGGCTACGATTTAGGTTTTTGAGACTTCGATAGAAGTATGTAATTATTTATAAATATTGAGGGGTATTGGGCGTGTTTGGGGGTCCCACTCAGGCGGTTGTGATGAACATCTGAGTGGGTACCGGTGTTCAAATGTGATGATGGGATAATTTGGGGAATCCACCTTAAGTTGGTTTTGATTGCTGATTATTTGGGCTTGTCGTCATATGTGGGCTTGTCGTCATAAGTTTTATTCATCACACATGTTTAATATGATATCTTTAATTGTACTTGGATTTTATACATGCTATGAATTATTGCAAGCATGTGGTATTTCAACTCTTATTTGGTTGCATCTCATTATATCATGATTCTTTCCTTATACATGTCATTTTCATTCATACACTCATGATTCTAATGATATGATATTAGAGTGGTATGATTATGATGTGGGTCCAAGTGATCGAGAAAAGTAAGAACACTATTGAGATTATGGAAACACTGAGATGATATTGATACTCAAGGATGGCTCAGAGTTTCACATCTACAACATGATATTATTATAGCAAAGAGTTGGGCTCAGTGATCCGATTAGTTATTCCAGAGCGGAGAGGTATGTGGACTTCACGGGTCCACCATGGGTTACTTTCCTAAGACATACCTCTGTGAAGTTTGTATATCGGTTAATGGAAAGGTACCTTGCATATGCATTCTATACATATCATACATATATATGTCATATCATTGATTGCTTGTTATTGAACTTGTATTGAGGGAATTGCTGATAATTTAACTATGTTCTAGACATGGAGAGATCATACTCGTTTGATACTTGTAATATTTATGGACTCTTAACGAAATAAGGAATCATGTGCACTTTGTGAATCTTATGTGGACTATATGCCATATATGGAGTACTGGACTGTGTAGCGTAAGGTTACTTGGTATTTATCTTTTATTATGTACTTATGTCGTTGTCAGCCTATGATGTCTACAGGGGTATATTGCCTACTCATGCTACTATTGCTGCATATTTTCTTGATGCAGATACAAATACCAGCTCGATACCACGCGGTTGAGTTCGAGGGGTTGCTTCATAGATGTCAGGGGTGAGGATGCTTTCTCCAGTATGCCCTGGACTACTTATCATATTCACTATCTTTATATCTTACCTAGAGACATTTTTTCAGACTTCAGTACTATGTATTCGTTTGGTGTTGTTTCCATTGATGTTCAGACTACTTTGTGTCATTAGAGTTCTTGTACTTATATACTATATTCCTTGGGATTATTTGTTTATATCAAACATATTTTTTTTTGCATATTAGTATCAGATAATGTTGCAGTATTATGTTTCTTCCGCTTTTATTTATATCATATCATATTGTTGATTTAGGAGTGGTTCACCTACTTGGTGGGATTTGTAGGTACCACTACGATCCCTGAAAAGGGGTCGTGACAAATTGGTATCAGAGCTCTAGGTTAAATATTCTTAAGTATGAGAGCAATGACTAGTTGAGTATCGCGGATTGGTGTGTAGACATCCATACTTATCTTTGGGAGGCTATGGGACAGTTAGGAAAATTCACCTTTTTCATTCCTTTCGTGCTAAGTTGAATCAAATTAGTATCTGACCTTAGTTTCTATTCTTTCACAGATGGTGAGGACTTGTGCCGATGCGGTGAGAGAGGAGGCATAGGCTCTGGCAGCGGCTGTACGTGGATGTGGTAGAGCATGTGCATGGGGCCAGGGTAGAGCTAGAGCAGCACTACCAGCTCAGGGCAGAATACAGGGAGTCGGTCAGGCCCGTGCTAAATTAGAGTCCCTAGAGCCATGTATTGTGCCTCAGGATGATACACTAGAGAAGGAGATAGGACTAGCCCAGGACCATCCTGGATTTATTGTTACGTTAGTGTTACAGGATACACTAGTCAGGTTGTTGAGTGTTTTATATGGCTTTGCTCAGACAAGCGCACATCCTACTACTCTGAGTGGTTCTCAGATCCGTGCAGGAGGGAGGCAGACTATGATCTCTGATTCCATATGCCTGATATTAAGCATGTGGTATGTATAAATGAGGTTCATGCTCCAGAGCTTATTCCCCAGCCTATTGGAGGGACATCTATGATCCGCGATGAGGGAAAGATTTGGGAGAACTTCTTGAACATAAAGCCTCCTGAGTTCTTTGGGCAGCCCCAGGAGGATGCATATGAGTTCATTGTGATTATCCATGAGAGGTTGCATAATTTTGGTATTGTTGTGTCGCACATGGTTAGTTTTATGGCCTTTCAACTTAGAGGTGATGTGAAGCAGTGGTGGAAGGTGTATGTTGATTGTTTGCCTACGGGGACACTTCCATTGACATGGGTTCAATTCTACAGGATCTTCTTAGAGAAGTATTTGATGTTGATCTTGCGTTTGTGCAAGAGAGATGAGTTCTAGAATATTAGCCAAGGAAATTCATCAGTTGTATAGTATGAGACTCGCTTCCATGCCTTATCTCATTAGGTGGTGCCATTGTTACCTATCGAGGTAGAGCGAGTGAGATGTTTTGTTCAAGGATTGGGTATTCTGCTTCAGTTGTCCACGTTGCAGTTTATGGCTTTAGGAGCTTCTTTTGAGACTGTGGCAGAGCATTCCACGATGGTGGAGTCTATGTGATATGATTTGTCTAGAAATGAGCCCGATAAGAGGGTTAGGCGATATAGTCAGTTTAGTGGTTCTACTTCCCATGGTTATGGGTATTAGGAGAGATATCAGTAGTCAAAGACCAGTCGACTAGTCCAAGTAGCTCTACAGATTAATAATGGTTATAGTTGGGGACAGTCGTCCAAGGGTTCTCAGTCTAGATATTCAGACTATGGTAGTTCAGGTTCTTCTATCTCTATTCAGCAGCCTTCGATCGCCAGAACTTGTTTTAAGTGTAGAGAGGTTGATCATTTCAAAAGAGATTTCCCAGACTTACATTGAGTGCATCCCGTGCACCCAGGAGCACAGCCATCCAGAGGTGGTAGTCAAGTTAGCTGAGGGGGATCAGTGTCGAGTCATGGTAGCCATCAGTATGGGCATAGTGGATCTCATCTAGAGAGATAGAGAACTTGATCGAGCCGAGGTGGCCAGTAGAGTACTTAGTCCGAGTTAGGGTCGAGGCAAAGTCATTCGAGGTCGTTATCACAGGTATCATCTCAATCAATGATCGGTCTGCTACTATGTTATTTGATCCAGGGTCTACATTCTCTTATGTGTCTGCCTACATTTTTTTCTAAATTGGAGATGTGGTGTGATATACTTGATATTCATATTCATGTGTCTATACCAGTCAGTGATTATATGATTGTTGATAGAGTATATCGCATGTGTGTAGTTACTTTCATAGGGTATGACACTTGGGTAGATTTGGTCATCTTATATATGGTAGATTTCTATGTTATTCTGGGTATGGATTAGCTATCAGCATATCATGCGATTCTGGATTTCTATTCTAAGACGGTCACGCTAGCTATACCTTGTCTTCTGAGGTTAGAGCGGAGAGGCACTCCTAGCCCTGCTCTTAGGAAGGTTATCTCTTATATTCGGGCTAGGAAGTTAATGGACGGGAGTTGTTTGGCTTATTTTGCTCATATTAGGGATACGAGTATGGAGGCTTCTTCCCTTGATTCTATACTGGTAGTTAGTGAGTTCGCGGAGGTCTTTTCTTCAGATTTACTATGTATGCCGCCAGAAAGATACAATGACTTCTGTATTGATCTTGAGCCTAATACTCAAAAAATTTATATTCCTCCGTACCGTATGACTCCAGCAGAGTTGAAAGAGTTGAAGGAGCAGCTTCAAGATTTGTTGAGTTTGGCTTCATTTGACTGAGTGTATCTCTGTGGGGTGCTCCTATCTTGTTCGTGAAGAAGAAAGATGGCAATATACGTATGTGCATTGATTATAGATAGTTGAACAATGTCACTATTAGAAATAAGTATATGATTCTGCGTAGTGGTGACCTATTCGACAAGCTTTAAGGAGCTTCTGTGATTTTGAAGAGTGATTTGAGGTCCGAGTATCATCAGCTGAAGATCCAGGCCAAGGATTTTCCCAATACGGCTTTCCAGACTTGTTATGGGCATTATGAGTTCTTGGTGATGTCATTTGGGCTCACCAATGCCCCCACGGCGTTCATGGACTTAATGAATGGGTTATTTAAGCCATATTTTGATTCTTTTGTTATTGTGTTCGTTGATGATATCTTGGTCTATACAAAGAGTAGGGAGGATCACGAGCAACATCTAAGAGTGGTCCATGGGTTATTGAAGGAGAAAGAGTTGTATGCTAAATTCTCAAAGTGTGAGTTTTGGTTGAGTTATGTGGCATTCATGGGGCATGTGGTGTCCAAGAATGGGATTATGGTCGACCCTATGAAGATAGAGGTCAGGGACTGGCCTAGATGACTTATGTGATAGAGATTCAGAGTTTCGTGGTTCTTGCTAGCTACTATCGCCAGTTCATCAAAGGATTTTGTTCTATTGCATCTCATCTGACGCGTTTGACACAGAAGGAGGTTATTTTCTAGTAGTCTGACGAGTGTGAGCAGAGCTTCCAAAATCTCAAGACTTCATTGACCACAACCCCGATTTTATCCTTTCCGATGGAGATGAAGGACTTTATTGTGCATTGTAATGCTTCTAGGATTGGTTTGGGCTATGTGTTGATGCAGGAGGGTAAGGTGATTGCTTATTCATTGAGGAAATTGAAGGTGTACGAGAAAAACTACCCTGTTCATGACTTAGAGTTGGTTGTCTTTGTGTTTGCATTGAAGATTTGGAGTCATTATCTTTATAGTGTTCATTATGAGGTGTCTACCGATCATCGCAATCTTCAACACATGTTTAATCAGATGGAATTGAATTCTAGGTAGCGCCGGTGGATGTAGTTATTGAAGGGTTATGACATGACCATTTGTATCATCCGGGAAAGGCCAATATAATGGCAGATGCTTTGAGCCGAAAGGCGGTCAGTATGGGGAGTTTAGTTTGTTTGGCTGCTTCGAGTGTCCTTTGGTATTGAATGTCCAGTCTCTAGACAACCATTTTGTGAGACTCGATATTTCGAATCCGGGTAGGATTTTGTCTTGTGTGGAGGCGAGGTCGTTTATTTTTTATCAGATTCGAGCACACATGTACAATGATGTGAGGTTGTGAAATATTTGAGATAAGGTGATGAGTGGTGAGGCCAAGGAGGCTACGATTGATAGTTAGGGTGTTCTGAGGATCACGGATAGTGTGTGTGTGCCTCGTGTGGGAGATTTGACTAGATTAATTATGGAGGATGTCCATATAAGATGTATCGTGATTTGAGGCAGCACTACTAGTAGAGGACGATGAAGAGACATTACTGATTTTGTGTCTCGGTGTCAAAATTGCCAACAGGTCAAGTATGAGCACCAGCGTCCCGGTGTCAAAATTGCCAACAGGTCAAGTATGAGCACCAGCGTCCCGGTGGTGTGTCTCAGATGATGCCCAATTCCGAGTGGAAGTGGGAGAGGATCTTTATGGATTTTGTTGTGGGATTGCCCATGACTTTAAGTAAGATTGATGTTATTTGGGTCATTATTGATAGACTGACCAAGTCTGCACATTTCATTCCAGTTCAGATGACACATAATGCAGAGAAGTTGGCTAATATCTACATCTGCGAGATTGTTCGTCTTCATGGGGTCCCTATTTTTATCATCTTGGATAGGGATACACAGTTTAGTTTGCATTTCTTGCGGACTTTGCAGAGAGATTTGAGCATTCGCTTGGATCTTAGTACAGTGTTTCACCCTTAGACTGACAGACATTCCGAGCGAACTATTCAGGTATTGGAGGACATGTTACGAACCTATGTGATTGACTTTGGGGGTTATTGGGACCAGCACCTACCTCAGGAAGAGTTTGCGTACAACAATATCTACCACTCCAGTATTTGTATAGAACCATTCGAGGCCTTGTATGGTAGGATATGTCGATCTCTAATTGGTTGGTTTGATGCGTTTGAGGTTTTTCCTTGGGGTACTGAATTGTTAAGCAAGTCCTTAGAGAGAGTGAAGGTGATCCAAGACAAGCTCTTGGCAGCATAGAGCAGATAGAATGAATATGCAGACCGAAAGGTCCGAGATTTAGAGTTCATGGTTGGTGATAAGGTTCTTCTGAAGGTTTCACCCATGAAAGGTGTGATGGGATTTAACAAGAAGGGAAAGTTGAATCTGAGGTATATCGGCCCATTTGAGGTTCATTAGAGAGTGCGACAGGTGGCATATAAGTTAGCTCTGCCACCGGGTCTTTCAGGTGTTCATCCAGTTTTCCATGTGTCTAAGTTGAAGAAGTATCATGCCGATGGTTCTTATATTATCCAGTGGGACTCCGTATTGCTTGATCAGAATATGGAGTTCGAGGAGGAGCCTGGCTATTTTAGACAGGAAGGTGACAAAGTTAAGATCGAAGGAGATCGCTTCACTGAATTTTCAGTGGAGCCATCGTTCTGTCGATGAGGCAACTTGGGAGACCGAATCCTTTATGCGGAGCAGATATCTCGGCTTGTTCACTTTTTTGGTATGCTCCTTTTTCGTTCTCTCCATTTGAGGATGAACGATTGTTTAATTGGTATTTGATATAACGACCCGTCTAGCCATTTTTAGCTAAAGACCATTATTTGGCTATTTTACCCTTCTCGTGATCTTGTGTGGGGTTTGTAATGTGCGAGAATGGGTGGCATAGATCCCGAGGTCCATTTATATGAGTTTCGGATGAAAAAAACTAAGTTTGGAATCTTAAAGTTAGTCAGTTTGACTCAAAATTGACTTTTTTCTAGATGAGTTCATTTCTGGGTTTCGCTTCCAGTAGTTCCAAAGGGTCATTTACGACTTAGTCGAGTTATTGGTTCGCTTCCTGATGTAATTGGATGAGTTTTGTGGCTTTATTTGTAAAATTTGGATAATTGGTTTTCTCGGGCGATTCTTTAGAAAAGTATGTCTTAGCTCGGTTATTTGTGAAATTTTAGGGTACGAGCGAGTTTCTAGCACTGTTTACCTTAGATGAGCATATCTGGTTTGTGTCCGGAGGGTTCCGAAAGTGTTTCAGGTGTTTGTTTGAGGATTGGATTGATTTCATCCTTGCTGGTGTCAAGTGTCCACTCCGACGGGTCCATCTCGGTTAGAGATGGCAATGGATCTTGGACCCGGTTCGGATCCGGTGGATCCAGATCCGTTTTATAGAATATGGATCTTCAAAATTTGGACCCGACGGATCTGGATCGGACCCGGATCCATTTCTGACGGATCGGATCTGGATCTGGATCTTGTATTTGAGATCCGTATCCGATCCAGATCTGACCCGTGGATCCGTTTTTTATTAAATATATTCATAACCTAGAATGTAATAGTATTTTCTTAAAATTGCTAAGCACATCCTTGCAAGTTTAATTCTCAAAACAAGTTTAATTTATCTCCGCGTTAACTCAAAAACCCAAAAATAAATAGGTAACTTCGATAATAAAATCAATGTTATATTAGTGAATGACTAACATCTCCATAGACAAGTAGTTAAAATTATATTCACTTCATTTGTGAAGATTCCAAGCTCATGCAAGTTCTGCATTGTGGAAATACTAGTCAGCATTTTCCACAACTATTGTCATTGTCCAACATTTTCAATTAATAGCTCACAATCAAAACGAGACAACGAACAAAATATCTCATATGAACATTTCAAAATTGAAACACAGTAAATTGTTAGCTAAGTAAAAATCGTTTGTCAGTTTAAAAAAAATTCTTACCAAGACAATTTTTTTTACATGTGGATCCAGATCTGATCTGTGGACCCGGTGGATCCGATGGATCCGGATTTGGATCTGATTTTTATGGACCCAACGGATCTGGATTCAGGTATGAAAACCAGATCTGGATCTGGATCTAGTAGGATCCGGTCCAGATCCGATCCGTTGCCATCCCTAATCTCGGTGAGAGGTTGACTTGCTAAAGCAAGAGGTTGAGACTTGGAGTTTCCATCGCTGCAGAATCGGGTCTGTCGTGGTAAGGGGTGAGGTGTCAAGTGATTCTCACCCCAGCGAAGGGTTTTCCACCGCAGTGGGTCAGCTTCAGCAGAGTCGATTATTTATCCAGACCCCTATATATTCCCTAGGTTAGAAAGTTCTTTATCCAAAATAGATTTCTCGATATCAGCGTCGCCTAGGAGTAAAATTCAGAACCTTAGGAGCTTTTTGACCTTGAGGTAATAGATTCCTTCCTTTTAATTGTTTAAGTGATGTTATAGACTTTTTAATGGTGCTTTAGCATGATGTTATGTTGGGGAAGATGTAGTTCTTGTGTTTATGAGAATAAGAGAGCTGTATGGTGTATTTTAATGGAGGTTTATGGATTTAAAAGTGATATTCTTGTGAATTAGGATTGAGTAATGATAGATAATCATGTTTTAGGGTTTAATTTGATTATAGAACCTTGTTTTCAAAAGGGGGAAATTCTAGGGTTTCAAATTGGGGCTTTTTTATTATGGTTCAATTGGAGGTTCTATTGTCTATGGATTTTCAATTAATTTAAGAATATGATTACTTAGTATGTAGTAAAGGTTTTTGAGTATTAAAGTTTAAGACTTGGTGACGTGGGCCTTGGATGGTATTTTAGGGTCGTGTTTGTAAAGTCATTATCCTTGTATGTTATGAATGCTTGTATTAACAAGTAGTATATGCATGAATAGACTTTGACCGTCGTGAGGCGCAAAGGAGGGGCAAGGTTTTCACTGAGACTTGATTGTGTAGCACACCTGCTCGGTTTTGAGGTAGGCTACGGTTTTGTTTTTTGAGACTTCGATAGAATTATGTAATTAGTTATAAATTTTGAGGGGTATTTGGCGTGTTTGGGGTTCCTACTCAAGCAGTTGTGATGAACGTCTGAGTGGGCACCGGTGTTGAACTGTGATGATGGGATGATTTGGGGAATCAGCCTTAAGTTCGTTCCGATTGCTGATTATTTGGGTTTGTCGCTATATGTGAGCTTGTCTTTATTGTTTTTTTCATCACACATGCTTGATATGATATAATGAATTGTACTTGGATTTTATACGTGCTATGAATTCTTGAAAGCATGTGATATTTCATCTCTTATTGGTTATATATCATGATCATTGCCTTATACATGTCATTTGCATTCATACAATCATGGTTCTGATGATATAATATTGGAGTGGTATGATTACGTTGTGGGTCCAAGTGATCGGGAAATGTAAGAACATTGTTGAGATTATGGAAACACTGAGATGATATTGATACGTGCGGATGGATCGGAGTTGCACACCTGCAATATGATATTATTACAACCAATAGCTAGGCTCTGTAATCCGATGAGTTATTCCAGAGAAGATGGGTATATGGGCTTCGCGGGTCCCCTATGGATCACATTCATATGACATACCTCTGTGAAGTGTGTATACCGATTAATGAAAAGGTACATTTCATATGCATTGATTGCATATCATACATATATATGGCATATCATTGATTACTTGTTATTAAACTTGTATTGAAGGAATTGCTGTTAATTTGACTATATTCTAGACATGGAAAGATCATACTCGTTTGATACTTGAAATATTTATGGACTCTTAACGAAATTAGGAATCATGTGAACTCTATGAATCTTATGTGGACTATATGCCTTATTTGGAGTATTGGAATGCGTAGTATAGGATTACTTGGTATTTATCTCTGATTATGTATTTTTGTCATTGTCGGCCTATGATGTCTACAAGGGTACGTTGTGCACTCATGCTACACTTGCTGCATCTTTTCTTGATACAGATACTAATCCAACTACCACCTCGAGACCACGCGGTTGAATTTGAGGTGTTGCTTCATAGCTGTCAAGGTAAGGAGGCATTCTCTAGCATGCCCTAGACTACTTATCATATTCACTGTCTTTATATATTACCTAGAGACATGTTTTCAGACTTCAGTACTATGTATTCTTTTGGCGTTGTTGGCGTTGATGTTCATACTATTTTGTGGCATTAGAGCTCTTGTACTTATAGACTAGATTCCTCAGGGTTATTTGGTTGTATCAGATATATCTTCTTTTCTGCATATTAGTATCAGATAGTGTTGTAGTATTACGTTTCTTCCACTTTTCTTTGTATTGTATCATGTTGTTGATTTGGGAGTGTTTTGCCTACGTGGTAGGATTTTGTAGGTGTCACCACGATACCTAAAAAGGGGTCGTGAGTAGAACCAGAAACTGACTTTGTGGAATTAAAATTGAGATTGATTTTGTACTTTGAAACATGCTTAAATTGAATTTGGGTCTTAGAATTTAAATTGGATGAATTGTGGACAATTAAAGGACCCACAATTGGGCTTGAGTGACATGATTTAAACAAGTGGACTGCTAAAACATATTTTCCGAATTTTATTGGACTGAAATTGACACTTTTGTTAAGTCTAGTTTACGGGCTAAGCCCAATCAAACGATTTTGAGTTAAAAACCTATCTCGGGCTTGAAGTTAAATTATGGGTTTTGGACAAGTTAGAATATGACTTGCTTTGGGAGATATAGCATGCAAGTTAAATCAAAACCATTTTATACTTCTCTTTTCAAAACCAAACTTATCATTCCAAATGTGGTTATATCATTTTCAGAACTTGGAAAAGATTTCAAAAGATTCAAGTGTAAAATGGACAATATTGTTGGAGTAGAAGTGGGGTTCTACTCAAACTCGCATTTGGGTGCTCCTAGTCCGAAAATAAATTGATCCCGTGCATACTATTTTGGCGGAAGCCTAACTCGATGTTTTCAAAAAAAAACATTGAGTTTCGAATAAATGAATGACAAGTATTTTGTGGAAAGTTAAACACTTTAAGCAATTCAAATCATTTTTAAGTGTGCTATAGAACCTGTGGTCAACCGTATTCTACGGATCCTTAATATCAGGGTGTCTAACACCTTCCCTGGGTGATCACTAGAACCCTTACCTTCATTCTGATTTAGATAGACTTTTTCAATAAATTTGAATAAACTATTTCATACTGGTTTTCCTAATTTACCTATAAATTAGGTGGCGACTCTAAAAATATTATCCGACTTAGAGCACCATCCAAATTCATAGTAGCTTTTATGCATTTACCCGCGTAAAAGTGAACCATAACACCTCTTACAACACATGTTTCAAGTAGGGTGCTTAAAACCCCTGTGGCCTATGCTGGCCTATGACTCTGAGTTTTTCACTCCAAAGATCCGTCCTTTTGTATTAAACTTGGAGGAACTGGGGCGCTGGCTATAGAGGGAGCAGGTACAGATGACTTATTTTTGAAGAATCAGAGATTTCCACCTCCCTGATATCCTTCATGATTGAAGTTACCTGTGAACTTAGCTCTTTTATTAAATTCCCTATGTTTCTCTTTCTGAAGCACATGTTCCTCCTTCATTCTGTTCTCATTGCCTTGTACAAAAGTAACCATTTTGGTAATAGCCATTTCTTTGTTCTAAGCAACAATGTTAGCATCACCGAACAAATAGGGTCAAGGCCCAACACAAAGCGCCTAACTCTATCCCTCATATCCAGAACCATGTATGGAGCATACTTAGCCAAAGAAACAAAGTTGAGGTAGTACTCATTCAGACCCCTTTTATTCTGCTTGAGCCTCTCGATTTTAAATGCCTTTGTCTCCCTGACCTCTAGTGGCTGGAAGTGTTCTGTAACACCTCATACCTTTGGGATAAGGTTTTACCTGTACAATGGGAACATAATAGAACTAATATAAGGAGTATAGGAAGTGTTTTGAAAACTAATCAAGGTATAAGAAGTGTCTTAGGTAAAATTAGAGTCGGAAGCTACTTTACGGAGTATGTTTTGAAGTGAGTTTGTAGCATGCCTCACTTAAAGTGAGATTATCGAGAAGTCCATAAGGTATTTTATAAAGCCTAAAAATGGAAGTTCTAGACATTTGAAATACCTTCCCGACGGTATATGGTGTAGCCCAAATGGACATATTTACAAAAGGTTTTGACTATTTTACTGAAGGGTTACAGAGTAGTCCGTTGGAGTTGTGGATAAGATATGTGATACAGAACGCATTCTGCAACGCATTTCTATTGCATTTCGGGATAAATCTCCATCCCAAAGTTTCCAAACTTTTGTTTTGATGTGCGGTATCATCCGCGGCCGCAGAAGGCCATCCGCGATGCGGATACCAACGCAGATGCACCCGAAACTCATTTAAAGTCGTGTTTTTCCAAATTTTATCACATGTTTTAGTTAACTGAAGCCCTAGCACGATTTTTCTCTCCTTTCCTCATCTTCCCACATCAAAGTAAGTCTCTCCCATGTATTACTATAAAATTCTAACACTTATACATCAATTCTTAACTAGATTATACGCTTCAATCTTAGGGTTTTCAAGAAAACCCTTCTCAATGTTTCAAGTTCAGAGTTTTGGGTTTCTTCTTCAAAAATTCAGACCTTTTCTTTAATTTTTGGAGTGACGAAGGTATGTAGAGATTTTATCAATGTGTGGGAATGTCATTGTTCTTCCCCATGACACGTTTATCCATGAAACACAAATTTCCACAAGCTTAGGGTTTAATTCTAACACGTATTATTATATGTCATGTCTATATTACCAATTCGTTAATTGTATTCATGTATATCATTTGATTGTCATAAACCTTTCAGCAATCTATGTATGCTCGTGTTATTTTTTTCATGCTCTCAAATATCAGCTATGAACTCAGATTGTTCCACTCTATGGATTTTTACAAGTTTTCATGTCCCGAAAATTATATACATATACTTACGTAGATTTTTATGAAAAACTATGTTATAAACTATATTATGAATCATGTTTTGAAAACCATGGGCGCAAATGCCACTTATTCATGTTCATGTTTTTAGGAGTAGCATAGGTTTATTAAGAAGGTTTAGATAACTTCTAACTATGTATGTCAACGTAGGGTAAGGATTGCTCTACCCAGATTAGTACGATACCATCAGACTATTGATTGGATCATTTCATGTCATTCTTATATCTCACACCCCAGCAAGGTATGGGATTGTTCTCCTGGTCGGGCCAAGTACCAGACATACTTACGTGGTGATTTTATGTTGTCGGTTATACTAAGGCTCTCCCACTTAAAAATATTTATTCTTGTTACAGCTTGATCATGTCTAGGTTTTAGTTTCATATTACAGTTTACAGTTTACAATTTCAGTTAAAGTCTACATTTATAGTTTTTGTTTGGTATTAGTTCATATATGTTATTTATTTTGTTGTCCATTCCCCGAGCACCCCACTTACTAATATTTTATACAGTTGCTTTACATACGAGTATATTTCAAATATACTTACATCCCTTTTTCCCGAGGCCTGCACTTCACGGTACAGGTACGGAGTTTTAGGTTGACGGATCTTCTCACTAAGATTCTCATCATATCAGCTATTGGTGATCCCCATTTCGTTCGGGGATTATCTTTATTTTAAATTCATGTCAATTCATGCAGTAGAGGTATGTTGAAGGCCTTGTCCTGGTAAACAATTAGTTTTTAGACTCATGTTTAGAGGTTTCATATACTAGTCTAGCATGTCATGTCACTTATTTAGATTTATTATGTTTTCAGATCATTTTCGTTATTATATTTTCAAACTATTATTTATAGTATTTTGTTTTACAAGTTTTTAAATTATTTTTTCTTGTTTTTGATGCCCATGTTGATTCATCAAGTCATGTGGTTCACTCGGTCATATGCAACCAAGCACCGAGTATCGTGTTACGTCCAGGTTATGGTTCAGGGCATGACAAATCTTGGTATCAGAGCCTAGGTTCAAGTGTCATAGGAAGTCTATGAAACCGTGTCTAGTAGATTTCTACTTATGCATGTCAAGCGCGTCACACTTATAATTGAGAGGCTACAGGGCATCTAGGAAATGTTACCATTCTTTCAATCCTAGTTCGTGCCATAGAGCTATGTTGTAAGAAACCGTTCATGTGTGGTTCCCTTTCTACCAAATACGCCTCATCTTTAAAGGAAGAAGAAGATGTAAGCTAATCATTATCGATGTGTTACTTCCAGATAGAGTCATCATGGATGGATTAAGTTGCACAAGAACACGTGGGGAGAATGGACCGAGCCCTTGGTGAATTTGAAGCTCCTGTTTTGAGGGGATATGCTCTCATTCCCCCTCCAGAATGTAACTCTGACTCCGACTCCTAATAGAGTTGCTCGTACAACAAAAAGATAGGAGAGGGCCACTTATATCAACTGATTGGATTCCCCTTCATGTAGGAAGCACCACTCGAGTGAATGAGGGATGAGACATCAAATATGCTACCGTTATGGTAAGAGGGGCGACAAGCAGACCAAGTTCCCCAAGTTAGGCCATGGGAATTACCACTCAGCTTCCTATCACAAGGATTCCCGTGAATGATCTGTTTGCAAAAGATTGGAACATCTATAAAAGGAAAGCCCCCAGTTTCATAATAGTATGGGTTTCGAGCTACAACAGTATCCTCCTTGTAGCAAATGTAGCAAAAGACATGTATGAGAGTGTCGTATGGGTATGGATGTTTGTTATAATTGTGGTCTCCGAGGCCAGATGCAGAGAGAGTGCCCTTAGGCCAGGTATAGTACTTCCAGTAGAGGTGGTGGTGCAGTTCATCCGACCAGACCAGCCGCAACCAATTCATCAACACCTTACATAGCTCGTGGCACTCGTGCACCAGCAGGCCGAGGCACATGTAGGGGTGACGTGTTAGGATCAAGTATGAGTCAAATACGTTATCATGATATAGTAGGTCGCTAGGATTTAGAGGTGTTGCCACATGTTGTCGTAGGTATGCCGATAATGTTTTCTTGATATTTATGAAATGGTGTGCCCCTAGATCTACTGCGTCTTACGTGGTTATCATGCAATTTCAAGTTCAGAGTAGAGTATTTTAATTTTCCTTTCAAGGATGTAGACATACTCAAGTGCGGATGTGTACAGGGCTAAAATAAGGTAGTGTTCGATCATAAGATATGATAAGATGATGTCGACTCTCTTGACATAGTTCAAATTTAACTAAGTGGTTTAGGCCGAATTAGAGGGCATGGTGTTAGTAAGTTCCCATAAGAATATTATTTTTATGGGTAATAGAGAAGGTAGTTAAGAAAATAAAAAGTCAAGTTTTATGGTGGCAGTCTTAGAGACATAATGAAATTAAGAGAAAAATCAGCAAAACAATTAGATGACCACTTATCGCCAAACTCAAGGGATCCACGGGCTTTAAACGTCAGCTTTTGAATTAAGGGGGAGATCATATGATAAGGTGTCTATAGAAATCATGTGTTTCATAAACTAATAAGTGTCAAGAAAGAGTATGGCAGAGGATTATGGTTTCGTGTAACTATGGTAAGGTATATGTGGAGAATACATCTTTTGTCATGCATATTGAGATCAAGTAGTAGATAAATACGCATGAAAAGGTTAAAGATGTCATGAGAGAAAGTTTCAGAGCCGAAAAAAGGGTTTGAAGTGATGTTACGTTTCTAATTCCAGAGTAATTCATGTACTATGTGGTACTGATTCCAGACGTACTCTACTCATACCTTATGTACCTATATCATGCTCATGTCAGAGCTTTATACTCCATGTTTATGATTTAAGAATGAAGACTCCATACGATAATAAGTTATGCAAAAGAGATGTTCTTTCATGTTTTGCACATCAAGTTGTGCTCATGTCTAAAGTTATAAACCATATGCATGTCCCACGTATCTATCATGCTTTATACCCATGTCCATGATCTAGCTTCTAAGTGTTTTTCGAATATGTTATTGATTTTGATAATGATCGAGGAAAATGTAATGTAAGTGTTTAGAAAAAATCTAAAAAGATCCTATGGAATGCACACCTATTCCTTGGATAAGAGGAGAACGCTAAGGTAAATGTATTATTTTACTCCAATGTTATGTTTTCTACGTTTTCACATACTCATGCCCACGATCCATTTCTTCAAGCATCTGCTTATATCGTTATCATAACAATGATGCTGATAGGAAATGATGAAAGTAAGTCAAGATGGATGTCCTACCCACGATTCTATGTAATTCGTACTTATGTTCCTCTAGCTAATATTTTACGATCATGATAACAATAAGCAATTATGATGTTAGGTTATGAGTAAAGGGGATATTGGACAAGTTTCCTCTCCAAGGGAATATTTTTGAAATTATCACATAACTTGGCATAAAGGATACATTTTTATTTCACTAAATACCTATGCCTTTTTTATGTTCAAAGTGACTCTCTACTCATGTCTGTCTCATTCGCACAGAGTTGCACTTACATTCAAAACCTAAGTCGTATTCTTATTTCATATTTCTATTGTGGTGATATACGAACATCTATGATCAAGTCTCTAAGTGTTCAAATCTCATCTCCACTCAGCATTCAGATCTCCTGTTGTAATACTCATGTTTTCTACATTCAAATCTTATGTTATGATATCCATATTTTCACATATTTAGATCCCATGTCAGTTCAACACTCATGTTCCTTGTTTATGCTCCTACGACCATGCAATTGTGCCATGTTCATGCTCATGGTCCAATACTCATGTCATTCATGCCTATGAATTCTTTTTCAAATACCGTGTATAGTATTCATGTATTCACTTATTTCAATATTTGTGTGTTCATGCCAGACTAGGATTCTTGAAAGTTATTACTCATGTCAGTTCAGTATTCATGTTAGTCACGTTCATGTTTCAGTTACCCTGTTATGTCATGTCACACGTATTCTGATACCTTGTGAGTCTTGTGTTGTGATCTAGTTAGCTGAGAGGTGTTTGAGAAATATTAGGATAGTCCTATCTACTATCTACAAAGGAAACTCTATCAAAATTATTTTATAATTCCAGAGTTAGTCCCACTTCTAGCCACAACCATCATTCGAGGATAAATTACTCATGTCTAATGTTTCACGTTCATGTATTCACCACTCATGTCTCATGTCTCGTGTCCCCAAATTCATTTTTTCATGTAATCATGTAATTTCAGTCCCAAGATTCTATGTCACGTTTATTCACACTGATGTACTCATGACATATCTCTAAATTCTTGAGTTAAACGCATTCCTAACCATGACCCATCATTCGAGGACGAATGATCCCCAGGGGGGAGATATTATAACACCTCATAACTTTAGGCTAAGGTTAGACCCATACGATGGGAACATAATGGAACCAAGATGAGGAGTATATGAAATCTTTTGAAAACTAATCAAGTTATAAGAAGGGTCATATGAAATATTAGAGTCGGAAGCTACTCTATGGAGTATGTTTTCAAGTGAGTTTGTTGCATGCCTCACTTAAATCGTGTTTATGGGAAAAGCCATAAGGTATTTGAGAAGACCTAAAACATGAAAGTTGTAGAACATTGAATACCATTCCAATGGTATATGGAGGAGCTCAAAAGAATATTTGTATAAAAGGTTATGACTATTTTACTAAAGGGTTGCAGAGCAGTCCGTCGGAGTCGCAGATGAAACATGCAATGCAGAACGCATTCTCTGATGCATTTCCCATCGCATTTAGGGCCAAATTTCCATCCTAAAGCTCCCAGGCTTCTGTGTCAATATGCGGTATAATCTGCGACTGTAGAAGGCCATCCGCGATATGGATGCCAATGCAAATACACCCAAAACTCATTTAAAGTCGCATTTTTTTAATGTTATCCCATTTTTCAGTTCTCCAAAGCCCTAGAACGACTTTTATCTCCTCTCCTAATCCTCCCATATCAAGTTAAGTCTCACCCATATATTTCTAAGCAATTCCAGCTCTTATACATCAATTCTTAACAAGATTATACGCTTCAATCTTAGGGTTTTTAAGAAAACCCTTCTCAAGGTCTTAAGATCAGAGTTTTGGGTTTCTTCTTCAAAAGTTTAGCCTTTTTCTTCAAGTTTTGGAGCAACTAAGGTGTGTAGAGCTTCTATCCATATGTGGGAATGTCATTATTCTTCTCCATGCCACGTTCATCTATGAAACACGAATTTCCACAAGCTTAGGGTTTTATTCTAAGATCATGATAACCCTAATTACACGTATTATTATATGTCATGTCTATATTACCACTTCGTTAATTGATTCATCTATATCATTCTATTGTCATGCACCTACCTGTAATCTATGTATACTCGTGTTATGATCTCTCATATATCAGCTATGAACTTAGATTGTTCCACTCTAGAGATTTTTACATGTTTTCATGTCCCAAGAATTATATACATATACTTATACAATTTTTTATGAAAAACTATGTTATGTCTACATGTTATAAACTATAGTAAAATGGGCATCACTTTTTGTATAGAGCTTTGTTTGGCATCCAACATATATGGTTTGAAAGGTATTTCAAAGGGATACAACTTTCTTGTTTTAGATTTTCTCAAATTCTCAATGGATTTCCACGTAAAAATGCTAGAAGGAAGACCTACAATAAATTTAGTCGATTCTATCGAATCTTATGCACCTCGCTATTCGTCTTGATTCCGAAACAACTATTTTCACCCGAACTTATACCGATGGAACTTCAAATGAATAAATGACACATTCATATTCTTTTAACATATTCACACCGATCCCGGATTTATGAAGTGTTACAGCTACAGTGATTAAAAATAATATGTTGTGTGTACCAAAAGGGGCTATGGACTATTGTTATATCAAATGAGCATGATAATGAGTATATGAGGTGTGTTAAAAATAATTATTATTTAAGTACATTGAGATCAAGCAATCAATTATGTGGATAATTAGTTAAATATTGAACTGTAGTGGGAGAAAAAAGAATTAATGAAAGATATATTTTGATATATTTATTAGGGGGCATCATGTCCACGGATCATTGTGGAGAAAAGTAATTAGTGATTAATAATCATATAAGTTAGTGGTGCTAATAATTATGGATGTGTCATTTGATCTTTGGACTAAGTTTCACGTGTAAAACAAAGAGGAAGAGGTAACAATTTGATCTTTGGAATCACTTTAATGCAAATCTACAAAAGGAAAATGGGGGCAACCACTTGTTTCACGTAAAATAGCAACAATATGCAGCACATTTCTTTGTAAATTATACCTAGCAACTTTTATATATATATATATATATATAGAGAGAGAGATATATTGTAACAACAATTATTCATCTTGGGAATTAGCTAGCACTCCTTAGTTATTTAATAGGCAGCATCTTGGAGATAATACTTTTCAGGATTGTTAGATAAATTGTGTTAATTTTAACGACAAGTTATGCAGCAACAAATTCGTTAGTAGCAATGAAGTTATATTGGCTGAAATATTTTCATTCTTTAAGGAGATAGCATAATCTTTTCTCAAGTATAAAGTTATCGATTGAAGCAAAAATATAAAGAACGACTTGGACTTTACGCCACATTGATTACGTATTTCAACACTGATTGTTCTTCAAGTTTAGCAAATCAAATATTACTTCGTAGTGATGTAAGGTGGAAGGAGGGCTGATTCTTGGCATCTAAGATTAACTTGTAAAGGAGATTGATTTCATCATTATCATTGCAGGGTCGGTTCAAAGGTATGTATTGGCTATCCTTTCTTTTTTTTGGCATGATTCCTTACAAATAACGGTTTCAAAAAGAAACATCATGTTCTTGTTATTCTTTGCCCCTTGTTGGGAGTAGTTTCATGTTGTAGAGCCTCCTTTTGTCTTGTAATGACTTTTTGGCTGATGGTTGAGCTTGTCTCATATCTTGTTCCACCTAAAATAGAAAGAGTTGGAAGTACACATTCATAGAGTCGGCCAAATATCGTACGACAGTAAAGGAATAGGTCTTATAAATTATAAGAGCCAAGAGTGCTATAGTTATATAAGTAAGCCATATATCCTAAGAATGGGTAGGGCTTCTTGTAAGAATGTCTACTCCTTAAGATATCGAAAGGTAGTATTATAGGACACCTCTTTATGTACGTAATGAAAGAGTTTAAGAACTAACATATAGCACATAAATGGATAAGACTATGAGTGCTTGACGGGGATTGATGACGTCCCTCTGAATAACGTATCGAACTAGAGATATCGTAGAGTGTGTAAAATTATTAAGCTTATGAGTATTAGTTCATATTTACGATGATTGTCCCTAATAGCTAGCCTATCATGGAAGGGGATAGTGAAATCTTAACCTAGAAAGACGAGAAGTGAAGAAAAGAAGATAATAAGAGGCCAATGATCTAATAATGAAAGGACACCATTCTTTAACTTGTTAATTATTAGCTAGCCTTTGTATGTTGTTATTGAGGTTGTGTGAGCTATCTCATGTATGGAATCTACATTTAGTTCTTACTTATTTTATGTGCCCATTTTTTATTCCAGGTTTGATATATTTGCTTGTGATATGAAATGTTATGTATAAAGTATATTTCTGACCGATTATGATCTAGTTGAGATAGGTAAAGGGTACAACATATGTAGTTGTAGAGAGTTGTTACAGATAAATCCTAACCCCATAGACAAAGTGATCGTATGGTTCCAAATGACCAGTAGTACGGTAAGTTGACCTAGAGTAATTAGTATATTAATTCTATTCTTTCAGCAGAGCTATCTTTAATGTATCTTATTCATGTTCAGGAGCCTTAATGATTATTATGCTTATGTGTAATGACACATTCGGTCATTTTTAGCTAAACACTCTTATTTGCTTATTTGACCCTTTCTGTAGTCTATATGTGGGATTTGTGATGCGCGGGAATGGGTGGTATGGATCTCGAGGTCCATTTACATGACTTTCGGATGAAAACCCAAAATGAGAACCTTAGGGTTGGATAGTTTGACTCAAGATTGACTTTTGAGTAGATGGGTTCATTTTGGGTTCTATCGCTTCGGATAGTCCCGGAGGGTCATTTATGACTTATTCGAGTCATTGTTTTACTTCCTGAGACAATCAGATGTATTTTGTGGTACTATTTGTGAAATTGGGATATTTAGTTATTCTGGATGATTCTTTAAAAAAGTATTTCTTAGCTTATATAAATAGGAAATATGAGGTCACGAGTGAGTTCGTAGCACTGTTTACCTTAGGCGAGCATGTTTGGTTTGTGTCGGAGGGGTCTTGGGACTGTTTCGAGTGGTTGGTGGATGTTTGGCCTAGTTTTTATTTTATTGTTGTCTAGTGTCCACCTTAGCAGCACTGTTGTTTGCTTCTTCGTGTCTGCCTCTATGAAGGTTGGCTCATAGAGGTAGGTTTTGAGCTTTTGGTGAGTTTTTGCCTTGGAGGAGGAATTTTCCACAGGGGCGAGTGCGCCTCTGTGGGGTCAGGTTTGCTTCGATGCTGGGGCGAGTTGTCAAGTGAATGCGCCCCAGTGAGGTCATTTTATGCAGGAGCGAGACCGTGCCAGCGGAGTTGATTCCGCTGGGGCGGAATCGCTGAATCAGGAAATCTAAATATATTTCTAGGTCAAGTCACTATTCCCAAATTAGCTTTTGTAGAACCTAGAGCCGCAATAAGGGATTTTTGAAGTGTGTCTTAAGGGTGTCTTATGGATTAGTTTACTATAATATTGTGAATTATTGATGGATTATGATAGATAATCTTGTTGTGGAGTTTAAGTTTATTATAGAAACCCTTTTAATTTTGGGAAAAATTTAGGGTTTATGACTTGGGCATTTTCTTAAATTGTTCAATTGAAGGTCTAAATGAGCTTAGGTTTCTAATTAACTTAAGGATTTGATTGCCTAGAATGTGTTCATTCTTTTTAAGTAATAAAGTTTGAGTCTTGATGACATGGGCCCGAGGTTGGTTTTTGAAGTCTTCATTCATTTAAGGAATAAGTCCTTGTATTATTTGTAAGCTTTATATTAACGAATAGTATATGTATTTTAGACTTTGATTACCACGAGGCGTAACGGAAGGGCAAGGCTAGCACAAAGATTTGACTGTTCGAGGCTCCTATGCGGCCCAGAGGTAGGCTGCGGTTTACTTTCACTAGCCTCTGATAGAAGTGCATAATTAGTTATAAATATTGAGGGGTATTAGACGTGTTTTGGTGTGCCACTCAAACGGTTTTGATGAACGATTGAGTAGATACCGGTGTTGAACTGTGATGGTGGCTGATTTGGGGAATCAGCCTTAAGTTGATTCCGACTGTTAATTGATTGGGCTTATCGCCATTATCTGGGCTCATCATCATACTTGTTATCGGTGTGCTTATTCATCACACATGCTTTGATATGATATCCTGATTGTACTTGGATTATATGTTGATGTATTCTTGGAAGCATATGATAATCATCTCTATACTTGGTTGCATCTCATTTCATCATGATTTCTTGCCTTTTATTGTCATTTACATTCATACACTCATGGTTTTGATGATATTGATATGTGAGTGGTATGAAATTGTTGTGGGTCTAAGTGACCGGGAAGGTAACACTAATGAGATTATTGGCAATACCGAGATGATGATGACACGCGTGCTAACGGATTGCACACCTGCAATAGTTATTTTAACCAAGGACTAGGCTCTGTGGAGAAATTTCGGAGGAGTATATGGACTACGGGTCCCTCATGGGTGTGCAGTTCATAAAATTTAAATGTATGTATACTGAAGGATAAAGGTACCTGGCATATGCATTGCATTCATATCATACATATATCATTTCATTGATTATCTTTTGATGAATTTAGTGTTGGATTGGTTATTGATAACTTGGTTGGAATCCTGGATAAAGAGGGATTGTTTTTAGCTCGTTGGTACTTGAAATTCTATTATTGAACTCTTTTGGAAATGGTGAATTATGTGATTATGAAATCTTATATGAACAAGGTGATATGTTGATTCTATGAACTATTATGTGGACAATGTGACATTATTTGGGTTATTGAACTGTTTAGTATAGGACTATTTGGTATCAACTTGATATTTATCTCTTTTTGGGTATCTTTCGTCATTGTCGGCCTATGATATCTATGGGGGTACGTTGTGTACTCATGCTACACTTGCTGCATTCTTTTTGGATTTAGAAACAGTGCCTACCTCCAGTTTAGGACCATGTGGCTGAGTTTGAGCTAGTGGAGTTTGAGATTTCAGGGGCATACCCTTGGAGGCTCCTATCTTATTCTGTCTTTTTATTGTATTCGAGATATATTTCAGACATTTAGATTATGTTATTCGGTTTTGGTATATATTTCCTTGGTTTCCAGACTTGTATCAGATTATTAGTGCTCGTGTATGATTGACCAGACCTTGGGGTTATGTTTGTTTTTCAGACTCATAGTTTGAATTTATATCATGATCAATAGTTTATTGAGTATTTTGTTATCTTTCCGCTTTTCTTTATTATATCATGTGATTGATTTGGGAGTGACTTGCCTACATGTGAAAATTGTGTATGTGCCATCATGATCCCTAAAAGGGGTCGTGACAAAGTTGGTATTAGATCTTTAGGTTAAACGGTCTTAAATACAAGAGCAATGTCTAGTATAATCTCGCAGATCAGTGGGGAGACGTCCATACTTATCTTCGAGAGGCTATAGGACATTTAGGAAATTTCACTTTCTTTATTCCTTTAGTGCTAAGTTGAGTCAAATTGGTATCTGACCTTACTTCTTATTCTCTCACATGTGGTGAGGACTCATACCGACATAGCGAGGGAGGAGGCACCGGCACCTGCACCTACAGTGTGTTATTGTAGTAGAGGATATGCTCGAGGCCGAGGTAGAGCCCGTGGAGCTGCACCAGCTTGGGTGGGGCATAGAGAGTCGGTCAAGCTCATGCTAGATCAGAGTCCCCTGAGCCGAATATTGAGCCTCAAAATGAGTTGCTTGAGGAGGAGATGAGGCCAGCCCAGGATCAGCCTGGATTTATTGTTACTCAAATTCTATAAGACACGTTGGTTAGGTTGTTGATCCTACTTGATGGATTTGCGGGAGTGCATCCAACTACTCCAGGTGGTTCTCATACTTGTGTCGGGGAGGACAGACTCAGACTCCTGAGTGTCGTACTCTCGGGGTTCAGCTTGCGATGATGTTAGCACCCGTATTGTTGAGGTTCCTGCTCCATAATTTGGTCCCCGACCGATTGCAAGGATAGTTATGACCCGCGATGAACAGAATATTTGGGAGCACTTTTCGAACATGAAGCCTTCGGTATTTTTTTTGTCATCCCGAAGAGGATGCGTATAATTTTATTGTGAGCAAACATGAGAGGTTGCATGCCTTGGGTATCGTTGAGTCGCACGAAGTTAGTTTTGTGGCCCTTCAGCTTTTGGGAGATGAAAATAGTGGTGGAGAGCTTATATTAATTGTCGACCAGCAGGGTCTCCTCTACTGTCATGGGTTAAGTTTTATCGGGTTTTCTTGAAGAAATATATACGTCTTACCTTTCGTTTGGGCAAGCGTGATGAGTTTTAGAGGTTGGAGCCGAGGGATTCTTCAGTTGTAGATTATGAGACTCGTTTTCATGCCTTATGGCGTTATGCAGCACCGTTGCTACCTATAGAGGCAGAGAGTGAGGTGTTTCGGGTGGTTAGTGAAAGTTTGGCCTAGTTTTCATTTTGTTGTTGTCTAGTGTCCGCCTCGGCGGCACTATTGTTCGCTCCTGCGTGTCTGCCTCTACATAGGTTGTCTCACATAAGAGGGTTGTGAGCTTTTGGTGAGTTTCTGCCTTGGCGGAGGGATTTTCCGTTGGGGCGAGTGTGCCTCTGTGAGGTCGAGTTTGCTTCGGCGCTAGGGCGAGCTGTCAAGTGACTGCGCCCTAGTGAGGTTGTTTTACCTAGGAGCGAGACCGCACCAGCAGAGTCCATTCCGCTGGGGCGGAATCGCTGAATCAGGAAACCTAAATAAATTCCTAGGTCGAGTCACCTTTCCCAAATTAGCTTTTCTCAAACCTAGAGCCGCATAAGGGATTTCTGAAGTTTGGGGAGTGAATTCTTCATTGAGGTAAAGTTTCTACCCTTGTGTGATTTGATTTCGTGATTTAAAGTCCTTTAATGGTGATATAGTATATAAGTGAATTGGGGAAGATGAGTTATACGTTTCGTATGAGATTAAGAGAGTTAAATCTTTGATTTAAGGGTATTTTATAAATTAGTTTACTTTAATATTGTGAATTAGTGATGTAATATGATAGATAATCATTGTTGTGGAGTTTAAGTTGATTATAGAAAACTTTTTTATTTTGGCGAAATTCTAGGGTTTATGATTTGGGGATTTTCTTAAATTGTTCAATTGAAGGTCCAAATGAGCTTAGGTTTTCGCTTTTCTTTATTATATCATATGATTGATTTAGGAGTGGCTCACCTACCGGTGGGAAATGTGTAGGTGCCACCACAATCCCTAAAAGGGATCGTGACATTATGTTATCTGCCTTACATATTTGGTGTATTTCTTTATACTAACGTCCCTTTTGTTGGGGGCGCTGCATTCATGCCTATAGGTTCAGGTAACCAGTTTGATGAGACCTCACAGTAGATAGGGTTGATATTCAGCGGAAGATTGGTAAGACTTCATATCATTTGGAGTGCAGCCGAGTCTAGTTGTCGGGTTATTGTATCATGTTTACAGACTTCAAGGGTAGGTTGGGCCCTGTCCCGACCATATTATGATGTCAGCCACTCTTAGAGGCTTTGTAGACACATGTTCAGTATGTACAGTATGTTGTGTGGCCTTGTGCCCTTGTTTATGTAGCCTTGGGTTGTTCAGTTGTAGAAGATCATGGCAGCCTTGTTGGTCCTCATATGTATATATTTATTATTTGTGTTGCGTTTCAGCTCGATTGGGATCATTCAATACGAGTTGTGGCCTTGTTGGCCTATGATGTTTGAAAGTAATTAAAGTTGGCCTTGTGGGCCTAAGCGTTCTGGTGTTTGTCTAGAGTCTATAAGTTATAGGTTGGTACACTTGGTCGAGTAAGGCACCGGGTGCCGGCCACGCTTCCCTATGCTTGGGGCGTGACACGAATCACACATTTTTCATGCATATTTCCACCATATCGTCATTCCCCATTCATGTGGAGGTTGTTGGGATTTTTAGGTGTGAATGGGAAATGAGAAAAGGTACCATTTGGAGCACCCAAAGGCACCTTTTGGATTGCAACTCTCCATCTCACCCTTTCATTGTCTATAAATTCAGAGGAATCTGTACTGAATTCTGCATACTTTCGTACTAATAAAAAATAGAGTTTTGTGTGATCTGTTGCTGAATTTGCGTTCGACAAAGTTGGTGGGGTTTGAGGTACCGCTGCGCCATCAACAGGCATATCCGCTTTATCCTGAGAGGAAGTAATCCATAACCTTGGGTACAGTGAGGGGATAAATTTCTTAAGGACACACAATGAATTTTATGGTCTCGAATATTTTCAGTTTTGCATTTTATGTTTTTCCATATTAATTCATCAAGTTTCTGGTTTACTGGTTTCGAACACAAGTTTACTAACAGTACTAATCCGGAAGTTATCAGTTGTTTCCATGGAACCTCCAAACTGTATAACTACGCCTTAATTTCAAGAAAATTGAGGCTGGTTATATGAATGAAGAATTCTCTGTCACTTCATTTAAGCCTATTTTAGTCTAATATAATATTTTAAAGTAATAAAAAAGATATTTTCTCTCGCACTAAAACCTCCAAACATTCCCCTAAGATCTTATATCAACTGCCAAGATTGAATTGTTCTACAAAGATTTATGAGTTTTGGTTCTCTTACACTATGCTTAATCATCCATGTGCCCTTCAGTTTAAACATTAAAAGCCTTTCTTCTTTTTAAAAGTGGAGTCAAACTGCAGAAGACAGTTATCAAAGTACCACATATTTTGAAGATATATTTTCAATCATATGAACTTGAGACATTTTAGAGAAAAATAAATTGCGGAAATCAATATAGAGTTATTGACCAGATTTATATTAGAGTTTATAGGAAAATTAAATAGACCTTTCACCTGAGCCTATAGCAGGAGGATTAGTAGCAACTAGCAAGCATAGGAAAGAGGCTTCACTTTCTTCTCATGGAAAGTGGACATTACTATAAAAAAGCTATTGAGTTTTGTGTGGCGTGAATGGAAAATGAACGAGTTGTTTTTCAAAGATACACCAGGAGAGGATGCAATTTGAACAATACATGTTCACATTGAATTGGTTTTGATCTTTTCATAAAGCCACCGGTACCTTTTCACATTGAATAAGTTGTGACTTTTTCGATAAGATAAATAACATTTGTTCATTCTATATTTTGTTGGCTATAAATTCAAAGGACTAGTCTAAGTTTCCATTGATCCAAAATTTTCAAACTTATGCATTAAAGGTATATCGAGTCATGTGATTTGTTCCGTTATGAAGGTCCGTCATTTATTAGAGTTTGAGGTACCGCTATTCCAGTAAAGTATTTTGTTCAATCTTGGAAAAATAATCTTAGACCTCCAGTACAATGAAGGAATTAAATTTATTAAGGACACACAGTAAATTCCGGGGGCTCGAAATTAAATTTTAGTTTATGTTAATATTTTTATACTCATCTTACTTTCTATTTTTGAACACTAAATCTTCGTGATTTTCTACTACAGGTTTGAAGACTTAAAATCTTTGTGATTTAATTCTACGCTGATTTGTCTCGATTTAAAGATATAATTCTTTTATTAAAGCTGATTAAGAAGACAGGAAGATAATAAAAACATTAGGGAGTTGGCCAATAGAGCTAGAAGAAAGAAACTTAACCACGGGATATTATATTTTCAATTGGCTACTATATATTATTTTTTTCCCTTGGTTTTATGATTACAGTATATGACTTTGTTGGACTGCATTCAACGTGAAGAATTTAATTTAACTTATCTATTATCCTATTAATGGTAAGATTAAAAAGTATTATAATAATGATCAATCTTTTTTTTTTCCACTGCAGATAAGAACTCTACTAGAATAATAGTACTACAAGTAACAGCTAACAAACATTAACTAATGAGAACTCTCAAATACTGTAAGAATTGGCCCAAAGTCAGAGAAAATCAACAGTAAATAATGCCGTTCGGTTGATTTTACCTACAGACCCTTAATTGACTATTTACCCTTTCTGTAGCTTTTATGTGTGGTTTGTGATGCGCGAGGATGGGTAACATGGATCCCGAGGTCCATTTATATGAGTTTCAGATGAAAAACCCAAAGTCTAGAAACTTATTATTGGTTAGGTGCACTCAAAGTTGACCTTTGGCTAGATGGGTTCGTTTCCGGGTTTCGTCACTTCTGATAGTTCCGGAGGGTCATTTATGACTTAGTCGAGTCATAGGTTCGCTTCCCGAGGCAATCAGATTTATTTTGTGGCCTTATGTGTGAAGTTTGGATTTTGATTTTTCCCGGACGATTCTTTAGAAAAATATGCCTTAGCTCGGTTATTTGTGAAATCTGAGGGTACGAGCAAATTCGTAGCACTGTTTACCTTAGAAGAGCATGTCTGGTTTGTGTCGGGGGGTCTCGGGAATGTTTTGGGTGTTGGATAGGAGATTTGGTTAGTTTTTCTTTGTTGGTTGCTGGTGTCCACTGTGGCGGCACCAGTGTTTGCTCGGCGAGTCCGCCTTGGAGTTTAGGTCACCAAAGCGGAAGTTTGAGTGATGGTGGGTTTCCACCACAATGGAGGATTTATCCGCCATGGCGAGTCCGCTGCCACAGAGTCGTGTCCGCCGTGGTGATGGGTGAGGTGTCAAGTGACACCGCCCCAGCAAGGGTTTGGTCCAGCGAGGCAGGTCCGCTCCAGCGGAGTCAATTCTGTCAGAGCGGAAGTACTATATCAGGTTCCTATAAATGCTATTAGATCAGAAATCCTTTCCCAAGATAGAAACCTCGAGACCAGAGCCGTCATTAGAGCATTTTCAGAACCCTAGTAGAAAATTCATCTTTAGGGTAAGTGATTCTTTCTTTTATGGCTTAAGTTTATGTTCCTAAGCTCATTAATGGTGGGTTAGCATGTTATTAAGTTGGGGAAAATTAATTTCAAGTGTTTACGAGAATAAGCGAGTAATGTTGTTGATTTTAATGGAGGTTTATGGATTAAAAGGTATTATTATATTGATTTAGGATTGGATGATGATAGATAATCATGTTTTTAGGCTTAATTTGATTATAGAAGTTTGTTATCAAAAGGTGGAAATTCTAGGGTTTCAAATTGGGTTCTTCAATTGGGGGAACAATTGTGGATAGTTTTTCAATTAACTTAAGGATATGACTACTTAGAATGTGTTTTTGGTATTTGAGTATTAAAGTTCAAGTCTTGGTGAAGTGGGCCTGGGTTGATATTTGTAGTCTTGCTTTGTTAAAAATTATGTCCTTATGTTGTGTAAGTCTTATATTAACGAGTAGTATATGTGTGAATAGACTTTGATTATCAAGAGGCATGAAGAAAGGGCAAGGCTATCAGTGAGGCTTTATTTTTGGCACAACTGTTCATCACAGAGGTAGGCTATGGTTTAGTTTTTTAAGACTCTTATAGAAGTATGTAGTAGTTATAAATGTTGAGGGGTATTGGGCGTGTTTGGAGGTCCCACTTAGACGGTTGTGATGAACGGTTGAGTGAGTATCGGTGTTGAACTGTGTTGATGGGTGATTTGGGGAATCAGCCTTAAGCTGATTTCGACTACTGTTATATGGGCTTGTCGCCATTATGTGAGCTTGCGGCTATATTTGATATTGTCATGTTTATTCATCATACATGCTTTGATATGATATACTGACTTTGGATTTTTATAGTTGGACTGCTAAATATGATATCCTAATTGTACTTGAACTATTGTTGTGAACAATGAAAGCATGTGGTAATTATCCCCTATACTTGGTTGCATCTCATACATTCTGATTTCTTGCCTTATATTGTCATTTACATTCATACACTCATGGTTTCGATGATATTGATATGAGAGTGGTATGAAATTGATGTGGGTTCAATAGACCAGAAAGGCAAGGTACTTATGAGATTATTGGCAACATTGAGATGATGATGAAAATATTATGTATGACTCGGGTTGTATGCCACAACTGATATGATGATATGTGGGGATCAGAGTTGCACATCTGCAATATGATATTATTACAGCCAAGAGTTAAGCTCTGTGATTCGATGAGTTATTCCAGAGCGGAGGGGTGTATGGACTTGATGAGTCCCCCATGGGTCACTTTCATATAACATACCCCTGTAAAGTGTGTATACCGGTTGATGGAAAGGTACCTTGCATTTTTATTTACATTTGCATTCATATCATACATACATTTAAGTATGTCATTTCATTGATTAATTGTGGTTTGGTATTATGATATGGTTAGTTATTGGAACTTGGGTGAAACCTTGATTTACTTGGATAATTGGATTGAGGCTATTGAATCAGATTGATGACCATGATTAGGCTTGTATCTGTGTTACCTGTATACCTAGAATCATGAACAAATGGATAAATATTGAATTTGTTGTCATGTGTGGCTTGATTTCTTATGCATGAGTTTTGTGTGTATATTTTCTGAGTCTAA
The DNA here is from genome assembly GCA_034509755.1 of Anisodus tanguticus. Classification (NCBI taxonomy): domain Eukaryota; kingdom Viridiplantae; phylum Streptophyta; class Magnoliopsida; order Solanales; family Solanaceae; genus Anisodus; species Anisodus tanguticus. The sequence continues at coordinate 35,272,978 of CM067545.1, read as the reverse complement.
GTTTTTTATGTTTATTGCTACTATGGTCGGAAATATCGACATGTCAGGATTATGGTCTAGGTCTAGGAAAATATGTGCATTGCGTCTTATCTGATAATTGATTGTGTGATTAGGTACCGAGTGTAGTAAGCAACATGTAATAAGTGTTGCCATTGGGAAGATAAATGTCGAATGATCTATGTGTGTCAGATTGTAACTGTATAGAAACTTAGCTAAATCCAAGACTAAGAATAATAAAGTCAATGTCTTCGTGGTTAGCTTAAGTGTAATATCCCTGGTAGGCGTTCTAAAAGAATTGTTGAGATCTAAGTGTTGACTTGTTGTAGATGTGTTAAGGTTGGGTAAATGGGATCAAGCTTGAATATGACTTGGACAAGAGAGTATAGTTGGTGGGTACTATGATAGTAAGGTCCCTGCATATGTGAATGGATTGATTATACTTAATTGTGAATGAAACCTTATATAAACATCGTGACTTGTTGAATTAGTGTGTTGATATGTGTACAACGTGACTTATATGGGCTACTGAACTGTCTAGTATATGCTTATTTGGTGTCAATTTGATATTTATTTATGTTACGTATCTTCTGTCATTGTCGGCCTATGATATCTACAGGGGTACGTTGTGTACTCGTGCTACACTTGTTGCATCTTTTCTTATGCAGATACATGTCCCTCTACTAGTTCGTGAGCTCGAGTGTGATCCTGGCATGTGGATTTCGGCGTTCCAGAGTAAGGATGCTTCTTCCGGCATGCCTTGGATGCTTATTCTCTTACTCTGTCTTTACATTTAGATTCGAAAGACACATTTAGACATTTGATTATATTATTCAGTTTTGGCCCATTTTTCATTCATTCAAACTTGTATTTTACATTAGGTGCTCTTTATCATAGACTAGATTTTAGGGGTGTATTGATTGTATTTCCGCATTTCTTCCATATTGTTTGTGTATATGGAAAGTTGTTCGCCTACCGGTAAGATTGTGTAGGTTCCACCATGATTATTGAAAAGGGGTCGTTACAAAGTTGATATCGTTTTAGGTTACAAAGTTGATATCATAGTTTTAGGTTACAAAGTTGATATCAGAGTGTTAGGTTACAAAGTTGATATTAGAGTTTTAGGTTAAACGTTCTTAAATACAAAAGCAATGTTTAGTAGAATTTTGTGGATCGGTACGGAGACATCCATACTTATCTTCGAGTGGCTATGGGATATTTAGGAAATTTTGCTTCATTTATTGCTTTCGTGCTAAGTTGAATCAAATTGGTATCTGAACTTCTTCTTCATATTCAATCACCGATTGTGGTAACACACTCTTAAACTCGTACAAGAGTGGTTTTATATGATGTGTCATGGTAGGGTATGAGTTGTGCTACCAAGGTGAAGCACAACCAACAATAATTGCGTGAGGATACCCTATATTTATGACAAGTGTTTCTGTGGGATCCCCTTGTCAGCCAACTCTTTTTTCACTTTCATTCCTTCAAATTCCCTCGAGTTTTCCCTGTTTCATTTGTTTTCTTCTCTCCGATGCTTCTTCTCTTGAAATTTATTCTATTTTGATCCCTTCTCTTTTCGTAGTCCTACTTTTCACAAAAAAGATCAGTAACGGATTAATACTAATCTAAGTTATATCTATCTTTTCTTTTCTAGTGTTTGACTAAAAAAAGTGAACCTTTTTCCTCGTTTTAATTTTTTGGTTAATTTTTAGGCTTCATAGCTTAAGTTTTCTAACAAGTACACACCAAATTAATTTCACCAATGATCATTCAACTTAACAAAATTATCTAATAAAATTATTTACTATTATTTTATTTTAATAAGCCCGTTTCAGTTAATATATTTATCTTACAAAATAGCAATAGATAAAAAAAAACCACTCAAAAGATAAAATTTTACTGTTGTTGAACTTAATTCTGTTGCTGCATTTTTTCATTCTCTCTCATAGTGATAACGGCTCTTTCTCTCTCTAGCACTTTTCTCTCTACCCGCCATCGGTGGCCACTTCCCCCACCGGTAAAAGGTAGGTCTTCCCTTCCATTCCCTTCTCTCCCCGTCTCCCTCCCCTCTACATATACCCATCATCCCCACCCCCTATCCCTGTTTTCTTTGTTTTCTTACAATGAACCAGCAGGGGAACCACCTAGCAGCAGAGAGCCCCTGACGCCGAACAAATTCCAGCAACAAGACTCAGGCGTATTTCCCGAAATCCACCATCACAATCGGACACCCACTCAACTCCCAGTGATTTCTACTCCCTCTCTTATTTTCTCCCTTGGCGTGACTGTTCTTTGCGATTACACTTGTTCCTTTTCAATTTTGTTGGCTGGTGGGTATATTAAATTAGTCCCTTTCAATTTTGTTGGTTGGTGGGTCTATTGGGTCTTCTGCTTGATCAATTATGGTGTGTTATGTTAGGTATATTATTGGTCTATTTGTTTCAATGTTTCATCATTTTTTTTGTTCCTTTATTCTTTCTTGCTTTGTTTCGTTGTTTCATTTAACTTCCCATGCATCCCTTAAATTAGTTGTATCCTTCTTCTTGATCCCCTTTAGTTCTAGACTTCTATTTTCAATTTTGGTGTATTTCTGACTGGCTTGTGGAGCTTTGTCTATCTTTCTCATGAGTTAATTAATTGCCTTAATCTAAGTACCGCATTTTGCTTGCTTTGGGTAGCTGATTTAGTTGTTGTATTATTTGCTTGCCTTATTGATTATAAGATTAATACTTCTCTTATTTCTTGTAATTAGATATATTATAGTGTTCGTATCTAGTATTTGTGACTCTAGTAGCGTTGGAAAATGATGGTAGAATAGGGTCATGTTCTCGGTCGGGGACGGAGGTGAGGGTTAGGGGGGTAAGTGGGGTAAGGGAGATGCTAGGCTGAGAATAAGGTCTTGGAACATTGGGACTTAAACGGGGAAGTCCATAGAGCTAGTTAAGATTCTTAAGATTTGGAGGATTAGTATAGCCTGTGTCCAGGAGACCAAATGGCTAGGACCTAAGGCTAAAGATGTAGACGGGTATAAATTATGGTTCTCGAGTAGGTCGAGGTAGGCATTTTAGTAGACAGCGAGCTAAGAGATTAGGTGGTAGAGGTTAGGAGGGTCAATGACAGGATGATGATGACGATTAAGTTGGTAGTTAGAGGGTCCACTATGAACATTATTATTGCTTATGTGCCGCAAGAGGGCTTGAACGAGGAAGAGAAGAGGCACTTTTGGGAGGATTTGGATGAGGTGGTAAGAGGTATACCACCCACGGAGAAGTTATTTGTAGGAGGAGATTTCAATGGACATATCGGGTCACTTTCGGAGGTTATGACGACATGCATGGATGCTTTGGTCTAGGGGATAGGAATGGGGGAGGCATCTCACTTTTGGAGTTCGCTAGAGCTTTTGGGATGGTGATAGCCAATTCGAGGTTCATGAAGAAGGAAGATCACTTGGTGACTTTCTGTAGTTCAGTGGCTAAGACTCAGATAGAATTTTTACTCCTTAAGAAGGTTGACAACGATCTTTGTAAAGACTGCAAGGTTATTCCAATGGGGTATCTTACAACCTGACATAAGCTTTAGGTGATGGATTTGGAGATCAAGATGGAGAAGAAGAGGAGGGTTGTGGATGACAGGTTAAGAATAAAATGGGAGAGTTTAACCATGGCTAGTGCAAAGGAGATGGGGGAGAGATTGATGGCCAATAGGGCTTGGGGAGTAGTGGGGATGCGATCGGTATGTGGGACTAGATGGCCAGTTGCATAGAGAAGTGTTAGGGGTCTCGCGGGGTGGCCATGGTGGGCATCGAGGGGACTGGTGGTGGAATGATAAAGTTCAAGAGAAGGTGGAAGCGAAGAAAGCGGCGTATGCGAAATTGGTAGAAAGCAATGATGAAATGGAGAAGTAGACGAATAGGGAACTATATAACATAGCGAGGAAGGAGGCAAAGATAACGGTTACGATGGCGAAAATGGTGGCTTTTGAACGCATGTATGTGGAATTAGAGGGAAAAAATAGGGATAAGAAGTTTTATAGACTAGCCAAGGCGAGGGAGATGAGGGGCCATGACTTGGATCACGTGAGATACATCAAGAATGAGGATGGTAAAGTACTGATGGAGTGCGCGTATATTAGGCTGAGGTGGTAGTCTTACTTTCATAAACTCTTGAACGAAAAGGAGATACAGACATTGTGCTGGGAGATCTGGAGAAATCTGGTAGGTACCGAGATTTTGGGTATTATAGAAGCATTACGGTTCAAGAGGTTAAGGGTGTTGTTCGCAGGATGCGTAGGGGACGAGCGACCGGGCCCGATGAGATCCCAGTTGAATTTTGGAAGAGCGCAGGCAGGGCAAGTTTGGAGTGGCTAACTGAGTTGCTTAACATCATTTTAAGACGACGATAATGCCCGAAGAATAGAGGTAAAGTACAATGATCCAATTGTACAAGAACAAAGGTGATATCTAGAGTTGCAACAACTATAGGGGTATCAAGCTGCTAAGACACACCAAGAAAGTTTGGGAAAGGGTCTTGGAGATGAGGGTGAGAAGATGTGTGTCTATTTCTGAGAACCAGTTTGAATTTATGCTAGGGCGTTTGACTACAGAAGCCATTCATGTTATTAGGAGGTTGGTGGAGCAGTATAGGGAGAGGAAGAGAGACTTACATATGGTTTTCATCGACCTCGAGAAGGCATATGACAAAGTCCTTAGGAAGGTTCAATGAAGATGTTTGGAGGTTAGAGGTGTACCCGTGGCATACACTAGGGCGATCAATGATATGTATGATGGAGCCAAGACCACGGTACGAACAGTAGGAAGAGACTCGAGCACTTTCCAGTGACGATAGGGTTGCACCATAGATCAACTATTAGCCCATTCTTATTCTCCTTGGTGATAGATGAACTGATTCGACAAATCTAAGGGGAGGTGACATAGTGTATGTTATTCGCATATGACATAGTCCTGATTGATGAGACTCACAGCGGAGTGAATGCTAAGCTGGAGGTTTGGAGATAGACTCTAGAGTCTAAAGGGTTCAGGCTGAGTAGGACCAAGACAAAATACTTAGAGTGTAAGTTCAGTAATAGGAGAGACCTCGAGACGGGCGTATAGGTGAGGCTTGGTACTCAGGTCATTCTAAAAAAAGGAAGCTCCAAGTACCTCGGGTCTATTATCCAAGGGGATGGAGAGATTAATGATGATGTCAGACATCGTATTGGGGCAGGGTGGATGAAATAGAGGCTCGCATCTGGAGTCTTATGCGACAAAAAGGTGCCACCAAAACTTAAAGGTAAGTTCTATAGGGCAGTGGTTAGACCGACTATGTTGTATGGGGCGGAGTGTTGGCCAGCCAAAACTTTTCACATCCAAAAGATGAAAGTTATTAAGATGAGGATGTTGAGATGGATGTGTCGGCATACAAGGAGGGGTAGGATTAGAAATGATGATATCTAGGACAGAGTGGGAGTGGCCTCAGTGGAGGGTACGATGCGGGAAGCGAGGTTGAGATAGTTTGGGCATGTGAAGAGGAGAGACACAAATGCCCTAGTGCGGAGGTGTGAGATGTTGGTTATGGACAGGTTCATGAGGGGTAGAGGTAGGACGAAGAAGTATTGGGGAAAGGTGATTAGACAGTATATGGCGCAGGTGTGACTTACTGAGGATATGGCCTTAGATAGGGGGTTGTGGAGGACACATATTAGGGTAGAAGGATAGTAGATAGTCGAACGTAGTACTACTTACGCTTGCTAACTAGTAGTTGTAGTGTTTTATTGTAGGCCCGCTTAGCCTATCATACTAATAGGCGCAATATTGCTTTATCATGGTTTTTTCTCTTTTGATACCAGCATTTTCATACTACTTTAATTTTTTCTTTTCTGCCCAGGTATGACCGTTTCTCTTGCTTTGCTTGTGCTTATGCTTTGTCTTGAGTCGAGGATCTCTCGAAAACAACCGTTCTACCTACCAATGTAGAGGTAAGGTATGCGTACACTCTACCCTATCCAGACCCCACGTTGTGAGATTTTCCTGGGTAAGTTGTTGTTGTTGTGTTTTTTGTGATTTACACCTTATCTTAATTTTTATATTTTGCACCTTAAAATCTCTATAATTCCTTACATAATCTCAATTAACCTCATAATATATGGTGTAAATAATAAAAAAAAACTACACATATTAAAGGTGTATAATTAAGAAGTATGAGACATGCACTCAAAATTGTTAATTATTCTACCTTTTGTGTACCTTTTTTTTTATCTATTATTACTTTCTAAGATAAATATATTAACTTAAATGGCCTTATTAGAATAAAATAATAATAAATAATTTTATTCATTAAGTTAATAGACCTTGGAGTAACTGTTAAAGTTATTGTCATGTGATCAGGAGGTCACGGGTTCAAGCCGTGAAAACAGCCTCTTGCAGAAATGCAAGGTAAAGCTGCGTACAATAGACCCTTGTGGTTCGGCCCTTCCCCAGACTCAGCCCATTGTGGGAGCTTAGTGCACCGAACTACCCTTTTTAAGTTACTTATTAAAATCTTAAGTTATGAAGTCTAAAAATTAATCAAAAATAAAAATTAGAAAAAACAATTCATGTTTTTTAAGCATATTAGAAAACACTGAGAGAGAAAAAGATAGATGTTAATTTAGATTAGTATTAATCCGTGATAAATTTGGGTTAGTGTTATCTATTTTTACTTATACTAATTTTCCAAATATTGATTTCTTGACCTTGCTTTACATGAATTAAAATAGAGAGAGAAAGAAACATGAAAATAAAAATCATAAGGTTGTGGATTAATCAGAGTTGCTGGAATTTTTAACTTCCTAATTATGCCTAAAATAACAAATTGGCAAGATTGTAATTGTAGGTCTGTTTCACAATCGCAGTAAGCATCTCAGTGGATTATGCTATCTACATAGTTTCAACAACATACAAATCAGGATTTTGCCTTCTTTGGTACCTTCCTCTCACGATACTTTTCTCCAATAATCTCTAAATCTTCTTTGGTTCAATGCGACAGCTTGGAAGTCTCTTAAATCCTTAACTTGTGACATTGTGCATAGTTTGAGACTTGAGTGCCATCAATAACCATCTCTCTCCACACCACAACCATAGGACCACCACTTCTACAATGTACAACCCTCCAATTATTAATACAAGGAAAAATGCATATGTTGCTCCCTAAAGTTGTCTCAAAAAGTCAATTATGTACTCAAACTTTGTTGATGATCTTTTACCCTCTTACTATCGTTTAAATTGAATTTATTTACCTTTCTTAATGTCATAATCAAATTTTATCCAAATTGTATTTACACGTGTTAACAGTTATTCACTTTTTTTGTTGCACTGGTTGAACTCAAACCCCAATTTCCCCTCTCTTTTCCTTACCTTTACAAGCTCTCCCCCTCAAGCCCCAACCATTTCTTATCTCTTTCTATACTATATCTATTACTAAAATTTGTTATACCTATTTTTGATTCTTTCATCCATTGATAATCTTTTTTCTCAATTAAGAAATTTTACGAAAGTAACCAAATGTCACATACCCATCTCTCATGCTAGGTTAAAACATTGTTGTATGTTGGAGTAGCAAATGTGGGAGAAAATGAGTCTAATGGATAATAGATAGAGACCTTGTAAAAAGTCTGGTGAAAGAACTCGTGAGATTTTTTTAATTAAGTCATATCTATCATCTTCTAGCCGACTAAGCTGTGAAATTTTCTAAGCTTTTTTATTAAGGTGTCACAATCCAAAACTGTTGACATGACCGACTCCCGAATAGTTTATATTATCAGGTATACCAAATTTATTAAGAGATAAAAGAAAGGATAACTTCAAATCAATCATAGCATAAATGGTAAATATCATTATAAAGTGGAAGGATTAAAAACAATATAGGTCTGAATATGCATCTTGAACCTATAATATGTTAAGGAGCATCTAAGAATATATGAGTGCAATTGTGGGGTGCACCCCGAAAATACGAGAATCAACAAAATGGAGAACTAATGACCTCCTAGAGTAGTTGACTCACCTCAACTGAACACAACAATTGAGGACCCCTTACGGTAATAGAACTAGGATCTGTACTAAACAAAAACAACAATAAGGGTCAGCATAAAGCCGAATGAGATCATCGACCCGCCCCACCGCCATGCCTCATGAAGCAAGTCTCCTAATATAATATGCGTGCCATATGTTGAATATATTATATAATATGAGTGCAACGACGTGTATAAGTGAATGACAAACAAATATACATATTTATCTCAATACAATATCACAATGGAACTTATGTGTTGCGCCAGATCATTCATATAGCACACTCTTACCTACATTGAACTATGTGTTTCAACATTCCGTTCATAATCAATTTTATCTCATCAACAACCCAACCAACTGTGTTCCAAAAGTGTCATATACAAACACAGTGAGGGACTGATGGATAAACAGTGCTTTTACTATAATGTCATGTCTATCTGAGACGATGCACATTCCATCCCTTTCTACGTATACTTCTTTAAAATGTTTGAAGAAATATTCCCAAGATGCGTCGTTTTCTGAATCAACAATCCCATAAGCAATAAGTAAAATTTGTCATGTGTGAATAGATGTAATAATGTCAGTAAGAGAGATAAAAATGAGTTAACAAAATAATACTAGTAAGAAATGAAAGCAGTACCACATGATTCCCTGTCAGTATATTTGTATACCATGTGGGTATTATAGAGCACTGAAGTGCTTTCTTTGATGCACTAAAGCAGGCAAGGAATGAATTACTTTCTACATCTTGTGTGGCAATTGTGACAATGAAACTTCTGTATGTTGCCTTTAGAAAGGTCTCATCAACCACTATCGTAGCCTTGCAATACTTCCAACCTTGAATTGATGCATTTAGTGCTATGAAGAGATACAAGAAAGAATAATCTTGTTCAATGTCTAGTCTTGTAATTGTCCTTGGGTTTGCATACTCCAATATGTACAAATATGTTGGTAATTATTTGTATGAATCTTTTGGGCTTCCTGTTAACATTTCAATGGCTCCTTCCTTTGCATGCCATGCTTGCATGTACGACAAGTCGATACCATATGCATTTTTTACATCTCGTTATACATTATTTTGGATCAGTAAACTTTTATTGTATGATACGATTAATTTTTGGGCAAAATCTATCACTCTTTGGGTAGGTTTGGACGTCATTAAAAGATGTCACTCGAAACATGTTTGATTTTTGTACACTTCCTGATTTAAGACTCCATTCACATGATTCGTTGACACAAATAATAGAATACCTACATATAATGGTGACATCATGACACCATTTTTAGAGCAATTAAATAGACATAGGTGAAGGACTGACGTAATCCTCAATGATACCATCTCAATATATATTTTTACTGTGATGGTATCATGAACGAATGAAGAGTGTTTCATTCAATGACTGCAACAGTTCTTCATAATACCATCTTAGTATATGATATATTATGCTATAATGTAGGATTGTTGAAGAGTGTCACATTGAAGGACTGCAACATCCCTTCATGATATCATCTCAGTATATGATATATACATGATGGTATCATGTAAGATTGTTGATACAAGTGAACGATTGAAGCAGTTCTCCATGATACCATCTCAGTATAATTTCATACCATGATGGTATCATTGGAAGAATGAATAGTATTTTTATTCAAGGACTACAACAGTCATTCATGATACCATCTCAGTATATGGTATATACCATAATAGTATCATGTAGGAATGTTGAACAATGTCTCATTGAAGGACTGTAGCAATCCTTCATGATATCATCTCAGTATATGGTATATACCATGATGGTATCATGCAAGAGTACTGACATAAGTGAAGGACTCAAAAAGTCCTCCATGATATCATTGAGTATATTTTTATACCATGATTGTATCATGGAGGACTGGGGAGTGTTTCATTCAAGGACTTCAACAGTCCTTCATGATACCATCTCAGTATATCATATATACCGTGATAGTATCATGTAAGACTATTGAAGGGTGTTTTATTAAATGACTGAACCAGTCTTTCATGATAATATATGAGTATATGATATATATCATGATGGTATCATGTAAGACTGTTGACACAGGTGGACTAAAACAATCCTCAGTGATACCATCTAAGTATATTTTTATACCATGATGGTATATAGACAACTAAAGAGTGTTCAGTCAAGGACTACAACATTCTTTCATGATACTATATCAGTATATAAGATTGAGAATCAATTTGTGAATGACATTGCTATGTCCTCTATGATACCTTCACAAGATATGAATTTAACTATACAAATTTGACAAAAAAACAGACATAAATCTTCTGTTACATGATTTTTTAGTTTGATATTAAAACTTCTCTTATACTAAGTATTGTCGTACAAAATTGATTAGCGTGGTTTTGTTAATGTAAGTCTGGCCAAATTTAATTGCTTGGTTGCACGAGTTGGTAATTATGTTCTGGTTGATGTGTTTATCAGTAATAACCATATTATTATCATTATTGTCGATTAGTTGTGGTATATTGATCAGTTGTTTATTGTTTGATGAACTTGTAGAAAAAATAATTTGTGGCATGATTTCAGCCACGATAGTGTTGAATGAGATTGATAGCAGATAGGCAGTTATGACACCGTTCTTCTTCTTCAAGTCAAAGTATACTTTGAGTCCCATTTCTTTGAAGATCTTCATCCGTGAAAATTCCTCTGCAAGTGTGTATTTTATTTTGAGCTTTATCATAGTAGTATCGAGCTGTAATTGAATTGCGATTTATGTCACAAGTTTACAAAATTGCAGCTACCGTTTATGATGGTTTTATGATGATTGCATCAACATCAAAATTGATATATTTTTTATTTGTATCCCATCTAATTATTACCTCCCTCAACTTGGACCATATTTTCAAAAAGTTATTTAATTTTGCGGAAGTCCTATTCCCTCCTCCTGAACCTATTCAAACTAAAATAAATAGGCCCTTCCGACCCATTTTGACACCTGCTCATAGGTCAAGGGCAGTGCGTGTGTGCACCCCTAATTAAAAAGTATATATTTCATCTTTTTTGGACCATATAATACGAGTCAGATTTTTACACCCAAATATTTTTGATCTGATAATTATTAACCTTTTCCCCAATTTTCAGCAAACCCACAAAGAAATTCACCAATGGAACTCCGAAATTTAAATGACCGACCAAAAAATTCTTCACCAACGTGTAGATTGCGAACTTCCCATCAGCAAAATCACAGAAAAAAATCAAGTTTTCAACCCCCCACCCAACCAAACTCCAAATTCTCAGAAACGCCAAATGTAATCTATGATATTGTAAGCAAATAAAAACTAAAAAGATATTTTCTAAAAAATATATAAGAAGAAAAAAAGGCACTGTAAAAAATACGGAAAACAAATTAAATTTTATAAGAGACGAAAGAGATTGAGTAAGAACAAGTTAAACACAAAATCTCTTCTATGTTTCTTTCTAATAATGATAATGAAGGGTTATCTGGGTTGCTTGGTTATGTGTTTTCTTGTTCTTTTATTTTAAGCTATCTATTATGTTACATTCATACTTTTTGAATCTGATTAGTTGAGAAGAAGAAAATTCTGTACGACTGGAGAAAAATTCGATAGCTTCAATGGTGGGTGATTTCATTTGAGAAAGATGGGTTCTTTACAAATTAATATTAATTTATTAATTTGGGAAATCCATGTGGCGACTGATTTAGGGCTTTTTTATGCGCTCCTCTATTGAGCACTCACAACAGGTGTCAAAATGGGTTGAAAGGGCCTATTTATTTTAGTTCAAACAGGTTTAGAGGGTAATAGGACCGGCAAAGCTGAAATATCTTTTTGAAAATATGATTCAAGTTTGGGGAGATAATGATGTATTTTCTCTTCCTTTGTATTGAACCAAAATTGTAATATCAAAAGTTGATTTGTAGATGTGATAACTTGAATTTGCAGATTTGAAAACTGAAAATTGCGTGAAGAGCACTTGTGAGTTGTAAAATCAAACTCGGAATTCGTAATTTGAACTCGATTTCGCTTTGGTTTTAAATTTACGGATCTGATAGGTGATTTTTTATAGTTGATATCATGTTTTCTAAGGAATTTTGGTTTGAATTGGGAGAAGCATGTGTTTAGTCATGTTTTTACGCTGAACGGCTATTTTGGGGTTTGGGGACACGACAGGTAAATATTTGTGGGGGTAGAAAAATAATGGAGATATGGACGGGTAATTAGTTTCATTCCAATGGATATGGGTGTAAAACTTACTAATAGTGATATAATATTAGATTTTTGGTCATGAAAATTTTTATTTAACCAAGCAACTCATTATACACAGACATCTCTTTTTGGACTCAAGATCCAGACCCTCGTTCATTACCTATACTAAGCTACTACTGAAAGCAAAAACATGAAATAGCCTATACAAGATAACTAGGAAGACTGTCTAGCAGCCTATGCAATTTACAAACTTTTTGACCCCTAATGTGTAACTAAAGTATAACAGCTCTAATAATCAGCACATTAGATTTGCCTTGAGTCTTGAATCTTCTTGCATTCTTTTCTGCCCAGATTTGATACACTGTTGCAGCAAAGATGAAACCTATCACACCTGTCTTGGTCTGTTATTAGGTAACTGCTTAGTAATCCAATCTATCTCATTTGATCAAGTACCAATCTATCTTGTTATACCAATCTATCTCATTTGCCTCGAGTCCAATCTATCTCATTCAAAAGCCTGCAACATCAATTGAATGGATCCCTCATCTGCTCTACAAAACATAAGTAGATCATCAGCAAAACAAATATGTACCAACTGCATCCTTTGGCATTTGGGATGATAATTGAAGTTTGGATCAAGTCTCAACTGTTTTAAAGATCTATTCAAGTATTCTATCACCAATACAAATAAATAGGGGAACAATGGGTCACCCTGTCTAAGACATTTCTTTGCTTGAAACACCTCAGTTAAATTCCTATTTATCAGTAATGAGTAGCTCACAGTTGTTACACAAGTCATTATCCACTCAACAATTTTGTTAGGAAACCCAAATTCAAGAAGAACCATTCTCAAGAAGCTCCACTCCACTGAATCATAAGCTTTCTTAATGTCAATCTTCATAAAACATCTTGGGAATACATGTTTTTGGCCATATCCTTTGATCAGTTCATGGACAATTATTACATTGTCTAGGATATTTCTTCCTTCTATGAAAGCAAACTAAGAAGAACCAACTACATGATCCACCACTGTTTTCAGCTTAGTAGTCAAAATCTTAGCAATCAGCTTGTATACAATGGTACAACAAGCAATAGGTCTAAATTCCTTGACATAGTTTGGGCTGGCAGTCTTAGGCACTAAGGTCACAGTAGTGCAATTTATATTCTTAAGCATTTTCCCATTCTCAAAATACTATAGAACTGCCTCTGTGACCTCCTCTCCCACTACAGGACAGAACTCTGAAAAAAAAATTCACAGGGAATCCATCAATATCAGGAGCTTTATCACAAGGTAGGCCCTTAAGATTGGCTATCACATCCTCCTTGGTGACTGGTTGTAAGAGTTGTCTCTTTTGGTCATTTGTTAAACATGATCCATCTCTAGCAATTTCTCTGTTTAAACAAGGAAGTTCGGTAGCAGTAGTGCCCTGTAATTCCTTGAAGAAGCCTATGAACTCTTGCTTCACTAGTGTAGGATCTGTTAGTCTGCCCCCCCCCCCCCCCCCGATCATTGAAAATTGAGCGCACACTGTTCCTGGACTGTATTGCTTTTAATGTACATGGAAAAAATTTGTATTGGAGTCTCCATATGCAATCCAAATAGCCCTTGACTTTTGTCTGAGAACTTTCTCATGTACTGCATCCCATTTTTTAATTTGTTTAATAATACTTCTTTCATTTGCAATCAGAGATCATCAAACATATGGTTCTGTAGTGCATCTTGTACCTGCACCAGTTGCTTCTCAGACCCTCCAGTCTCACTTCTAGAGATGATATTTCCTTATTTAGAGTCTTTGTCTGTATAGCCAAGTATTGCAGTTTTCTCCAAACCTGAACATGGCATGTCCTTCTATTTGTTAAGACCATCTTTCATGTACCAGTTGTCCAAATTTTTCCTGCTTCAGCAACACATTTAGCAGCCTGAAGGGCTTGTGTGTTGGTTGAACTTGGACAGTAGTATCCACAATTATAGGGGAATGATCTGACACATCTGGATTGCCAAACAAAGCCTCTAAATTCCCATAATTCATGAGCCAGTGAGAATTGCCCAATATCCAGTAAATCCTGCTATATATTCTCACCTCAGCACCCCTCTTGTTACACCATGAGAAATCACACCCTCTTTTGTTGAGCTGACTAGCCCCTTTATCCTCTATGCACTCCAAAAAGTCTTGAAACTCTGATTGATGGACTGGAGCACCGTTGATTCTATCTTGTACTGAGAGACTAGTATTAAAATCACCAATTATCAACCAAGGCTCTCCCATAGAAGGATGTATCGCTCTCAAATTATCCCATATATCTTTCCTTTCAGTACTAGAGTTAAATCCATAGACAAATGTCATATATGTAGCAAAACTAGACCCTCTATCCTCCACATAACAATGCAATAGTTGTGGTTGTGTCTTTAATACTGTGAATTACACTCTACTATGTTTCAAGCACAACCAAATTCTTCCATTAGACATTATAATCTGACAAACAAGTCCAGTCAGCCCCAAAGAAAGCTTAAATTTTATCTGCTCTACCTTGCTTTATTTTGGTTTCTAGACACCCCAAGAGATCAATTTTATTCTTAAGCAGAAATGATCTCAATTCTTTCTACTTAAAGGGCTGGTTGAGCCCTCTTATATTCCAAGAACTAAAAATCATTTAGGAGCTATAGAGGGCTGCTCAGGACCTTTAGTAACAGTATCTTTAGTTATAAAACACATAGAAGTGAGCTCATTTGGTGCCTCAGTTCTCTATGTTATCTGAGTGTTCAATTGTGCCTCCTGCCTATCTATCCCCTCATCCACACTTCTTGGTAAAACATGTTCTTGTGGTGCCTCAACTATGCTATTATTTACCCCTGCAACAGATATTTCATTTTCTTGCCATTGTGAGGGTTGTTTCTGCCTCTTATCCTTGTGCACAACTGGTGTATGAACTATAACAGCTTGCGTTGTCTGTTGTACGGATTCTTTGGCTGGTGGAATAGGTTCATGTGGTGCAGACTGTGCCCTATTCAGAGGGCACTTCATAGTCTCATGTCCCAAGTACATACACTGTTGATAGTACTCAGGCCACCAATCGTAGTCAATTTGTTGTGTTATACAATTCCCATTTGCTTCCTCTATTAGCATCTACTCAGGAAGAGGTTGAGTGATATCGAGCTCAATTAGAATCCTTGCATAAGCAATTCTGTTTCTTCAGCAGTCAACCTATCTGCGCACAATGGTTTCCCCAAGTAGCTTGCTATACGACTAAGATTTTCAGTTGCCCAAAAATGAACTGGCAAGTTGGGGAAGTTCACCCATAATGGAATTTTTCGAACTGACTCAGCTCCCATATTGAAATCTGCAGTCCATTGTTTAAGCTCAAAAGTATATGGTCCATATTTTAGCACATCAAGCTTGTCTTGTTCATTAGCAAATCAGAATATGTAATAACCATCATGATGTAAGAAAACCCTTGGAGCCTCCACAAAATTTCAAATTGCGTAGACGAATTTCAACATCAATTTGAACTAGGATTCTTCCCAACAACATATCATATCAGTGCACTATCCCACTTTTTCTTCTCATTTTCTAGCTTAGTCAAATTCAACTTCACAACCTTTTTGTCCTCTTTAAGCACAGGAGGAAAGTAGCTTAATTTTTTACCTTTATTAGAAGCTCTATTGTTTCTCCTATACTCCATCGGATTCGGTTTATCACTACCAGCTGAGAATGTGAGCTTATGCACCGCCTGAGCTGTACCTTGACCTCCGTCGGCTGGGGTTCTGGGGTTATGACTGTCGTTGCAATTTGGACTCGTTGTGATACTCCATTCATTGGTGCTTGTTGTGCTTTCGAGCTGGTACCCATTATCCACCTATAAAAATCCATCGCCGCTTTCTGGCCATTTCTTCGAGCAGGTGCACGTGAACATACGTTACGTAACCTACGCCTGAGGATAAAGAGTGTTAACCTGCGCCTACTTTTTTTTCTTGGAGACTGTTTACTAACCCATCTTCGATATCAAATGGTAATCACCTTCTAATTTCAACCGAAGATTGTCAGTACGAGTCATGCAAATAGGGAGCTCCTGAGGAGAGGGATTAAAAAAAAAAAACATCTTCATTAGATGAAACTTTAAATTTGGAATAGGGGCAAATTAAACTTTTTTTAAAAAAAAAGGAGCTACTCCAATAAAATAAAGAGGAATTGCAATTGGCGGAAGTAAAAACCTTGCGCAGGGAAATAGGGTTACGGGCCCTCGATAAACCCTGTGCCCGATTGGCGATTGCTCCTCTAATGAAAGGAAACTGATTTGTCTATTGCCGTCATCATGTTCGTCTCCAGATATACTCAACGGCGCTCTCTCAGAACCCTCGCCTCTCTTTTTTCTCACACTCTCTTTCAGTAATATTTCCTCTCTCTTCTTTTCATTTTCTAAGCCAGATTTAGGGGGAGAAAATCATTCTATATGAACTTTATCTGCTTTAAAAGACAAAACAATTTATTATGTTGAGGCGCGTACTTAAATGCAAAAATTAAGCACTATGTTTTCAATTTTCTTAACTCATTTGCTCTAATTTGGGTTCATTATTTTTTTCTCATTTTTTCTTTACTTATTATCTAATACTCAAATTTTATCTTTTATCCTACCTTTTATGATAGCTCTACACTTTACCTACTTTTTTTGTAGGTTTATTCTTTAAATTTGTTGATGTCTAACATAATGTAACGACGGGAAACATACCATCTATCCAAATGTTGTACTCATCAAAACAATGCAGTATCATACAATGCAACACAATGCGATATAATACGATACATTATGAAACAATACGTAACAACCATCCAAACACACAAATTCAGCACTATATTTTCATTTTTTTACTCATTTGGTATAATTTGATTCAGTATGTACTTTGAACAATGCAGGAATGCGATTCGGTGGAGATATGATTCGGTGAACGTGATTTCAAGCGGTGGGAATTTGATAGGTTCTCCGATTAAATATGTAAAAGTTCCTTTTTTTAGTTCAACGAATGTGTGGAATGGCAATGTTGGAGTGCAGTGGATGTCAGGGAAGAGTATGAGGAGCAGAGTGGCAATGAGAATGCAAAATGAGTCCAGCAAAACCCTAAGAGAGATTTGAAGGTCAAAGAAGTTAAAGTTGAAGCTCATGACTGATGAAGAACGATTAATTTATAATCTCAGAAGAGTAGGTCCAATTGTTCCTAAAATTATTTACTAGCAAATGTGATTTAGAAGATATATGAAGATTATCATTGCCAATGATGTCAGAGTTTACTCTTTCCTGTCCTTCCTTTTTGTTGATTCGTTATTTGTTTATTTGTGATTTTCAACTGTGTTAAATTTCAATTTTCCTTTTCGTTCAAGGAAGAAAGAAATGTTCTTGCGTTCCTTTTCTTTTCCTTTTAGTCCATACAAAATATCTAATTATAATAAACATTTCATAAGGGAAGAATTATTTTTCTTTAAAATATATTGGTGAAATTTCCCAAAGTGTGCTGAAGTTTAGCCATAAATGTGCCATTTTGTTTCTTAGCAAATTGTGCTTTGCTGCTCGTGTTTTGTGGTTACTGCAGCGCGTGCCGATGCTGCTGAGTAAAAATATCTCCTTGTGGATTTGTCTAGAGGTGCATCAAATTGCTGCTTCTTTCTTGGGGTCGAGCATTTGCTTTATAGTTAGACTAGCACAATAAGAGTTGATTGGTTCACAGGTTTACCTTTGACAGGGCATGCTTTTAGTTCCTTCATGTTTGCTTATTTGGTTGATGATGTCTGCAGTCAGAGTGTAATTTCAGGCCGAAACCTTTCAAACTTATAATGAGCTTGGTTTGTCGCACACAAGACCTGGTTGGTTTTCGGTTTAAGGAAATAAAACATAAAATTACGACAGTGATCATTGGTGTTCCAAGAGCTCTGCATATTTAAACACTTCCAGTGAGAAAATTGTCTGTTGGCAAAGAACATCTTGCTCCAGGGTTTTTAGAACTTTGTAACTTTGCAGGCAGTCATTATCCATTTGGAGTTCGTGCTTTAAGTCACACAAATAATGCTGAGGCAAATAATGAGGACTTCTGTAGTTGACATAGTTCTAGCTTTTGTTGAACAGACGCTTCCAAGGTCCTTTGAATTGAACTGTCATGTCAAACTTCACTATTTGCATGTGCTTGTTGGTACTTACCAAGTTTTTTAAAACCTCTTATTCTGCATGCCTCTCTACCATACAGTGTTTTACCATACATCAGTATGTTCAAAAGTCAGACTCCTATTGTGTTTTCTTATGTCTATATTGTTAGCTCTAGTGCATAACCTTTTGTTTTGACTATTCTCAAAGCCAAGTGTGTCATCTTGTTTCTGTTGTTGTATTTTGAGAGTTGTGCGTTTTCGTATCTTGTTTCATTTGTCATATTCTAGAGTGTTGCATTTTTGTGTATATGTACTCAACAACACCTTATTAATCCAACTCAACTTCTCACTTCCTTTACTAGTGTAGGCAAAGAAAAAAGTGGCCTTGCTACTTCAGAAGCTGAAAAAATATGAGCTCCCAGATTTACCATCTCCACGGCATGATCCTGAGCTTTTGATTGGTTTCAGGAAAAAAATTATGTTCCTGTTGGAGTTCGTGGAGTCTTTGGAGGAGTTGTCCAAAATATGCACCTCCACTGGAAGTTTCATGAGACTGTGATAACTTCCCTAAGGAAAAAATTAAGGAGATGGCTTCAATGCTGGCTCGACTAAGTGGTGGAATTGTGGTTAACATACATAACGTGAAAATGATTATTATGTTTCATGGAAGAAACTACCGCCAGCCAAAGAATTTGATACCTATGAATACACTTACAAAAGGAAGGTGAGCTACAAATCTCCTTTTCTTTTTCTTACCGATTGCAAGTCAATCCATTGCTTATGTTGCCTACTAGTAAATTGTGTTGATGAATTAGTATATGTTTCTTTTAACCCTTTAATTTTGTATTTGCTTGAGGGAATCTTAGGTTCTGTCTGTGTTTCATGCATGTATGTGATGTAAAACTCCCAGGGAGCTATGAATCTTAAGAAAGCATTAATATTTGACATGTACTCCAGGTCCATTTCTTTGTATTCAGTTCAATGGAAGTTTAATTCTCTTGCATGTGAACCATTCTTCAACTTACAATCTTATAAAAGGCATGTCTCATCTGTTGAAAATTTGTTGATCCATCTCTATTTTGAACGTTGTATTGAAAATTTGTTGATCCATGTGAACTTTGAACTCGTTCAATTCCTATTGTATGTAATGAGCTGGATATTCTGCAACTTGCATAGGACTGAAAATTTGAACATGTTTGGTTGATGAGTTACACGTCTACTGTTGGACAATGTTATCTTTGGTATGTAGGCATTATTTAAAGCCCGATTCGAACAAGCACTAGAATCACAGAAATTAAACATAAAGAAAATAGAACAAGAGCTCCAGAGGAAGGGAATAAATCCTGATGATCCAGCTGCCAGAGCCAGCATCCAGCGAGTAGCATCCACATTCTTCAATGCCATTGATAAGAAAGAAGGAAGCCCATATGTCTTTCAGGAGGATTATGGTACTCACAGCAGTAGTGTAGACGAAAAACATTCCACAGCTGAAGACAGTGACCAGGAGGAACTTGACAATTTCATAGCTCAGATAGAAAAGGCAGCTGATGAAGCAGAGAAAGAAGAAATGGGGAAGATTAGATATTGGAACAAAGATATAGGTAGTCGATTCAGAAGATCTGGAATGATTGGAAGTGATGAATCAGATGATGACAGGAGGAAGGACAAGCAGTAGGAGTAGGACATATGGAAGGAAGATAGATGGTGATGATGATGATGATGATGATGATGATGATGATGATGAACAAGATGATGTATCTGAAAATGACAGTGAGTTGGATGATGAAGATGATGGTCCACACGGTAGCAGAGATACCAACATGTACAAGGCTCCTGTCAGGCATCCCAAGCATAAAACAGAGAAATGGCAGAAAGGTAAGAGCAAAATACCTAAAAATAAGGGAGGTTCAAGCAGAAATTTTGACCCTTATTTGAAGGGAACGATGGCTACAGATGGTTCTGCTTCGGATATGTTAAGTGACCTTGAGGAAGCCATGTGGATTTCAGATGATGAGGGTGGGCAGAAGAACTCAACACAACCAAGTGAGTAGAAGTAGTAGTGATGAGGGGGAGGATTATGATAAGATAGCAAAATGGGAATCAGATGCAGAGGATGCACCTGGTACAAGGGCATCAAGAGGGGTTGGTAATAGCTTTAGGACCTGTGGTCGAGGGCAAATGAAGAAAAATGAGGATACCTGCGAGAGCAAGAGGAAGGTGAAAAGCTCAAAAGACATGGATGAAACTTGGGACAGCGACTGACCAGGATGCCAACTTTGGCATAGAAATAGGGCTTGTTGGATATAGACATGTAGTGTAATAGAGGCTGGTGTTATTTATGGTTCTTGATCTGTGCAAACATATCAGGAGGAAAGGTACAGACTATCAAGTTTAGTGGTTACTGGAAGTTCGTGGTTAGTAGTTGAATGCTTTTTTCACATGGACAAGGAATCAAGCTAACTATTTCTTCCTGTGTGCTGCTTTTGCATCTACATGTTTGAATTTGGGTGAAGTACTAACAAGGCAACATAGACACCGGCACTGCACGTCTGCACCTGAATCTCTTCATCTGTAGTGTATCCACATTGTTTAAGTAATAATTTCTATTCCCTTCTCATAATGTTTGTCAAAGCAATTGTGCTGCAGAAGAGTAGTACATCGAAGAATCTACAGAGGCGACTCTTGTATATTATGAGTGATCAAAGTACTGTTTCGATAATATATTCAGATTGATCTTGACTGGACTATAATGATGCACTCCATTTTTCATTATTTTTTAGCAGTTTACTTGAGCACATTGTGCCTTTCTCCTGAAGAAGTTTATTAATCGTAAAAGATAGTTCTTTCTCCCTTTGAATTTTAAGAGCACCACTATGACGGGTCTAACAGGTCCAAATCCATAAATAGAGTTGATTATTACTTATTAGTTATCAGGTTACAAGAAATTAGTAATAAATCCGTGTACAAATCACACTAAATGGAGCCAGCTAGGTTTCTGTCTCATTTGTTATGATCTTTTCAGTGAGCTATTTTTTTTCCTTAAATTTTTATTACATTAGGGGGTAGGGGTAAGGAAAATGGGGAAGGGGATTACAATGTGGGATTCGAACCTTACTAACAAGGTAAAAGTTCAGGTAGTCAACCAACTAAGCTATTAGATTTCTACCGCAGAGTGACTATTCCTAGTCTTAGGGGAGGAAATAGAAATGGGAAAATGTATGATCTGAATTATGCTATCATGTTTTTGTGTTGGTTAATTCCTCGTTGCTTGATATATTGTTGGTGGCTTTCGCAGTTTTCATATTTAGATTTATTTTATTTTATATATCCAGCTAATCAGTACAGTTGATTTACAATAGATCTTTATGGTCCGGCCCTTCTCCGGACCCCACGCATACTGGGAACTTAGTGCACCAGACTGCCCTTTTTTTTATCACTGTGGCACATGAATAAACATTAGGATGCATGTGGACAACTTGGTGGTAGCACTGGTATCGGATACAATTATATGGTGCATGTGATCGCCTGGGTCAATGAAGATTGAGGGACGTAAAGTTGGAATAATTATGTCATTCAGATGAAGTCTTCTACAAAAGAAAAGCTTGTTACGAGCAACAAAATGGCAGGTGGAGCTTCAAGCGGCTTTTTAAAAAAATGAATTTAATCAATCTAAATTTCATCGATTTTAATTAGTGATTGCTCGGGCCAGTATGTGACAACTAAATCTGTTATTAACATCCAAAACCCGAACATCAATCTACTATTGTATATATAACTTGAAAACGCCAATGCAATTCTACTATACTGGTAAAACTTTAGTACACTATAAAAAGAGGCTCGATAAGCCTTGTTATCTGAATATCCTTCTCTTAACTCTAAACCATCTGGGAATCAAATGAAGCATTGCTAGGCATTCAGTACTGGTGATACCATTTGACAGGGCGACTAACGTATTCACAGAGCCTAAGAAGCGACTTTACTCTTTGTCAAATCACAATATGTCAAGTCTCATATTGTGGAGTACATCTCAAAGCCTTAAAACAGTCTTATGCATCCAGTTTTGCATTAATTGTCCCAGCAAAGAAGCCAAGAGAGTGATTTCCCTTGATTCAACTCGCAATGTAGTGCACACAGATACAAAGGAAAAGAAAACAATTGTTGACTACAAATATGTGCATTGTAATCATAGGTGACCAAGAAGCATCAAATCTCCACTTGAACCACTACAATATGGAAATGTCTAGAGAGCAAGAGCAAGAGAGAGATAGAGATAGAGACAACATATGTATCTAAATTTGGTAATCATGGAGTATAGATATATATGTGAAAAATCACTAAAACCTCAACAAACATTAAATTGTGAAACCATAACTTCAAAGTTTAGTAGGTTCAGTGGTAAGAACCTAAGGTTGAACCCGATAAATTTATATCTTGGATCCCCCTCTACTGCTAACTTGTGCCCCAGAGATTGTGGACTCGGCTACACTCAAATGGCATAACCAGGCAACTAGAGCATGTGATCATGCTATGGAAAGAGCAATATCCTTCAACGGGCTTGCCTTAAATACTCATAATATTAGACTTGAGCACTTAGTGTAGGCAAAGAACACCCAAAAATAGCAACAACATCTAAATAATGCCTTATAATGATTTAAAAAAGTAACAA
Source organism: Anisodus tanguticus (assembly GCA_034509755.1). Lineage (NCBI taxonomy): Eukaryota > Viridiplantae > Streptophyta > Magnoliopsida > Solanales > Solanaceae > Anisodus > Anisodus tanguticus. Next base: position 35,249,927 of record CM067545.1, on the reverse strand, counting down.
GTGCAATGAAACTCATTTATGGACTATGAAGGAACAAACTGAACACAAACTTACTGTTCCATGTCACTACCTAAAAACATAACCCTTCCCCCAAAGAGATCGGCAACGTTATGGAAGTATTTTCTTCTCTGAAGACTAGTTCCGCATTTCTCAACAAGATGGCAAATGGATCATTCAATAGTTTCGGAACTTCCCCTTCTTATATCCCCTATTACTACCTACTAAAATCACAAAAGCTGCAAATACCTAATTCTAAAAGAGCTCAAACTATTCATTCAAACTGAAATCTATTAAGCAGATGTTCTCCCTCAACAAACTTAACAAGAGATTGTTAAACAGAGTCCAGCAGCAGCAGGCCCAACTGGGCCTCTCGGCAGCCCAGCAGGCAGCAACCCCAGCAGCCCAGCACGTCCAGTTGCTGGTAGCCAAAACAGTTGCCAAATCTTTAGTATTAAGGAAAGTATATTGTGTGTATATTGTAGTATATTTGTTACCTAGATTAGGTTATACACTTACCATAATTAGGATATACACTTACCATATTGTATAGTTAGAATTATGGTAGGAGAAGGTTTGTAACTTGTATATATATCTATTTAATCAATGAAAATAATCAAGGGGATTATTTCTTTCATGGTATCAAGAGACTAGGTCCAAACAAAAGTTTTTCTCTCAAACTTTTGCCTCCTTCTTGGCCGAGACCCCCCCCCCCCCCCTCCTCGGGTTTTCTCTTCCAAAATTTCGTCTTCCGCTCTCAAAAACCTCTCTTAAATTTCCCCTCCTTCTTTGTTCTTTCAATATGTCTAAGAACAATTCACCCTGCCCTCACGGTTTCCAATATCAAGCTAAGTGTCCCTATTGTCCTTGAGATGGAAAACGTCCAATATGCGACGTGGGCGGAGTTGTTTAAAATTCACGCTATATCTTATCAAGTTCTTCATCACATCATTCCTCCCGCTAGACCCCTTCCCCGCGGAGGATCCCGAGTTATGGATTACACTTGATGCTACCGTTCTTCGGTGGATATACGCCACTATTTCGGTGGACCTTCTACGACGAGTATTGAGCCGGATACACGGCTATGGGTGCATGGAATAGATTGCGTGACATATTCCAAGACAACCAACATTCCCGTGTCGTCACACTCGAGCAGAATTCTCTCTCGTTCGAATGGATGAATTTCCGAACGTTTCGCATATTGCAAGAAACTAAAGGAGTTGCGCATCAACTCCGTAATGTTGGCGCACCAAGAACAAATAATCGTCTAATTCTACGGTTGGTTGCCGGTCTTTCGGAGGCCTATAATGGTGTTGGCACTCTCCTTCGCCAAAGCAACCCTCTTCCCGACTTTCATCAAGCTCGCTCCACGCCGACATTGGAAGAAGCCGGTTTGGCTAAAAAGGCGGCTACGGAGCAAGCCCGGTGGTCATGGTGGCATCCTCTCCTAGTCCTTCGGTTTTGTTAATAATTCGGGCCAAAACCATAATAATGGTGGAGGCAAGAATAATCGCAAAAATAACAAAAACCGCGGGGGCAAACGAGGCGGTTCGGGTGGCGGTAATCAACGACATGGCGGTGGGTCCCATCCAGGTACGGTGGCCCACCACCATCACGGGCCCAAGTGGGGTCAATGGCGTGGCACCCGCATCCTCCAAATAGCTGCGCACGGCCGCCGGGCGGCCAACGATCCTGTGCCCAATACCCGCATTGGCGCGGCCCGGCGCCGGTGGCCCAAAGAACGGCAACCACAGCAGAAGCGGCCCGGTTCCAAAGACGGCCAGGCGTCCCGGGGCCCGGACCTCCGCAAGCCCATCATGCAGCAGGCCCCACTCGACCGATATCGAGGCCGCAATGCACACGTTGGGACCGACTCAACCGGACCCGAATTGGTACATGGACACCGGAGCCACTACTCACATGACTTCCGACTCGTGTACTCTCTCATCTTATTCCATTTGAGCACCCTCGGGGGATAATTGTTGGTAATGGCGCTCTATTCCAATTCTAGGGTATGGTCGTAAAACGTTGTCTCCCCCCAATCCACCACTCCTCTTGAAAAATACTTTACATGCTCCTAAATTGATTAAAAAATTAGTGTCTCCGTCCGAAAGTTCACAAATGACAATTCGTTTCGTTGAATTTGATCCTTTCGGTTTCTCTCGTGAAGGATTTCAAGACGGGGAGTCATCTCACGAGGTGTGATAGTAGGGGGATCCGTATCCTATCATGCCCGGTTTCACCATCGAGTCCGGCCTTGCCGTCCACTTTTGCGTGCCCATCTCTCCTTCCATATGGCATGCTCGTCCGGGTCATCCGGGATCTTCTATTTTATCACTTTAGATAAAAATAGCTTTATTTCTTGTAAGGGTACGAGTCGTACTCCAATTTGTCAGTCTTGTTCATTAGGAAAAATTGTTAAGTTGCCATTTGTAGACTCCAATTCCCATACTTCTATGCCATTTGACATTATTCATAGTGACTTATGGACGTCTCTCGTTCTAAGTTCAGTGGGTCATCGATATTATGTTCTCTTTTTAGATGATTATACTAGATTTTTGTGGACATTTCCAATTGCAAATAAATCAAAAGTATTTTCCATCTTCATCAAATTTAGAGCGTTCATTCGTACTCAATTCTAAAGAGACATAAAAAATATTCAATGTGATAATGGGAAAGAATATGACAATAGGGAGTTTCGAGATTTCTGTGCTATTAATGGGATCAATTTTAGGTTTTCGTGTCCTCATACATCTCCACAAAATGGTAAGGCCGAACGCAAAATTCGCTCCATCAACAACATTGTCCGAACTCTCTTAATTCAAGCCTCCATACCTCCATATTTTTGGCATCATGCTCTACAAATGGCCACATATCTTTTTAACATACTTCCTTCTAAAGGTCTGACATATTCCTCCCCCCTCAAAATCCTATATAATAAGGATCCTTCATATTCTCATCTTCGGATTTTTGGTCGCTTGTGTTATCCATTATTCCCATCCACAACGATTAACAAACTTCGTGCTCGGTCTACCCCGTGTGTGTTTTTGGGTTATCCGTCAAATCATCGTGGTTATAAGTGTTTTGATTTATCCTCCAAGAAAATCATAATCAATCGCCATGTCATTTTTGATGAAACTCAATTCCCGTTTACGAAAGTTCATACTCCCGAACCTAAGTCGTATAATTTTTTGGATGACCAAATATCCCCGTATATTATTCGGAATTTTTCGGACAACTCCCGTATCCAAAATTCCCCGCGGGCCCACCGCCCCGCCGGCCCCACAAGAACGTCACTCCCCATCGCTCCGCCCACCGGAACAGGGCTTATTGGGCCGGGCTCCACCCCACCTCCGGAACCGGTCCGTAAACCGATCCTAGCTCGTACCGATTTGGGCCAGCAGCCCACCGCCCGCCGGCCACTCCATCCCGAGCCCGTAAAATTCCCTCAATTCTTCCTCGAGTCATAGACCGGTCACTCGTAGTCAACGGGTATTTTTACACCTAAAAGACATTTTAATTTACATTCGGATGTCTCTAAATCCCCCTTGCCCCGCAATCCCGTGTCCGCATTAAATGACCCTAATTGGAAAATTGCTATGACTCGATGAATATAATGCTCTTATTGATAATAAGACGTGGGAGTTGGTGCCCCGTCCATATGGTATTAATGTTATCGTGTCTATGTGGATTTTTGCTCACAAGGAGAATTCACGATGGGTCCTTTGCTCGACATAAGGCGCGACTTGTTGGTGATGGTAAGACTCAACAAAGTTGGAATTGATTGTGGTGAGACGTTTAGTCCGTGGTCAAACCGGCTACCATTCGCACCGTGCTTAGCTTGGCTCTTTCAAAGACTTGGCCAATCCATCAGCTGGATGTCAAGAATGCTTTTCTACATGGTGACCTCAAGGAAACAGCCTATATGCATCGCCCGTTGGGTTTCGTGGATCCCAACCGCCCTCATCATGTCCGTTTGTTGAAAAAATCATTATATGGGCTTAAGCAGTCTCCACGGGCCCGGTATACACGATTTGCCGACTTTGTTTCGACTATCGGGTTCACTCACAAAGCAGTCGATAATTCCTTGTTCATCTATCGCCGTGGTTCGTCATTGGCCTATATTCTCGTTGTATGTGGATGATATCATCTTGACCGCCTCCTCCGATGCTTTGCGCCACCATCATGGCCATGCTCGCCCGAGTTTGCTATGAAAGACTTAGGACCTTTGAGTTATTTTTTGGGGATTGCCGTCAAGCGTCATTCGTGTGGTTTGTTTCTCGTCTCAACGGAAGTATGCGGCCGAGATCATCGAGAGGCCGGGATGTCATCCCGTAAGTCCACTTCCACGCCGATTGATGCAAACCCAAAGCTAAGCGCCGCAGCAGTGCACCATACGAGGACCCGACCCGCTATCGCAGCCTTGCAGGGCCCTCCAAGATCTTACCTTTACCACACCGGATATTACATATGCGGTTCAACAGAGTGTGTTTATTCATGCATGATCCCGTAGTTGAGCACATGAATGCAATCAAACGCATCATTCGGTATATTCGGGGGACACTAGACTATGGGTTGCACTTGTATCCTTCCTCTACATCCACACTTGTCTCTTACACGGATGTCGATTGGGGTGGTTGTCCCGACACCGCACGGTCGACTGCTATTGTATGTTCCTCGGCAACAACTTGGTCTCATGGTCGGCAAAGCGTCAGCAACTCTATCACGCTCAAGTGCGCAGGAAGAATATCGAGGGGTAGCGAATGTGGTCTCGTAATCATGTTGGCTACGTAATTTGCTTTTGGAGCTTCATTGTCCCATTCGTAAGGCAACCTTGGTATATTGCGATAACATTAGTGCCATCTACCTTTCAGTAACCCGTTCAACACCGCACCAAGCATATCGAAATGGACATTCACTTTGTCCGTGAAAAGGTTGCAAAGGGTCAAGTTCGCGTATGCCATGTCCCGTCTCGTTATCAAATTGCGTACATTTTTACAAAGGGTCTACCGGCGGTTCTCTTTGAAGATTTTAGGGACGCTCTCGGCGTTCGAAGACCGCCCGCTATGATCGGCGGGGTGTGTTAAAACGAGTCCACGAAGAAGCAGCCCAATCGGGCTCTCTCGGTAGCCAAATAGGCAAGAACCCCAAAGAAATTTCAAAGACGTCCGATTGTTGGTAGCCAAAACAATTGCCAAATCTTTAGTATTAAGGAAAGTATATTGTGTGTATATTGTAGTATATTTGTTACCTAGATTAGGTTATACACTTACCATAATTAGGATATACACTTACCATATTGTATAATTAGAATTATGGTAGGAGAAGGTTTGTAACTTGTATATATATCTATTCAATCAATGAAAATAATCAAGGGGATTATTTCTTTCAGAGATGAACATGAAAAGAAAATCATGGGAACTAACTCAAGTATGTTCTAGTAGTAAAAAGAATATAGTCAACAATGCTACAAGAACAACTACTACTAATACACCACCCACAGTCAATGTATAGTGCTACAACCAAAAGAAAAATGAATCAGGTGGTCAAGATCATAACAATGCAATTCAAGGAAAGCACCATTTACAGTAAATATCGGTATAAAATTACTCTCTAAGTGGAGAAGAACACGAAATCCATTAACAAAAATGTCTGACTATTGTCATTCAGATAAGTCCTATTATCTCAGGGTAATGCAATACAGATGGAAACAATAATCAATTTACCCAAAGACTTCATGTCCTCCTTCCAAAATTAAATCTTCACCTTGGCAAATGAATGTACCAGTATCTCAGAAAAAGCCCCCCCCAGGAACATTACCTCAACCTTTCTGCACACAAGGTATAACGGTATCTGATACTGCTACAGCACAGTTACCACTTATCTGATTAGAGCCCCTCAAGGCGCAACATAAAATCTGCCCCTGAGCACCTCCTGTGTTAAGAGACTTTCCCAACTCTATCTTAAGACTTAGCCATTTTCTCTTTTGCAGTTCCCAGGCAAAAGATATTTGTACTTGTCTGGATTTTCGAACAAATATGAAGGAAGATCAACTGCCGAGTATGAATGGGGGATAGGCCCCATGCTGCCGATAATATCCTTGAATGTGTACTCCTCAGGAAGCATGTCATATAAATCAGCTCCTTTACAAATGACATCCTGGATCCTTGTAGGATTGAGATAATGTGGAAACCTCACTCTATCATTGTGGCTGTAAGCTTTCATCTTGAAAATAAAGTCACTAATGCGGCGGAAACAAAAGCTGCAATGCCAACCTGCATCTGCCAAAAGGTAATCACTCTGATGGTAGTGTGCATATCTAGTCTTGCCACTCTGATACCTGTGGACTGAAGCTCTCCAACTTCTGTGCTTAATCTGAAATTCAAACGAGTACAAGTAATTCTTCAAATGAAGGTGAAGGACATGAGGAATGTCATCGCACCACCTCAAAAGATTTATAGTATGAGCACTGGGAATCTCATCAACGTCAGACATTATCAGCAAATCATCATCCTCAATGCCAGCCAGTTTCAGAAGTTGGTCCAATGCTACTCTCTGATATGCCTCTTCAACAAATGGATTTCCACCCTTCTTGGCTCTTCCCCCAATGGTTCCATATGTCAAGCGAGGCTCAATAAACTTAAAGTGGTCCTGATTAATTATAAAATTATGGAGTTTAGGCAACCCAGTAAACGTTGAGTTTGACTCAAGAAGAACAAACTGTGTGATGTAAGGATACAACTCCTTCCATCTGATTTTAAGCATATCCACTTCATTACTAAACAGAACTGCATCAAAGACACGCCTAGGATATTCACGAATTCCCCAACCATGGAGCTTGCAAATATTCTCCATCGGTACATTCTCATGGTAATAGTGAGTAATTTCAATAAAGGGCTTCGGAGGAGATTGCCAGAGGGGTCGGAGGAAGTAGGTAATTTTCTGCCCATGCAAGTACGAGCCAACTATGAACGTTGGCACAAACACAAACAAAAAGATGATAGTCTTGAAATCCAATCCTCGAAGCATGCACCGTAGTCTTGACATGCTTAATGTTGTGGGTGAATCCTGCTGCACATTAAAACAGTTACTTTCTAAGTACACAAACTAAAGTGGTAATAACTGATTATAACCCAAGATGTTAAATCTTTAAGGTCAAACAAAAATTTATCAAGAACCAACTTAGAAAACATTGACAAACTAGTAATAAACAATTTTCCTTCTCCAAACATGTTTGGTATATAGAGAAAGTTTTTTCATGAATCCTCCAATACAGAGAAAGAAACTAATGTAGTGAGCTATCTTCATTTAGTCACTATATAACCATAAATTACAACAACTTCCAAATTAGATATTAACAGCCTAATGGATAACAACACTTGAAATTCCAAACAGAAAAAATATCACAAATCAAAACTCTAGAGAAAAACAAAACAAAAGTTCAGAAACAGTTCAATCAGAGAAAACAGGGAATTTTAAAGGACTCAACAAGCTCAAATCCTTGACCTACTAAAAAGTCAGTCTTGTGCACTAAGCTCCCACTATGCATAGGATCCGGAAAACGACCGGACCACGAGGGTCTATTGTACGCACCTTACTGCATTTCTGCAAGAGGTTGTTTACATGGGTGGGAAAAAAATTTGGAAGATGATGAACTTACACAATTTTGTCTCCAGAAAAAAAAAAGATTAATTTGCCAAAAAAAAACAAAACCTATTTCCCCATCAATTCAGGATTCTGGGGTTTACACACAATCCATATCAAATAGTCAATAGGATAGTAAAAACACTTATCTTTATACCAGAATGACAGAAACATATGATCTTGGCAGAAGTTTTCATAATAAAACAAGTTCAAAACCAATGAGATGAAAAAGGGTAAAATTGTTATAGTTATATGAGATTATTGTGTGAGAATTACCTGACCACAAACATCTGGGCAAATATCATCGCTCTTCTTTGAAGTATAATAATAGTAACCATCAGACATCATTAGCACCAATCTATTCAACAAAATGCTACAAACTGAAAAAAAAAAACCTCTTGAGAAGCAGTCATTCACCAAGAGGGGTTAAGTTATGTTAATTGACAACTAATAATAGCCGTTTGGTGGGTTGTTCTGAAGATGATGGATATATATATATATATATATATATATACACACACACTCTCTCCCTCTCTCCAACCCAAATAGAGAAGGATAGAGAAAAAGAAATTTTGTGGAGATATTTCTAAATTATGCAAAATATTGGGCGGGGGGGGGGGGGGGGGCGGTGGAATTAATTGTAATTCCTAATCCTAACAGAAAAGCCCTTTTAGATTCCTAATTTAAACATAAGTAAAATTTAAATTCCAGATAGGATAGGAATTAGGATTGTCTCTCTCTTCAGTCTTCACCAGACATTGGCGTATATCCCAACAATGGCGTCCCATATTATCCATTTGCATTAAATTTGTTCCTGGTCCTCCATTAATAAATATTTATCTGCACTTGATATAGGGAGCTTCACGAATTCAAGTTGTGAAAATAATTTTTTATATAAATATAAGATAAAGTTACATATAATAATTTTTTATGATTTGATCATTTCAGCATAATATTAGCTTAATACATTTGGCTATCTATTTTTTCTTAAAAATCATTTCATAATTAGCCTTTAATCATGATAAAGTGAGAAATATATCTATATAAAAAAGATATCGTGTGTTCATTTATTTGATACAAAAAATACATTTTACCTTGTTCAAAGATAAAGAAATTGTAATTCAAGATTGAAAAATGATCTAAATTTGCCCAACCTATTGTTATTTTATCATTGTAGTCCCTTTTTAGAAGGATCTTTTGAACAATTAATATTGATGTAGTAATTGTTATTTGTTATAGTGATGTAATCCTTAGTTAAGGTTGCAAGTTGCACTACCCGAAAAAGGACATTCGCAAATAATAATTTTGTTGTCATATGTGTGTTGTTACCAAAAATATTTTTGACAAAAGTTGTTGTCAAAAGTATTTTTAGCAACAACAAAAGTTATCGCATGCCATTATAATAAACATCAATGCGAAAAGTTTTCTCAACAATAAATGTCATTTACATTTTTTAGCAATAATATATTAAATATTTATTATTAATTACGTTTTTAGCAACAATATATTTGTTGTTGCTAAAGTTTTATTGCAAATTCTATACTTTTTTGTAGTGTTGGCTATTAGAGTCCATTTGGACGAGCTTATAACTTTTGACTTATAAGCCAAAAGTAATAAGTTAAGAATTCTAGTTTATGGTTTTTGACTTATTTTGATCATTTTAGCTTAAAAATAAATACTTAAAAATATTTTTTTTATTTTATCCAAACACTATAAAAGTGTTTAAAAACTATTTTGGCTTAAAACACTTAAAATAAGTCAATCAAACATGCTCTAAGAGAGAATTTTTTTTTTTTTAACCAAAATCAAACATAGGCCATAATCGTTCTATTTTCGATAGTTGAAGGACAATTTTGATGATTTTCTCTTTATAAAATCAGCGTTACTTTTGAGGTGTATAACTAGACCAGTTACGAAAAGTCTTCGAAACCAAAGTCAAATGAAAAATATGATATCCTATTTCCGATAGTTAAGGACCAAAATACTATAATGATGTAAATTTGAACTTCAAATTTCACTTCTGCTTCATTTTATTTGTACGAAAAATGTCAAAATCATGTCCTCGGAAAACAAAGGAAAACGAAAAAATAAAAAAATAAAGAGGGAACACCCCACCCCATATTTAAATATATAGACTTTGTACTAAGTCAAGACGAAGTGCACCCGATTTGGAATCACAAACATATCATGGAAACAAAGTGGAAGATGATGGATATACTTATTAACTAAGAATTTCATTTAAAAGACTTCTACTTTGGTAAAAACAGGACTTATCCGTAATTAAGTAGTAATTTACTTTACTGTATTTGGCAGAGTTTCTTCTTCATTCACTTCTAACGTAACACGTATAATTAGACAATATTGTTAAATTGATTCACTGAATTGCTCAACTAATTAGCCCCTAATTGCCAACTTTGGGGTTCATCCTATTATAGGTGTTTTTTGCTTAATGTGTTAGTGCACCTAAGCTAAAAGTCTCTCACACACACACACACATATATGTATATATATATATATATATATAAAAGTATATGTGTTCTAGAGACAATCCTAATTATGGACAAATGTACTTGAACACATTCATATTATTAATGATTAATATTTATGACATTTGCAGTTATTGAATTATTGTTTGACTGTTTGCAATTATTCATATATGTGCTCCCTTGAGTTGGCGCTGTCATTGATAGAGTGAGATATTAATGATAAAGCGTAACTCTCAAAATTGCCTCGACTAATGGGGATATCGATGATATGTTATAAGTCGACATGTGATCTGCATAACATTCTTAGAGAATGTAGTGAGTCTCACGACTACGGGTAATTGTTATTCGTGATGGACACATGGATAATTTGGAGAGTATTGGTACACCCTACCGATAAACTATTTGTTATACATGTCTATAGTGTTATCGGCATGTGGGATAAACTATTTGATTATGGGGTAGTTGTCGACTAATAAAGATGAGATAAAGTGATTAAGCCATTTAGATAGGCACTTGACAAATTCTAAGCTTAATCGAGTGTGTCGTGAATGAAATGATTTTATTATTCCACATAAAGGTAAAGTTTGTTGGATTCGTGTAAACGTACTTCACATATTGAGTTCGTCATACGAAGTCGTCTAGGAGTTTCGTATCTTATGAACCTTAATTATATTAATTTCGATATGTGAAGGCCTATAGGGTCACACTATATGCGATTGTCTTTTCAATCTAAGAGTGTATTGAGAAAGTATATATTCGATTAGGAACCGAAATATCTAATTTATAATAATTATGGAATATATTTCTATTTGATGGAAATTATTTAATTAAGTCAAGATTGGATTTTGGACTTAATTAAATATGTTAATGTAATAAAGGGGCTTGGATGAAAATCTAAAGAAAGTACTTGGGCCTAATTAGTCTTTTGTACTCCTTTTAGGTTTAGATTTGTCCCTTTACCTATTATATAAACAACACAAACCCCATAATTAGTCAGTTAGTCAGTCAGACAAAACAGAGGATTCAAGACTGTCTTGAATTACTTTCTCTCTTCTAACAAAAGAATTCCTAGTGTTCTTCATTAGATAATACACTAGAGTTGGAACTTGCAATTGGAGAGACAACTCGCGTGGATACCATAGTTGTAAATCCAACATACAAAAACTTATAAGTGTTCCTTATTATGTTTTGACATTCATTAGATTATCATATAGCTATACCAGTTCATTATTAGGTAAAATTTTAACTTCCGTTGTGCGAACATTGTGTTCATGACCCAACAAAAACCCTACAGTGGTATCATAGTCGGGGCTGGTTTAATGATTATGTGATAATATTTAATAACAATTAGATGGGTTAATTAATTTCAATAATTTGTTTAAATTGATTTTAAAAAAAAAATCAGAAACTATTCACTCTTCGTAATCTGGATTTCCGACAATTTGCCGTCGTTCCGGCCCACCGTCTCCACTGTTATCGAGAACATGGTTACTTCACTAACCCGAACTAAGCCATTATGCATAAACAGGCTCGATTTGGAGCATTGGAGCTCGTCCGTCATTAATGGCGGATTGAAGCTTCTCCGCCCTAAAATCTTGAGCATGGTGCATGGTAAAGGACGGGAAAGAGATGTATGATGGTCGATAGAGGTGTGGGAGGTGGCAGGATGCGGCGTAGCCGCCGGGAAAAGCCGTCGAAAGGCTGCTTGGAAGCAATCGATGGTGGGCCTGTTTTCGGCCGCCACACGCCGGCAATCGGTGGTTTAAAACCACCAGTGTGATCGTCCCGACGAGGGGCATCGACCGGTGGTGGTGGTTCGCGTTGATTTGGGGATTGGATTAATTTTGAGAATTTGAAACAGTGCAGGGACCTGTTTGCAATTAAAATAAGGGTTCTGAAATTGCAATTTGGTCCCTAGGGTGAATCTGTAAATAAATTTAAGTTTTTGAAATTGCATAATAGCCCTCGGGGCAATTCTGTTAATTCTAAAGAATATGAAAATTGCAGAAAGGTCCTTGAAAATTAACTTTAGTTTCAGAAATGTTAAGAGACTGTTTGGATAGACAAAAATTCTGAAAATTTAAAAATTGAGGTTTAAATTTGGAAAATTTAAATGTTTTCTAAATTGAAATAAATTAACTAACCCACGATTATTGTTATTTAGCATGTTATTTGATAATATGCTCTTATATTAATTGTTTCTCCTAATTATTTGATTGATTGTCATTTAAATAATAGTATAGAGTCCGTAAATTTATGTCTGGATAGACGGCGTCCAGTATTTGTCAGACCGCGTTATATTATGTTTGGGTAGGCACGCCCAATATGTGCTTTATTTGATCAAGCATGTAAAACCTGAATCTTGTTAAAACCCCGCTTAAAATGTTTCCCAAAATTTTAATATAAGTCTTATTTGGAATGAACGCGTCGTCCGTTATAATAGAATGAGTACAAGACCCCTTTTCAACCATAAGTATTTACACCCCAGTGTTTGCTCCGGTCTACGAGGATTTTGCACTCATTCATAGATGCATTTGTTTGCAATTGTGATTGAGAAACCTTTTCGTCCGTGAGTATTTACACCCTAGTGTTTGCTCTGATCTTCAAGGCTAAACTTATGCAAAATTGTAGTCGTGTAACGGGGTTGACTTACTTAGTTATATATTGGCGCCCTAGTGTCAGAATAATCTAAGGACGCAGATCGACTAAACTCGATCAACCAAGAATTATGAATTGTTTGTAATTGGTTTTGAGACCTACCAAGTTGTTGTTGTGGTCATCAGCCCTAGCAGAGGCCACGATAGTATGAACTTGGATCTTGGCCCATCATGATCATATTTGATATGTGTATGTATTCTTTCCTGGAGTCGTAGAATATGTTAATATAGTGGGAACTAATTAAACTAAAGTCCATATTAATTAGTTATTGAATGTATTCAAGAAATTATATTTGAGTTTAATTTCGTTCTATCTATTTCTTCAGATTATTTAAAATGTCGAATTTATCATTGAAATGTTTGGTTGAAATGAACAAGTTGACTGGATCAAACTATCCGGATTGGTTGTGAAATTTGCGTTTGGTTCTAAGCAGGAAAAGATTGAGTATGTGTTGGACACAGTTGTTCCTAAGATTCCTGATGAGAAGTCTGTTGAATATGCTACGTTTGACAAAGCTGCTTATCAGAAGCATCAGGATGATGCGACATCGGCACACTGTGTTATGTTGTCCTCTATGACTACAGAGTTACAAAGGCAGCATGAGTACATGGGTCCCTGTGAGATATTGGAACATTTGAAGAGTCTTTATGCTTCACAGTCTCAGACAATGGAGTATGAACTGCTGAGAGATCTCTTCAAGTCCAAGCTTAATGAAGGGGGTCAGGTGTCTGATCATGTTTTGAAGATAATTGATTGATTGAGAGGTTGGCTTCGATTGGAACGAAGCTGCCTGAAAATGTCTCAGTCAATCTAATATTGAACTCGCTTCTTAGTTCATTTGAAAACTTCATTGTGAATTACAATATGAATGGAACTAAGGCGAAGCTTCCAGAACTTCATAACATGCTTAAGACTTATGAATCATCTACCTCAAAGGGCAAGATTATGCTCATAGTGAGCTCATCTGCTAGGTTCAAGCCTAAGGGTAAGAACATGCATAAGAAGAAGGGTAAAGCCGGTGCCAAACCCGCAGCTTTGAAACCAAAAGGGGTTGTTCAAAAGAAGTCAAGGTTGCCTAAGGACATATTCCTCAACTGTAAACAGAAAGGACATTGGAAGAAAAACCGCACTGCTCCAGGGGAGGGGGCGATAAGTCACTAGGTGATTCTGGCTCTGCTGGAAAAGGTATGTCTGTCATTAAGATAAATATCTCTATGAATAACTCTCACTACTGGGTATTAGATACTTCTTGTGGATCACACATTTGTAATAATGTGCAAGGGCTAATTGACAGCAAGATGGTTAGACTATGAGAGGTTGACCTACGCGTGGGAAATGGAGCATGAGTTGATGCTGAGCGTGTAGGAACTTATAGATTAGATCTACCCTTGGGTTATAGACTAGAATTAAATAATTGTTATTTTGTTCCCTCGATTATGAGAAATATTATTTTCATTCCTATGTTAGACATTGAAGGGTTTTCCTCATATATTGTTAATTGTAATTATATACTATCGCATAATGGTATTGTTTATGGGAATGCTCCACTTGTGAATGGTTTATATACACTTAATTGTAATCGTGATATTCTCAATGTGCAAAATAAGTGAGCTAAGATAAGTAATCTGAGAAATCCCACCTACTTATGCCATTGTAGGCTTGGTCATATTAATGAAACAAGGATAGCAAGATTAAGAAAGTTAAACTTTCTAGCACCATTTGACTTTGAGTCTTATGGTAACTGTGAATCTTGTTTGAGAGGAAAAATGACAAATAAGCCACTTTATGGGAAAGGTGTACTAGACAAAGAGGTAGTTAAGTTAGTCCATACTGATGTATGTGGGCCATTTTCTACTCAAGCTAATGGAGGTTTTCTTTACTTCATTACTTTTACAAACGATTTCACTAGATTTGGACAGTGTATCTTATGAAGCACAAGTCCGAAGCCTTTGAAAATTCTAAGTTAGAAGTGGAGAAACAACTTGAAAGGAGTATCAAGACTTTTCGATCGGTTCGAGCAGGAGAATACTTGAGTAAAGAATTTCTAGATTATTTTAAACTTCATAGAGTCCAATCACAATGAACGCCTCCTGGAACACCACAAATGAATGATGTTGCTGAAAGGAGAAATCGAACCTTATTGGATATGGTTTGATCCATGATGAGTTTCTCAACTCTTCCAACATACCTTTGGGGTTATGCTTTACAGAACTCAATCTATATTCTGAATAGAGTTCCTTCAAAGTCGGTAGAGAAAACACCATATGAGATATGGTATTGCAAGAAGCCTGCTCTTACGCATATGCGAGCCTGGGGCTGTCCTGCATATGTAAAGAAAATGCTTACTGACAAGTCGAAATCTAAAACTGAGAAATGTTATTTTGTGGGATATCCAAAAGAAACAAGAGGATACTATTTCTATCTTCCTGAAGAAAAATAAGATTATTGTTTCCAGGAATGCAACTTTCCTTGAGGAAGACTATATCTACAAGGAACAGAGTTACAATAAGATAGAACTTGAAAAAGTTCAAGAACCACAAAAAACATGGAGGTTGAATCCTTGTCAAAATGACCTAGACAAGAATTTAATGAGAGTATTTGGTGAAGATTTGATACTTAGAGGACAATCTTCAGCCAGTGGGAGTGATGTAAGAAATAATGCAGATATGCAAGATTTTTATACACAACCAATGGAAGATGATACAATGGTTGTACATTCTTCCCTTCAATAAACACATAAAGATGATATTTCTGAAAGCTCTCATAGTGGTGGAAGGTCCAACACACAAGAACCTTCTCATGGTCAAAATACAAGAACCATAGAAACATAGAATAATCAACTCTGTAGGTCCACTAGGAGTCACCGTCAGCCTGAAAGACTTAACCTCTTTATAGAGAATCAAAATGACATAGAAATTCCTGACAATGATGAACCAACAACCTACACCGAGGCTATGTTAGACATTAACTCGAAGAGATGGCAGGAAGCCGTGAAATCTGAAATGGACTCAATGTATAATAATCAAGTTGGAACTTGGTTGATTTTCCAACTAGGGTTAGACCCATAGGATGCAAATGGGTCTTCAAGGAGAAAATTGACGCAAATGGCAATGTACAAACCTACAAGGCTAGGTTGGTAGCAAAAGGTTATAGTCAACGACCTGGAGTCGACTATGATGAAACCTTTTCGCCAGTTGTGAAAATTAAGTCCATTCGGATTTTGCTTGCAATAGCTGCATACTATGACTATGAAATTTGGCAGATGGATGTTAAAACCGTTTTTCTCAATGGTAAGCTAATTGAGGAAGTGTATATGATACAACTTGGAGGTTTTACATCCAAGTCAAAACCCAGAGCAGTATGCAAGCTACAAAAGTCCATTTATGGACTTAAGCAAGCCTCAAGGAGTTGGAATATTTTCTTTAACAGAGCTATCAAATTGTTTGACTTTGTTAGAAGCAAAGAAGATCCATGCGTTTATAGTAAACGCAAGGAATAAAATATTGTTTTCATTATCATATATGTAGATGACATAGTAATAATGGGAAATAATGTGTCTCTCATGCAATCCGTGAATGAATGGTTGTCCAACACCTTCATGATGAAGGACTTGGGTGAAGCCTGTTACATTATGGGAATTAAGATCTACCGAGATAAACCTAATAGATTGTTAGGGCTTTCACAGTTCACATACATAGACAAAGTTCTAAGACGTTTCTCTATGGAAAACTCCAGAAATGAGGTCTTCCTATGAATCATGACATCAAGTTATCTAAGAAGGATAATCCTTCTACCGTTGCAGAACTTGAACGCATGAAGAAGATCCCATATGCTTCAGCTATAGGATCAATCATGTATGTCATGACTTGCACTAGGCTAGATGTGGCTTATGCACTTAGCATGACCTGCAAATTCCAGAAGAATCCTTGGGATGAACACTAGAAAGCAGTCAAGAATATTCTTAAGTATCTTAGACGAACTAAAAAGTATTTCTTAGTCTATGGTGGGCAAGAGAAGCTAGTGGCTAATGGTACACTGATGATAGCTTTCAAACAGATCTTGATGACTACAAGTTACAATCTGGATATACCTTCATTTTTAACGATGAAGCAGTAAGTTGGAAAGGTTCCAAGCAAGAAACCATTATTGATTCGACAACTGAAGTCGAATACATTGCTGGATCGGAAGCAGGTAAAGAGGCTATCGCGATATCTGAGTTCTTAAAAGAATTAGGGGTTGTTCCAAGCGGCAGTCATGCAATAACCATATATTGTGACAATACTGGTGTGATTGCGCAAGCAAAGGAACCAAGATCAACCAACAATAATAAGCATGTACCAAGGAAGTACCACATACTTAGGGAGTTGGTGGAATCCAAAGAAATAGATAAATATTATGTTCCCACATATGATAATCTAGCTGACCCATTTACCAAACCATTAAGCTTAGCTAAACATAACAGTTATTTTAAAAATATGGGTATTAGATACATTGGAGATTGGCTCTAGGCCAAGTGGGAGATTGGAAGAATATGTGTCCTAAAGACAATCCTAATTATGGTCAAATGTACTTGAACACATTCATATTATTAATGATTAATATTTATGGCATTTGCAGTTATTGAACTATTGTTTGATTGATTACAATTATTCATATATGTGCTCCCTTGAGTTGGCGCTGTCATTGATAGAGTGAGATATTAATGATAAAGCGTAACTCTCAAAATTGACTCGACTAATGTGGATATCGATGATATGTTGTAATTCGACATGTGGTCTACATAACATTCTTAGAGAATGTAGTGAGTCTCACGACTACGGGTAATTGTTATTCGTGATGGACACGTGAATACTTTGGAGAGTATTGGTAAACCCTGCCGATAAACTATTTGTTATACATGTCTATAGTGTTATCGGCACGTGGGATATAAAAGTCCTTCAACTTGAGGTCAATACGTGCCTTGTTTGCAGAATGATGTACTTTAACCAAGTTCAAAGTTTGCACTCTTTATGGGGTAGATATGGCTTGAGTTGGGTGCATTACGATGTAAACAAAGGCAGCAGTTGAGCCAATAATAGGATTCATTCCTCGATTGGAAATTCGAGAGAACACTCAACTTCTCTATATTAGGTCGAATAAAGTCATTGGCCAATGCAAGAGACATATTTTGAATATGGTCAAGTTGTCGACTAATAAAGATGAGATAAAGTGATTAAGCCATTTAGATAGACACTTGGCAATCCTAATCTTAATCGAGTGTGTCGTGAATGAAAGGATTTTATTATTCCACACAAAGGTAAAGTTTGCTGAATTCGCGTAAACGTACTTCACATATTGAGTTCGTCATACGAAGCCGTCTAGGAGTTTCGTATGAACCTTAATTAGATTAATGTCGATAGGTGAAGGCCTATAGGGTCACACTATATGCGATTGTCTTTTCAATCTAAGAGTATATTGAGAAAGTATTAAATATTCGGTTAGGAACCGAAATATTTAATTTATAATAATTATGAAATATATTTCTATTTGATGGAAATTATTTAATTAAGTCAAGATTGGATTTTGGACTTAATTAAATATGTTAATATAATAAATGGGCTTGGATGAAAACCTAAAGAAATTACTTGGGCTTAATTAGTCTTTTGTACTCCTTTTAGGTTTAGGTTTTTCCCTTTACCTATTATATAAACAAAAAAAATCCCATAATTAGTCAGTTAGTCAATCAGACAAAACAGAGGATTCAAAACTTAGAGTCTTGAGTTACTTTCTCTCTTCTAACAAAAGAATTCCTAGCGTTCTTAATTAGATAAATACACTGGAGTTGGAACTTGCAATTGGAGAGACAACTCGCGTGGATACCATAGTTGTGAATCCTGCATCAAAGAGTTTTAAGTATTCCTGATTATGTTTTAACATTCATTAGATTATCATATAGCTATACTAGTTCATTGTTGGAAAAATATTTAACTTCCGTTGTGTGAACATTGTGTTCATGACCCAACAAAACCCTACAATATATATATATATATATATATATTCTGAGAATTGACACCATTTATGAGACTTAACATACGTAGGTCAAACTTTTCTTGAAATTTTTGCATGATTTTGATTTGTTTGGACCAGTGTTTTAAAAGAAAGTTTCAAGGCTCGTCTCCGGGCATACCCCGCGACGGGGCACTAGCAAATCTCCCTGGGGCTCACGTATGGGGCTTAGTTCCTATGAGGTTTAAGCCCTAAGAACCCGATTGTACGCCCTAAACATGCCTAACGTTCAACGCTCAGGGCTCGCCTAACAGTTCTTACACAAATTATATGTTAAATTCCTTAATTAAAATCGTTGACCCTTATAATTCTTTAATAAATGAATGATACGTAATAGTTTTTCATCTATAGAAATAAGAAAATTGGGTGTAACTCAAATAACAAGTATTGGTATTGCATATTTACTATTTGAGGATATCGTGCGGGTGAATATCACTTGATATTTCTTTTAAAAATACATAGATGAATTGTACATTTTCACTTGTCAGTGGTCTTTTGTCCTATGTATCAAAATTATCATATTTTATTATTTTGCTATTTGAAAGTAATTTTATTTTTATTCATGAAGGAGTTACGTTTTAATTATAATACTGATAAAGTTAATTGATTATTTGCTTATAAGGAGATAAAATGAATAGTATGATAGTAATATTAATTTTAAAAATTGTGATTTTTTTATTGTTTGAAAGTTATTATGTTAGAGTTGATTTGCATTTCATAATAACTTTTATTTCATTGTATTTTTTATACTTATAAAATTATGATATATATAATTACAAGTTGTAAGTGGCGTATAATGGATTCCTTTGATTAGCGCATATATATATATATATATTGATTTATTTATATTTCTTTATGTAATTTTACCTATTTAAAAATATTTATTGTAATTATATTAACTTATAAATTACTAAAATTAAATACACATGAGGCTTACGCTTACGCCTCGCCGAGACATATGTAAAACGTCCCGCCTTTTAAAACACTGGATTTGGACAATTTTCCTCAATATTCATCTTTAAGAACAGTTTTTGGGTACTTTGAAAAAGTCTTTTGCTTTTGGGAGTAGTATAAATTACCTTACAAGCAAGTATTCAGACATATTTCTAGTAAAAACTTCCAAAAAAGTGAGGCTTTCTATGACTTTGTCCACTTTGAAATTTCGAACAATTGTGTCCTGTGTTTGGATTAAAATAGGAATTTTCTGTTTAAGAAAGTTTAAACACTATACTATAAGGAGAGACGGAATTTCCAATGATGAAGAACTGATAATGTATATAACCAATGCTAATTAGTGACAAATTCATATCCTTAGAGGAACGCAAATAACAATAATAGTCTACTAATTAACATTGTATATTTGTATGGTACAAGTAAAAAAAGACCAAGCACAGCATTAGAAGTTTAGAACTCAACTCAGCCAAGCAAATCTACAAATATATATATATTAACCATTCCTTGGACTTACCCCCATAGCAATTTTAACGCCGCTTGTTGTAATTGTCAATTATTAAGCCTATGAAAAACAGTCTCTTTTTATATATACATTATTTTGGTTTTGATCTTAGAGAAATGGTTTTCCAATCTATTTATAGGTTTTGGTTCTGTTTTGTTTTCAAACACAACTGTATTACAGCAAAACATGTTTGTTTTGAAAGGAAAAACAAAACAAATAACTGTCTCCTTTCGCTATTAAATTTTTTGGAGATTTGATTGGCAAAAGATGTTGGTCGAGGTTATTGCTCCGTTCAATTTATTCTTGAGGGTTGAGGCTTAGGATTCAAGCACAATTCTATGTTTACTTCTCCAATCTATATAAAATGGCCTGGAAATGTTGAATTATTTTTTCAGCAACTATTAAATTAATCAAATTTGCTTAATTATGGTGCACAGGTGAATGCAATAAGGCAATATGTTCCCCTCCTCTTTATTATTATTATTATTATTATGTGTACTATATATAGTGTTACATAATTATTTACTCATTTACAAACTAGGTAATTAATCTTTCTAATTACAATCGGACTACACTTCCTAATTCCAATTGGACTACAATTTTACCTAATATAGGAGATGTACAAAGAATATTCTAGAGATATTTTATCATACCCCCGCAGTCGAAGCGGGAGGTTCTCGTACGCTGAGACTGTCTCAGAAATCATCAAAGGGTATGCGCGAAAGCCCTTTAGTAAATATGTCAGCAATTTGATATCGTGAAGGAACATGAAGAACACGAACTTGTCCACGAGCAACTTTCTCACGTACAAAGTGAATATCCATTTCAATGTGTTTAGTGCGCTGATGTTGAACGGAATTTCCGGAAAGATATATCGCACTTACATTATCATAATAGACCAATGTAGCCTTATGGATGGGGCAGTGAAGTTCTAGGAAAATGTTGCGTATCCAACAAGACTCAGAGACAACATTAGTTACACCTTGGTACTCGGTTTCGGCACTGGGTCAAGACAGAGTAGGTTGTTTTTTACAAGACCAAGAAAGTAAGTTATCTCCGAGGAACACACAGTAACCCAATGTGGATCGACGAGTGTCAGGACATCCACCCCAGTCAGCATTTGAATAAGAGGTGAGGTCGGAGAGTGAGGACTTGTACATGTGTAAGTCGAAATGAAGAGTATTTTGTACATATCACAAAATTCGTTTGACGGCATTCATATGTTCATCCGACGGGTTGTGCATGTGTAAGCATATTTTGTATGTGGCATAGGATATATCTGGTTTCGTGAAAGTGAGATATTGCAATGCTCCTACTAAGCTGCGATAGTGAGTCGGGTCGGCGTACAGAGAACTAGAAGAGGGACTGAGTTTGGAATTAGTGTCCACCGGTGTGTGAACCAGTTTGCAAGATGTCATGCTTGCTCAGTCAAGGATCTTTTTGGCATACTTCTTTTGACAAATAAATCAGCCACATGCATGTCTCATAACAACAATGCCCAAAAAATAGTTTAAGGGTCCAAATCCTTCATAGCAAACTCAGAGGCAATGAGTGACATAATGGATCAACAAAGTGCATCAGAAGATGTAGTTAGGATGATATCATCAAGATATAACATAATGTATGTCATGTCGTTACCCTTGCTATAGATGAAAAGTGAGTGATCAGATTTGCTATGTGAAAAATCGATAGAGGATACAAAATCAGAAAATCGTTGGTACCACGCACGAGGAGCCTGTTTCAGTCCATAGAGCGATTTTTTAAAATGAAACACATAATCTGGATGGACTGGATTCCTAAATCCCAAAGGCTGATGTATATGCACAGTCTCATGAAGGTCTCTATGCAAGAAGATATTTTTGACATCTAGCTGATGAATGGGCTATGATTTGGACAAAGCAATACTGAAAACGGTCTGAATAGTTGCCGGTTTCACTACCGGGCTGAAGGTTTTATCACAATCTACGCCCACTTGTTGAGAACTGTCATCACCTATAAGACGGGTCTTGTGCCTCCCGAAAGAACCGTCAGATTTCTTTTTATGTCTAGAAATCCACATAGAATGAATAACATTAGCATTAGGAAGACGGGGCACTAGATGTCACGTTGTATTTTCAATAAGAGCATTATATTAGTCAATCATGGCAAATTTCCAATTGGGATCGGACAATGCATGTTTCGGGTTGCGAGGAAAAGGTGATAGGGCAACCAAATTTGACAAATTAAATTACCGTTTGGGTTTGGAAATGCCATGCATAGCATGGGTTTCCATTATCCGTATGGGTGCCACGGAGGGTGGACAAGATCGGGAAGCTGCTGGCGCATATTGGTAGGCCGAGAGGGGGTGGCAGAATCAGGGAGAAGGGGCGTCGCCACTGGTCAAGGAGAGACAGTGACCTCAGGCCGAGAGTGGCTTTTTTTAGGAGCTTGTGGTGTGGCGGCTAGCCCACCCAAGATGGGACAAAGGGAGGCGAGTCAGGCGCCGGTGACGGTAGCGACTGATTTTACAAGTGATGGATTAGAAAGGAATTAAGGTCATCATTTAGAAAGTCATAGGAATTCAGAAGTGGTGAATTTAGTTTGGAAAAGTGGAACTAAGACTCATTAAATATGACATACCGAGAAATGATTATTTTTCGACTGGATAGGTCATACCAGTTGTAACCACGATGATTAGGGGGGAAACCTAGAAATACACATGGGGTGGACCTAGGTTCTAGATTGTTGATTTGTGTGGAGGGATGGAGAGGGTAGCATAGACATTCAAAAGTTCTTAAATGCTTATAGGAAGGACCCCAAAGATAGAGAACTTGAGTGAGAGACTTGTGTTTGAGAGACTTATTGGGGAAAATGTTTAAGAGATAGATTGCCATGGATAGATTGTAATGCCAAAAGAAGGGGGGATAGAGGCGTGAGTAAGAAGGGCATGAACTACGTTGTTTGTGGTTCTAATTTTTCATTCCGCTTTGCCATTTTGTGGAGGTGTGGGGACAGGAAAAAAGAAAAACAAGGTCGTGTTTGGCGCAAAAAATTTTGAATTGAGTATTATCGAATTCTCTCCCATTGTCACATTGAAAATATTTGATATTCTTTTTAAATTGTGTCTCAATGAAAACGCTGAATGAAGAAAAAATAGAATAGACTTGAGATTTATTACCAATTGGAAAAGTCCACAGGAATTTTGAATAATCATCTAAAAATAACATATAGTATCGATGCCCAGTTGTGCTTAATATAAGAGAAGTTCATAAATCACTGTGTATTCTATCAAAAGGCATTAAAGTACAGGTGGATGAAGAATAATTTGGCAACTTGACATGTTTCCAAAAAATGCAATATTCACAAACATGAGGATAATATACATGTTTGCAATCTATAAATTTATTATTGCGAAGGGAGCGCAAAACATAATCTCCCGAATGTTCTAATCTATTATGTCATAAAGAGAAGGAAATAGTCGTAAAGGATGATGGAGATAAGGCTAGATGACCGACGGTGGTGGTAATATGATAGAGGTTCCCGATGCTATCACATCTCATTATTCGCATCCCTGTCATAAGGTCTTTCATAGAAAAACCAAAAGGATCAAATTCAAGGGAAATATTATTGTCGGTTGTGAAACGACGCACAAAGATTAGACTTTTGATAAGTTTCAGGGCATGAAGGACATTGTTTAATGCTAATGGGGGGTGTGGTGGAGAGAGGGATGATTGTCCACAACCTCGAATAAGAATGCCTTATCCGCTACCAACAATAATATTATGATTTAAATTGCTCGTATTGAAATAAGATGAGAGAGTACTTTGGGGTGCCGTAATATGAGATGTCACCCCAGTATCCATATACCAACTATTGTCTGGAATGTTGAGGGACATTGTGTTCATAGCCGCCTCAATATCTGTCGGGGCGTAGGTGGAAGAAGGAGAGACATGTGCATTATACGCCTGCGAAGGATGTGTGCCGAGGATGCAGGGTTGGGGATTTTGGGCCAGAGGTGGTGCCCAAGAGGATGTTGGGTATGGGCAAGCTGTAGCAGCCCAAGCTGGCTGGGCCAACGTAGCCCATGGTGAGTAGGTAGCCCACAACAGAGGTTGTTGACACTACCGCTGATGCTGCGGGTTGCTGCCGACCGGCAGTGATGGCTGGCCCCCCCCCGCCACGGCTACTACTCCCACCGTGACTGTCGCGGGCTTTGCTGGAGTTTCATCCTTTGTGGTGATTCCGGGATGGCGGGTCGTGTGTCGGGTCATCGGGTTGGCGGTTTTATGAACCGGAAAATGGGGCCCTACTGTCGGCTGAGGGGTCGTTGGTAGTGATGAGAGCGGCGTCAACGGTGCTCGCATAAGTCGCATCCCACTTGGTTTTTCGAGTTTCTTCAAGTATAAGTCTCGAACGGGCCTCATAGAATGGAGGCAATGGCGTGCTTTGTTGAAGAATGGTAGCGACGCCGTCATAAGTATCATTCAAACCCGTAATGAGTTGCATCACCAATCGTTGATTAGTGACTAGTGCACCGACGTTGGAGAGTTGATTGACAATCATCTTAAGTTCCTGACAATAAGCCGATGCATTCGGAAAATCGTCATGCTGAATATCCTTAAATTGATTTTCCAGGTACAAGGCACGTTGTGTCTTGTTATCCTGAAAATACTTTTCCAAGCGCTCTCACGTTTGTCGGGAAGTGACGTCGGATTCAATGATTGTATACAATAGATCATTCGAGATCATGTCGTAGATCCATTGTAGGACAACTACATCTAAGCGAGACCAAAGTTCATTAGTAAAATCATCAAGGTGTTCCAGAGGCTTTGATTTATGAGGGATGATATGGTCGATGACTTTGTACACACGATAATGAATCTTAAACAATTCCGCCCATGAGGAATACTGACCTTTTTCCATCTCAAGATTTATGGGAATGAGGTTCTTGATGTTATTAATTGCATGAGCAGGATGAAATTTAGGTTGTTCATCCATTAAAAATTTTTGGGGAAGAGGAAAGAGAGGTAGCGTCCGAGAGGTAGTAGAAAGAAGAAGAGAATTTTAGAGTTTGACTGCTAATATCATAAAAGAATGTGTTCCCCCTCCTCTTCATTGATTATTATGCACAATATATATAGTGTTACATAATTAATTACCCCTTTACAAACTAGGTAACTAATCTTCCTAATTACAATTAGACCATACTTCCTAATTACAATTGGACTACAATTTTACCTAATATAGGAGATGTACAAAGAATATTCTATCATGCAACTCGCAAAGAGAAAATTAGAAAAAAGTATTCCTATAGAAGAAACACATACTCTATCCATCTCAAATTATTTGTCATGATTACTAAAAATAGTTGTTTCAAATTATTTATCGTTTTAGAAGTTTAAGGCATAACTAATTATCTTTTCTCCATTTTTACCTTTTGTCATTAATGAAGATGACACATAAATAGAGTAAACATTTAATGGAGAGAGATTATAACTTAGACATAAATAAAGCTAAAATAGATCAAATACCCCTCATAATTAATATTTCTTATCAGGTGTGTAAACTAAAAATGTTAATTAATTTAAGACAGAGGGAATAGTCATGTGTCATGTCAACTCAGAACTTTTAGATTGAGAGCGTTTTTACCTCTTTAATGAGTCTATTCAATGTCAATTTAAATTTATCGGGTCCGTAAGCTTTAAATGACAATTACTCACTTCGAATACAAAAGAATGTCCATTTAGCAATTTGCATATACATTAAGAAAATACTAATTTTTATGTAAAAATAGATAATTTGATTAAAATGCTTCTAATTAAAGAGGTATTGAGATTTAATCGTCTAATACTTAATAAAGACAAATCTAAAAAAATAACATTAATTCTTTCTTAATTTAGTAAGTGAACACTTTTGATTTAAAAAATAAAGACTAAATGAACATTCTTTCTGATCCGGAGGAAGTATTAAATAAAAGATATCGTGACATGTCAACTGGGGACTTAGGTCAGTGAGGTGTGTGAGGGACACATTTTTGTTTTTGTAGAAGTAACCCACAAGTGTATGCCAAGTGTCATATGCTTTAATTTGACTTTTGATTGAAAAATGGAAAATTAATGACTTTGAATCCATGACCATGCCCACCACTTCAATTCCCAATTGCTACTTATCTAATATAACCCTTATTTAATGGTTTGGTCCACTGGGAAAATATAGATGACTCAGAACTTCCATGGATTTGTTTTGTTAGACGATGTCATAATTATGTGGAATGAGGGATAATTGCTTCAAAGTTGTTCAAAATTAGTTTTGCTCTCTCTCTCTATATATTTTTTGGTAGGATGCTGTATTATGTTACTCATTTTGTCTTAAAAACATTATCTTACTTTTCCTATTATTTTGTTCTAAAAAGATTGACACACATATATATATTTAGAAACAATTTAACTTTATGAGATAATTTATAATCATATAAATATCTAAGATTTGTTTTGGACAACACATTTGAAAATATTATCTTTATTTTTTAAATTTCGTGTCAAGTCAAACTAGAACAATCTTTTTGGACGGATGGAATATAACTTCTGAATGTGCATTGCTATGTCTTGAGCAGGGGCGAAAGCCGCGAAACTAGAATGTAGGAGGGAGATTCAGCGGAATTCAGTAATTTTGATTTGGATTATGTATTTGTCTTAGGAAATTCATTTTAATATGTATAAATTATTAATTTGAAACATAATAACTCAAAAGGACTAAAATCTCCAATCCAATAAGCTTCCAATCCTAGCCCTTTGAGTACAATTTGGTGAATTTGCACACTTATGGAGACACCATTCCATAAGAGTTATCATCGGACATTGTTTTTTGATACCATTCAATGATAGACAAACGTGATTTTCTCAATCGTATTCAACGAGTAGTTTCATTTATGGTGAAACCTCTTTATAATTATCATTCATTATAACAATATTTCATTATAATAATTTGATTTTTTTCGGAACCAATTTTCATGCTATATTTTACTTCTCTATAATAGCATTCTACTTATAATAACAATGTCATTCATTATATATGGCGGTACACTCTTTGTAAAATTACTTCTCTATAAAAGTCATACTCGACTATTGTGTAATAATATTTTGTAAGAAATATACTATGCATAAAAATAAAATATTAAAATATTTATATAAAATTCTTAGACATCCTTTAAGGGAAAGCTATTGAATTCCTTTTTGCTGAAAGTTTGGACAAAATTCTTCGTTAATTCAAGTGTTATATTATCACTAAGAGACATTAATTTATGAAACAACATATAATTGTAGAATTCTTACATCAAACTTGAAATATTTAAATTCTCAATTAATTTTAAATGCATATATTCCTTAGATTTTTATTTGTATGATACAACTAATTATGAATTTATTAGTAATTTATTAATCTTTCAATTTTAATTAATGAGATATAAAAATCAATTGAGGTTTTAAAATTAACAATTAGATTATTTTCATTTATAACATAAAAATACATAAAAATAATTATTTGTGTGTTTTTGTTTATAACAGCTAAATGAGATCTAAATATCAAATGTCAGTATACATATACAACAACATCTCACTATAGCAGTCATAAAATAGAGGTTTCACGGCAGGAATACTTATAGCTATACAATATTAGAATTAGCCTATAATTATGTAATTAAGTCTTATTCTAAGAAGGAATCTATTCTGTGTTAACTATACAAAGTCCTATTCTAAGAAGGAGTATCTTTTATGATAACTATGCAATTTCATAAATATAGCATTGTCTAACAATAAATAATAGTTCGACACTATTTGAAAATAATTATTAATTTAGAATGAAAATAATTATTAATTTAGAACTAAATAAATAGAAAAATTACAATCTCAAACTCAACCTCACATACAAGTCTAGATGTGATTATAGTCTATCCCATTTTCGCAAAATCCAGCATATTTCTTCGTAAAGTCTTGCAAGTGAATTAGGAATTAGGATGTGAAGGGTATTTTACTATTATGGTGTGTATACGAAACAAAAATGTCATTTTGAATTTATGATTACCTAAAATGAAAGAATTGGGAGGTACGTAACAAAGTCTAATGTATTGTTAGTTTGACTTGTCCGTACTTACTCAAACAAGTAGTAGAACATCAATGAATGTCGCACGCGTATGTATCAATGTTTGAATGAATCTACTGCTTTTTTAGAACTGTATCTTTCGTTTCTTTCTCCAAATGAAATTAAGACTTTTTCTTTTGTAATTTCCTTATTTTTTTTGTTCGAAGGAAGAAGAGTTACTATATAGTAAGAGAAATATGGATAATATTTGAGTTGAAATTGAAAAAAGAAAAGTAATTGTAATTAAAGTTTCAGAAATATTGGTCATTCCACAACCACAGTATCATGCATACCACTTTTGATGTATTTGATATGATAGGAGTCATTTTAAAAATATATTTTTCAATATTTTGTTTGAGAGTGAAAAATATCATTCGAAAGAAAATATTTGTTAAAGATTGACAATAATATTAGCAAATCATATAGTATTTTGATGAAATTTTGAATATTACAGTTGATAATAATGTCCAAGTATTAGCTAAAGTAGTGATACGAAGTTAAAATTTGCGATGATTATGAAAGAAAATGGCTTCCGTTCAAAAGTAACAAAAGTCACTTTCCTCCTTTTGGTAAAAAATATTTTCTCGTAAAAATCAACCAAACACAAAAAAATGACTTATTCTCCGAAAAAGCTTGTTTAAAAATCTATGTTTCATCATAACCAAACACAAAAGGTTTTGGACAATGCTTGAGGGGGAAAAATTGTTGGTACTCTATCGTACTTTATAAAGCAGGACGGGATGTAAATAACTATTACAAATGTTCGAAAGGATAAATAAATGGTCAATCTTCAAAACTGCCGCAAGTGCGTTGTGTCTTGAATCTTGATCACCTTGCAAAGCCAACTTTGAGAACTGCCGCAAGTATGTTGTGTCTTGAATCTTGATATCCTGAAATCAAGAAACAACTAAATCTGGAAGGTTACAACGTTGTGTGTTGAGTCGAGGATAGCCCTCTATCCTTAAGACAAGATTGCCCCGTATATATGCTTTTACGTTAGCGGGCAATAGTCTCCCAAGATAAAACAACACTTTAATCTCAACACTACAAAGCCAATAGGTTGAGCCTGTCGAAGAAAACAAATATGACTCGACTTGTCGAAGATATGGAATAGGAAGGAAGAGTTTCTCTTTACTCTTCTCTTTTGTCTCTCGTGTATATAGTGTGTCTCGTAGTGTATATCTTGTGTATACGTGAGGGTTTGGTCACCGTTTTTGACTGATTTTTAGCCACTGTTTTGCTGATTTTTCAGCCACCGGTTTGCTGATTTTTTTCGACCACTCGGTTTGCTTATTTTTCGTTGTCTTTTTCGTCTGTTTTGTGGCCTGTTTTTCATCTATATTCTCGCCACCGAATTTAGCCAAATGAGGCTCAATATATAACATAGAGAAGGGCTGTCCAACCGCCAAAACATGGCTGTTAATGGCCATTTAGGAGGGCATTAAAACAACCAAGTAATGGTCGTTAATGGCCATTGAAAGGTCGCCCAATCGCCAAGTAATGGGTGTTAATGGAGGAGTTAATCAGCCAAGTAATGGCTGATTAATTCCTCAAAAAAAACATCCCAACGGTAGGCGAAAAAGTCTCCGAAATTCGGGGACCAAACCGTAAATATTGAAACTTCGGGGACCAAATCGTATATATAAAAGAATTTCGGTCCAAACTGTACATATGAAACTTCGGGGATCAAACCGTACATCCGGCGAGTTCTCTCGGTTCAAAAAGATAATATCGAGAAAGGCCCACGCCCACGCCCCACGCCCACGACCCGTGACCCGAGCCCGAGATCGAGACCGGACCGGACCGGACCGGACCGGACGGGACGGCGGCGGCGCGGCGCGCGTGTGGGCTTAGCCTTGAACCCAAGCACATCTAGGTCTTCCCTCCTTTAAACACATGGGATACCCTTGGGGTTCCAAACCCTTTACCACATTAGAGACTTATATAGAGAGCAATTCTTCCTATTCCCACCGATGTGGTAGATTTGTCCCACACCACATTTCCATGTCTCAAACACCTTACTTCGTGGACCAATATCTCTTTCATTTCTCAACGAAATTAGACGATTCTTGGCCCTACGGTCATCTACTCACTTCGTAGATCATGCGTGTGCGAAGAGACAAGGTCTCCAACATGCGAAACACTAGTGTTTAATTCATCAAAGATGGGTGGACGCATCTCCCCGCCAAAGGCTAATTTCCAACAATCCCCTCTATGAAAGAGAGATTGTGGCGCACGCACAAGGTGCCTACATTTCAGCAATCTTTCAGCGAAACGATATTGCATCAGGAGAGGTAGCTTTCGCTTTGAACCTTCCCTAGTTGAAACCATCGGACTTACTTACCGCGCGGTGAACGTGATGTCTTGAACCGTCGTGTTTAGTGTAAGCCAAGACAACGATATCAACACAATAACTCTTCTTATTCATTTTCCTTCTTACGTTTCTCGTCCGTTGTGGCCATGGACACACTTGGATTCTTAAGTGCGTTCATTTGAGTCGGCCATCCTCGCACTTAAATAGGTGATCTCCTACAAGGTATCCTGCTATACCCCACTTCACAAGTGTTAGGAATCATTAAAAGTTCCCCCAACCTTAACCTCAACCGTTTGAGGATCTTTTAAAGGTTTGGAAACTTAACCTTTACCCACCATGCAGCAAAGACTTTAATGTCTATCGCGGGAACAAACTTTGGATTCATGTTTCCGTACGTAAATCATCATCCGAAGTGCTTCTTGCTTCCACCGAAGCGCTCAACCGAACATTTTGTCTGCTTAGTTTTCCCATTGAACCACATTCTTGGGATCTCCAATCGTATGGTTGGGTTTCCACCGCAAAGGTTCGTATTGTTTGGGTTTTAAGCCAATTCCCTAGACAAAGCAGTAACACTTGATCTCCGGTAGCCCCTTAGTTAGTAAACAAGGATGTGACACCCGTGATGATCAACCGCCATACGGTCTTATGTCTCCGACGGATCCTAAAAGATATGTCCGTACGCCGTCATCCGTGTCCTTCCCGAAGCCGACCGGCTAGCCACAAGTGTATAGCCGTCGAAGGCACGGGTTTCTCCCAATAAGGGACGTCCTCTAAAGAGTCGTGAAGTCACTCAACTTCTTTCATGCTTTGTATAAAGCGATAAACCCCGATTCCATCATGAATCGGCCGATGCAAGTTTGCTTAGAGGATTTTCCAAGAACCACCATACACATTTACTTGTGGCTTTGGTGTTCTTCATATCGATGTCCGTTTGCATCACGTTGTTCTCTCGTAACCGCTGGACATCCGAGAATACTATAATCCGTAGATAAGTGAATAATTCGAGATATCGTCATATCCGACTTAACGCCTTTCTATTGATCATGTATTGAAATCATCGATGAACCTTAGTTCAACCGATCTCCGCTTTGTAAGACGATACCTGTCGGTTGTAGTGTGTACAATACATTGAACTACACGTGGCCCGAGCATATCGCTCCTTGTCTATGGGTGCACCATGATTCCAATCAGTTCTATGATTCATATCCATTGGTGGCTTCAACGAGACTCGTCAACTATCGACCACGATCCGTTAGATGTCTTAGAAATCCAATTCCAAAGATGTCATCTGTGATACCCATATCTTTCATATCGAGACTTTGTTTCAATATGACTTTTACTTTTAGATCGTTGATTCTCCAACTCGTTGGCATTCTAACTTCGAGTCAATGTTTCGTGGTCGATTCATTGTTCGTTTTATCCGAAACTTTCGGGACCAAAATGTAAACATTTCGTGGACCAAAATGAAAGTTCGGAAGAAGCCCAACGTCCGGCAAACCAAGTCCGATTCTCTTCTTCCAACTCTACGGTTGGGAAGGCTAATTCAACATTCATGCCACGCAAGACTACAATGGCCCCGGATGTGAAGCTACTCACTGGGGAGCACATCTTACAACCCAAAGGTTCTTTTCCGGAGGAAGATCAACCATTACGCAAGTATGGTTCTATATGATAGAGTCTATTTCTCTCTTTGTAGCTTCTTTCCAAAGCGGCGCTTTTGGAGATGACAATTATTTATTAATTGTCCATGGTTCGTTCTCAACCATACAAGCTAGAAGGTATGGAACAAGTCTTTGTCCCCTCTTTGCTCCTTCTCGGTTCAACATCTAGAATCCCCGAGTTCTCGCAGATCCGAAATATTAAGTTCCGGATAGACAAGCAACTTTCGAGTCCCGTAGATACGGAACGTCCGATTCCGGACGATCGGGCCCTCGCGGGTTCTTGTTAACCTTGAGCAATTACTCCTTTTTCCTTTTTCAAGGAAAGCTATCTTAAAAGAATTCAAAGCATTCTTTGATGCCAAGAGGCGATCAAGCACTCATCGTTATTTACGGATCCGGTGGATATGCAATCTACGATCTTAGGTCGAACTTGACCCGTCTCGTAGTCCAACTTCTACCAAGCCATCCCACATCACAACTTTTGTATGTGAGATCATTTCCATGTCTCACACGGAGAGTTATCCTTATCCTTATGCGGAGTTCGTTGAGAATCGCATTAGCGGTAAGGATCGCCTTGCCCTACATAATTTAGGCGTACGGGTTTGCGCTTGGCTAACACCGTTAGACCGAGGTGAGTAATGAGCGTCGTTTAATGAACGATGCTTCACATTCTCTCCTCTATCACTACGAATTTCTCAATCCGTAGGCTTAGTTGATATTCAACGCTTTGTAGCGCTTATCCGCTTCAACAACTTCATCTTTGCTTTTCAACAAACAAAGGATTCCATACGTTGTACCATCATTAATGAAGATCACAACGTACTTGTCTCCCCCCTCTATTTTGTATGAACTTTAAATCACCCAAGTAGGTGTGACTAAGTTCTAGAGGAGCGGTGCTTCTTTCGCTATTCCCTTGACGGAATTTGGAAAGGTGACTTTGCCTCTTCATCTACCTCACATTTATTTTGAGGGTTTATGTCGACAGAAGGCAACAATCTCAGCTAGCTTTTTGAATGACTTTCTATTTAACGTGTCTTAATCTATGATGGCATAGATGCACGGATTACAAATATATCATCCATTTGGCTACAGACGTACTGTACCATTCTTAGTTATTACGACTGTTGGACTAGTCTCAAACCAGCTTGACCAACAACGTCCCTTAGACCAAGTTAGGAATATGTATCACCTCATCTTTGAGTGATCCCAATCCATGAAGTCCTATTGAGGACAACCTCTCCAACCCCTTCTACTTTAGAGGTGGTGTTGCTTCACATGAACAACCTCTTACCCGTGGTTGGGCGTAACCGGATCATATGTGATCCAGATATTCTCGGCCCACTCCGGTTGCTTTGCGCACCGAGTGTCCAATTTATTTTCTCGCCTTTTCTTTAGGCCTTCGGATCATTTAAGACCGGAAACCGTGGCCCACCTTACTAGGTGTCCATTATTTTTCCTATGAAATGAATTTTGGCCCTACTCCGCCGTCGCCGGAGGCTTTGTATGACCGAGTGTCCAATATAATCATATCAAAGGAATTTTGGCCCACCCGCCGTCGCCGGAGGCTTTGTATGATCGAGTGTCCAATATCATCCTATGAAGGATCTTCTCGCCAAATAATATGACAGCTCAACGTCTTTAACTTTTAGACTCCTTTCGTTAAGATTGGTGCCCGGATAATTCTTGGCGCTTACTTAAGAGTGGTAACAAGTTTTCGCACGATCGGTGGATCTTACTCCCTCGTATGTGCGAACATACTTTACACACTTTAGTAATTACACTTAAAAGAACGGATCTTCTTAAGTCGTTTACAAAATCCAATCTTTAAACGGAAAAGAAGATGAGATTAAACTTCTGATTTGTTAAAGCATAAGGAATATAAATTATTTTCATATTCCTCCTTACTTTAATCCATTTTTAATCAGACATAATTTAATCTTTATTCTTGACAAGTAAGAAAAACTACTTATCTCAATTTCAGATTCTGGCTCACTTCAGTCACTTCATCAGACTGAGTGTCTATTTCCTTCTCACCATTATTCGGATCTTTTGTCCGGGATAGATACGGCAGCCTTCGCCGCAAGATAGAAGTACATCTTCAGTCTTCTCCTCTTGTCCCAGTTGACATCCTCAGGCTCTCGAGAGCGCTTGCTCCCACCAGTCTTGGTAGCGGTGACACCATGAACACGTTCATCATCATCACTCTCTTCTACCAGAAAACCATTGCCATATCCAGATTTGGTCACACAACTTTTGACCGACATCTCTCGAACACTAATAGTAATACTATACAATCTTGTCTTAAGTTGTTGGTACTCTATCGTACTTTATAAAGCAGTACGGGATGTAAATAACTATTACAAATGTTCAAAAGGATAAATAAATGGTCAATCTTCAAAACTGCCGCAAGTGCGTTGTGTCTTGAATCTTGATCACCTTGCAAAGCCAACTTTGAGAACTGCCGCAAGTATGTTGTGTCTTGAATCTTGATATCCTGAAATCAAGAAACAACTAAATCGGAAGGTTACAACGTTGTGTGTTGAGTCGAGGATAGCCCTCTATCCTTAAGACAAGATTGCCCCGTATATATGCTTTTACGTTAGCGGGCAATAGTCTCCCAAGATAAAACAACACTTTAATCTCAACACTACAAAGCCAATAGGTTGAGCCCGTCGAAGAAAACAAATATGACTCGACTTGTCAAGATATGGAATAGGAAGGAAGAGTTTCTCTTTACTCTTCTCTTTTGTCTCTGTGTATATAGTGTGTCTCTGTAGTGTATATCTTGTGTATACGTGAGGGTTTGGTCACCGTTTTTGACTGATTTTTAGCCACCGTTTTGCTGATTTTTCAGCCACCGGTTTGCTGATTTTTTTCACCATCGGTTTGCTTATTTTTCGTTGTCTTTTTCGTCCGTTTTGTGGCCTGTTTTTCATCTATATTCTCGCCACCGAATTTAGCCAAATGAGGCTCAATATATAACATAGAGAAGGGGCTGTCCAACTCGCCAAAACATGGCTGTTAATGGCCATTTAGGAGGGCATTAAAACATGCCAAGTAATGGTGTTAATGGCCATTGAAAGGTCGCCCAATCGCCCAAGTAATGGGTTGTTAATGGAGGAGTTAATCAGCCAAGTAATGGCTGATTAATTCCTCAAAAAAAACGATCCCAACGGTAGGCGAAAAAGTCTCCGAAATTCTGGGGCCCGTGGCCCGAGACCGGACCGGACGGGCGGGCGGCGGCGCGCGTGTGGGCTTAGCCTTGAACCCAAGCACATCTAGGTCTTCCCTCCTTTAAACACATGGGATACCCCTTGGGGATCCAAACCCTTTACCACATTAGAGACTTATATAGAGAGCAATTCTTCCTATTCCCACCGATGTGGTAGATTTGTCCCACACCACATTTCCATGTCTCAAACACCTTACTTCGTGGACCAATATCTCTTTCATTTCTCAACGAAATTAGACGATTCTTGGCCCTACGGTCATCTACTCACTTCGTAGATCATGCATGTGCGAAGAGACAAGGTCTCCAACATGCGAAACACTAGTGTTTAATTCATCAAAGATGGGTGGACGCATCTCCCCGCCAAAGGCTAATTTCCAACAAAAATAACATTTGAAGTTAAACTTGAAAAGAATTTATAGAAGTCTTGATAATCCACAAACACAGTAAATATCATGTGTACCACATTATGTAAAATCAACAAACATATGATTTGTTTTATAAAGTATTTGCCTTTTCTTTTGCAGTATGTGTGTTGGAAGCCAAAAATATCCAAAAGGAGAATTGAGGCAAAAATCCAATCATAGTGGGACAAGGATGTGGACTGCAGCCTGCAATTTCCCTAAGAGTTATATCAATCATAGCATATGGCACAAACATAGGTTTGCTTCCACGCAATTTCTTAGAAATTCACAAGTTGTCAATTATGAGGACCAAAAACAAAAATCTCACAGAACAAATAAGGCATATTGTGTGTGGTAATAATCAAAATTGCAAAATGGCAAATGCATTTTTTGTTTGGAACTTAAAAGGTAGCCATATGTGGATGAGAACAAAAAATATGAAAAAGGACTTTTGGGTTTTCTCGACTACTTTATTGGATATGGATTATTCGCTGCATTAATGGAGTAGCGAAGACAAGAATTAGTATATACTCCCTTCGTCCTAATTTATGTAGAATAATTAGATTTTTAGAGTCAATCAAGATTTTCTTTGATCAGAATTTTTTTATGTCTTTTAAATATTTTAAGTTGTTAATTATTGTAATTTATAGTACTTTTTATGTAGTTTTTAAATATATAAATTTTATTTCAAAAAATTTAAAGCTTCTATGTCCGAATTTACGATCAAAATTTAAAAATTTGAATCACAAAATTTTAACTGTGACACATAAATTGGGACAGAAAGAGTTTATTTTGGATCTTTCTATCAAGAACAATAGTTCTTGACAAACATGCTTATCTACACAAGCTTGAATCAAATAAATATTTGAATAACATAACAGAAGATTGCGGGAAAAAAAATAAAGCTTGTGATTCATGAATATCTTATAACTTTAAAAGCTATATACCTATTTTATATTTGATTAAAATGACTTTGTATATTATCTATATTATATGCAAGATGGTCTCAATTGTTTATATTATTTGTATTTTTCATCAATTCTAAGTGCTATAACTTATATAACAAAAAAAAATAAAAGTAAATGACACATAAGCTCCTATAAGTAATTTTAGTAGAAGGATGTAAGTAGGGATTGTGACAGCATAAATATTGATCAATTGATGGATATTTCATCGAATCGCCACCTAATAAATTATTTATCAATTCCCACTAGACTTTCTCCAAAATATTCCATGAGCAATTTTTCTTCACTCCCTTCCAATACATCTTCAAGTGCGCTACGGGGTTACCATGACCATCTTACTTCTCAAATTTAGGATTCTTGAACCCAAGGGGTAGATGAACGTTGGGTAACATGCATAAATATCTGAATGAAATGGTTTTCTGACCTCCTAATCCTTGCATGTTCCTCACATTTTGATCTAGACTCTTCATTTTCATGGCCATTTATTCATGTTTCTCGTTCTTAAAAGTTATTTCAGGAGAATAATATTGGTCATGATAACCTTTGGATGGAGGCTCATTGTTGGACTTCTGTACTAATGTTGGTTGAGGGATTGTAGTAGAACGTATGGCAGGAACGAAAAGTGGATTATTTTATGAGGGTTGTATATGGAGGGCGCGCTTCGGACCAAACCCGAGTGGAAAAAGTGGATCACTTATCGGGGTTTCAGTGGGAATCCAGGGATCGAAGGTGGCGAAGCTTGCCCATTCATCCAGTGTTGCTACATGTCAGCCATTTGTTGTCTCAACATCCTTACTTCCTCTGTTGATGCCGATTCATTTGGAACCAACTGACTTCGAAGTTCTTCATTTTCTGACTCATTTCCATCTTTATGTGACATTATCCCGTTTTCTTTTGACATTGTGTTGTATGAGTGAACAGCCAGTTTAACCACAAACCAACCACCTTTTAGCTATCTTTTAAGACAAGGACAACAAGTTAGGATTTAGCATTTTGCAGATATTAGTCGCACGATTGTATGCCATGTACCTAAAAACTTTCATATCTAGAATGAGCTTCTGAAAGCTTTCCTGCTTCATTCCGGCTTTTGGGTGAATTTATTTTTAACACTTGTCTTATTTTGTTTATTTATTTGTTTGCTCTCCTTTTGTGATTGTCAAAGCATTTTGATCAAACCTGTTAAAAGTTGCCTACTTATCATATTAGACATGAATCAGATCACTACGTACTTCATGAGAAATAAAGGACAAAATTTGGGATTTTTTTAAGAACAAACAAAATCCTTTTTATTGTCTTTGAAATTATTATTATTTCAATACAAAGACGTAAAGGAAAATACCTAAAAAAACATGATATACTTGAGAAAACTAAGACTGGACTAGAATCCCAAAACAAACTAAAATTGAAGACTCCAAAAGAGTCAAATTGAAAATACAACTGCTAAACTAAAATGAAATCCTAACAATTATAACTAAACTTCAAATCTTGAGAAATCCTCGATCTTGAACGTGAAAAACTACATCTCTGCTCATGGTGCTTCTTGCCCAGGCTGACCCCCTAACATGCAGTAAATATGCTCGAATTCTTCTGCAAAGTGATGTGTGAATGCATGTACCTCGCTAGTGAATTCCTCATAATCTAATCCCTGACAGTTTAGACAACTTTGAGCAGTAAAAACAGCCATATCTTGGACCTGTTCCTTGACGCCCTGATAGTTCTGTTCCAAGTCTTGGACTTGCTACTGGCGGGTAATGTCTATCTCTCTCATACTTGCCTCACGATTCAATACTAACTCAAGCTGATTTTGGATCCTTGCTTGATCATTCATTAAGTGGTTCCTCTCTACATCAAATTGACCTATTTCTCTATCAAACTCTGCTTGCTATCGAGCATGTAACGCCATGAACTGGGCTCTCTCACGTTTAAATCGGGATTTCTCCTTATCAAAGTGGCCTCTCGGTTCATCGAATTCCTTCTGCTACTGACCCATGGCTTCTGTGACGATGCTCAAGTCCTTATATAAAGTATGGATGGTGGAGCGATGTTCTTTTTTGGGCTAGCCTAATTCTTGCCTATAATTTGGCCTCAAACTGGGCCAAATCTCCTTTGGCCCTCTTCAACTCTTCATTTAGCACACGCAGCAGAGTGGACTGATAATTTCTTCAACCTCTGAACGAGTTTGTATGATTCTAGCTTCATATTCAGCGTGATGCTCATTTAATCTTAATCGGAACTCGTGCACAACATCATGACGGGCTTGCCTAACTCTTTCCCTAACCTCTGATTCTCTATCCCACTTTCTTTTCCCAGACCCCCTGTGCCTTTCTTCAAGTAAGGAGGGCTTCCACAACGATGAAAGGTACCCAAGAACTACTTCTCCCCTATCGCGATTTCCCACCATTTTGATCAACTCAGACACTATGCTTCCATGCCAAATCTTCAGAATCCCGTCACTATCAAAATTAAAGCCCGTCGGAGTATCATACATAAATATGCTCATGTTTGCTGTTCGAGGAATTTCTTGAAGTCGGCCAAATTGGCGCATCACTCAAAGTGGGACATACGGTTGGACACCCCTAAGTCAAATTAATACTAAGAATGGACGATGTGAGGACATGAAAATGACTTCGTGGGCCGGGAACCAGTAGTAGTTTCAAATAATCTGGTCAGCAGTCAACTCTGAGATATTTCCCCCCATGTTTTGATCCCGATTGGAAGATTACATTTCTTGACCCTATTTTCATGTTCGGTCATGTAGTTTAACCAATCAGCACTGAACTTCGATGCAACATGATGACAATAAAAGTGTTCCAGGAACCACATTTGCAACAGAATATTGCACCCTTCAAAATATGTAGCCATCTTTCTACACTTGGTCAATGCGCAAAAGATGTCTCCGAGAATCATGGGTATAAGAGAGGGGTTATTCATTGTGGTCAACGCTTTTCACGACCCAAAATTCCATTTGTGTCGTGTGGGCACCTACATTAACCCGTAGGAGAACCACTAACATTAAACATAGAAATACATGAATGTAAATGCGGAAGAAGAGGAAAGATACATAACATAACACTACTCCTTTAATATTTACATCGTTCACCAAATACAACTGTTTACTACCAAGAACCCGGTGTAACTCGTACAAGGACTCTAAGATACCTAGTAAGGAAAGAATTAATGACTACACCCTGAATGAATAGGGGAAACCTAACTAGATGAAGACCAAGGCTATCGAGAATGGATGGTCTGCCTTAACCTTCGCGTGATCCAAGCTGCAACTTGAATAGACCGAATACCTGTATCCACATAAAAGATGCAGCAAGCGTAGCATGAGTACACAACGTACCCCCATAGGCATCATAGGCCGACAACGAGGGAAGTTACATAACAGATATAAACATCAAGTTGACTCTTCAAGTATAGAATGACTCTTCCACAAAACACCCCGCTAGCCACTCCGTATCATATAACATAGAGATGGCTACTCAAATAGTATGTCATATGAATCATAGATGTTTCTTTCCCATTCATCACCATCACGCCAATCACAAGTCATATCAATATATCATGGAATTGAGGATGAATGCAATGCAATGACAATATCAAAAATAAATATGAATAAATATGCATGAGTTCATACATAGCATGAATAAATATGCAATGGGCACATGCAATATCCGTACATACATGCTCTGGGCGGAATATATCACTGTCCTGGCAGTCATGACCCATGGGGGACCCGAGATGTCCATGTACCAGTCATTCCATATCACATAACCTAAAATGACTCTTCCACTAAACACCACGCTAACCACTCCGCATCGCATGACATAAAGATGTCTATGAAAATAGTATGCCATATGAATCATAGATGTTTTCTTCCAATTCATCACCATTATGCCAACCACACGTCATATCAATATATTATAAAAATGAGGATGAATGCAATGCAATGACAATATCAAGTGTAACATATCAATCCCCAGTCATGCCCGCAAGGACACTTATCATAATATCATTATCATATCAACTTCTTTCCTTTTTTCATGAACATGCCAAGATAAGTGAAATACATCTATATCACAAGCGAGGCATGGCATTATATACAAGTCCAGTAACCACAAAGAGATAACAAATCATAATAAGTCAACAGTAACCAACCTAATTTGACTTAACGAACTAAGAGTCCACTTAACGAACAAGTCCAGTAACCACAAAGAGGAGAAGCTCAGTTTATTTACACCAACTAACTTGTCTAAAGGTCCACTTAACGAAGATTTCCCCGTGTACGACTGTCGGGTACAACTGGTCAATAAACATTTTGGTTACGAGGATTGGGAATTCCCGTGACAGCCAAATG
Organism: Anisodus tanguticus; assembly: GCA_034509755.1. NCBI lineage: Eukaryota > Viridiplantae > Streptophyta > Magnoliopsida > Solanales > Solanaceae > Anisodus > Anisodus tanguticus. The sequence continues at coordinate 35,208,593 of CM067545.1, read as the reverse complement.
AGTCGTCACATCAGATACCAATTAAACAATCGTTCATCCTCAAATGACGGGAGCGTAAAAGAGATAGATATGGCTGATACAACTCGCAGTAGGAGACATCTATGTTTGACACCTCCCTTCATATTAGAACTTAACGACACTAACCTTCGTTTGCTAATCACGTATATATTTCAGACTAAGGGGTTTGCTCATTTTCGGTCAAAATTTAGTAGTATGGTCTATGAGGATACTAGCACCAGAGATCTTACTTAACTTAATAAAACCGTAATATACCATTTTTAAATAACTTATAAGGCCTACTAGGAATGTATCAGGTAAGAAATAGGCTCGAATTACATCGGGGCGAAATCATTAATTTTTAAAGGCTCATGTATTATATGGATCCGACCCTGCAGAAGGTCATCCGCTAGGGCGAGCAGTGCAGGCGCAAACAGGGTGCTATGGTGGGTCTGGGAGGAAAGTCAAGTTCGCCGGGGCGGTACATCCGTTCACTACAGCAGACACACTGTGGCGGGTCTCATCCGCTGCAGCGAATAGCTAAGAAAATAGAAAGATTAAGGGGAGAGTTTCATCTACCCCCTCATTAGACACTCCACCACTTCTACTACCCGAAAAACTCTCTCTATTCCTCCACTATAACTCTTTCAACTCCTTTACCACTTAAAAACTCACTCCCTCTCTCCTTAAATCATCTCATTACCAATATCCCCCTCCTAAACCCCTCACACCCGCGAGCAAGGTCTAAGGCACGAAGGGTCTCTTTGCATTGCAAATCTTTAAATTAAGGTACGTAATCTTCTCCTATCAACTCTAGAACAATCATAAGGTTACAAATCTGAGATTTTCATGCCTAAATTTCACCTAGTATAGGGTACAATCTAGAAAATTTTCTGTTGGGGTTTTGAGTGGGTAGTAGGGTGAGATCTGGAACTGGATGGTATCTTGGTCATAAAATATGCTTATTATTAAGTAACACCCTAGAAACCCTCGGATTTAGTGGTGGAGAACTCAAAAGTTAGTGGTGATTGTTCATGGTGATGAGTTTCGATTTCTTGAAATTTTTGGTGTGTTTGTTGTTGGAAATCACTCTCAATGAAGTCTAGGGGTCCTACATGTTAGAATATTACATGATCTGAGAGAAATACACTGAGTTTAAGTCCAAAAGGGGGTAAACCCTCAAATATTTTAGGGCTGGTCTAATAAAGATGACGGGTCCGCCCCTGCATACCCTTCCACATGCGTGATACAACTGCGATTAATGGTAATGTGTTGGCATGAACCCTGTGGGGTATGGGATTTGTGCGCGGGAGCAGAGTGTTACAACTCGTTGTTGCGAGAACATCCACCCTAGTAGGCCTTTGTCCGCAGCAACGACCCTTCATCCGCTGCACCAGACCCTACCTATACATTGACAAACCATTAGTTTTGCACTGGCTTGTTCGGGGTTGTTTTCGCTGGTTTCTCTAGTTTAAATGATATGCAATTATTTACCAGACTTGGCAAAATTATTGAAACTGACTTATGCGATTCTTGTAGGTACAATTATTTGAATTATGGCTCAGAATAAAGGATGAGGCATTCAGAGTTACATATGTTTCCTGACTTCGAAGTGTCAGCTCCGCTACATGGAGTATATGGGTAAGGGGTTATTATTTGAGCGAGGGCTCAAAATGAAGAACGTGGAACAACATGCTCTGGAGTTCTTTGCATGACTCAACAGAATGGGGTGGAATTGCTTTGTTGAAGACCATAGCAAGACAAATGAATGATGGGTTAGAGAGTTCTATGCTCACATTGCGGTGGTGGATTTTTCTGTCCTTGATCTAGAAATAATAATTCAGGGTAAGGTGGTGAAAATTGGGGTCGAGTTTATCAATTCCTACTACGGCTTGCGAACCACCCAGTGAGTGCCATGGTGGATAAGGACCATTGCGGTAATGGGCTTTAGATAGTGACAAAACTAATTGTTAAGGAGCATAGGGGTGCTATTGATTGAGTCAACAAAAAGTCAAGGATTAGGGGAACATATTTTACTGCGGAGGCTTGGAGGTGGTTGCATGTCATCACTTGATGGGTACGCCCCTCGAGCAATACTACCAACGTTACCTACACCCGGGCCTTCATAATCGCGTGCATTTTGGATGATGTTCCGGTGAATGTGGGTCACAACGTAGTTAGGGAGTGGGATAAGTTTGTGGAAGATTAGGGTCCTAGATTGATATTCCCTTGCCTTACCGCCTTATGCAAAAATGTGAAAGTGCCACGAGGGGTATAGATGAGTAGGTCAATTCTAATGTTAGTTTCAACCCTTTGAAGGTAAAGGGGCATGGTACCACTGTCTAGAGCAAGAAAATGAAGATTGATGTGGATATCAGGGTAGATGTGAGCCAAGGAGAGGGTGGGAGTGGTACTACACCTACACGGCTGATGGGGACCTTTGAGATGCTAGGTTCTTAGATAGAGGGGATGATTGGGGTTGATTCTTGGTCCACCTAGACCTCCCACCGAGGTCGGCCCATCCGGTAGGCTGCTGCTAGCTTATGCACCAAGGAAGAGATGCATAAATATTTGAAGGAGCGGGATGAGATCAAAACCTCAGTCACCTCAAAACGCCATGCATTCTTATCACTTCCTTCAAATATAAGTCTGTAATATGTGTTGCATTATCGGTCTTGTGAAAGAAATGAAGTGAGCCATCTTCGAGAATCTATCCACAACCACCATGATAGAGTTCTTGCCCCATTGTGTTTTTGGTAAGCTGAGGATGAAATCCAAGCTCACAGCTTCCCATGGTCACTCCGAAACCGGTAAAGGAGTATACAATCCTTTATGGAAGAAACTTTTAGCCTTTTGACAAGTAGAACACCTACTTACTACTGCATTTACATCTTTATCCATATGTGGCCAGTAAAAGTGTTCTTGTAGAATCTCCAAAGTCTTCACTACCCCAAAATGTTCAGCTAGTCTACCCGAATGCGCTTCATGTACAAGTAATTCTCTCATGAACATTTGGGCACACACAATTTGTTTCATTTGAAAAGGAAACCTTCTACTATGGAATAAGAACCATGAACTCTATTATTACATTCTATCATTACGTCCTTGAACTCGGGATCTCGTTCATAAAATTTCTTTAGCACTTCAAATCCTACAAGTTTTTGTTCAAGCATGGTCAACATTACGTGCCTCCGGAAAAGTGCATCATCCACTATGTTGGACTTGCCATCTTTTTGCCTTGTAATGAATGTGAAAGTTTGCAAGTACGCCATCAATGAGTTCATTGATGGAAAAAGTTGATTAGATGATAAAAAAAGCTTGACTAGATTGCTTCTATTTAGTTTGTGAAATTGTTTAGGTAGTTTTTTTAGTATCATGTAACAAGTTTCAGTATGATTTAGGATGATTAATCAACCTAACCATGTGCTAAAACCTATCGCAGTTCGCTTTTTAGAGTTGCACCTAGGTCAGTGCGAAATATTGAGGTATATGACGTAATAAAAGTTGCCGGATTGGCGTATGTTAGCTCTGAAGTCCTCCTGACTTATGCATCCATCTATGCCCACAAGAGATCCTATTCCATAGGAATCAGCTCAATCACACTATAGACGAGTGTGTGTCCTTCAAAAGAAGAGTTATCATATTTATTGATGAGAAGGTCATTCATAATATGTGGGACCCACACTCTCTGTTAGTCTACAACCACATCATGCCTGGTGAAGGAATCACCACAGAAACCCAAATATGACATTACGACATCACTGCCTTTGAAGACTCGCGCGCAGCCATCTTTTCCATTTTAGCCCACACCGGTAAGGTTCTCCCAATCAAATCTACTTGGAAACTCTCTGCTAGCACTTCAAGGAGGAACATTTTCTTGTACCATTCAGGGGCACCCAAGCATAACATTGAGGAGTGCAAAACATTCAAATTTGAGCTAATGCATCTTGTCAATACCGGTCAGATCTGAGTTGTGATACGCAGTTGCTTCTAAGAAATCCATCGGGAAAATGCACGGTTGTAAGAACGACGGCCCACCATGGCTTCAAGGAGAAGTCATCTTTTGGATAGTTTAGGTGTACCCTTTTATCTTTCAATTAAAATGTTATCCCCTCCCTCTTTTTGTAAAAGAAACTACATCCGACCTGATGTCCTGGGGAAGTATACGTAGGAAGCCTTTATCGGGCCTGGTTTGGTAATGATTCGAGTAGATGAAATTAAGAGGGATTTCTGTGTAACCCGAACTACGTAAGGGCCTAATTTCCCGCGGAGGGATACGTAGGTAGTATATATAAGACTTGACCCCTATATAATACAAATAATAATCCCTCCCCCCATTTATAGAAGTGTTTTCGGCTCAACGACATCATGGTACCAAATCCACCATAGACCTTCAAACTGAAACCCCAAAAAAAAACAAAAAAAAACAAAATACCCCCCGAGATGCAGAATTAATCAAGAGTTCGAATCGAATACATGAATGTATGGGAAATTTGTATGCGATATCTTGCTTTATTATTTTCGACTAATGTACTAATGTCATTTGCCTTTGAGTTGTTCTTTTCTTATAGAAAGTGGTTGATCCATGTTGCGTCACACTGGCATACTTCACCAGATTAAAAGCTGCAACAACATCCCTGAATCAACAGAATCAAGAAGGAACGACTGGTACTCTTGAAAAGACATGTAACAAAGATGCCTTAGTTATCGAGGACACTGCGCCTCATGACCTTCAAAGTGACTCACACATGAAGGATGTGATTAATCTTCTATTCAGAAATACTATGGACCTTCAAGAACAGGTCACAAAGAACGAAGCCATTAACGCTGCCAGGGAGGCAGCTGATGAAACAAGAAGGCCTCAACCGCCTTTTCCATCAATTAACTCACCATACCCGAACACTTCCCAAATAAACATGATGGTACCTCATACCAAATCCCACCTCCAATAAATGCCACTCATGTAGTCGGTTGTTCCAGTTATGTGCCTTCTTTTCATGTACCACATACCTATGCTAACCCTAGCCTACACTAAAATACCGCTACTCATACAACACCCAGAGCCACTAGCACTCCCGAAAGTCATCCAGCGCTCCTTACAGTATCCTTCCACACCCAATTACTCCAATTGATTCTTTGCCAGAACTTGACCATTACAAAGAGATGGAAAGGGCATGAAGATCCAAACAGGACCAAAGAGACAAAGAAATGGAGCAGAAAATGGTATATATACTCGATAAATCCAACAAGGGCTCTCAAACAACAACAAGCCTAAGATATGATAACCTACGCATGCATCCAAACTTGGCCTTGCCCGAAGGCTTCAAGGTGCCTAAGTTCAAACTCTTTAATGGCAAAAAAAACCCAAAGCTCATCTAAGAGCGTACTGCGACCAAATGGTGGGAATCAAGAGAAATAAAGCTCTGATAATGAGGTTGTTCAGCCAAAACCTCACAAGAGAGGCATCAGAATGGTTCACTGCTCAAGACATCGTCGTTGGGACTCCTAGGAAGATATGACAGGGAACTTCATGGATAGGTTCTTCTTTAACGTGGAAATCATGCCCAACCGCTATTACTTAGGGAAAATTAAACATAAATCTACTGACACCTATCGCAAATATGCAAGTAGGTGGAGGGCCAAAGCTGCCCAAGTGCAGTTACCAATGAGCGAGGAGGAATTTGTTTTGATTTTCATCTGATCACAAGAATTGGATTGTTATGATCGTATAATGTCTATGTGCCGGGAGGCCATTCTCTGAATTGGTAAAAATGGGAGAGGCAATAGAAGATAGCCTCAAATCCGGCAAGATCGTCAATATAGCCAAAAAGTTGGCTTGGCAAGCACTACTAGGGCCACAAGGAAAAATAAAAAGGGTGTGGATAACATCTCCCATACCCCTAGCCCGAGGAGTCCAAGAAAAGAAGGATCATAGTCTTTCTTCGATATATATCAATCTCCTCCATCAAGCAATTACATACCATCCCCATACTGCCCTATGCCAATATACTATGCACAATCCAATTATCAAATCGCGGCTCCAGCCTATCAAGCTCTACTACCAAACTACTAAACATCAATACCTACCTACCAAGCTCCATCACCAAATTTGCAAGTTCCCACACCCGTTTACAAAGAACCTCAAAATCATCAAAACTATCCAAACCAGCCACCTATGGCTACATATAACTTGCAACGTCTAAACTATGAAAAGAAGCCTCCCCCAACATTCACTCCACTTCCCGAAACCCGAACGAAGTTGTTCGAAAAGATAAGCACTACAGAAATTATCCAAACTATACCGCTAAAGACTGCTAATCCCAAAAGTATCTTCTATAGAGCCGACCAAACTTGTTCCTATCATTATGGAGGGAGTGGACACAACACAAAAGATTGTGTCAATCTAAAGCACAAGTTACAAGATCTAATCAATAAATGAGAGATCGCCTTTGAAGTGGCAGCACCAAACGTAAACACAAATCCTCTTTCCAATCATATGCATATGATTGAACGGGAGGAAGATTGGGCTATATGTCAGCCGTTGGCCCAAGAATCTGTTGAAAGTTTAGAACGCACGGTAGCCTCTCTTACTCTACAAGAGCAACCGCAATTCAAGGTGCTGATACCAACCCTGAGGAAACCATTTGTGGTCCAAGTACCATGACAAGTAATTCTCGCTCCAAGAAAAGATTTTGGTGTCCAAGAAGCCATTGCTCATGGAATGACATGATCGAGAAGATGTTATACTCCTAATAAGTGTTGGAGTAGTGAGCACCCCTTAAAGAGGGAAATCAAAGAAGGTCAATCACCGAAGGAGAGGTTGATGATTTTTGGCACAGGATGCAGCCAAAAGAATATTCTATTGTTGAATATCTAAAAAAGACGTCAGCTCAAATATCAGTATTAGCATTGCTCTTAAGTTCATCACAGCATCGTCAAGCCTTAATGAAAGTGTTAGACGAAGCCCATATCCCCGTAGGGATGAGCAGTGAAACATTGGCCAATATGGTTAATCATATCATTTGGGCCCATCAGATTTTTTTCACCTTTGAAGAGTTTCCAAAAGAGGGGACGACCCACAATAAGGCTCTATATATGACTGTTAAGTGTAGAGACAATGTCAAGGATCGGGTACTCATCGACAATGGGGCCGGTCTCAATATATGTTCCTAATTCATATTAAAGTAGCTGGGTTACGACACTGGGAATATACGCCAGAGTCATACCAATGTAAGTGCTTTTGATGAAGCGCAGTGTGACCCCATTAGAGAGGTAGACCTTAACATACAAATGGGGCCTACCGAGTTCACCACTGAGTTTCAGGTTATGGCCATCAACGCCAATTACAACCTACTATTAGATAGACCTTGGATACACATGATAGAACAATGCCATCATCTCTCTATCAATCACTAAAGTTTGTATGGGAGAATTATGAAGTGGTGATTCATGGAGTGGGTAGCATTCATAACTACCCCCAATAACTCTATACCGGTGATAGAGAAAATCCTGAAAGACATGGATTTCCACGTGGTGGAACTCATGGGAGCTGCCCACAAAGGGGACGATGAAGAAATCCCTATGCCACCAGTCTACAAGATGATTGTTACGACTATGCTTCAGAATTAGTTTGAACCCGGTAAATGTTTGGGCAGAGAGCTCCAAGGTATTAATGAACTGATGTCAATTCCGACAAATGAGTACCGTTTTAGGATCGAATACATACCAAGCTCTGAAGAAGCCTCCGATACTGATCAAAAGAAAAGAGGTCCTCCACAGCTGCATAAACATTTTATGGGTCTGTACCAGTCATTCTCAGTGAGAATGCCCATGCACAATGATAGAGATGCTAAAGAGGGTTAAGGGATGTTGTTCCAAGAGAAAGAGTGTGATGTGATACTACAGGAATTCTCTGAAGCACCCACCATCCGTAATGTTGATCTAGATGAGCAGCTACCAATTGGACCTTTACCCCACTTTTGGCTCGTCGGTAGAGAGTAATTTTAATTTGCTTTCAAAAATCAGTGAAAATTGGCTGAGGCCCGAGCATTCACTATTTGTATCTTTACTTTTTCTATGTGATGTTTGATAAAATGGAAATGACTTGACGTTGATCCAAGTCAGGACCACCGTTTGTACTATCTTTATCAAAATCAATGGAAAGCCTCAGTTTATGCAAAAAACAGTCTCTTCATTTTATTTCAAATTAACATGTTTTATATACTAACAATGCTTTGCCTTTTTTTCCAGTAATAATAATAAAACAACTCATAATGCCATGAGATACCGTGAGATGAGTAAGTCAAGTGATACGGATGAAAAGGAATACGAAGTGTATGACGAGCAAATCGAGTTGCTAGAGGATCTCGTCAACGAAGAATATCAGTATGAGAATAGGCAAAAGCCTAATTTGGATGAAACCGAGATGATTAACCTCGGGATGCAGAGTTAAAGAAACCCGGATATGTGCGCATTTGGATGCGCCCAGGAAAGAAGAACTGATAAATCTACTAAGGGAAAACATCGACGTATTGGCATGGTCATACACGAATATGTCCGGGTTAAGCATAGATTTAGTAGCCCAGGAGCTACACATCAATGAGGGTTTCACCCCGGTCAAATAGAAAATCTGACAATTCAAACCTAATGTGAGCATAAGAATCAAGGATGAGGTTGAAAAGTAGATAAAGTCTAGAGTAGTGGAAGTAACTTCATACCCCACAAGGTTGGACAACATTGTACTCGTACCAAAGAAAGATGGGAAGATATGAGTTTGTGTAGAATACCGTGATCTCAATCGATCTAGTCCTAAAGATAATTTTCCACTCCCGAACATAAACTTACTCAACGACAACTGCGTGAAGCATGAGTTACAGTCATTTGTGGATTGCTTCGTCGGTTACCATCAGACTCTGATGAGAAAAGAAGACGCACATAAACAACATTCATCACTCTATGGAGAGTATACCACTACCGTGTAATGTTGTTCGGCCTCAAGAACGCCAACGCAACTTACATGAAGGCAATGACCACCATCTTGAATGACATGATGCACAAGGAGATAGAGGTCTACATGGATGACATCATAATCAAATCGTGAGAAAGCTCAGATCAAATCATACACTTGAGGAGATTCTTTGACAAGCTTCACAAGTTTAATATAAAGCTAAATCCGGCCAAGTGCGCGTTTGGAGTGCCTGATAGAAAACTGTTGGGATTCATAGTTAGCTACAAGGGAATAGAGCTAGATCCTTTAAAAATCAAAGCCATTCAGGAGCTACCACCATCGGAAACTAAGAAAGCGGTCATGAGTTTCCTAGGAAGAGTGAATTACATTGGATGTTTCATAGCGCAATCTACGATAATTGTGGAGCCCATCCTCAAGCTGTTGAAAAAGGATGCGCCCACCAAGTGGACAGACGAGTGCCAGAAATCCTTTAACACTATCAAGAGATATCTATCCAGTCTTCCAATTTTGGTCCCTCCCAAAATAGGGAGTCCGCCATTCTTTCCTTGTTAGTATCAGATAATGTATTTGAACGCATGTTGGCACAACATGATGAATTTGGGAAGAAAGAACGAGCAATCTACTATCTAAGTAAGAAATTCACCGCCTGCGAGTCTAGGTATACCTTGGTGGAGAATACATGTTGTGCTCTGACACGGGGTAGCACAAAAGCTGAGACATTATTTATCGGCCTACACTACCCACTTAGTCTCCAGGATAGATCCTTTAAAGTACATCTTCCGTTAGCCCATACATATAGGGAAGTTGGCCAAGTGGCAAATGCTGCTAAGTGAATTTGACATCATTTAGTGGTCCAGAAAGTTGTCAAAAGACAAGCATTAGCTGATTTGCTAGCAGAAATACCAATCGACAAAGAGTTAGAACCACTAAGGACGTATTTCCCGAATGAGAAAGTAATGACAATTTAATAAGACACAACCGAAACGTACTCATGATGGAGAATGTTCTTCGATGGTGCGGTCAGTTATAAGGGTTCATGAATCAAAGCAATTTTGCTATTCGAAATGGGTCAGCATTACCCAATGACAGCAAAGCTCAATTTCTGATATACGAACAACATGACAGAGTATGAAGCCTGCATTCTAGGTCTTCGCATGGCCATCGACATTGATATTCAAGAGTTTTTCGTAATAAGAGACTCAGATCTACTAATTCACCAAGTTCAAGGAGAATGGGCCACCAAAAATGAGAAGATCCTGCCAGATATGAACCTCGCACAATGATTGTGCAAAATAATCAAAAAGAGTGAGTTCCGGCACACCAAGACGAGTACAAAGGAAAATTCACACCTAACTTCCAAAAACCATACATGGTGCGCATGGTACTATAAGGAGGAGTTGTAATCCTCTAAAAAATGGATGGCCAAGAGTGGCCCAAGGAAATCAACTTAGACGCTATCAAGAGATACTACGCATGAGAACATTCCCTTCAGTTTGTAATCGCCTTTTACTTGTAATTGCATTATCTTTACTTGTAATTGCATTATCTTTACTTGTAATTGCATTTCTTTGCTTGTAATTGCATTTTCTTTACTTGAATCTCAATAGAAAACCAAATGACATTTTCTTGTACTATGAACTATGCGATGACCTAATTCCAAAAAAGGGATAGGTAGGAGTCCATTCAGGACTCGATTGCATTATTATAAAAATAAACTATCTTTGTTCTGAATTACGCTCGACCTAATTCCCAATATTGGATATGTATGCGCTCTTTGAGCTCGGTCGCACAAAAAAACAAAATAAAGCCCTAGGAAGCCTCTGAGACATAAGGATTCGAAGGATCACCTTACAAAGTACAGAGATCCCAACTTACAACTGGGGCAGAATTTTTGAGAGGATCTTAAAAATTTCACCGACGAACCCGGCACAAAGGATCAGCTAGACAAAATTTTCAAACTGGGGCCAATTTTTTTAGAAAACCTCAAAAATTCCATCGACAGCACCGTCACAAGAGTCAGCGGGTCTAAAACATTCAACTGGGCAGGATTTTTCAGAGGAACTCAAAAAATCCTTTCTAACGACTCGACATGAGAGTTAACTACAAGACAACTTTCAACTGGGCAAAATCTTAGAGGGGGTCTCAAAAATTTCATCAAGATAAGCAAAATCACGTTCGGAGTATTAGAGACAGTCAAAGAGAATCGCTCAAAACGCACATGTCGTGACATTAAGTTAAAGCATTTTTTCAGTATAATCAAATGTTTTATTCCAAAATCTTTTTCATGATCAACGTTTCCCGAATACTTTTCAAAACTTTTATATTTAAAATTTCATCTCTCATAATACCAAGCCCGAAAGGAGGGTCGATTATGGAAAAGTAGAGAAACAATGCAGTGGGAGTCGGCGACGCGGATCAACCCTTTATGAACTAACAATTTTTCTGTGTTCACAGGTTCCCAAAACATCGATAGGAGGACGGCGGATTTTTCTACTAACTTATTTGTTCATGAATGAAACAAGCACAACAAAAAAGAAACTCTGAACTGAAAGATGACAACCGTGACATGAAAGCCACAGACAGGCAAAGTGCTATTTGGGTGACTCAATTAGATCAAAAGAACTATTTAAAGTGGCATAACGCCACAAGGGCGGCATAATCTGACTACGAGAGCCATACAAAAGATAAATGGCCATCTGACCGAGAGGGTCACAGATGACAAAAGGATGAATAAGAATAATATGGCCATGAGAGCCTTACAAATGATGAAATGACCATCGGACCGAAAGGGTCATGAGCCGACAATGGATGAAGAAGTATAATCCGGCCATGAGAGCTATACAAAGGACAAAATGGCCATCCGACCAAGAGGGTCATGAGCCGACAAAGGATGAGGAAAATACAATCCAGCCAAAAGGTCCATATCTATCATTTGCATGCCGAGAGGCTCATTCATACAAATTGCATGTCGAGGGGGGCATTCATACAAAACTGCTGAGAGGGCCATTCATATAAACTACATGTGGAAAGGGTCATTTATACATATTGCCGAGAGGGACATTCATATAAATTACATATTGAGAGGGCCATTTATACAAATACTGCTGAGAGGGCCACTAATATAAATATACAAAGAGGCTCATTCATATAAACATGCCGAGAGGGTCATTCATACAAACATCCAAGATGGCCATTCACATATGAGCAAGACGGTGCCGGAAGTGGCATCCTCTCAAAAATAATATGCACGATCCAGGAGGTGTCGGAAGTGGCATTTGCTCACAAAAATATGCACGAGCTAGATGATATTGGAAGTGGTATCCGCTCAACAAAAAATGCATGAGCCAAACAGTGTCGGAAGTGGCATCCGCTCAACAAAAAAATGCACGAGCCAGAAAATATCACAGGTGGCATCTGCTCAACAAAATATGTACGAGCCGAATGGTGTCATATGTGGCATCTGCTCAATAAAAATATGTATGAACCAGACGGTGTCAGAAGTGGCATCCGCTCAATAAAATTATGCACGAGTGAGATGGTGTTAGAAGTGGCCTCCGCTAAACCAAAAATGTACGAGCCAGACAATGTCAGAAGTGGCATCTACTCAACAAAAAAATGGACAAGCCAAACGTTGTCGCAAGTGGCATCCGCTCAACAAAATATGCACGAGCTCGATGGTGTCGCATGTGGAATTCGCTCAACAAAAATATGCATGAGCCAGACAATATCGAAGGTGATATTCGCTTAAGTCAACAGGTTCATACGAGCCAGACGGTGTCGGAAGAGGCATCTGCTCAAATAACATTCAACCAAAGGGGTCATACGAGCCAGACGATGGCAATGGTGCCACATGCTCAGAACAGTCACCCAAAGAGGGAGCAACAAATACAACCATACAGGTATGGCCAAATGAACAATCAAACACGCCAGGTCCCAGCATATGGAAACATGTTTAAAGCTACCAAAAGAGGGAAGCGAACAGACCAAATCTAGATGCAAACAGAGAAAATGCGGAACCTTTTCTTGGGCAGCCAATTGAAATAGTGTGCCAGCGAGAGTCAAGCTCTCTTGACTCGGGCTTGAATATCACTCCACACCACACTCAATCATAAAAAGGTTTTAATTTTCTAAAAATTCCACAACCGGTCGGGTTCATACCGGAAAAGGTTTTTTCAAATCCGTCAAAGGCATTCCCATATAAGGGATACCCTTTTTGGGCCATCGAATCAAACTACAAGTGACCTAATTCATGAAAACCGAGTATATGTAGGCAAACTCAATACCCAATGATCGGTCACATCCCAACAAAATTGTTCCAGAACTTTTTAGTTCTGGGATTTTGCTTTGTTTTGTTACTTTCTAGAAGTCTAATAGAGTTGAACTACAAATGGTCTGAATTCTCATACAGTTTGAGATATGTAGGAAACCCAGAGGATAGGGTCCAACCACAATTTTCATAAATTGTATAAAAATGAGAAGTATTTTTTAATTGGTCAACCAAAAACTAGGATGGTAAAATTTTGCTACTCAGGGATGGTCCTGCCATCCCCGAACATCGAACAATGAAGGGATAGTTGTTGACACCAAATTTTTACCATCCAATAATTTTTATTTATTTATTCAAAGTTACCGAGTCAGATACAGAGTTGGAATATTCTTTTTATGAGACAAAATAATTTTACAAAATTATTCAGGAAATATCTCATCATTTTATTTGATAAAATATCATCTGGTATACCTATTGTATATCATGTCTTATTTTTACATTCTTGTGATCATTGTTCGCTATTTTCAAAATTTAAAGTAAACATAATTGTGCAATTAATTGCTTAAATTATTAATTTTAAAATGATCAATATTTTACTCTGTCAAATCTAGGGAAATTTGTTTAATTAATTAGAATAGTTAAAGTACATTCAATTTTAAATTGTTTTGTTTTAATTTATGAGGATTTTGCACGATCTAAGGATTTTCATTTCTCATTAATATCAAATTTGTGCTTAATTTGAAGCTCTTGAATTAGGCCATAATTGAATTTATTTTGGTCATTTCTTAATTTAAAAAATGGCCACATTTGCAAAATAAAACCTTTACTTTCTTTTTAATTTAAAACGCAAATGGATCCTTCCTTTCTCTTTGACCTAGCCCAAGAAGACCGTGACCCGGCCCATCACCTTCAATAAGCGTGATACAGACCCCATCCCCTCATTTCCCTAAATTGACGAGCCCTAGACAAGTACGCTATTCTCTCTCTTTATCTCCCATGGCCGAAAGCGGTAAAAGGGTAGAGGTTTAGAGATTTTGTAGGTCATGTGTTCGTCCACACGGGGAAAGAACATTAATTTCTCTTTTCCAGTACCACCACTTTGTTGGTAAGTCTTCACAATCTTAAACCTTTTTATTTTCGTGTGTATGAGTGCTCTTGGTGTGGAAGCTAAATTTCAAGCCTCTACCTCGACCCTAGGCTGCCCTCGCAAAATGTAATTGCTTCTCCTTCATGTAATCTCATTTCTTTGTTTGTTTCATTGCAATATTATGATTTTGAGTATGTTTAGTTAACTTGTATGTATGTGTTCATTGATGGATAAAGTTGATTAGATGCTAAAAAACCTTGACTAGATTGCTTCTGTTTAGTTTGTGAAATTGTTTAGGTAGTTTTTTTAGTATCATATAATTAGTTTAAGTATGATTTAGGATGATTAATGAACCTAACCATGTGCTAAAACCTGTCTTAAGAAAGTTTATGTCTATTTTTGGTTTATAAACCATGTAGTTGAACTTAAAATGGCCTGAAACCGTGTTTGATAAACCTGTTTAGATAGTAATGTCCTTATTGAACTGATTAGTAAGTGATTGTGATTAATTCAAGAATGGTTTGATGTTAATGTGAGTTTTAGTGGTCTGGTTTACCTATGATGTATGGTTATCTGTTTGTATGATCAGAGACGTGAAACATGTCTTTCTTATTTGCCTCTGCATGCCCATACTTGAGATGAATCTGAGTTTTGATGTGTTTAACATGGCCATAATTCTATTTGAAATGATCTTGGATGTAACAAATGGATATTAGAGTAGTTTAAAGGTATACATGATTCAACTAAGTATAAACACATCAAAAATGGCCTAGAACACTCATTGTTAGCATTACTGGGGTTAACAGTCTACATAAGCTTGATTAATATCCACATTAAGTTAAACAATAGGCAGTATGGTTAAAATATGGACATGAGAGGTTTGTTTGAATTGTCTCAGTATTGTCATGTTGCTTTTAGGGATGTAAGAGGTCAGTATGAACTCAAAAAAAGACTGTCTTATGTTAATGTGACTGTTTGGAATGATATGTCTGTTCTATGCCTAAAAATGACCTACTTGGTTCTGTATGAGATAGGTTATGTTTTGGTGTTTGTTTGATTCTAGTTATAGCTTGCCTTGTCTACATTGTTTAGCCTAGGCTAAACCCTTCTGCATGCTAATTGAGACACTGTCATGCTTTCCTAAGTCCTATTTTTGTAAGTCACCTACTTGTGTTAAAATGCTATATGGTCATGTATTCACACTAGGTCAGTTAGCGTCTTGGCCACCTAATTGACTACTCAGGTATAAAAATGGAAATTGAAACTTGAGCAGGCTATATGCTGAGTCTGAATGCCCAGTCTAGCTCAATTTATGTTTGGTCTCTCCACCTCCCCATGATTAAAATAAAGTGATATGGTTATCCATCTGTTAAAATGTTATGTTATGTATGCATGATCTATCTTGTTCATTTGAGGAGTTAATTTGAACCTGATTTGGCAGTCTCAGTTTCTAGAGAGAATTCAATCTAACCTGTCATGTACTTGTTTAAATGCAAACTCCAAAGTTTGGTTTGTCAGCCTGTTTACTTCCCACATCTACTGTATAAAAGACACTCGATGATCAACTTTATTAGTTAGCATTGTCTATATGAACACCGTACATCCACATATTGAAACTGCTATGCTTATGTGTATCTCTGGCCTATGTTTCATTTGATAGGAGTAAGTCATCAAGACTGAATAAAATTGATATCTTGAACCTATTTGCACATCCTATGATGTTTGGTGTTTAACTAGTCCATACATGCTTGTACCAATCCCATGTCAACTTAAAAAATTAATTCTGAACTTGTCATTGCTCATATTAGTGTGCCTTGGTATGGTCTGTTTAACTGAAAGTAAGGTGTACCCTGCTTGTACATGTTAGAGGTCATGTATGCCTGAGTTGCCTTTTTCTCAATCATGTCCCCATGACCCTATGATTGCTCTTGATCCTGTGATAATTTGAAATCCTTATATGGACAACATGCTGTGAGTGGCTTGAGTAAGGTCTTGTTTTGGTCCTATTAAGTTTGTTTTTAGTTTTGCATTCTATATCAGTTTGCTGGTGCTAGTGAGACTGCTGTTTTGAGTTGAGCCGATACTTATTCTTGCTACTTGAGGTTATGTGTATGAGATAGATAGCTATGGACCTGGTAATTTGGTCCAAGGAGACACATTAAGTTATCCAAGTGGTCTTATTATTTTGACTGTCATATTGTTTTGTGTTCTGAAGGTTGCAATATGTGAATGGTCTGTTTGGAATGTTGAAGTCATGAATATACATATAAGTTTAGGTGTAGTGTGTGTGCTCTTGCATTTTCCTGTATTCGTCTTCATTTTCTATAGCCATTTAGAGTTAAAATATAGCAAGTATATACAAGCTATATACCAGGTATATCCCATATACCAGGTGTATATGCTGGGTATATCACTTTGTATACAATCTGAATATGCATGCTTAGGTGTTTTCCGGGACTAGCCCATCCTTTATCTCTTCCATCTTATGTGATATGCTTGCTGGGCCTATCCATTCACCATCATTTCCTACCACTCTTGTACGCTGCTATTTACTGGGCCAAGCCCACTTAGGTCTTTTCTTTTTTATTCTCAACATGTATTGCTCCCATCTAAATTGGGCTTGGCCCATTCGTTGGCACTAATTACTTTTTGCATAGTTTAACTAAGGTTGTTTATCTCTCAAATATTTGGCCCATGAATTATATTTCCTTGTTATGTTTATCTTTCTGATTAATTATGCATTAATTTTACTTTGCGTGCAGTTTAGATAAATTGGGTACCCTCTAATTGTTACTTGTATTTTCCCCTTCTCTCCCCTTATGTCCGTGAACGCTGGGACTGGCCCTTTGGGCCTTCTCATTTCTTCAGCCGATTGGGCCAAGGCCCAACTAAATGATTATTTCTGCCGAGTCTGATGCTAGCAGCTGCACATGAAGGCCCAGCGATGAGTGAAAATAGCCAACTGGTGGGCTTAGGTAGGCCCACCAGCCTAAACTCAACCTCATTTCAATTTCATACTTTTATATTATATGTACATATACTTGTATGAAATACTTTGTGAATTATTAGAACTCCTTATGGTTACGACTTAGGATAGGCAAACGATACGTACATCGTTTAGTTTGAATCGCCAACTGAATTTCAAAAGAATCTTTAAAAGATTTTAAACATTTTGGGACTCTAAATTGATTTTGAGGATAAACTGGTGTTTAATTCTGATTAAATAAAACTGAAATGAATTGGTTTAGATTATACACTCCTTTTCCAAAACTGGTTTTCATTTAAAGAAAGACTAATGAGCTGATTTCTGAAAAAAACAATGAAACTGAATCAATATCTCGAAATTGGGCTTCTAAACTATTTAAAAACCAGGAGGATTTGGACATATAGTTAGACCGTTTTTTGGCTGAGCCCAATTAAATTGAATTCTTCAAAAGGGAAAAACCTAAACCTTTGTTAGACTTGAGTCTAGGTATGGGCCTTTGGAACAATTATTGAATAAGAATTGACCTTTGGGGATGTAGCATGAAAAAGGAAAATTTTGTTTTCTATTCTTTCAAAATTCAAATGGATTACCCTTTTGAACTTTAAAAGATTTTCAAAAGGTGAAAGTGTTATTGGATAATTTATTGGACTAATAGTGGAGTTTTACTCAAATTAATCTTTTGAGTGTTCTTGATCTATAAAAAAGTTGACTAAATTATCCCTATGCAAACTATTATTGACGGAAGTTAACTCTTTTGTTTTTAAAAACTTTTGAATTTGAAATAAATGAATAATATGAATTTTGCGGGAATTTAAATATTTTAAAGCAATTTACATCATTTAAACATGCTATAGAACCCGAAGGTCAACTGTATTGTACGAATCCTTAATAACGGGGTATCTAACACCTTCCCCAGGGGATCATCCGAACCCTTACATCGACTCGGGCTTAAATAGGATTTTCATTAATTTGAATAAACCCTTTTAACTTGGTTTTTCTAATTTATCTATGAATTAGGTGGAAACTTTAAAACACAATTATCTGACTTAGAGAACCAACAATCTTTTAGTAACTTTTATACCTCCGTGTAAAAGTGAACTACAACAAATATGACATGAATGGATCCAATAACCCACAATGGGTAAAATGAAGGAATCTTTCTAATTGGTGGAATGATCCTTATCCTCTGTTGGCATACGTAGTTTCAAGTATTAATCATTCTCGGTAATCTGTGCAACTCTCAAAACATGAACATGAATCTAGTTGGCATGTAAGCCTATGAATTTCATAATCAAAACTTGTAAACATGATTTTTGTATCTAGCATAGCATGTGTAATTATAACATAACATTGCACGTGATCTGAAAAACATGTAAATTTTGTACAATAGAATGATATTGGTTCAGGACATGTATTTAGGAACCCATGGAATTTAATTTATGGGTGTTCATGGATTACAGATGGATTAATGATAGTCATAATGAAATATCAAGAATACAATTAACGAATTTGTAATATAATCATGATATACTATGGTACATGTAATTAGGGTCATCATGAACTAAAGCAAGAATCCTAAGCCAGTGGAAATTCATATTTCATGGATGAACGTGGCGTGGGGAAGAACCATGATGTTTTCACATGTGGATAGAAGCCATACATACCTTTAGCGCTCCTTATCTTGTAGTAAGGTCTGAATCTTGAAGGAGAAATCCAAAAGCATGAACCTTGAACCTTGAGATGAGTTTTCTTGAAAAGCCTAGGTTAGAGACAAAGAATTTCTCTTAGAATCCGTGTATAGTTAATGAACGTATTGAAATAATAGAAATATTTTTTTACCTTGAGTTATTAGGATTTAGGGGAAGAGAAGAACTTCGTGCTAGGGCTTAGGAGAATGAAAAATGGCTTAAAAAGACTGAAAAACGTGAGTTTAAAGAAACCAAGGTGCAATTTGCGCTGCTGATTGCATTATGTTGTAGCAGATTCTAATGCATATTGAAACAGAATGCTGGCAACTTCGATACTAAAATTTGGTCAAAATGTGGAGAAAAATGCACCGCAACTTGCATTTTGCTCCGCAGAACTACAAATGTGTTTTCTGCGGAATGCTCTGCGACCGTTCAGTAAAATGGCCATAACCTTTTGTAAATATGTCCGTTTGTGCTCCAATATATATGGATGGAAAGGTATTTCAAATGTTCTACAACTTTCATGTTTTGAGGATTTCCAAATTAACAACTTAGAATGGTTTTATGCTCGCTTAAAGTGAGGCCTCGTGAAAACTCATTTGAAAACATGTTTTGTAGGGTAGCTTTTGCCTATACTTTTCCCAAAGACTCTTCTTATACCTTGATTTGGTTTCATAATACTTCATACACTCTTCATCTTGGTTCCATTATGTTCTCATCGTACGGATCAAACCTTAGCCCAAATGTACGAGGTGTTACATTAAATTCTAAAACCGACTTAATTGTCAAAAACCAACCAAACATGACTTCATCGTACGGATCAAACATGACTGAAATGCATAATTGGTTTTGGCTCGGGAAGTTCCGGATGAGTTTTGGGTGTTGAATCAAAGATCGAAGCCTATTTTGAGTTGTTGGTTTTCTAGTGCCAGGAATCCTTCTTCGAGATTGCAGGAAGAGTGTCACAATCGCGTAGCTTGGTGGGGGGCAGGAAATCATGACCGCGTCGGTGTCCTTCACTTCCGTGAAGTGGGTCTGTGGACCGGTCAGGATTAATAGTCATCGCAACCATGATGGTCTTTATCGTGCTGGCGAAGAGGATGATTCAAGGCACACAATCGTGATGGCGGGTCCCGCGATTAATGGTTCACGTGGGCAGAACTAATTCTTCCAAAATGAACCTAGACGTCATAACTTCATACTTTGAGCTAGGGACCTAGTTTTTAGGTGATTTCAAGGGAAATATTCCTATCGTGACTCAAGAGTTGATTTCTAATCTTAAATTTAGTATTTCCTCATTATTTCATATGTTATTTAGTTGTTCCATCCATGGTTTTATCTTAAAAAATGGGGTTTTCCATGTAAATATATTTTCAAGTAAAATATGAAATTAAATATTATTTCGTGATCGAATTTTGATAATTTTTGAGATTCTAAACCTTTAGTAAACCAATTTTTTAATAAAATTCTAATTTTGCCTTTGTTGGCTTAGGGTCACCTTTTTGGGTCCATTTTTTGTTTGTCAAGTATAGAAATATGATTGTCTACAAACTAGTTTCTTATGAATAGTGTGTATTTTATAGATTGGGAGCCTTTTAAAGACTTTGTCTGCTTGGCGCGTATTTGAGGTTCACGTCTGCTTGACATTCGATGTATATTAAAACTTCATAGACTTCGTTGAGTGACATTTTGCTAATTAAAGACTAACATGGAATAGATAATGGGTAAGGGAGTAAAAGGGAGGTCTCGTACCCGTGGTGTGACGCACATTAGTATGAGTACCGGTGTTGTGAATGGAAAAGTTTATTACTTTGTAATGACAGATTATGATCCAAGAATGCCAAAGCACGTGGGCATTAGCTGATGAACTATTGACTTAGTTGCTTTTTTTTTTTGTTTATGTTTCTTCATTGAACCTGTACACTTGTGATAGTTGAGGCGACTACTTATCATGCTCTATACTTCATTGAAATGAAATGCATCATTATTCCTTTATTCTATTGATATTATATTATGCACATGGATTGGCATGAGATAAGATATGATTAAAGGTCCAGCACTGTAGGTTGTCCCTACTGCGATCGTGATATGATTTATGAGTTTGGAACATGGATATCTTCCGTCCTTGGGATGATATTGAATAGTGCATTGAGATCATCAACACGGGTACGTGAATACCATATGTGTCGGTATATGGACTTCGTGAGTCCCCCACGAGTCATGAACTCTCGAAGATTATCAAGAAGTATTGTGTATATACAGATTGAGAGACATTTGGCACATGAGACTTATATTTGCATTGCATGCATTGTACCTTATATCCTTACTTGATTATGTGCCTAATTGATATTTAGACATTACTTGATATTTGATTATATTGATTTCGGTGGATAGCTGATTCTCGAATGAAATGTAAACTTGAATGGCTAAAAGATGTTTTTTCTTAAAATTCCTGTCACTACTTCTTCGTTATCGGTCTATGTGATATATTAGGTACACATGATTTTGTATTCATACTACACTTGCTGCACTCTTTTGTGGTGCCGCTTCGATTCGAGTATGAGCGCATCCGTTAGTAATTTGGTGATTTAATTCATGTTTTGGGTGGGAAATTGGGGGGTTTAGCCCTAGAGTAGAAATTATGAATTTCTTCAATTTTGGAGGTCGATTCGTGGGTAGGTTTGACTCATTTTCTGGATTTTGACTACTTAAGCTATGGGTAAAAACTTTTCTAATAAAATTTCATTTTTTCCTTCTGGACCCGGGTTTGACACTTTTTTGGTGATTTTGGGATCTAAGCTATAAGTATAACAATATGGGTGTCAACCGGATTTGTTTCCTGATGTACATCGCGTATTTGATAGACTGAACAATATAATGCTTTGAGGAAAGGAGAAGCGATAACTTAAGGTTCGTGGCATGTTTGCTCGACATTCAAGGTATGTTAAGACTTTCTAGATTTTGTTAGAGGGTTTTTGATAAGTAAAAATTAAAATGATAATAATAAGGGGTAAGGGCGAAAGAGGGGGTCTCATAGTCGTGGTGTGATGGGCATTGGTACGATGTTGATGCCATTTATGAGAAATAATGTAGTCATGTAGTTATAAATTGTGATCTAAAAATTCCAATGTATGTGGGCATTAGCTGGTAGTTATTTGACTTGTTGCTTGTTTATGTGTACTCATCACCTCTTCGAACTCGTATATTTGTGAAAGTCAAGGTAGTTGGATAATTATGCTCCGTACATAGTTATTTGAGATGCATTCCCATTCTCTTATTCTGTTGATATTATCATGCCATATATGATATGTGATCAAATATGAGTATATGTTTGAGCACGTGGAGATCGTCCATGCTGGGATTGTTTTATAAGTATAAGTTGGGCACATGGAGATCCTCCGGGCTGGTCTATTTGATAATCGAGATCATCTGCATGGGCACTTGGAGACCGTCTGTGTCGGGTATATGGACCTCGAGAGTCCCACTTGGGTCATGTCTTCGTTACATTTCCATGGAGCTATGTGTATATACAAATTTTGGAAAGGAAACAACATCAAGAGGCACATTATTGCATTGATTGTATCGTACTTACTTAATGTAATTATTTGCTTATTTGATTATCTAGCCCTACTTGAAACCTGATTTATTCCTTATTCCGTGAATATTTGGCTGTTTGATGAGAAGGTAAACGAGTAAAACTTAATAAGGATTTTGGTAATAATCTCGTCATACTTCTTTTGTTGTCTGAGTACACGTGTTTTTCGTACTCATACTTTACTTGCTGCAGATTCAATTCCAAGTACCAGTGGGACCCGCGAAGCTGTTTGAGTCCTCGAAAGTGATTCTAGGAGGTCATGGTGAGCTGCTTTGCTGATCCGCATCATTCTTCACCCTGTATCTATTTATTTGATTATGTCTTTCAGTTGTATTTTAGACAGTGTATTAAATGACTTCAGACTTATATATGTTTCTTAGTGGCCCTTGTACAAATGATACCAGCCTTGGATGATATTTGGATTTCCGCATTTGTTCGTTATAAAAGGCTTAGAATTTAGTAACTATTGCGTTTCTCTTTACTTTCTACTTAATTAACATAGATTAATTTGTATGTTAATCGGTCTGGCTTATCTATTGGGTTGGTAATAGGTGTCATCACAATTATTGGTTTTGGGTCGTGACATATCCTTAACAAGAATAAGTATTATATGTTAGACTAGGTAAATTTGATTGCACTTTGCGTGGTTTTTTCGTGAAGAAATATCAATGCATATATGAATTCTTTATTTTTTTGGTTAAATTTTAATTGAAATAATCAAATTGCATTTTAATCTATAAAATTCATGTCTATTGATATCATACCAGCAATATTCAGGCAAGTACAACAATGAAAGAAAACACAAAAAACTGTTTCCTCTATTCTTTATTGTATGACAACATTTGTAAAATTCGTATAGAACTCAATTGATCGTCATACAATATTAGTATATCACCATTCGTACTTCTAAA
Source organism: Anisodus tanguticus (assembly GCA_034509755.1). Taxonomy (NCBI): domain Eukaryota; kingdom Viridiplantae; phylum Streptophyta; class Magnoliopsida; order Solanales; family Solanaceae; genus Anisodus; species Anisodus tanguticus. The sequence goes on along the minus strand of CM067545.1, from coordinate 35,185,094 downwards.
ATTCTATCAGATCTGCTTGGAAGATATTTAGTGAATCCTAATACACTCCACTAAATATAAGGTGTCACGCCTCAAACTTGAGGAGGCGAGATCGGCAACCGGTGCCTTACTTGCCCTAGCGTACAAACCTATAAACCATACAACCTGAACATATACAGAAATATTTAGGCCGACAAGGTCATAACGCATGCCATTCTGACAATAGGAAGTGTATAACAACTCCAACTCATAACCAACCTAAATGGTATGCATAAAAGGGCCTCCATGGGTATCGTTACATCAATGTATAAGCAACTCAAAAGGTGCATATACACAGTCCAACAAGGCCACCATTTGATCTAATATAACAACAACAAGGCCGACAAGGCCACAATACATATTGTACATACATGATATGTCTACAAGTCTCTAAGAACATCAATTATACTATGGTTGGGACAAGGCCTTGACTTACCCATCCTGTACATATATCAACACAACAAAAACCACTAGACCTGGCATCTTCAAAGACATGGAGCGTACCAATCAAGTTGAACGCAAGCAACGCCTCCTGAGGAATATTGTCCGAATATTTATCTGGACATGCAGCATAAACTGCAGCACCTCAACAAATGGGTGTCAATATGAAAAGAATGTATTGTGTTTGTAAGGCATGAATAACGTATGAAAGACAACAACAGTAAAGAAGGTACAAGAATCAATCTGAAACCTGAATGCCACATGGGGCGTACAATACAAAATCTGAAGAGCCATAATAGGTGGTATTTATATCATTATATATGGCGATATTTATATCATTACATCACCTATTGATAATACATATAACTTAGTGATTCTTATATAACATCACCCAACCAGTGGTGTTCATATAATACATACATCGCCACTGATAATTGATATAGCTCAGTGGTGTTCATATCATACATGCATTGTCCACTAATAATAGATATAGCTAAGTGGTGATATATATATATATATATATATATAACACTTGAAGCTAAACCTTCAATAACTTATTACCTTGTTCAGTAGGACGTACGGTCATTAACTTCTAAATGGCGTTATGGATGTTACTTTCGATACTTTTTTCCTTCAGAATGAATCAAGACTCACAAAGTATGATTCGGATTATTAACCAATAGAGTATATAAATAATGAACATGTGATTTTCATAGATGTTATGCATGGAACACGCCTAGAACGATACTTCGTTGAGTTTATCTTCTTTAGAGAATTGTTTTTTACGGTGGATTCATGCCGAAACAAGTAAAAGTGATAGCACATTACATATCGTTGATCTCAACTTAGCCGATGGCGTCGAACTTGTCCTTCTCTACTCGCGGACCTACAACAATGATGGTAACCCTAGTATTAAGCTAAGGAAGGATGCTACAACGACTCGACGAACGACAAGTTAATATACGCCTCCCTAGACAATATCTTTACATTTTCTTCTTCTTCCAGAACTTCTAATCACACCACAAAACCTCTACATATGTATATCAACATTATCCATCACCTCAACACCTCAAGAACAACTTCAAACTTGCAGCACAACAACACCCAATCAATCCATAAATGACTTTTGCAGACTCGCAAGTTTTAATCTAAACAACATATCCAAAGCCTAGATAAGCAAATACAAGAAGAGGAAGAAGAACGTTACCTTCAACAGCAAGAACAAGCCTTTACACACCTTACTTCAACATGAAGAAACCTCCAATAACAACAACTACAAGAGGGACACGAGTTCTACTAGTACCACGATCTTCCCGAGGGTGAAATCACTTTATAATGTTATGGATCTTAGTCTAGATGATGTAGAACCATTAGAGAGTGTTGGGGAGCTTTTTAGAGCAGTAGGAGATGAAACATGAAGTTGGAAATAATCCCACCGCTTCTAGTATATATATAGATAAGTTGCACCACTCCTAAAATATGGTGGAAATGATGGACTATAATTTAGCCTGCTTTTTCCAACATTCTGGTGGTGAGTTACGGTGGAACTACGGTCCATCAATCACTTTGACGGTCCGTCAAACTATCTAACTTTTCAAACTTGTTTTCTTTGATTCGTTAAACATCTAAACCTTCTAACATATACTAACCATGGTTTAAAATACTTATAACCTCAAGATAACCCTACTCTCCGAGATAACATGGAATAACTCACGACGCACCTTAACGTTCAAAATTACGGGGTGTTACATCATTTCCCCTTGGGAAAATTCACCCTCGAATGGAAAGGCGATATATCGAGGGAATACTAACTCTATGGATTTGTGGAAATTTCGAAAAAGTATCCTATATTGATAGAACAATTTAAAACCTGCCAAGTAGCGATAAAATAAAACAACTTATCTCACCGGGTAATACTTACGCAATACCATACCAATTAATCAATCAACTAAAAGATTCACGATGGGTCAATCCTGAAGATTCATATAAGTGGAGAATATTTAATGGAAACCACACTGAGCGAAACTGACGCAAGAGAATTTTCGTACTTCCACTCTCAGAACTCGTTGACTAATATCATAAGAAGGATATAAAGATATGCCTAGGAAACCAATGGAAGTTCTATGGCATTTCAGTCGGTCGTAAATCGGGAAGGCTCTACTTTCTTTCTATATTACCCGGTAACTCATCTGTACACAGGGAGGGCACTCAATTTTTACGTACATCTTGTCACATTATTTAGGAGACTACACTCCCATGGAAAGCTTACAACTGACACTATCCACGAAAATTCAACCAAGGTAGAAACCCGAGGCCTATTCTCTTAAAAGTCTAAGGCTGACACTGCATACCTAAGCTTACCTCACAGTCTACGGTCATCTTATCATCTTACGTAATGATCTACCAGGTGTTATTTCTTTAATAACTTCCTATAGTCTTTAGTATTGCACACTCATCATAAACATCCATCATTTTTCAAAAATTACTCTTAAAACTAGATATACCCTCCAAGTTAACAACGATCTACACCCCTGACAATCATATTGTGGACTCCACCAACGTAGTTCATTCTATAGGGTCTCGTATACTTCTAATCCTCTTAACTAAGCTTTTCTCTGAACATACTAGACGTGATCTATTGAAACTATAAAATTGTGGATCAAATTTCCTTTTCCATATAAAGTACGGGCGCATATATGAGGGATTCTAATATCCTTGACGACAAAAGGAATCTCTATACTGCTATATGGAAACTTGAAATGATATTAAACATGTCGATAGGGCTCTATGACCGATACACATGGGAATGTTTACTAAGATTATCATACTTTAGAGCATGTACCCTCATTACTTTTTTTTTTTTTTTTGATAATCCAGGTTTCAGGCTTGCGCCTGACTACTTCACTGGTATTACCCAGACGTCCTAGAGGTAATAGCACCGGTCCTTCAACACTATTACCAGATAAATCGCGGGATGTGCTCCGGTGGCCAGTTTTTCTGGGAGCGTACAACTGATCAATGAGACAAGATCAAATTCCCCAACATGCGAGTTTCTTCGTGCTTGCGGGGAATCGAACCCACGCTGTCCCATGCCAGAGCGCCTTATAGCACCCAGGCTTTGCCACTGGACTATGCCCCGGAGGACTAAAACTGTGGTAGGGTAAACTTTTTAAAGTGACTGGTCCCACCGCATTACGGCCCCATACCCCAGAAAACCCCACCTCCGGCCCGGCCCTACGGATTAGTATACACCGCTTGGCCCTACGCGTATGGAGGATTTTTTGGGGAACACGGTTTCACTCTCGCTGATCAAAGGACTCGAACACGGAACCTCAGACAGCAATACCCTAATGTATTGGCCACTGGGCCAAACACTTTGGATGTACCCTCATTACTTGAATGACCTTATCCTTGTATGTGACTCGAAACGGTTTCGTTCACTCGGTTCATCTTAGGGAAGATACTATAACACGTTCGTGATAAACTTGGAACTATCAATACCTCCCACCTTAAGTGTGGACTTACAATCCTTCAAAAATCACCTGAAAGTTATTAGTACTATTCATCTCATGCTACTCTCTGTAATCCATTTACCATCTCTCGAACATTACTGATCTGGTTAACTTTAAGCAAATGTTACACCTCTTTTAATTAGTGACATGCCCTAATTCTGAATACACTTCTGCAACAATGACCTGTAGCGTATAAAGAACCAACCATATACAAGGACATAATTTTTACAAAGTAAATCTACTTATCGAAGATTAGTGCATGTAAATCCTTGGCAAAAAAAGTAGTAGGACGCTCTCCTATACCGATGGAGAGTCTATGAAACTTCATAATATTGTTCAATTGACCCGGTTCTTAGGGGAAGCTTGGAACACACATCCCGACCCGATTCACAATTGGAAAAGCTTCCAGCCCATCTGTGATGATCTACAAACCCTTATATGCATAGCGTATGCAACTATCTAAATTCCGCTAATGATTTTATAGAACTCTCAATGAAATCTGCTTTAAGCAAACCCATCAATGATCATTCACAATTTATTAATACCCTCTATCTTGAGTGACATCTTATAAGCTCATAACGACAATTAAGATATTATCAATATGAGTCATCTTAATGAAAACTATAATCTTTCAATAGTCATTAGAAAACTATCTGAAAGAAATAATCTCTTGATTATTTTCATTAATTAAAAGACTATTTATACAAGTTACATATTTCCATAATAGGAGAATCCTATTACTATTCTACTCCTAAAACCTTATTCTACTTGGATACTAACTATACATTTATGATAATACAATTATTATGGTAAGTATACAATACTAATTACATTACAATATTACCTAAACTAGGAGACTAAATATTACCTAAATATATACTCTATATACGGTAATTGCAAGGGAGAATCCGAGAGCAATATACACAATATACGCATGTATATTGTGTGTATTTAACACACCCCCGCAGTCATAGCGGGCGGTCTTCGAATGCTGAGACTGTCTCTAAAATCTTCAAAAAGGACCGAGGGAAGACCCTTTGTAAAGATGTCGGCAATTTGATGTCTCGATGGGACATGGCATACGCGAACTTGACCACGAGCAACCTTTTCACGGACAAAGTGAATGTCCATTTCGATATGCTTAGTGCGTTGGTGCTGAACCGGATTACCAGAAAGGTAGATGACACTAATATTATCGCAATAAACCAAGGTTGCCTAATGAATGGGACAATGAAGTTCTAAAAGCAAATTACGTAACCAACATGATTCTGAGACCACATTAGCTACCCCTCGATATTCAGCCTCGACACTTGAGCGGGATAGAGTCGACTGACGTTTTGCAGACCAGGAGACCAAGTTGTTGCCAAGAAACATCTAATATCCTGACGTAGACCGTCTGGTATCGGGACAGCCACCTCAATCAGCATCTGTATACGAGACAAGTGTGGACGTCGAGGAAGGATATAAATGCAAACCATAGTCAAGTGTACCTTGAATATACCGAATGATGCGTTTGAGTGCATTCATGTGCTCAATTATGAGATCATGCATGAACTAACACACCTGCTGGACAACATATGTAATAACCGGTCTCATAAAGGTAAGATATTGAAGGCCCCCTGCAAGACTGCTATAACGGGTCGGATCCTCGTAGGGTACGCCGGCCGCGACACTTAGCTTGTGCTTAGTATCAACTGGAGTGGAAGTGGACTTATAAGATGACATCCCAGCCCTCTCGATGATCTCAGCTGGATACTTCCGTTGAGATAAGAACAACCCATCGGAATATAGAGTGACAACAATCCCTAAAAAGTAGCTCAAGGGCCCCAAGTCTTTCATAGTAAACTCAGAGCTGAGCAGTGTCATGATAGACTGGCGCAAGGCATCGAAGAGAAATTTGTCAAAATAATATCATCCACATATAACAGGATATAGGCCACGGATGAACCACGACGGTAGATGAATAATGAATTATCCGATCTGCTGTGAGTGAACCCAATAGTCGAAACATAGTCTACAAACCGCATATACCAGGCCCGTGGAGACTGCTTAAGCACATATAAGGACTTCTTCAACAAACAGACATGATGAGGATGGTTGGGATCCCTGAATCCCAACGGCTGATGCATATAGATTGTTTCCTTGAGATCACCGTGTAGGAAAGCATTCTTGACATCCAACTGATGAATAGGCCATGCCTTCGAAAGAGCCAAGCTAAGCACAGTGCGAATGGTAGCTGGCTTGACCACCGGACTAAACGTCTCACCACAATCAACACCAACCTGCTGAGTCTTACCATCACCCACAAGCCGCGCCTTATGTCGGGCAAATGAACCATTTGAATTTTCCTTATGAGCAAAAATCCACATAGACCGAATAATATTAATACCAGATGAACGGGGTACCAACACCCACATATTATTATCAATAAGAGCATTAAATTCATCGGTCATAGCATTTTTCCAATTCGGGTCATTTAATGTAGACACAGGATTTCAGGGTAAGGGTGATTTAAGAACATTAGAATGTAAATTAAAATATCTTTTTGGTGTAAATATCTCCTGTTGACTATGGGTGACTGGTCCATGACTCGGGGCAGGGGTGGGTGGATTTTGGGAATTTTCGGGACTCGAGACAGACTGGCCAGCAGGCAGTGGGCCTGCTGGCCCAAATCGGTAATCTAGAGTCGGAACTGGACCAGTTCCAAAATTGGGCTGGAGTGGCCCATTGGCTGGACTGGGACCGACAGTGGGTGACGGACCAGTGGGGCCAACGGGCAGTGGGCCCACTGGAGAATTTTGGGTGCGGGAGATGTCCGAAAAATGTTGAATAATATACGGGAATATATTATCATCCAAAAAATTATACGAACTAGGCACGAGAGTATTAACATTAGCAAATGGAAATTGAGATTCATAAAAAATGACAAGGAGATTAATGATGATTTTATTAGAGGATAAATCAAAGCATTTGTAGCCACGATGATTAGATGGAAAACTCAAAAACACACATGGAGTAGACCAGGCCTGAAGTTTGTTAATTATGGTGGACGGGAATAACGGATAACACAAACACCCAAAAACCCGAAGATGTGAATATGAAGGAGTTTTATTATATAAAATTTGAGGGGGGAAGAATATGTCAAACCTTTGGAAGGAGTTATGTTACGGAGATAGTTAGTCATTTGGAGAGCATGATGCCAAAAAAATAGGGGTACAGAAGCATGAATCAATAACGTTCGGATAATGTTATTTATGGAGCGAATTGTGCGTTCGGCTTTCCCATTTTGTGAAGACGTATGAGGACAAGAAAAATGAAAATTGATCCCATTATTAGCACAGAATTCCTGAAACACCCCATTGTCATATTCTTTGCCATTATCACACTAAATATTTTTTATTTCTCGATCGAATTGGGTTCTGATGAATGCTCTAAATTTTAGGAAGACAAAAAAAACTTGAGATTTTTTCGCTATCGGAAACATCCATAAAAACTTAGAATAATCATCCAAAAAGAGAACATAATACCAATGACCCACAGAACTAAGAACAAGAGACGTCCATAAGTCGCTATGAATAATATCAAATGACATTAAAGTATGAGATTTTGAGTCTACAAATGACAATTTAACAATTTTTTCTAAAGAACAGGATTGACAATTTGGAGTACTACTCGTACCCTTACATGAAATAAAACTATTTTTATCTAAAGACGATAAAATAGAGGACCCCGGATGACCAAGACGAGCATGCCACAAGGAAGGAGAAATGGCTGAAAAGGTTGATGGCGGGGCTTGACTCGATAGATCGGAACTGGGGTGATAGGATAAAGATCTCCCCTACTATCACACCTCATGAGAGGACTCCACGTTTTGAAATCCTTCACAGAGAAACCAAATGGATAAAATTCAATAGAAACATAATTGTCAGTAGTGAATTTACGGACATAGACTAAGTTTTTAATCAATTTTGGGGCATGTAGGGTGTTTTTCAAGATAAGAGGTGGATGGGAGATAACATTTTATGACCATAACCACAAATTGGAATAGAATTACCATTACCAATAATTATACCGCGAGGGTTGCTCAAATTGGAATAAGACGAGAGCGTACCTGAATCGGATGTCATGTGGGTAGTGGCACCGATGTCCATATACCAATTTGGGTCCGGAGGATTTAAACCAAGCGTGTGCATTGCGCTTCGATGTTAGTAGGCGTGGGTGCCGCTGCGTGATGGGCTTGCGGGGGCCGAGGCCCAAGCACCCCTGCTTGCAGTCTCGACCGAGGCTCGCCGATCGTATGTGGACCGGGCCGGGTGGGCACGGAATGTTCTTGGGCCGTCCACTGCCAGTTGGGCGAGAACTTGCTGGGCTAAAACCGCCGCTGGCTAGGCCCAAACTGCTGTTGTGGGGCCCACTGCCACTGCATAGGGGCCCATTGTGAGCCCCAGAACTGCTGTTGTTGCTGCTGACCACTGCGAGGACACCCACCGCCACCACCATTCTGTCGGCTGTCGCCGTTTTGCCGCCACCATTTTGCTGCCACCGTTGTTGCGGTTTTGGCTCGAGTTGTTGGAACCGGTAGGATACATTGTGGACTCGGTCATCATGACTACTGGACTAGTACTGGTAGCCGCTCGTTTTGCCATGCCTGCTTCTTCTAGTGTAAGCATAGAACGAGCCTGATAAAATTACGGAAGCGGATTGCTTTGCCGAAGAAGTGTTCCAACACCACTATAGGCCTCGGAGAGGCCGGAAACCATTTGAAGGACCAAACGATCATTCAAAACTGGCGCGTTAACGTTGCGAAGTTGATTCGCCAATTCCTTTAATCTTTTGCAATAAGCCGAAACATTAGAGAAGTCTTCCATATTGACGTGGGAGAAATCCTGCTCAAGGGTAACGGCTCTAGAATTTTGATTATCTTGGAATATATCACGCAATCTATCCCAAGTCGCCTGTGCCGTAGCGTCAGGCTCAATAATTGTTTGCAAAAGGTCAGTAGAAATTGTGGAATATATCCACTGAAGGACGGTAGCATCAAGAGTCGTCCACAACTTAGGATCATCCTCGCGTTTTAGCACCTCCATATCCTCAGGAGCAGCGGGGATTATGTGATGGATGACTTGATGCGATCGTGCGTGAATTTTGAACAGTTCAGCCCACGTCACATAGTGGACGTTTTCTATTTCAAGAACAAGAGGGATGTTATTCTTGCTGTTAGAAATTGTAAGGGCAGGATGAAACATGTTTCGGAATGTAGACATATTGATAGAACAATACGTGATTGAGGGATTAGGGAGAACATTTTTGGAAGAAGGGGGTTCTCGTCGGCACAAACCCGAGAGCAAGGTCTCAGATTTTGCTAGGGATTCGACGGAAAAAGTTGGAGAATTTGGGAGAGAAAATAAACCTAAACTCTTGATACCATGAAAGAAATAATCCCTTGATTATTTTCATTAATTGAAAGACTATTTATACAAGTTACATATTTCCATAATAGGAGAATCCTAGTCCTATTCTACTCCTAAAACCTTATTCTACTTGGATACTAACTATATATTTATGGTAATACAATTATTATAGTAAGTGTACAATACTAATTACATTACAATATTACCTAAACTAGGAGACTAAATATTACCTAAATATATACTCTATATACGGTAATTGCAAGGGAGAATCCGAGAGCAATATACACATGTATATTGTGTATATTTAACATTATCAGCACGAGTCATCTTAATCCATCCATAATCCACTAATGATATCTCATAATGATCCGCATGATTTGTCCTAAGTTTCATCCTATCATCGATTAACAACCTTTAGGATCCATCAACATAATCCATCATACACATGCCTCTTTTATTTTCATTAAGATTAAAACGTCTGAATCTGAATGCACATCTCAATGACTAAGATGTTGTCTCTAGATCTAAACATTGAATTATTAAGACTGTTTGTTTTTCAACATCTGAATGTGAATAATATATTTATCTTAACATAATAAATTTATAATTCAAATAAAAAATAACTTAATATTAGAAAAAAGTATAAATGTAATAAAATGAAATTAGACTTGATAAAAATGGAACATTTATATTCACTGGTGATGAAGGAGATGCTTTGTAGTGGTGGCAGTAGTGATGGTTGGATCATTCAAAAACATCAGTATCTAGCATATCTAAGAGTGGAGCCATTATGGATATCATTCGTTTACGTTCGTTTAATTCTGATCATGCTAAAAGAAGGAAGAGTAAGTCTTTACATACCTTTATCCAAAAAATTTACAATCGTTCTACAAGTCCTCTCATTCCTTACGAATGAGTATCTATATCATATAAATGGTTGTTATCAATATCGAGTCCAAATTCCATACAAAAACTCATTTAGGCATCTTTCGACAACTTTAAGCATATATGATACTTTAAGTTTTTTTATACAGAAAATTTTATGAAATCCGATCCCTCAATCCTTCAAATTGTACTTTCCTTAGTCCATAATGTATACAATCAGTTTGATTATCCAATCAACTCATACTTTAAGTAAAACAACCCAACAACTCATACCACGATGATTCCTTAAGTTTACGAGTTTCGATTATGATAATTCTTTCACAACTTGATCCAAATCATCAATTAATCATAAAACATATAGGTAAAGGAGGATAAAACTTACATTTATAAGTAGTCTTGAACCAATTAATAATGTATTAAGTAGGCTTGAACCAAAGAAGAAATATGAATGAGTAGGTGATGTCCACATACGAAAGGACAAAGTATAAGGCCAAGAGTAATCATGAGGAGGGTAGTTATTGTCATACCCCAACCTTGGGGGAGTTGCTGCACCCGGTGCCTAGTGGCTTGAGCGTTCCACATCTCGTTTGTACCTTGGATACACATGTACTTGGGCCAACAAGGCATCACAGTAACTCTTATAAGAAACACAAGATGTAATAACATGTCGAAGCAGAAGAGCCCAAACATATATGTATACCTAGAAGGCTGACAAGGCCACAATGCATATCATCTGACTAAAAGGAAGGCCGACAAGGCCATACATGACTTTTGTATACATGACAACTATCTACAAGCCTCTAAGGAGTACATGAAAATAATTAGATTGGGACAGGGACCCTTCACACCTATAACTACGTATATAAAATTATACCAACTCCGACTAGCACCTTCGGAATAAGTGGAGAGCTCTGACACCATCGTTGAGTTGAGGTCCGACTGGAAATGAGCATCGCTTTGTCTATCTGAACCTGCAGAAATAAAATGCAACACCCCAGCAAGGGACATCAACATGAATAATGTACTGAATATGTAAGATAAGAAATGTAAATGGATATATAAGTGTAAATAAGGGTAGGGAAGAGACAACCTGTAACTCTGAATTCCACTGAAGGCATATGATATGCATGCTTTCCTTTAAAAACACAATTATACATATATGTGTATAATCCACACTATGGGGAAAATTCATCATCATATCGTACCCGACCATAATAAGACTCAGTGTTATCGTACCCAACTGTAGTGATGTGCACATATAAGTGTCTTCCCCTGCCTGGTCCAGTTTCCAGTTGGGACTGCGCTGGGCAGAACAGCCCAAGGCCATTGCCAGGCCCAGCTCCCTACCCCACCATGTTGTTGCCACTGCCCGCCGCCGGTGTTGGTGTTGCCGCCATTTCTGCCGGTGGCCTCCACCTTTGTTGTTTCCGCGATTTCCACCCTTATTCTTATTATTATGACATCTTTTTTGTCCCTTATTTTGTTGAGAGGGGTCAAAAAAATTAACATCATTTGAGGAAGTGGCAATCATGGAGGAATTTGAAGTAGTCGACGCCTTTTTAGCATAGCCCAATTCTTCAAGTACAAGCATCGACCGTGTTTGATAAAATAAAGGTAGAGGATTACTTTGAAGAATTAGTGTCCCCACTCCGCTATACGCATCGGTGAGACCAGCCACCAATTGTAAGACTAACCGATTATTTGTAACCGGTGAACCAATATTTCTTAATTGATCTGCCAACACTTTGAGGCATTGACAATACGCAGAAACGTTAGGAAAATCCGCCATGTCAATAGTTGAGAACTCTTGTTCCAATGTAACAGCATGAGAATTTTGATTATCTTGAAAGATATCTTGCAAACGTTCCCAAGCCGCCATGGCTGTTGAATCTGGCTCCATTATAGTATGCAACAAGTCAGTGGAGATTATTGCATAAATCCAACCAAGAACTGTGGCATCAAGCGTATCCCACAATTCCTTATCCGCATCGGTTGTTAAATCCTTCTCTCTCCCATTTTTTGAAAGAATAATATGATGAAGAACTTTGTGAGCACGACAACATATTTTAAATAATTCCGCCCATGTTGCATAATGAACGGTTTCCATTTCGAGTTTGATAGAAACAAGTATTTTGATGTTTGAGATGGTAAGGGTTGGATGAAAGGATGATTTTGACTCAGACATAGTTGGTTATGATGGAGGATAATCAATAATGGAGTTAAAAAATGTGCAAATTTCGGCCAACTAGGGTTCTAGTGGGGAAGAGGACCGAAAAATTGGAAGAAAATAAAATATTTTGGATCTTTCCTTATGATCTTGATACCATGAAAGACTTTGAAAGTATTTTCCTCAATTGTATTCATCCTAAAAGGGAACAATATATACACAATATACATTTAATTGAGAAGAGTAAATCATGCCTAATCTTCCTAATCAATCCTTAATAATCTTCTACCTAATTAACATAATATTCCTAATTAACATTTTACTACTTACCATCTATAAAATGATACTACATTAATACATAATAATATTATTTAATAATATTCTAACAAATACTTGTAATAATCATTTTTGTGATTTTTTTTTACATGTGGAACAAGTTATCTCATATTTTGTTGCTACAGCTGAGCACTTTGGAGTACCACACTTGAGTCCATATCTGGATACATTAGGAACAAGTTACATGCATGGTGCAAACTTTGCGAAAGGAGGAGCAACAATTAGAAGATTTAATGAATCATGGTTTGAGACTAGTGTTAGCCCATTTCCTCTTGATATTCAAGTTGAGCACTACACTTAGTTTAAAGAATGAACTACCTACTTCTACAATCAAGGTTCGAGGTCCATTCTCATGAGCTTACTTTCCTTCTCCTGGTTTTATTTATCTTTTTTAAGGAAAAAGTTCAGATTTAATGTAAAGAATGGATCTTGGGCCTAACTCAACCCCAAAAGCTAGCTTGTAGAGTGAGGATTGTCCAAGTCGATATAAGGAGTCCATGTTCTCATTTCATAGCCGATGTGGGACTCTTAACACTCCCCCGCACGCCCAGACCTCGTTAACTGGAGCATGGACAATATAATTTAGGGGCCCAACATCGATGAACAAAGAATTGGAATGGGTCTGGCTCTGATACCATCTAAAGAATGCATTTTAGGTCTAACTCAACCCCAAAAGTTAGCTTGTAGGGTGAGGATTGTCCAAGTCCATATAAGAAATCTATGTTCCCATTCCATATCCGATGTGGGACTCTTAACATTTAATTTGCTCCTTAATTTACTATCAGAAGCATCTTAATTAATTTTGTCCTCTATTATACATTGAGATCATTAATTTAAACTCTTGAATTAGAAAATCATTTCGTATTTGCCCTTAATCTTAACAGAGTTTCAACGTGAACTAATTGGATTCCACGTGTCAACGTACTTGAAAGCATACCGTGGTGTACACGATATACACGACATATACAATGCCTTGTGTATACCATGTATATCACGGAAACACAAGGCCACTGTCCGTGATATACATACCAAACTGTCCACGATATACATGGTAAGTATATCACGGTTTGGAGAGTATTTTGCATCATATTATTTGTAATTATTAGCATTGTAGACTTACCATAATTGTAGAATTCTTGTACAAATAGAATAGGGTTTTGGGAGTAGAATAGGAATAGAATTTTCCATATTATGGAACATTGTAAATTGTATATATACTCATTCATTAATGAAAATAATCAAGGGATTATTTGTTTCATGGTATCATAAGTCTAGGTCTCAAATACCTCCTTCTCCAAAAGCTTCCGCTTCTCTCGGTTGCTTCAAATTTCGAGCCCTTCCTCAGTTTCTGAGCCGGTTTTTACCTTCTCTCTTCCCTAATTTTATTCTAAATATCTCAATCACCCTTTGGTCTTTCGTTATGTCGACGTTATAAAGTTTGTTTCATCATACCCTTACTATTTCTAACATCAAGAACAACATCCTTATTGTTCTTGAGATGTAAAACGTTCAATATGCGATGTGGGCAGAGTTGTTTAAAATACACGCTATCTCACATCAAGTCCTCAATCACATAATTCCTCCCGCTATCCTTCCTCTTGCGGAGGATCCTCGGTTATGGATCACTCTTGATGCTACCGTCTTTCAGTGGATTTACTCCACTATTTCTACCGACCTTTTACAGACGATCATTGAACCAGACACTACGGCTATGGCTACCTGGAATAGATTGTGTGATATATTCCAAGACAACCAACATTCCCGCGTTGTCACCCTTGAGCAGGAATTTTTCCAAGTCAGCATGGACAATTTCCCGAATGTTTTATAAGCTCAAGGAAATGGCGGACCAACTCGGTAACGTTGGCGTGCTCATTAGCAATAATCATCTTTTTCTCCAAATGGTTGCAGGACTATCTGAGGCCTATAATGGCGTGGGGACTCTCCTCCGTCAAAGTAATCCACTTCCACCTTTTTATCAAGACCGTTCGATTGTCACGTTAGAAGAAGTCAGTTTGGCCAAAAAGGGGGCTATCAGCGCTAGTCCCGTGGTCATGATAACTTCATCCGATAATTCTCAAGGTTTTGTTAATAATTCGGGCCTAAACCGTGCTCACGGTGGAGGCAAGAAAAATAGAAAAAATAATGGAAAAAATCGCGGTGGCAATCGTGGTGGTTCCGGCGGTGGTGGGGGTGGCCAAAACAGTGGTAGTGGGCCCCAGTACGATGGCAGTGGGCTGCAGGCCAACTAGTCCCAGCCATGGGCCCCTAGTAGTGGGGTTGGGCCGGTGGACAGTGGCCCAACGACCCCTATTTTCCAGCTTCTCTAGTCCCTGGACAGTGGGCCGCCCAGCAACCCTTCAGGCCCAATTTATCTCATCCGTCTAGTGGGTTCTGACACAATTCTCGCCTTGGACAACAATGAGGCCTGCTTGGGCCTCGGCCCCCGCAGGCTCTCCATGCTATGAGCCCCAATCCGATTTTGACACCTACATATAATGAAGCTGCCATGCATACACTTGGATTGAATCATCCAGACGCGAATTGGTACATGGACACCGATGCCACTTCTCACATGACATCCGACTAAGGTACTCTCTCGTCTTATTCCAATTTGAGCAAAAATCGTGGCATAATTATTGGTAATGGAAACTCAATTCCAATTAGTGGTTACGGTAAAAAAAAACTTTGTCTCCCCTCCATCCACCTCTTGTCTTAAAAAATGCCCTTCATGCCCCTAACTTAATTAAAAATCTGGTGTGTGTCCATAAATTCACCACTGATAATTGGGTTTCTGTTGATTTTGACCCTTTTGGGTTTTATGTGAAGGATTTCAAGACGGGGATACCTCTCATGAGATGTGATAGTAGCAGAGATCTTTATCCTACCACGCCCGCATCCAGTCTCTCGAGTCAAGCCTTACCATCTACTTTTGCAGCTCTAGCTCCTTCCTTGTGGCATGCACGTTTGGGTCACCCTGGGTCATCCATTGTTTCTTACTTGCATAAAAAAAATTATTTCTTGTAAGGGTACACGTAGTACTCCAATTTGTCAATCCTGTCCTTTAGAAAAACATGTTAGATTACCATTTGTAGCCTCTACTTCTCGTACTTTAATGTCATTTGATATTATTCATAGCGATTTATGGACATCTCCCATTTTAAGTTTTGTGGGCCATCGTTATTATGTTCTATTTTTGGATGATTATTCTTATTTTTATGGACCTTTCTGTTAGTGAAAAAATCACAAGTTTTTTCCACATTCTTAAAATTTAGAGCATTCATCTGTACCCAATTCGACCAGAAAATCAAAAATATTCAATGTGATAATGGCAAAAAATATGATAATGCGTTGTTTCAGAATTTTTGTGATACTAATGGCATATTTTTTCGTTTCTCTTGTCCTACTTCCTCACAAAATGGGAAAGCCAAACCAAAAATTCGTACCATTAATAATATTGTCTGAACTTTATTGGTCTATGCTTCCGTACCCCTTCCTTTTGGCATCATGCTCAACAAATGGCTTTATCTTCTTCACATACTTCCTACCAAAGGTTCGGCATATTCATCCCCTCTTCAATTCCTATATAAAAAGACTCCTTCTTATTCACATCTTAGGGTCTTTGGGTGCTTATGTTATCCACTATTACGTTAACTACAATTAACAAACTTCAAGCCCGTTCTACCCCTTGTGTGTTTTTGGGTTATCCATCCAATCATCATGGTTACAAATGTTTTGATTTATCGTCTAATAAAATCATAGTTAGTCGCCATGTTATTTTTTATGAAACCCAATTTCCGTTTGCTAAAGTAAGTAGAAAACCAAGACAAGCGGAAGCTTTGACCTCCATTTATCGGATTTGTCCAGCACCTAAAATCCACCAGCGGGCCTACTGCCCGCTGGACCTCCTATCCCGTCGAATATTCCTAGTGGGCCAGTCCCTCACATCCCGGGTGCAACAACTAGGCCGAATATCCAGCCCAATTCTTCCCCTACTTCTATTTCAAGTCCCAATCCTGCTTCTATTTCAAGTCCCAAAATCCACCTAATTCTCTCCCGAGTCATAGACCGGTCACTCATAGTCAACATGGTATTT
Organism: Anisodus tanguticus; assembly: GCA_034509755.1. NCBI lineage: Eukaryota > Viridiplantae > Streptophyta > Magnoliopsida > Solanales > Solanaceae > Anisodus > Anisodus tanguticus. The sequence continues at coordinate 35,168,231 of CM067545.1, read as the reverse complement.
TTAAACCAAAAAGACATTTTAATCTAAATTGTAATGTTCTTAAATCTCCCTATTCTGTAACCCACTGGCTGCGTTAAATGACCCGAATTGGAAATTGGCTATGAACGACGAATATGATGCTCTTATTGAAAATAAGATGTGGGAGTTGGTGCCCCATCCTTCTAGTGTTAATATTATTCAGTCTATGTGGATTTCCACTCATAAAGATAATTCTGATGGCTCTTTTGCGAGATATAAGGCTAGTCTTGTAGGTGATGGTAAAAACTCAATAGGTTGGCATAGATTGTGGTGAGACATTTAGTCTGGTGGTCAAATCGACTACCATTCGCACTGTTCTCAGTTTGGCTCTTTCAAAAGCATGGCCCATTCATCAGCTCGGTGTGAAGAATGCTTTCTTACATGGTGATCTTAAGGAGACCGTTTACATGCATCAACCCTTGGGTTTTTGAGACCCCAAATATCCTCATCACATCTGTTTATTTAAGAAGTCCTTTTATGGACTTAAGCAAGCCCCACGGGCTTGGTATAAGAGGTTTGCGGACTTTGTTTCGCCTATTGGGTTTACTCACAGCAGGTCTGATAATTCATTGTTCATGTATCATCGTGGTACTTCCCTAGCTTATATTCTCTTATATGTGGATGATGTTATCTCGACTGCCTCTTCTGATGCTTTGCGCAAGTCTATCATGACAATGCTCATTTCTGAGTTTGATATGAAAGACTTGGGGCCCTTGAGTTACTTTTTAGGGATTGTTGTCACTCATCATGCAGGTGGGTTATTCTTATCAAAACGGAAGTATGCCGTTGAGATCATTGAGCATGCTGGTATGTCCTCGTGTAAGTCTACTTCTACTCCAGTTGATACCAAGCCCAAGCTAGGAGCTGCGGTTGGCTCACCTTACGAGGATCTCACTCACTATCGCAGTCTTGCTGGAGCTCTTCCGTATCTTACTTTCACGAGACTGGATATTACGTATGTTGTGCAGCAGGTGTATTTGTTTATGCATGATCCCAAGGTTGAGCACATGAATGCGCTCAAACGCATTATTCTCTACATCTAGGGAATACTTGACTATGGCTTACATTTATATCCATCATCGACATCTACACTTGTGTCGTATACGAATGTTGATTGGGGTGATTGTCTAGATACCAGACGCTCCACGTCTGGCTATTGTATGTTTCTTGGTAATAACTTGGTCTCATGGTCTGCCAAGCGACAATCTACATTATCACGCTCTAGTGCGGAGGCCGAGTATCGAGGTGTAGCCAATGTGGTCTCTAAATCATGTTGGTTACGTAACCTTCTCTTAGAACTTCATTGCCCCATTCAGAAAGCTATCTTGGTTTATTATGCCATCTATCTATCCGGTTATCTGGTTCAACACCAGCGCACTAAACACATCGAGATGGATATCCACTTTGTTCGCGAAAAGGTAGCTCGTGGACAAGTACGCGTCTGCCATGTCCTTTCCAGGTATCAAATTGCAGACATCTTTACGAAGGGTCTTCCCTCTGTTCTATTTGAAGATTTTAGGGACAGTCTCAGCATACGAAGACCGCCCGCTATGACTGCGGGGTGTGAAAGTATACCTTGGTATACACGATATACACGGCATATACAATGCCCTGTGTATACCGTGTATATCACGGAAACACAAGGCCGTTGTCCGTGATATACTTATCAAACTGTATGCGATATACATGGTAAGTATATCACGGTTTTGAGAGTATTTTATACCATATTATTTGTAATTAATTAGCATTGTACACTTATCATAATTGTAGAATTCTTGTACAAATAGAATAGGGTTTTGAGAGTAGAATAGGAATAGGATTTTTCATATTATGGAACATTGTAAATTGTATATATACTCACATTAATGAAAATAATCAAGGGATTATTTCTTTCGGTACTTGAGAAAAAGGTCTAAATTTACTCTTCTATTTTACTATGGTTTAAACTTATCCCCCTATGGAACTTTGTTCGGGTCAAGGGTAAATACGAGAGAACCATGATATGATAGACTCCAAAATATAACAAAAAGTATAACTAAGATAGTTTGTACAGTATCAAAGTTGTCGATTTTGCAGCCAAAGAAGCATCACATAAAAGCAGGCTTGCCATACCTGAGGAGTTCTCAAAGGCACTTAACACAATGGATATAGCGCAGAATGACATTGCCGCTGCTTTTCGAATGCTGCCCAACATGGAACAAGTTCGAGCCACTATACCGGGCATAATCAACCAGTTTGCCGCACAAGTTCGAGTATGTTGCATCCTTAGATTCCTCACAAGCCCCTATATAATTAGTACACCATTCTCCACCAACTATATTAATATATATAATTTTAAGGCGTAAAAATACATAGACAACTCCAGTACTTTATTACATCTACTTTAGGTCCTATTTTTACTAGGATTCTTTTTGCTTTGCTAGAGATTTATATGCTAATGAAAATTATACATAGACAACTCCAGTAATAAATTTAAATAAAATATATATATTTATATAGCCGATCACAAATTAATTATTAGGAACTGAGGTGTAACGTTGTACACTTAAAGTGCAATTATTTTTTACATATGAATGTAGTTTAACATGTTACATGAGTGGGGTTGCCTATATTTTTACTTTTTAGCTAACTAGTTCCAACTATATGATAGTTACCTTATCTATAATTAATTTTTAGATGATATGATGGCTGGAAATTTACTAAATGTGGAATTAAGTATATCCCATTAATTTATGAATCGAACAATTGGGACCCGCACGTCAGAAACGTCGTTTCCACACACGTGCACACGTAGTGCCAAGTATCGCAAATTTCATTAGTGAAAGATATATTGGTACGTATACGTTTGAGACATAGAATTATGGACGGTTATTGGCCAAATGACAAAGTATTCCACGTTGGTAAATGAAGGAAGAAGTGTACAAAGTGTAAAATGAAACGGGTCGGAAATTGCCGCGGAGCCGTGAAGGGCCGCGGCGCCTCCCAGGCAACGCCGCAGTGCAAATTGGTTGGCCAGTTACTGGAGCCGCGACGCTAATTCACAAGGCTGCGGCGCTTCGGAGGCAGAAAGCTGCGACGGGAAGTTGGAAAAATCTGACCTTTGGGCTAGTTTTGGAGAATTGATTCTCCATTACTTGACACATGAATTCAGCCATTATTTGGCTAAATGTAACCCCTCAATCAAGTGCAATTACATGGCTATTGAAGGCCATTAGTTGGCTAGTTGAGGGGTCTTCTACTTACACTATAAATTGAGGCATTTGGCTCAATTGAACAAACAACACTCAACACTTAGAAAATACTCCAGAATTTTAGAGTTCATATTCTTCCTCTCTAGCAAAGTTACTATACTCAAAGTTCTTCAAGAATAACACTTGAGTTTCCTTTGCTCATTTGTTAAGTTGTTGTTGTATCTTGGGAGACTATTTCCCAACACCGTAAAAGGAGATATACGGGGCAATCTTGTCTTAAATACAGAGTGCCATCACTCGACTCAGCAAATAACACAAGCAGTTTGTTAAGGTTTTGATTTCCAGTTTTATTGTAATAGTTTGTTTATCCTTTCTACCATTGTAATAGTTACTTACTTCTCATTCCCAACAACAATTGTATCCCGACAATTTTAAGACAAGATTTGTTATAAGTAAGTTAGAAAGATGTCTGGCATAAATCAAACTGCTTCTGATTCTGCTGCTGCTACTGCTCTAGGCACTCCTAATGCCTTTCGGTTGCTCAAGGCTCATCCAATGCCTTTACTGCCGCTCGAGGGAATGTTGTCGTTCCTCCCGCTGGATATCACCATGAACGGCCTGAAAAGTTCATGGGGTCAAACTTCAAGAGATGGCAACAAAAGATGCTATTATATTTGACTGTTATGGGAATGGCACGTTTCCTAATAGAAGATCCTCCATAAGCTGGAGATGAAATGGACCCTTCGCCTTTTGAAACAGGTGAAGGAGGCCTAGGTATCCATGTCATTAATGTCATGAAGATGGTTCTTGATGCATGGAGTCATAGTGATTTCATGTGTAAGAATTACATATTGAACTACTTGTCAGACTCTCTCTACACGGTGTATTGTACCGTTGACACTACCAAAGAGTTGTGGAAGAAGCTGCAAAAGATGTACAACACACAAGATGTAAGTACTAAGAAATTCATCGTTGGGAAATTTCTGAAATTTCAAATGGTGGATAGTAAAATAGTGATGTCCTAAGTCCAGGAATTCCAAATGATTCTACATCACCTGGATTTGGAAGGAATGAAACCAAATGAGCAGTTTTTGGTTGCATCACTGATTGAAAAGTTACCTCCTTCATGGAATGAGTTTATTAGTTACTTAAAACTCAAGACAAATGAGATGACCTTTGAAGAACTTATTATCAAACACCTAATTCAGGAAGATAATAAGAAGGCCTTGCCTAGGGGTAAACAACTCCGCTGAGGCAAAGGCAAATCTGGTTGAGGCCAAAGGGAACCCAAGCAATAAGCGCAAGTTCCAGAAAGGCGGCAAGACTCAAGCAGCGGAGAAGTTCAAAAGAAACTATCACCACTGTGGGAAACCTGGTCACATGATCAAGGACTGCCGCAAGCTCAAGACTGAGCAACAAGAGAAGGTCAAGGCTAAGGGCAAGGCACAGGTTAACGTCGTCAAAGACCAGTTTCTAGATGACATGATTGAGGAGTTCTCAGCAATGGTGCTAGAAGCAAACCTTGTTGAGAATCCCATGCAGTGGTGGATGGACACAGGTGCTACAAGACACATCTGTTCCAATAGAGATGCCTTCTCCACTTATACACCAGTTACAAACAAGAAGTTGTTCATGGGCAACAACGCTTTCTCTAACGTACTGGGGGTAGGAAAGGTAGTCTTGAAGATGACTTCGGGAAAAGGAGCTCACTCTGAAAGAAGTGATGCATGTTCCTGAGATTAGAAGAAATTTAATTTCAGGTCCTTTATTGGTTAATGCTGGTTTTAGGCTAGTGTTTGAGTCCAATAAATTTGTAGTCACTAAGAATGGAACGTTTGTGGAAAAAGGATTCATATGTGAAGGCCTCTTCAAAGTTAAAACCATGTTTGTATTATGCACAAGCAATAATATTGAAGCCTCTTCTTCTTACTTGCTTGAGTCCTCTAATTTATGGCATCATAGATTAGAATATGTCAACTACAAGTCCATCCAAAGGTTGGTAAAGTTGGAGTTGTTGCTGTCTATCGACGTAAACCCTGAACATAAGTGTGAGGTGTGCGTAGAGGCAAAACTCACAAAGCTTCCTTTTTGATCCGTCGAAAAAAATACCGCTCCTCTAGAACAATTTTAACGAATTACTATTAGGGAGTGAGGGCGGATCTTTTCTTCATCTAGTAATCCTAAAGAGGGTAGGAATATAGATGGTAGGTTGATAAATTTATTTCAGAGTTTATCAAATAGTAAGCATGTAATAAGGAAGTGCGTATTATCAATCCAAATGTCATTTTAAAATAAAGTCTATAATTTTTAATCAGTGTAAGCATCATAATTGCAGAGATAAACATTTATCAAGATAATAATTAAGAACATACTAGTCTAGAAATCATACCTCTTAATCAGAATTTCAGATCACCGGAGATTTCAAACTTACCCTAGCTCTGCTTCCCTTCTCCTTCCTCAGAATTGCGGGATAATTGGCCTGGGTGCCTGGGAATTCTCAACAGAATATCTTCTGAGATTCTCACTAAGGTGTTAGTTTATAGACTGATATGATAATAATTATAATCTCTCAAAGTGTTCTTTTTTCTGGTATTATGATATTCTCACCGATCTTGATTATAGACAAAAGAGAGTTTAGCTCGGCATATGGATTCTCAAGTGAAGAATTGTATAGAAGTTTTCGAATGAATATTCGGGTTACAAGAGGCTCCTTATATAAATGACCTCGGTTGTTCACTGTTCATTACTTTTCAAAAGTCGTAAAGTAAATAGCAATTGTTTTTCAGAAAGTCATAAAGTAAACAGTAATAAATAGTAATTGCTACAGTTTGTCTGCTGCTTTTTCAATAAGTTGTTTGTCTTCTACTGCTTTTTCAAAGGTCGTTTGTCTTTTTTCCAAAAGTTGTTTGTCCTTTTTCTGCTGCAATGTTTCCTGCTGATAATGCTTTTCTAGGTGTCCTTGACGTTATTCTTTTTCCGTTGAGTTGATTTTTTCATTGATTCTTCTTGTCTTGTAGTAATCATTTTTTGGGCTGCAATTAGTGTAAACTACAGGCTCCCTGTTCAAGGTAATCATTTTTGGGCTGCAAATAGTAAATACTACAGGTTCCCTGTTCAAGATATTCATTTTTGGGTTGCAAGTAGTAAATACTACAGGCTCCCTGTTTAAGGTAATCATTTTTGGGCTGCAAGTAGTAAATACTACAGGCTCCCTATTCAAGATATTCATTTTTGGGCTGCAAGTAGTAAATACTACATGCTCCCTATTCAGTTGGGTTTCACATAGCAAAGCTACATGATTCCTTTGTTCTAGTAATCAACAAGATCTTTATGCAAAAGGATCAGAGTTTTCTCCCTTTTTTGTCACATTAGTAGTAATGGTAGGCCTGATGTTTATCACAGATCTTTTGTTCCGTCCAATTATTCTTTGATATTGTTCAATGGTTTCTCTTGCATGTTTGTATTTTATATTGACTATTTTTTCATGCATGTCACTTAATCTAATTGTGTCCTGGGTCATAATATCATTGTCATAGTACAAGGTAATAATATCTTCAACTTCTCCTCCCTTTGAATCTCCAATTATGCATGCCTTTTTCGCCCTTAGCATGTCTTCTATTCTGGTTTTTAATGTAATCAATCCGAATGTTCTTTTCGCACTCAGCCATTCTTGGAATTTGTCCAGAGTGCAAGGGATCTTTTTGTTCAGGTTTTCATCGTCTCCGCTGATTGTACTGTTTCTCCCCGTTTTGAATATCTGACATATTACAATTGGTTTGCCAGTTAAATCAAAAGAGGCATCAAATACATGTATTTCATATATTCCTTTTCCGAATGACTCCATCATTAATCTTGTGGATTTCACAATAATACTCGGTAGTTTTGCAATATTTCTCATATTCTCATCGACTACTAGTTTGTCAATAAACCCATAGGTGAATAGTTTTGATACCACCTCTAGATTTGCTTGTTCACTGCATATAAATCTTGGGTACCTGCTCATTTTTGCACTTCGTATAATATGAGGATTAGTCTTATAATCATAGAATTCGTTAATCTTCTCATAAGCGCTGATATATTCAGGTGTGTACTTCAGTTTATATGCCATTGATATGGATGATGAAGAAGATGGTATGGTTGATGGCATGATTGCTGATTTTGATATAAATGGTCTCATGGTGGGGTTTTCTAGTTTTTTCAGTGTGGTAGTAGGTGTTCTGGATGATGATGATTCACTTTGTATGTTCTTCACAGTTATCAAGTCGTTTATGGCTTCTCTAAGCTGGTTGATAGTGTTGGTATTTTCTTGTAATCTGGTTATAAGGATTTCATTGGTTTGTATAAGGGATTGTATGGCTTTAGTAATGCACTCTTCGATCTTGTTACTGTTGCTCGACATTATTATATCTGCTAAGAAAATCAGCTAAAATATTTTTAGTTCCAGATATATTCTTAACAATAAAATCATAACAACAAAAGAAAGATTGTCATTTTCTCCTTTTATTCAAGTCTGGTAAGGGATCTATTTTATTTGTAATAAAATCCTTTACCTGGGTGTTATCAGTTCTAACAATAAATTTTACTGGTAATAAGTTGTAATGAAATCTTTTTATCCCGAACTTTACCGCTAGTAATTCTTTTTTCATTTATATGATAATTTTTCTCATTTGGTTTCCATGTTCCTCCTCCGTGTCCACATATGAGTGGTTTTTCTTTATCTATATCCTCTTTATCATAGGCTATGAGGACTGCTCCCCATCCTACATCACTTGAGTCAGTGAAAAGTTCTAGATGATCCTTTTCAATTGGTATTCTGTGTTTTGGTAATGATTTTACTTTCTCTTTGATGTCTTTTATAGCCTTAGTGTGTTCTTGTTTCCATTCAAAGGTTATGTTTTTCTTTATTAAATCTTGAAGTGGTTTCCTCAAGAGTGGTAGATCTTTTATGTGATCAGAAGCATAATTTATTATCCCTAGGAATTGTTGTACTTCTTTTTTACTCTCTAATTTTTCCTTGAAGTTTTTTATTTTTGTTACTATATGATCTTGTAGTTGTAATCCTTGGTTATCTATGATATATCCTAAATATTCAATACTGTTTTTAAATATTTCGGATTTCTTTTCTGATAATAGTATTCCGTGTTGTTTTATGGTTGTTATAAATTTTTCTAGGTGTTTTATATGATCATTTAGATTATCACTAAATATTAATATGTCATTGACATATACTATACAAAAGTTTGTCAATACTCTAAACACCTGATCCATTCTTCTTTGGAATATTTGTGGTGCATTTTTTAATCCAAAGGGTAATACGTTCCATTCATAGTGTCCTTGAGGGGCACTAAAAGTTGTTAAGGGTTTTGACTCTTTGGTCAGTTTTATTTGCCAAAAACCGCTTTTACAGTCAAATTTGCTAAACCATTTTTTATTCCCTAGTCTGTTAATGAGGTTTCTTTTATATGGTAAAAAATATCCATCGAATATAGTCTTCTTGTTTAGTTCTCTATAGTCTATTACCATTCTAGCTTTTCCTCTTTTCTATTCGCAATGTTTCCTTACTAAAAAGGCTGGGCTGCTATGTGAGCTTTTACTTTCTTGTATTAATTTTAAATCTAATAATTCTTTTAGTTGGGTTTCAAATTCCTTTTGGTCTGTTGGGCTATATCTGATAGGTTTAGATCTAACTATCTCATTTTCATTTATCAGCTTGATCTCTGCATATATTTTTTCTTTTTCCCATAGCTGAATTGGATTTTCTCCAAAGTTTATTTTTAATGTATTTAGATATTTTTCTTTTAATAGTTGTAGGTTATTATTCCTATCATTCTTTATAGTACATAATCTCAAGGTATGTATTGGTAATATTCTTTTTAATACTATCAATTTATTACATGGTGTTTATAAGCTAAAAGTGTTACTATATATTACCTGTGTTTTAAAATAATCTAGGAAGTTATTTCCTAACAACACATGTTGTTTCATATTATCTAATTGGTATATTATTGGTAATCTAAATATAGTTTTTCCTAATATTATTCTCATATTTTCTGCTATTACGTCTAATTCTTTTGATTGCTCATTAAATCATAATACCTTAGCCCTATGTGTTCTGGTTCTTTTCCATCTATGTGATTCTAATACGTCTTTTCTTGCTAAGCATAAATCTGCTCCGCTGTCAATAAAGATTTTTTGTTTTATCATTTTATTAGGCTTGTATTCTATATGGGCTTCTATATAGATTGCTAACCTTTGTTGGAGATCTTCATGCTGTTCATATTCTCTTACTTCTTGACTAATATCTTCATTAATCATTAGGATTTGTATCTGTTTTCTTATCTCAATAAGTTTCCAATTTATTTCACTTATTCTTTTCATTATTCTCCCTAGGTTTTTGTAACCTTTTTATGTCTATCCAAATAATATTTGTTTCCTGTTTCATTAGTTGTTGAAGTCATAACTAATTTGTATCTAATATGTTGGTCGCATTGCATCCAGTAATCTCTTTCCTCTAGTAGTTTGTTTCTCTCTTTTCCTAATGTATTCATTTTATTCAGAAGTAGTTTCACTTTCTGATCTTTGGTTAATGAACTGGACATTTTCTAGGTCTGATTCATTTTCTTCATCTGTTTGACTAATATAAAAGTCTTCATATTCATACCATTTATCATTGTCTTCCTTAATCTGTTGTAAGCTCATAATAAATTGTGTTGTGTTTATGTATTTTATTCCTTTTTTCTTTAGCTTTGGGCATTTGTTAGCATAATGTCCCTTTTCATTGCAATTCCAACATGTACATTCTTTAGCCTTTTCTGTGTTAATAGGTTTTACGTATTTTCTTTTCCTAAATTTTCTCTTATATCTAAATTTTCTCCTGGTTTCAGGTGTATTTTTATACCTTTTAAATCTCTTTTTTTCTGTAAGGTTTGTAATAAGGTTTATTGTTATAATTCTGTTTATTATCATAGCTTTTATAATTGTTATCTCTTCTGTATCTTTTTGTTTGACATATTTTGTTTCTCTTCTTATATTTTTTCTCTTTTCTTTTGTCATCACATCCGAGTACTAATCTTTTTTTTGTGAATCCACATATTTCTCTTAATCCTAATTTTTTATCCTTTTAAATTTTTTGTTGCATCCCAAATTCCTCGCATTTTCTCATTAGGTATGCCCTTAGTACTCGTATTCTTTCTCCTAAGGTGTTTTCTTTAGGTTTCTAGTTGGGTGTATTCTTTCGATATTTCAGTATTATATGGTGTTGGTAAGTGATCATAATAAAGTTGTTGGTATATTAAACCTTCTTCTGGTAGAAATCTTGCTTCATAGAAGAACTTGCTAAAGTTAATCGTGTATTCTGGTAATTTATTAATTTTACAACACTTCATATTGTTTAGACTCATTATTATTTCAATTTTTCTTTTTGCGAATACGTTTTTTCTGGCCACTAGCCATTTTTCTCCTAAAAATTCTCTTTTTAGTATAATATCGAATATCATCAGCATAGATTTCCAGTCTGTTGCATGACTAAGTACTTCTCCTCTTAGTTGATATGCTATTGATTCTATCCAGTATGCTACTTTTCCTATTAATGTTCTAGATATTAATTCGTACATATATTCTAGGTTTTTCGTATGTGTAGAGTTCATTATCACTATATACATCCCAAGGTTCCAATCTGTTATCCTTCTTCCTATTTCTTGTTCATCATAAACATTATCTAAGTCGAGAAAGTATCTGTTATAATTTACTCCTTGTGCCATTGATCCTACAAATTCTCTAAATTCTGCTTGTTGTCCTGCTGGTATGTGGTTTGGTAATCTAGTTCTTTTTCTTTCTATTACTTCTAGCTTAGGGTCTACTAACTCTTCTTCAGGGTAATCATTCGCATCTTCGTTTATTATATCATCTGATTGTATTTCTGTTTCTTCTGGTCTATTATATTATTCTTCTATGTCACTCTCAGGTTCTTCTTCTATAATAGCATTTACTCTTTTTATTTTTTGTAGAGCTTCCATTATCTGGTTATTTTCTTTTACTATTTCTGAGTTTTCTTCATTTTCAACTTCTTCTATAAACTCCACTACTCGTATTTCGTGGTTACTTGGTTTATCGTTATTGTCTGAATCACTGTCAGTTTTTTCATTACTGCTAGTACTTTCATCGCTCGTGTTTCTCCTTACCTTCTTTTTTCCTTTTAACCTTCTTACTTGTTCCCTAAGTACTTTCATTTCCTCTTTTAATTCCTCTAGTTCTTGTTTTGTTTCTTCTATTTTTTCTAATTTTCTGTTGGTTTCATTTAATTCTTCCTTCAATTGTTTTATTTCTACCTTTGCTTCTTTTAATATCTTTTTTGTATCTCTAAACTTGTGTTTGTATTTTTTGTACTTATCGTACCATTCTTCATTGCTATTTAATTTTAACCTTGTATTTTCTATCTTTAGTTCAGCTATTTCTAACTCTTGTTTATCCAATTTTAAGTTTAGATATTCGTAGGTTATTTTTTCTACATTCTTTAGGTAAGTATTATCCTTTTTTGAATATGTATCTTCTTTTGGTGTTCGTGTCTTTATTGGTTCATACTTATATCTTTCTTTTTCTATGATCCTTTTTCCATTATTTCTCAAAAATGTAAGTACGCTGGGTATATTAGGCTCTTGCTTTTCCATTAAAATTCTCCTTTTTTATTTAATATTGTTAGGCCTTCTAATGTTTTTTCTACTTGAGATGATAATTTTGGTTTCATTTTACTTATATCTACCATTATGGGTTTTTTACTTCTTCTCCATGCATCTATTGGTACTATTTCAGGTTGTCTTGTGGTAGTTTTAATTATTGTATTTTCACTAATTGTGCTAGGTTCATTATCTCCTGCTACCTTTTTACCTTTGTTTTTGTCTTCTAATATCATATTAAGTTTTTCTAATATTATTTTAAACGTTGGTATTTCAGATGTATTCCATAGATTAGTCAGTTCTTCTCTCATCATTTGTTATGTACGTTTCTGATTTTCTTTTACTATTATTTCTTCCCATAGTTCCTGTATTTTTTCGTTATTATTAGTCAGGATTATTTATTCTTTTCTTCCAACCATTTCCCATATCTATCCATATTTTATCGAACTTATCGCATCGTTGTTCTAATTTTTCTATTTTATTTTTTAGTTTAGTTTCTTTTGCTTTGTACTTTAAGTATTTCAGTTGGGAATATATTTCTCCTGATAAGACTGTCTTTATTTCCTTTAGTTTTAGTTTTTTCTTAATTATCTCCTCTTGTATACTCATACCTTATTTATGAATCGCGTTTTTTCTTGATCATTTATTTCTATTCCGTTATTATTTATTTTATAGTTTATCATTGTTAAAAAATCACTTCCTCGTTAAAGCTATCATATTCTATTACTCCGATGTTTATCTTATATTCTAGATCTTGGATTTTGAATCTTAGATTAATACTTTTAGTAATTATTATTTCTCTATCATTCTCAGGATAATTATAAGTTTGTGGGTTTATTAGTGCACAATCATTTTCATTTATTTTGCTTATATGTATAAAGCTTTTAATTGCTCTAGTGTTTATTTCTGCTACACAATCTGTTGTTATTATTCCTTTGAATATTATTACTTTAATCTTTAATATACTCGTGTTTATGTTTATTAAATCTAGTATTCTGAGTTGTTGTGGCCTATTTTGATCTCTTGTGATACTTAATCTGGATCCTTCTATTCTTGGTATTAATCTTTTTGATGGGGTGATGGTCCTGGTATTAAAATCCATATATATTTCCTCTGGTATAGTTATCTTGGAGTTTTCCTTATGTTCTATCGGTTCTAATATTTCTTGGTACATTTTTGGTACTATGATGTTCATTTCATGTTGTCTTTTTACATGGTGATTACCTGTTAAGACATATATCATTTTTGTTTCAATGCTTATTACTTTACTTCCTGGTGGCATGGTTATTCCATCTAATTTGTAATATAGTGTTAATGCTAAGTCTTTGTGTTCGTCTTTTAATGATATACTAATGTCTGGTTGTACAGTAAATTTAGTTTTTGATATATCAAATTTCCTTTTACTACTGATATTAAAGCATCTTGCAAGTTTCCTAGTATTCTATCGTCTAATATGTATATCTGTATAGGTGTATCAATGTTTTTCTGGAAGTATGCCTTTATAGTAAATTCTACTCCTCCGAAGTATATATTTTTGTATTTTCTGGCTTCTCTAGTAGATAATTTCGTTAATTTTCTTTTTATTACCTCATCTGTTTTCATGTTAATTTTGGTTCTTCCATTAACACTCGTTGTATCTATTATGTTTTCATGTTTGTGTGCTATATACCTTATCTCTTTGTTTCTTTCAAACCATTTAGTTTTAAATATTTTCTTTATAGTAGTTCTTCTTTTTCATCTTGTATTTTCTGGTAAATTTCTGGTTTGAACCTCAGTGTTTGGGTTGATCCTCATTCATACGTATTCATTTGATAGTATGTATCTTTAGAATCTTCTACTATTTCTTTTCCTTTATCCATATTTCAGTAAGTTTATGTACTTATACTGTTCTTCTATTATATCATTCAAATCTTTTAATTCATTATCTTTTCTAGTTATTTCCCTTAATTTATCTTCCAATAGTTTCAAGTTTTCTTCTTCTTTTTGTCTTATCCTTTCATTTTCTAATGCTAATCTATTTCTTAATTCTTTAATAATCTCTTTCTGATTATGTATCTTATCAGAATTTTCTTGTAGTCGTTGATCTCTTTCTTCTATTAGATCTATACTTATTCTGCAACGTATTATATATTGGTTTATATCTCTATTATATCTAAGAGGTTTTTCTGCTACTATTCTGAGTTCTTCCAATTTATTCTGTCGTTCTATTATTCTTTGTTCATCCATAGTGTTCTATCTCCATTCTTATATCTGCTTTTATATTGTATATCATAGCATCCTGTTCATTTATTCTAGTGTTTATCTCTATCGTTCTCCTGTACGTATTCATAGCATCTTCTAAGTGTGTGCCTATGTCTTCTAATTCGTTGTCAGAATATTCTTCATATGGTAAATTCTTTTTTCGTTTTACTAGTAAAATCGCTTCTTGGATTCTCATCAATCTTTCATTCTCCTTTCTATATTTTATCAAATATTTTTTAATCTCATACCTTTTCTGGAAGTATGCCTTTATAGTAAATTCTACTCCTCCGAAGTATATATTTCTGTATTTTCTGGCTTCTCTAGTAGATAATTTCATTAATTCTCTTTTTATTACCTCATCCGTTATCAGGTTAATTTTGGTTCTTCCATTAACACTCGTTGTATCTATTATGTTTTCATGTTTGTGTGCTATATACCTTATCTCTTTGTTTCTTGCAAAATTCACAAAGCTTCCTTTTCGATCCGTCAAAAAAAATATCGCTCCTCTTGAACTTATTCACACAGATATATGTGATTTGAATTTTGCACAAACTAGAGGGGGGAACAAGTACTTTGTGACATTCATTGATGATAGCACAAGGTATTGTTACCTTTACTTGTTGAAAAGTAAGGATGAAGCGTTTCGACGTTACAAAGCAGAAGTTGAGAACCAACTGAGCATGCAGATTAAATCCATTCATAGTGATAGATGGGGAGAATACGTAGCGCCATTTGAGGAATATTGTGCCCAATCAGGCATTGTTCATCAAACGACGGCTCCATACTCACCTCAATTGAACGGTGTGGCTGAACGTAAGAACCGCACATTGAGGGAAATGATGAATGCCTTGCTCATCAATTCCGATCTTCCCCAAAACATGTGGGGAGAAACTGTCCTTATCGCTAACACGATTCTTAACAGATTCCCACATAAAGGTAAGGAAAAAACTCCATATGAATCATGGAAAGGAAAGAAACCCACCTATAAATATTTAAAGGTGTGGGGTTGTTTGGAAAATGTTGAAGTACCCATGCCAAAGCAGGTCAAGATTGGGCCTAAGACTGTAGATTGCATATTCATCGGATATGCAAATAACAATAGTGCTTATCGCTTCTTAGTACATAAGTCAGATATTCCAGATATCCACGGGGGTACAATCATGGAATCATGGAATCAAGGAATGCTCAATTCTTTGAAGATACCTTTCCTAGAGAGGAAAAAGACATAACCTCTCGCAAACGAAGTTATGAACAAAGCTCTCAAGAACCGGGAGTCGTTGACGGCCCGGATCTAGATGGTTCAGATCTAGTGGATCTCGAAGTGGCTGAATATTCGGAATCTTGTGTTCCAGATTCTCAGAACTTGGAAACTCCAGAGATGGAACTAAGGTGAGGTAAAAGGGCTAGGAAGGATAAATCCTTCGGTCCTGACTTTGTAGCTTATATGGTTGATGATGAACCAAGGACAATTGTTGAAGCATTGTCAAATCTAGAGGCACCACTCTGGAAAGAAGCTATTGAGAGTGAAATAGGCTCAATCCTGCATAACCATACTTGGGAGTTGGTTGATCTTCCTCCGGGAAATAAACCGTTGGGTTGTAAGTGGATACTCAAATGGAAGTATAAAGCAGATGGGTCTATAGATAAGTACAAGGCCAGGTTGGTAGTCAAGGGCTATCGACAAAAGGAAGACCTTGACTACTTTGACACATACTCCCCGGTGTCTAGGATGACGTCCATACGAGTATTCATTGCGATAGCAGCATTCTGTGACCTTAAGATACATCAAATGGATGTCAAGACAGCCTTCTTAAATGGTGATTTGGAAGAAGAAATTTATATGGACCAACCCGAGGGGTATGTGGTTCAAGGGCAAGAGAAGAAAGTTTGTCAGCTTGTCAAATCTTTGTATGGGATGAAACAAGCCCGAAGCAATGACACAAAAAATTTGATAGTACTCTACTATCAAAGGGTTTCGCCATTAATGAGTGTGACAAATGTGTCTACATGAAAGGTAACTCTGATTCGTTTGTTCTGATATGAATGTATGTATACAACATGTTGATCACATGGAGCAGTCCTAGCATAATTCTAGAGACTAAGAACATGTTGAAACAATGCTTTGATATGAAGGATATGGGTATTGCAGATGTCATCTTAGGGATAAAAATCTCTAAGACGTCTGACGGACTGGTCTTATCTCAGTCTTACTATAGGGAGGATGTTTTGAGAAAGTTCGCGATGTATGACAGTTCGCCTATAAAGTCACCAATGAATAGAAATCAAAAGCTTGATAAAAATCATGGTGCACCCATATGCCAGGAACAATATGCACAGGTGATTGGTAGTTTGATGTATATAACAAACTGTACCCGACCTGATATTGCTTATGCAATCAACAAGTTGGCTAGGTTTACCCGTAATCCGAGTAATGATCACTAGAAGGCGTTGAATCGGGTACTACAATACCTGAAATACACGCTAACTTACGGGTTGTATTATTCGAGATATCCAGTTGTACTAGAGGGGTACAGTGATGCAAACTGGATATCTGACATAGAGAACACCAAGTCCACCAGTGGGTATGTATTTACAATTGGTGGTGGGGCTGTGTCTTGGAAATCCTCTAAGCAAACTTGCATCGCCCGATCCACGATAGAATCGGAGTTTATCACTTTAGACAAAGTAGGAGAAGAAGCTGAGTGGCTTCACGACTTTTTAGAGGATGTTCCTTGCTAGAACAAACTCGTACCTTCTGTAATGATCCACTGCGACAGCCAGTCGGCTCTAGGAAGGGAATATAATTCTATGTACAATGGCAAGTCTCATCATATTCGAGGAGACATAAGACCGTTAGGTAGCTGATCAACACGGGTATAATATCCATTGATTACATAAAATCAAAGGATAACATAGCTGACCCACTGACAAAGGGCTTACCCAAGGATCAATGTTCTGTCTGTCTAGGGGAATGGGCTTAAAACCCAAAGTATAAAGACCAATACGGTGGTAACCTAACCTTACTGACTGGAGATCCCAGGAATTAGGTTCAATGGGAAAACTAAGTTGTAAAGGTTCAGTTGATCGCTTCGGTGAAAGCATGAGCACTTCGGATAGTGATTTCTGTAAAGAAACACCAAATCCAAAGCCTTCCAGCGATAGACTATAAGTGTTATCTGCAGTGTGGGTGAAGGGTAAGTTTCCAAAACCTTTAATGATCCTCACTGGTTGAGGTTAGGTTTGGGAAATTTTTAATGGTTCCTAACACTTGTAAAGTGGGGTATAGCAGGATACTTTGTAGGAGACCACCTATATAAGTGCGAGGACAGGACACCTCAAATGAACACACTTAAGAATCCAAGAAGTGTCCACGGCTACAACGGACAAAACATTACGAAGAACTGAGTTGAGGAAGTTGTTGTGTTGGTACTATTGACTTGGCTTACACTAAACACTGACGGTTCAAGACATCACATTCACCACGCAGTAAGTATGTCCGATGGTATTCAACTATGGAAGGTTCAAAGTGTATGCTACCTATCCAGATGCAACATCGGTCCGCTAAAAGATTGTTGGAAAAGGCACCAAGTGTGTGCGCCAAAATCTCTTTCAAGAGGGGATTATTGGAAATTTACTAAATGTGGAATTAAGTATATCCCATTAATTTATGACTCGAATATTGGGGCCCGCACGTCGAAAATATCGTTTCCACACACGTGCACACGTAGTGCCAAGTATCGCAAATTTTACTAGTGAAAAAGATATTGGCACGTATACGTTGAGACATAGAATTATGGACGGTTATTGGCCAAATGACAAAGTATTCCATGTTGGTAAATGAAGGAAGAAGTGTACAAAATGTAAAATGAAACGAGTCGGAAATCGTTGCCGAGCCGTGAAGGGCCGCGGCGCCACACCGTCGGAGCTGCGGCGCCTCCCAGGCACCGCCAAGGCGCAAATTGGTTGGCCAGTTACTGGAGCCGCGGCGCTAATTCACAGGGCCGCGGCGCTTCAGAGGCTGAAGGCTGCGACGGAAAGTTGGAAAAATCTGACATTTGGGCTGGTTTTGGAGCATTGATTCTCCATTACTTGGCACATGAATTCAGCCATTATTTGGTTGAATGTAACCCCTCAATCAAGTACAATTACATGGATATTGAAGGCCATTAGTTGGCTAGTTGAGGGGTCTTCTACTTACACTGTAAATTGAGGCCTTTGGCTCAATTGAACAACACTCAATAGTTAGAAAATACTCCAGAATTTTCAGAGTTCATATTCTTCCTCTCTAGCAAAGTTACTATACTCAAAATTCTTCAAGAATAACACTTGAGTTTCCTTTGCTCATTTGTTAAGTTGATGTTGTATCTTGGGGGACTAGTGCCCAACACCGTAAAAGGAGATATACGGGGCAATCTTGTCTTAAAGACAGAGTGTTATTATTCGACTCAACAAATCACACAAGTAGTTTGTTAAGGTTTTGATTTTCAGTTTTATTGTAATAGTTTGTTTATCCTTTCTACCATTGTAATAGTTACTTACTTCCCGTTCCCTACAACAATTGTATCCCGACAATGATAATTTAGAAAGACATATATTTTTTGATGTATTGAAGTTAAACTCATTCATTATAATACCAGAAATGTTACGCTCTTGCAGGACCTATACAAAAAAGGGGGCTAGGAATTTTTGGATTCATAATACATGTCCAATTGGTTGCTTGCCAGTGGCCACTGTAAAAGTTAAAGATCCAGCACCAGGGTATCTGGATGAACAAGGATGCGTCAAGAATCAGAATGAGATAGCCTTGGAGTTCAATAAACAACTCTTCAATATGGTGACCAAACTCAGGATAGAGCTTCAAGAAGCTGCAATAACTTGCGTTGATTTGTACAGGGCTAAGTATGAGTTGATAAGCAATGCAAAGAACCAAGGTAATTATTACTGTAAACTTGCAGAATCATGTCTAGTTTCTAGAGGTGTTTGAACAACATTTGGATGAAGTAATTGAAATAAATGACCTATGAAATTGAAATGGAAAAGAGTATTTCATGTAAAACTGTTTCTCAAATAAGTTTTCTGATATTTCACCATTATTTCAAATACTAAAGTTCGTATTTGCAAATACTAATTGCTCGACACCAATATTTTCAAAATATAAAATTTTGATACTAATCCTTCCGTCCTACTTTATATGAGACGATTTGTAGTATAAAGATTAAATTATATATTTTTCAGTTTAAATTTGAACATAAAATTATTAATTTTTTAAAAATAAAATATATATATTTAGGAAGAAATACAAAATACTATAAGTGGAGTACAATAATTTATAATTTAAAATATGTTAAGAACGTATAAAGAAATTCTGATCAAAGATTTTTTTACTCTCCAAATAACAACTTCATTACATAAAGTTGTATATTATTTGATTTTAGATAATACTAAAATATCATTTCTCGTCAAATAGGGACGCAACGCAAGTGGGGTAGGGGGGTAAGTGCGGTAAGGGAGATGCTAGGCTGAGAATAGGGTCTTGGAATATTGGGACTTTAATGGGGAATGCCATAGAGCTAGTTGAGATTCTTAAGAAGAGGAAGATTAATATAGCATGTGTCCAGGAGACCAAATGGGTAGGACCTAAGGCTAAAGATGTAGACGGGTATTATGGTTCTCCGGTAGGTCGAAGTATAGGAATGGGGTAGGCATTTTGGTAGACAATGAAATAAGGGATCATGTGGTAGAGGTGAGGAGGGTCAATGACAGGATGATGGCGATTAAGTTGGTAGTTGGAGGGTGCACTAAGAACATTATTAGTTCTTATGCGCCACAATCGGGCTTGGACAAGGAGGAGAAGAGACGCTTTTGGGAGGATTTAGATGAAGTAGTGGGAGGTATACCACCCACTGAGAAGTTATTTGTATGAAGGGATTTCAATGGACATATCGGGTCACTTCCAGGGGGTTATGACGACATGCATGGAGGATTTGGACTCGGGGTCAGAAATGGGGGAGGCGTCTCACTTTTGGAGTTCGCTAGATCTTGTGGGATGTTAATATCCAATTCTAGATTCCTGAAAAAGGAGGAACACTTGGTGACTTTACGTAGTTCGGTGGCTAAGACTCAGATACTTTTTGCTCCTTATGAAGGTTGAAAAGGTCTTTGTAAACACTGTAAGGTTGTTCGGAAGGAGGACAGGTTAATAATCAAATAGGGGAGTTTGACCATGGCTAGTGCAAATGAGATGGGGGAGAGGTTAATGGCCAAAGAGGCTTGGGGGAGTAGTGGGGATGCAATCGATATGTGGGACAGGACGACCAGTTGCATTCGTGAGGTAACCAGAGAAGTGTTGGGAGTCTCGCGGTGTTATCGTGGTGGACATCAAGGGGACTAGTGGTGGAATGGTGAAGTTAAAAAGAATGTGGAAGCGAAGAAAAGTAGCGTATGTGAAATTGGTCATTAGCAGAGATGAGGAGGAGATGTGGATGAATAGGGAACTGTATAAGATGGTGAGGAAGGAGGTAAAGCTGGCGGTTATGGCGGCAAAAATGGCGGTTTTCGAACGCCTATATGTGGAATTAGATGAGAAAGGCGGGGATATGATGTTGTACAGACTAGCCAAGACAAGGGAGATGAGGGCTCGTGACTTAGATCAAGTAAGGTGTATCAAGGACGAGGATGACAAAGTATTGGTAGAGGAAGCGCATATTAGGGGGAGGTGGCAGTCTTACTTCCACAAACTCTTGAATGAAAAAGAGATGAAAATATTGTGCTGGGAGATTTGGAGCATTCTGGTAAGCACAGGGATTTTGGGTATTTTATGAACATTGAGGTTGAGGAGGTTACGGGTGTTATTCACAAGATGTGAAGGGGACGAGAGACCGGGCTTGATGAGATCTAGTGGAATTTTAGAGAAGCGCATACATGGCAGGTTTGGAGTGGTTGATTGAGTTATTTAACGTCATTTTTAAGACGACGAGAATGCCCGAAGAATGGAGGTGGAGTACAATGATCCATTTGTACAAGAACAAAGGTGATATCTAAAGTTGCAACAACTATAGAGGTATCAGGCCGCTAAGCCACACAAAGTGTGGGAAATGGTCATGGAGATGAGGGTCAGAAGAGTTGCGTCTATTTCAGAGAACTAGTTTGGTTTCATATCGGGGCATTCGACCATAGAAGCTATTCATCTTATTAGGAGGTTGGTGGAGCAGTATAGAGAGAGGAAGAAAGACTTACATATGATTTTCATCGACCTAGAGAAGGCATATAACAAATTTCCTAGGGAGGTTCTATGGAGATGTTTGGAGGTTAAAAGTGTACCTGTGGCATACACTAGGGCGATCAAGGATATGTATGATGGAGCCAAGACTAGTGTACGGATAGTAGGAGGAGACTCGGAGCAGTTCCTAATGATGATGGGGCTGCACCAGGGATCAACTTTTAGCACATTCCTATTTGCCTTGGTGATGGACGGATTGACGTGACAAATCCAAATAAAGGTACCATGGTGTATGTTATTCACAGATGACATAGTCCTGATGATGAGACTCGCAGCGGAGTGAATGACAAGCTAGAGGTTTGGAGATAAACTCTAGAGTCTAAAGGGTTCAGGTTAAGTAGAACCAAGATAGAATATTTGGAGTGCAAGTTCAGCATCGGGAGCGACCCTGAGACAGGCGTGGAGATAAGTCTTGGTACTCAGGTCATTCTAAAGAAAGGAAGCTTCAAGTACCTAGGGTCTATTATCCAATGGAATGAAGATATTGATGATGATATCGCATATCGTATTGGGTCGGGGTGGATGAAATGGAGGCTCGCATCTGGAGTCTTGTGAGACAAAAAGGTGCCACCAAAACTTAAAGGCAAGTTCTATAGGTTGGTGGTTAGACCGACTATGTCGTGTGGGGCGGAGTGTTGGACAGTCAAGACTTCGCACATACAAAAGCTAAAAGTTGTGGAGATAAGGATGCTGAGAAGGATGTGTGGGCATACAAGGAGAGATAGGATTGGAAATGATGATATCTGGGAGAAAGTGGGAGTGACCTTGGTGGATGATAAGATGCGGAAAGCGAGATTGAAATTGTTCAGGCATGTGCAGAGGAGAGATACAGATGCCCCAGTGCGGAGGTGTGAGAGGTTGGCTATGGATGGGTTCAGGAGGGATAGAGGTAGGCCGAAGAAGTATTGGGGAGAGGTGATTAGACAGGATATGGCGCAGGTGAAACTTACCGAAGACATGACCTTAGATAGGGGTACCTATGAAGGCATTCTCCGGGGTAAACTTAATACTTATTCAACATACTTCTACATCAGTATAGTTGTAGCTTTATGTTTTCCTGTATGCAACTTTGTCATTTGTTTTAATTCTTTATTGCTATCGTTCACCACCAAATGACTACAAAGCATTCACCACTTTAAAATGCAAAATGTTGGGCCCGTGTTGTTACACGTTGTAATTCATACGTCATTATCGTCATAAGTTATCTAACGTAAGCTCGGAGAGGGTGAAATCCCTATTCATTGGTTAAGGTGAATGAGAATTGGAAAAACAAGTAACATCTCATATTTTTGTTCAATACATGTACGACTAAGTTGAGGTTGATGAATGCACTTAAATGTGAGAAATGGGATTTTAGGCAAATAAAAATGAGTTGTTTTCCTACCCAATATGAGCTGCTTGCTTACCCATCCTACTAGCTTGAGCTACTTAACACGTGTCGTCATTATTAAATGAGAACGAGACACATGTTTAAATAAAGATAGGGGTTGCAAGTGACACCAATTAAATAAGCAATTAGGTGACAAGTAGGTGTGTCACCTACTTGCAAAAAGGAAAGGCCACAAATAATTCCCTAAAAAGAGGTAAGGTGAGCAATCAAGAAAGGCCCCTTTTTAAGGGGCTTATTCTCTCACATATCTCCATATTTTCAGAATCTAAGACATAAGAGAAGCCATAAAATGCTCTCTATAAGTTGGCCAGCCCAAACCCCAGGTGATTTCAAGCCTACAAAGTGATTCTAGTGACGAGAAATCCAAAGTGCTTGCTAGTTTCTCTTCTTTGTTCTTGTGGTTGTATTAGAAGGATACTTCATGGTGAAGTAATCTTGAATTGGAGTTTTCTATTCTAATGTAAGTAATCTCCTTCTCTATGTGTATATGAGCATACCTAAGTCTTAAACTAAGTATACAAGCTAGAACATGTGCTAAATCGAGAGAAAACCTTGTTGGTGTATTCGAGCCATGTTGGGCTGTTTTAAGAGTATTTTTGCTGATGTTTTATGGCTGAATATTCTTAAATAAGATCTTCTAGAGTAGTTAGTATTGTTGTATTGCATTTTAAAGGAAACAAAAAAAGGAAAGGCTATGTTTGATATTAAAAATCGAACTTGTTGCTCGTTTGTTGTTGTTGTTCTTGCGCCATTATTGGGATATTGTGAGCTTAATTCTAAGTTGAATTCATGATTGGTTTACATAAGAAAAAGTCTGGATATGTATTTTTGGTTGTGTTGCTCGATTTAAAAGAAGAGAGAAATTGGAAATGTGTCGTAATAATCTGAAATCGAACTTGTTGCTCGTTGTACTGTTGCTTTGAGTTGTTGGAATTGTTCTTGTGTGTTGAGGGGCTGGATGGTTGGGATTGGTTGTTTCTATTGTTAATATTATTGTGTGCTACTGTTTTGAATTCGAGAAGTATGAAAATATAGGGGAGGTGCTGCCCAATTTTCTATAAAAGAGCTACTAGCTTAGGATGTGTTTATAAGTCCTTCCATGACATTAACCATAGGTTCTATTGTATTTAATATAGATTAAAGTGCTACGGGAAGTTATACACTGAGTCATTGAGTAAACGACAAAGGTATGTTAAGGCTATCTTTTCCTTCTTTTGGCATGACCTGTATGTAAACCAACGTAAACGAATGTCCGTCCAAAGCAATTCTACTCTTGAAAGCTAGAAATGTCTATGTCCTTCTTTCTATTGAAGATGTTAATTGATTCATTTATATCTTGTCTTATTGACTCATAATGAAAGTTATATTGATATACTAGCTTCATAACCTTAGTCGGGAATGCAACGACCTTACGTCACTCTGACAAGTTCAAAGAGGTATATTATTTCTCTCATGCATATGATTCTCATGAAGGCGTTATATACGCTATATATATATATGGAACCACTGATCATTTGGTTATGACGATGATGTTAGCCCCAAAGAGAGTCTTGATACAATATGATATGGCCCCAAATAGCGTCTTGATGATTTATGAAGGCATTATATACGTATATATATTATATTGCATATCATGACCCCTAGTGGCAAGTTACAAGTACATGTTGATCCTTCTTGACTCTCTCTTACAGTGAGGCTCTTACTTATGTTTTTGTTGCCTTACATATTCAGTACATCTTTCGTACTGACGCCCATTTTATTAGGGGGATGTTGCATTTCATGCCTACAGGTTCAGATAGTCTGATTGACGACCTCACTAGTAGGTTCTCAGCTCAGCTATGGTTGGTGCACTCCATTTATTTCGGAGTTACTGCTTTGGAGTCAGTATGATGTTATGTACATGTTATGGGTATGGTGGGGCCCTGTCTCGACCTTGTGATGACGATGATGTACTCGTAGAGGCTTATAGACATGAGTCATGTATATAAATGTCTCATCGGTATATGTTTTGATGTATAGAATTCATGGTGGCCTTGTCGGCCCGTATCTATGTATATTCATGTTAAGATGGTATCTTTAGTTGTTTAATTGCTTTCATATGTCTTTCAGTTTATCATGACGGCCTTGACATCCCATTTGTATATTTAAGTATAAGGTTAAGTCATGTATGTTGGTGCTCGACAAGTAAGGCCTAAGTGCCAGTTGTGCCCCTCCTGTTTGGGGTGTGACAAACTTGGTATCAGAGTAGGTTTGTCTTAGGGAGTCTACAAGTCGTGTCTAGTAGAGTTCTTTTATGGGTGTGTTGTGCACCACACTTATAAACAGGAGGCTACGGAGCATTTAGGATGATGGCTACCATCCTTCTTGATCTAGAATCGTGCGATAGAGCTAAGTTGTAAGATTTCTCTCCATAAACTTTATTGTATTTATGATTACAATAATTCCTTCTTCTAGGAGAGAGAGTGAGGATGACTTGAGAGGGGATTCGAGTAATACGCCCTCTATTGAGAATAATCTATCAGAGGATATGAGTGAGTCTCATTTCCAGGTATATTCGACTCTAGGGAAGCTCTCATACCATCAGTTCTACCACCGGCTCCGTCTGATGAGGATGTAAGGAGAGCAGTGCAAATATTGAATCAATTGATTGCCTCCCAGACACGAGGACATCCTAAAGCAATCTGATAAAGATAAACCCCTTGAAGGGTCAAGGAGCTCACAGCCTAGGGAGTTTATTGGTCAGGGACCGCCGATGTTTATAGGGTTTGATCTAGTTGAGGGTAATGAGCTGGCCAAGAGGGCTAGGATAGTTGGTGTCTATTGAGGACTACTAAGTAGTGATGAGCTGCAGTTGTATGGTCACAGGCTAGACCTTTCTAATAGATTATGTTTGATCAGAGTTCTCGAGTAATGTCGAGATAGGGTTCGCACACATTAGTATCTCAAGGTCAAAGTAGTACAAGTCGAGTGGGGCAGCCCTGACCATTATGTAGTCAATATGGTCGAGCACATTCCATACCATGTCGTAAAGGTACAAGGGGTTATAATTGGTGTGGCAGCCAAGGCCATATGGTTTGAAAGTGTCCTGGGCTGATATGCAAAGGTAAGGATAAGAGAGGAGATGGAGCTTCGAGCTCCGATGTTTTCGTGGTGAGCTATTGGATGTCGATATGTTATTATTTTCATTGTCAACATATCTACCTCTTCTAGACTTAGTATTGACCTATTTTATAGTTAAGAGTATTCACCCCCTATTTTAGGGATTAGTTTTATAATACCACTTGCGGGATAAGATATTCTGATAATGATAAGTGATGGATGTAAAGGTAACATCCGAAAAGGGCTTCCAGCCCAAACGAGAGTTAAAACCCCGTATATATGTTAGTAGGCTAAAAGGATATGGAGCCCAAACCTGTCATGGTGACATAATACGTAATATGTTTCATTCTTCTGAATGACTATGTTAGGTAAACCCTGAATCTATGATATCGTATTACCCCGACGATTGTATGGAAGTCCATGTTTTGTGGGAAAATGGTACGATGAATATGAGATGTAAAGATGGGATGCAGAAAGCATCATTAGAAATTCAGCAGTTAATGAGAATCTACCAGTTTTACCATAACCTTCATCGAATTGAATGAGAGAATGTGTTGTGTACGCATGACCCAAATTGGAATGTCTTGTCTAGAATGTATTAAGGATGACCCCAGGATATCATTAATGAGAATTGATTACCATGTTTGACTCATGAGAAGATTGACCATTGATGTGTTTAAGGAGATCTTGAAAAGTGATGTACCTATCATAGTAACTTCAAGTCGAGTATAAGGATTAGGGTGTTCATGGTAGAATGTGACTTAAACCCTCGCTCATTCGTAAAGAACCCATATCGCATGTCGTTGAGAGTTTTATATATTGATGTTAGAAATCTAAAGCATGTTATGAGCATTGGACTGAGAAGATCTTTGTATTCTTTGTGTGACACGTTATAACTCCAAAACCTGTTAAATAAAGAATGGCTTGTTGGAGGCAAGTGACAACGAGAACTTCAGGACAACTAAACGGTGATTACATGAAATATGAAAAATGTCAATAAGTGTGAATGGAAGAGTATGATGAAGTATCGAGAAAGAAGGATTGCGACAAAGAATTATTAGAGTGAATGAGATTATAGTTGTGCAAGTTTTACAAAGGTGTGATTACTCTGGAACATTGTAAGGACCAATGGTAGAGAAGGGACAGTAAGGACTCTTCAGCTAGAGCTGTCAGACTCCGATGTTCCGGAAGTTAGTATGAGAAGTACATTAAAGACAAGGGACCCCCCCCCCCCAACGTAACTCAAAATGGAAACGTGAAGGTTGGACGATTGAAGTAATTGGTTGATGGAAGACCTAATTATGATAAGACAAGGAAACTCGGACAAGTCATTGAATCATGCAACGCCATAAATTGTAGTTAAATGTGCAAGGTATTAGTTCTGCACCATATGCAGTCATGACTCTAAAAAAGTATGTAAACGGAAGTGACCGTCAGTAAAGCTCGAAACAAGCATATAAAGGATTGAAAAATGGGTCAATGATCCTAAGGATAAAAGATAAGACATTAAAGAGATGTGTCAAAAGATAATGATATTAGAACGAAGATGAGTTGATGTATAAATACAGACGATTATGAGCATTTTAACTTGAATAAAGGTTCTTCGTGACAGACAATATAATTTCCTTCAAGATTAATGAGCGAGGTACCCTTAGGTTGTAGGGCCAATTGTATATTCCCAATGTAGCGAGGCTACATGGCCATATTATGATAGAGGTCTATTATTCTCGCTATCATATACATCGAGGATCTACTAAGAGGCATCATGATGTTAAATGGGCTTGTTAATGGAAAGATATAAGAAGGAACCTTACAGAGGTTATAGTCAGTGAAATAAAAGTTAGCAGGTAAGGAATGAGCACCTGAAGCGTGGTGAGCTAGCTCAGGACATTGAGAACCGATATGAAAATGGGAAATGATTAAAATGGATTTTTTACTACAAACTGCCTATACCGCCGAGGACTACATGAGATAGTATGTTAAGAAAATTGTTCGCCTTCATGACATCTCTGGTTCAATAACAAGGATGCTCAACTCACAGCTAAGTTCTGAAGATCATTTCGAAAAGTGTTTTTGGGCACCCTGGTTAGCCCCGCCTTCAGATATATAGACAAATCAAGCATATGATTCAAATGCTCGAGGACATACTATGAACTTGTTTATTGAATTCCAATGAAAGTTGGGATGGCCACCTACCTCTTAGTAAGTTTGAGTATAATGATAGCTATCATGCTAAGCATCATAATGGTACCATATGGGGCTCTGTATGAGTGGAGATGTAGAACTCCTATACTTAAGGTTGTATCCATATATGTGACGACGAGACTTAGAGTTTCAAGTTGGTGATTGGATAATTCTTAAGGAGTTCTCCTGTGAGGGACGTTGATGTAAGTATGGAGGGATTTGAGTTGGTAAGTGGTTGGGTGTTGGTGAAATTCGGGTTGACCCGAAAGTTGGCGAGGAAAATGGGGTTTTCGGTTAACCGGCAAGGCCAGACAGTGTGGTGTAAGGTGGATTTTTTGGGTAAGTGTGGTTGGAATCGAATCAAGGCGCTTTATATGATAGTTACGGATGGGTTAAGGGTCAGGGTGGTGATTGGGGTTTGGTAGTTTGGTGGTGCTAAAGTTCCAGAAACAACCTGAGGCAGGAAGGGTCCGAGAACAGGATTCGGTGGACGTTGGAGTGTTGTTTGTACTTGCGGGTGTTTGTGGTTGGTTGTAGTTAGTGAGCTTTGGTGGAGGTGCTTGAGACATGTTGTCGAGGGTGGTGGTGTAAAAAACAAGTAATTGAAACAAGGAAAGGGCACGAATATACGGATTGCAATTCGATTACACACCAAGTCACAATTCAGTCAATATGGGGTTCTTGGATAGTAACACGAGGATCCAATTGCTCGTGTGGTCTCCAAGTATATTGTAATCAATTTAACAAGGACTAGGTTGAGGTTTGCTGACCTCTAGGCTCAACACTAACTATGAAAGGGTGATGTAAAACCTTATAAAGAGGTGGTTCTCCCGGAGAACCAAGCGACCCTCCCAGAGGATCAACTAAGAACTTACAATCCCGGATTGAAAGAATTAGCAAGATGAGTATACACTAAAGTTTTATATCAAATAACTCAGACTTTTACATAGCCCTAAGGGTCCTTTATATAGTATAGAATGGACCCTTCTAGAAAGGAGATTACAAGGGACTCAAAACATAAAACTAGTCGACTAAGGTGGGAATAGGGGAAGGGAAGGGACTTCGGCCGAGGAGCTTCATGCCCAAATCCAATGTGCTTCTAGAACCTCTTTGATAGCTTCCATACATGTCTTAATTGGCACTTGAATGAGTTCCTTGGAGTGTGTTGAGATACATGGTCCTTGGCCAATTTGAGAAGGACAATTTGCCTAACCCCTCAGCTTCTCCAACCCGCTTATTGAGGCACTCCCTTGATGAAATCAACACACGATTCATTCACCTTGAAGATCACATCTTCTATATGGTGTATTTATTCCCTTGTTTCCATGTACACGATTGGACATATCATCTTGTGTTGCGGATCCTCTCAGTTTGGTCCTCTTCGCATTAAATGTGTCCGATTATTTAGCTACGGGTTATTACATTGATTTAATATGCCTATGTAACTAACACTTAAACTAAGAATTTAAATACAACAATTAAAAGCAAGGTCTCGGCCAAGACCAACACATAAGGCCGAATAAAATACAACTCCTTGAGACAATCAAGTATTGTCTCCTATGCCATTCCAAACTCCATACATTTCCAAGATTTTGGTCTGGTGTTCATGGCTAACCATTGACATTCTTGGAACTTTACTTCTTATCTTGAATTGAGGAATCAAGAATGGGGTTTGATTTACATCAATCTCCCCTTCTTTGGAAGCATTTTCCCCAAATTTGCGGGATCAAATGTGAGGACTCATCACTATCAAACCACTTTATATCGATGCTTTCATCTGGACTCGGTTTATTGCACAAGCCTTTTTGAAATTTGGCCAACCATTTGAAGGGACCATTCTTCAAATATGTTTCCCATCGAATTAATGAATTATATGTCCACGGTTGGTGATGCTCATTCCTTAACTTAGCATCATAGGCTTCTATGGCTTGCGGTTCTTGGTCTAGCCCGGAACCATCTTCACGTACAATTTCAATTGGCTCCTCCATGATCGGGGTGTGAGTGTCAACGGAACCACGGCCTCGGATGATAGGGGAATAAAGATAAATACCCTCATAGACACTTGTAATCTTGTACCAATCTTGACCGACCTTGGAAGGCTTAACACCAAGGTTCTCGGGTAATGATTGGTGTTTCCAGGCCAAGTAAACTCCTTGTATGAGACTCACTGGATAGTTTAGTTCACTACACATCCCGAGTGACGCTACAAGCCAAACATTCCTACTTCGTAGGTCCATGAGGACCATCATTTGCTTCATTTTCCCTTTGAATAGGTGTGAGTCATCCCTCAAAGACAATTTGTGAAGGAGCATATACCAAGTTCCATCCCTTCCAAACATAATCACGACCGGCACCGTGTATGAAATAAGGTTTTCTTGGGCAACAAACTCGGGAGTCCTCCTTGAATCATCATAGCTAGGTAGTTGTTTTTCCGAAGTCATCTCAAGGGTACGAGCAACATCTTTTGTTAGCTTTGTTCCGAGTGGTGAAACATTTGGAAGTGAAAATTCAGCAATCTTTGGATCCTCTTCCATATTTATTTGACCGTACAATAGATTGGTAAAGAGGTTCCAACCTTGTATGGCCCCTACACTCTCCTTCATGTTCTCCACAAGACCTTCTTTTTCTTCACATATCAATACTTTCGTCGGGCTCCCCTTCTTTGATCTTTGTTACTCTTTTTATTGTTCCACAATCATGAGAATCTCAAAATTGGTTTGATGTCTCTGAGCCCGTTGAATCTTCATTTCCCATACCTTACTAAGTGGTAAGGGTCTCAGCCGGAAATTTTTTCCATCCTTGTGAAAGGCATATGTATTATCTTCCCCATCATGGATCATCTTGCGGTCATACTGCCATGGCCTCCCCAACAAGAAATGGCACGCATCCATGGGTAGGATGTCGCACCAAAACTCATCCTCATATCCCCCAATTCGGAGGTTAATAAGGACTTAGTTGGCTACTTCTAACGTGTTTGCTTTGTTTACCCAACAAAGACGGTAGGGCTTGGAATGTGCACGTGTTGGCAATTGTAGCTTACTTACCATTTCTAGAGAAGACATATTCACACAACTTCCTCCATCAATTATCATACTACACACTCGGTCCTTCACCTTGCACCGTGTGTAGAAGATTTGATCTCGTTGTGACCCTTCAAGTTCTCCCAGTTGCATGCTTAACACATGTTGGAGAATAAGACTTACTCCTTCTTCCGCAAGGGTCTCGTTTTCCCCTTGAATTTTTTCCACTTTGGGTTCTTCCTCGATGAAGGCAATACCGCACTCTTGGTACTCTTCAAGGATCATGGCCCTCAGATTCGAGCATTCTCTTGCAAAATGTTTGAGGCCTTGACACTTAAAACATCTTTTACCGCCTCCTCCAACCTCTTTGTCCGGTTCATCTTCTTTTCCTTGCCCTTACCCGTCTCATCTTGATTGTATAAAGGGTTAGGGTATGAAGTACTACCCCTTCCTTTGGTACTCATGGGGTTAGCATACGGTTTAGAGGCACTCCTATTTTGTTGTTGCTCAAACTTTAGTGCCAAATGGCACACATCTTCAAAGGTATGGTAGGTAGACACATTGACCTTATCTTGTATTATCGAACTCAATCCTCTTATGAATCATGCAATCCGTTGTGTTTCCTTCTCATCCAAGTCACACAACATCGTGACCTTTTCAAACTCTCGAACGTATTCTTCGACCTTAAGGACACCTTGCCAAAGCTTGGTGAGTTTAAGGTAGAGTTCTTGTTCGTACTCTCGTGGCAAGAACTTTCTTTTCAAGTGTTTCTTAAGCTTTGCCTAAGAGTCAATTTTTGTTTTGTTGTGCCTACTCCGGCTTTCTCTTAAATTTTCATACCATATAGAAGCAAAAGACTTTAACTTCAATATGGAAACTTTGAAGCACTTCCGATTATCATACTGCTTAAACTCGAACAATCTCTCAATGTCTCTTATCCATTCGAGAAATTCTTCTGGATTTAAAATACCATCGAACGTAGGGAGATCAAGCCGCAAGGCTTGGTCGTGTTCCCCTTCGTGTCTTGGTTCCTCTAGTAAGTCATCGTTGGCATGCCTAGGATTATTTGGCGCCACTTCTTCTCTAGATTCTACATCATGAATCATGGCACGCTCTTGAAATTCCCTTTTTAGAAGTTGCATGTGTTCGTTAATCATGTCGGACATGGCCCTCCTAAGTTCCTCGTTCATGTTAGCCACAGAGTTATTGCGTGGGATGGGAATGCTTGAATCTGATACCAAACTGATGTAAGTACGGAGGGCTTTTAGTTGGTAAGTGGTTCGGGTGTTGGTGACATTCGGGTTGACCCAAAAGTAGGCAAGGAAAATGGGGTTTTCAATTAACCGGCAAGGCCGGACAGTGTGGTGTAAGGTGGATATTTCGGGTAAGTGTGGTTAGAATTACTTCAAGGCACTTTGTGTTGTGGTTACGGATCAGTTTAGGGTCAGGGTGGTGATCGGGGTTCGGTATTTTGGTGGTGCTAAGGTTGCGGAAACAACCTGAGGTAGTAAGGGTCTGAGAAGAGGATTTGATGGGAGGTTGAAGTGGTTATTTGTATTTGTGGGTGTTTGTGGTTGGTTGCGATTAGTGAGATTTAGTTGAGGTGCTTGTGAGATGTTGTGGAGGGTGGTGATGTAAACAAATAAGTAATTGAATCAAGGAATGGGCATGGATATGCAGATTGCAATCCAATTACACACCAAGTCACAATTCAGTCGATATGGGGTTCTTGGATGTTAACACGAGGAGTCAATTGCTCATGTGGTCTCCAAGTATGTTGCGATCAATTTCAAAAGGACTAGGTTGAGGTTTACTAACCTCTAGGCTCAACACTAACTAAGCAAGGGTGATCTGAAACCTTATAAAGATAGGTGGTTCTCCCGGAGAACCAAGCGACCCTCCCGGAGGATCAACTAAGAACTTACAATCCCGAATTGAAAGATCTAGCAAGATGAGTAAACACTCAAGTTTTGTATCAAACAACTTTGCTTTTTACATGGTCCTTTATATAGTAGAGAATGTACCCTTCTAGAAAGGGGATTACAAGGGACACAAAACATAAAACTAGTTGACTAAGGTAGGAACGGGGGAGGGGAAGGGACTTCGGCCGAGGGGATTCATGCCCAAATCCAATGTGCTTCTAGAACCTATTTGACAGCTTCCATGCATGTCTTAATTGACACTTGAATGAGTTCCTTGGAGTGTGTTGAGATACATGCTCCTTGGCCAATTTGAGAAGGACAATTCGCCCCACCCCTCGGCTTCTCCAACCCGCGTAATGATGCTCTCCCCTTGATGAAATCCAAAATGGTTTATTTACCTTGAAGATCACATCTTCTACATGGTGTATTCATTCCCTTGTTTCCATGTACACGCTTGGCCATGTCATTTTATGTTGCGGCTCCTCTCAGTTTGGTCATCTTCCGTATTGAATATGTCCAATTATGTAGTTATGGGTTCTTACATTGATTTAATATGCCTATGTAACTAACACTTAAACTAATAATTTAAATACAACAATTAAAAGCTAGGTCTCGGCCAAGACCAATACTTAAGGTCGAATAAAATATAATTCCTTGAGACAATCAAGTATTGTCTCCTATGCCATTCCAAACTCCATACATTTCCAAGCTTTTGGCCAGGTGTTCATGGCTAACTATTGGAATTCTTGGAACTTTACTTCTTATCTTGAATTGAGGAATCAAGCATGGGGTTTGATTTACATCAGACGTGATAAGATTTGTGAAGAAAAGGAGATCCTAGTTGCGGTCTATTGGATCGTATTGCATATTAAACAAATAGGCCAAGTGGCTTACAAGTTGGGCATGCCTCAAAACTTAAAGTTTATCCACCCAGTTTTCTATGTTCTAATAATAATAAGGTATGTTGGGGAAATCTTTCTCGAATCATACCCATTGATGATGTATAGGTTTCAAAGGACCCATCGTGTGAAGAAATTCCTATTACCTTTCCAAGATCGACAAATCTGCAAGAAACGTGCTAAAAATGAAAGCCTTTATTAAAAGATTTTATGGAAAAGAAAGGATGTGAAAGAAATGATGTACGAAGAAGAAGAAGAAGAAGTACGAAGAAGAAGAAGAAGAAGTACGAAGAAGAAGAAGAAGAAGGAAGAAGGAAGAAGAAGAAGGAAGAAGGAAGAAGGAAGAGGAAGAAGGAAGAGGAAGAGGAGGAGGAGGAGGAAGAGGAGGAGGAAGAGGAGGAGGAAGAGGAAGAAGAGGAAGAGGAAGAAGAAGAAGAGGAAGAGGAAGAAGAAGAAGAGGAAGAAGAAGAAGAAGAGGAAGAGGAAGAAGAGGAAGAGGAAGAGGAGGAGGAGGAAGAGGAGGAGGAGGAAGAGGAAGAGGAGGAAGAGGAAGAGGAAGAGGAAGAGGAAGGAGGGAGGAAGAGGAAGGAGGGAGGAAGGAGGAAGGGGAGGGAGGAAGGAGGAGGAAGAGGAGGAAGAGGAAGGAGGAAGAGGAAGGAGGAAGAGGAGGAAGAGGAAGAGGAAGAGGAAGAGGAAGAGGAGGAAGAAGAGGAGGAGGAGGAGGAAGAAGAAGAAGAAGAAGAAGAAGAAGAAGAAGAAGAAGAAGAAGAAGAAGTATAAAGTATCGTAAATGGTTTTAAGCCAAAGGCTCTACATGACTATGATTTGATTGTGATTCTCCTTATAATAATGTGAGATTTGATACTAACCCTTCATTTTTATGATTAGTCGATACTCCGAGTAAAGAATAGCATGACCAAGAGTTGATGTATTGGGTTATGAGACGAGTTCCTAGTCCGGAATGTTATACAGGATGTTGATGAACGTGTGAGGTCCCATGATATATATATATATATATATATCATGTTTATGGCCTTATGAGGCATATTTGGATAACTTCTGCTTATTCACAAGGATGCAGATAGCCCTATTTATAGGAGAGACTATGTCCAAAAAGTTTCAAAAAGTCGTAAAGAGTATTTTTATACTTATGTATGCCCCCATATTAGAGAACAAATGTTCCTAAGGGGAGAAGAATGTTACACCCCGTACTTCATACGTCATTGTCGTTATAAGTTATCTAATGTAAGCTCAGAGAGGGTGAAATCCCTCTACATTGGTTAAGGTGAATAAGACATGGAAAAAGATGTAACATTTCATAATTTCATTGAAGGTTGATGAATGAACTTAAATGTGAGAAATGGTATTTTGAGAAAATAAAAATGAGTTTCTTGCTTACCCACCCTACTATCTTGAGATACTTAATACGTGCCGTAATTATTAAACGAGGACGAGACACGTATTTAAATAAAGATAGGGGTTGCATGTGACACTAATTAAGTAAGCAAGTAGGTGTGTCACCTACTTGCAAAAAGGAAAGGCCATAAATAATTCCTCTAAAAAGAGGCAAGGTGGGCAACCAACAAGCCTCCCATCATTAATATCTCCAAATCAAGCAGGCATGTTAAAGGCATGAGTATTATTGAGAATGTTCTTTTGGCTCAAGGGATCATAACAGATATCAATAAAAGAGGGATACTTACAAATGTGGTGATAAATTTAGATATGGAAAAGGTCTATGATAGAGCTCTGATGTTTTCATTGACATGACATACATGTTTGTTGCAAATAATTAGTAATCCATTCTTCTTAATGGAAAAGCTAAATGCTTCTTTCATTCAACTAAAGGGATAAAACAGGATGACCCTTTATCACCAACTTTGTGCACTATGTCTGCAGAAGTTCTTTCTAAAACATTAAATGCATTGTCTGAAGATAGCAATTATGTGGGATATGCTATGCCAAAATGGAGTGCAAATATCAATCACTTAGCATATGCTGATGATACCATTATATTTGCATCTGTTGAGAAGGTATCCTTGATGAGAGTCAACTTATTAATAAGGAAAAGAGTGCATTTTACATGTATCATATGGTTGCTAATAATCTAGTTCATGAGGTGCAACAGATAACTGGATTTACTAGGAAACAATTTCCTCTAAATACTTGGGGTGCCCAATATTTCATGCTAGGAAAAAGAAAGTATACTACAATGATCTCATTAAAAATGTGAAAAATAAACTGCAGAGTTGGAATGGGAGATTGTTGTCTTATGGAGGGAAAGTAGTCTTGATTAGTTGTGTACTTCAAAGCATTCCTGTGTACATCTTGTCAGCTATAGTGCCCACCAAATATACTATGAATAAAATGCAGAAGATCTTTGATAGGTTCTTTTGGAATAACAAGGAGGAAGGTAGAAGTAGGCATTGGATTTTATGGGAGCATATCTGCCTACCAAAAGATGAGGGAGGAATAAGATTCAAGTCTCTTTATGATGTTTCTAAGGCCCTCTATGCGAAGTTATGGTGGAGGTTTATAACAACCAACACATTGTGGTGTACTTCTATATGGAACAAATATTGTATGAAGCTCAAAGCTACTAGAGTACAGTGGAAACGTGGTTCACATATTTGGAAAAAGATGTTAAAGGCCAAGGATCAAATGGATCATCTAATATAGTTGGAACCTAGCAATGGAGCTTGTGATATTTGGGATGATAATTGGACTACACTTTGTCTTATTTGTCAAAATATGCCTACAGGTTTTCAGATTAATCACAGCATAGAGGAAGTTTCACACTTCATGATAACAGAAGGCTGGAACTTTCAGGAAATGGAGGAAGAGTAACCTGATAATGTAGTGGATCATGTTAGAGTTGAGATAAACATGATGAGCCAGTCTGCTGAAAAGGACAAATCTTGGTGGACATTAACTAGGTCATGTAATTTCACAGTGAGGAGTGTTG
Source organism: Anisodus tanguticus (assembly GCA_034509755.1). Classification (NCBI taxonomy): domain Eukaryota; kingdom Viridiplantae; phylum Streptophyta; class Magnoliopsida; order Solanales; family Solanaceae; genus Anisodus; species Anisodus tanguticus. Next base: position 35,131,351 of record CM067545.1, on the reverse strand, counting down.
GGAATGTATTAAGGCAAGAGGATCCAATTACTACTTTTTAATGTTGTGGGTGAAAGGAATGCCTTTCAAAATCTCATTTTTCTTATGAGATTATGGAGGTATAAACTACCAGTTGATGATATGCTTAAGAAAATAAGGATTTCCATTGCTTCTACATGCAGATGTTGTGATAATCCACAATAGGAGGAAACAATGCAACACTTGTTTCTAACTAGGAATTCGCATCTTCAATATGGCAATATTACAAAAAAGCAGCAGGTATTATTGATCCATTAGTGCAAGTTCATCAAGCAGTAGTGAAGTGGTGGGATACATCATCTATTTCAAAGCTAAAACTAGTATTTCAGACAGTGCCAGCATTTCTATGTTGGCAAATTTGAAAGACAATAAATGATATAATGAATGGGGCAATATGAGCAGAAGTAAAGTTATAAATGGCATCAACTTAAACATGTATAATCTTGTCACCACATTTTAACCTTGGTTAAGGAATGTACCATACACTTGGCCTCAAATAGTTCAATACTTAGAGGGGTATAGAGCAAAAGTGGGATGCAAGGTGGTGCAATGGAAATATCCAAATGCAGGTTGGTATAAATACAACACAGATGGAACTATAAGGGGCAATCCTGGGCAAAGTTCAGCTGCATCTTGCATAAGGGATAATAGAGAGGAGTTGGTGTATGCTGCAACTAGGAGAATAGCTGATACTACAAATATTTGTGCTGAAGCTATGGCAATATATGATGGGGTAGAATACTGTGTCTCTAAGCAGTTGTTACTTGTTGTGATAGAAACTGACTCTCTATCAATGTTGAATATAATTCAAGGGACATGGGGACCTTGGAAAGTCAATATTGGTTAAGACATCTCAACGGTGAGCTTATCCTACCTTTTTTTAGTTGTATTTAATTAGAATTCATGTGTATTTTTATCTAAAGGAATGATAATACCAAGTATAGTTTATCTCTTGGAGAGTTTGTATTCAACTACACTTTGTGTAGCATCCTATATATATAGGTATCAAGAACTCCTCCATGAAATACCCACCGATTTTATCAGCCTCATTAAACTTTTTCATGGTATCATAGCCTTGCAAAGACTCATGTCTCACAATGACACTTCCCTCCATTACCAGTATTACCTCGCAAATCCATTCCCAAAATCTTTCGTCATTTGAAATAAACGTTAACCAGTCTCATCTTCTCAAATTGGACTATAATAACTACATCGTATGGAAATCACAAATTCTCCATGTTCTAAGGGGTCATGAACTTGAGGGATATGTGGATGGTACATACAAGTGCCCTCTGAAGGTAATTCCAAATAGCTTTTCTAAAGCAACCTCAACTAGCGTGATTATCAATTCAGCGTACAATTTTTAGATCAAACAAGACCAACTTTTATTGAGTTGGATTCTTTCAACCCTCAACAAAGGGATTTTAGCCCAAGTAATCAGTTGCACAACATCTCACACTATTTTGCGAGCGCTTGAGACAATGTTTGTGTCGTAATCAACGGCTAGGATAATGTAGCTAAGGTTGCAACTACAAACCACCAAGAAAGGCAACTCATCCATGGTAGAATACCATCAAAAGATGAAGACTTGTACCGATGATCTCATCGTCGCAGCACACCATGTCACTGATGATGATGATCTTGTCTTATATATTCTTGGAGGACTTGGGAAAAAATATGATTCTCTGGTTGTCTCAGTCACTGCTAGGGCTGAACTAATTTCATTAGCTGATCTTCACGGCCTGCTTTTAAGTCATGAGTATCATTTGGAACATATGGCAAGTTTGGAACAAGATTTGGACCAAGTCAACTTGTCTACCAGACAATCCAACAACACCAAGAATGATAACTCATTGAAAAAGCCTACTAATGTCCATAACAATATTGAAAGAAGTCTTCCTCCTTGAGAACAATCAGGCTTATTGTGGCAGATATGGATGAGGTCAAGGTCGCAATACCAACTCATCCAACCAAAATCAGTGTCAAGTTTGCAATAAGTTTGGTCACTTGGCCCTAAATTTCTACCATTCTTTCAATCATGCCTATAAAGATCCATCCAAGTCGCACATGGCTGCTCTCATTACACAACCTCCCACGGTTGAAGACTGAAATTGGTATCCAAATTCTGGGAATGATAAGCAGAACATGGCGGTAAGAGGAGAGTATCTGGAAAGTGATCAAATTCATGTTGGTAATGGCACTGGTTTGACAATTTCTCATTTTGGTAATGCTACTTTACATACAGTTAGTCGACATTTACATCTAACTAATGCATTATTGGTGCCTAAAATTACCAAGAATTTTCTTAGTGTGGCAAAATTTACTGCTGATAATGATGTTATATTTGATGTTCACCCTCATTTTTGTCTTGTGAAGGATTGGGAAACGGGTAAAGTACTACTACACGGGACTCTTGAGCATGGCCTTTATCGTCTCCTTTCTACCCAGTTACTCTACCAACCCTTTCCCTCAAATAAATCACAAGTATTCTATGTGTCCAAGCAATCATTTGATTTATGGCATAGTCATTTAGGTCACTCATCTCTATGAGCAGTCAATAGTATTATTAGGAATCTTTATTTACCTATCACACCGAGTTCTTAGACTAATATTTGTTCTTCTTGCCAATATGGCAAGAGTAACAAATTGCCATTTTTATTTCTAGTTCTAGTGCTACTTGCCCTCTTGAGTTGATCCACACTGATGTATGGGGTCCTGCTCTACAGTTGGCTAGCAATAAATTTCGTTACTATGTTTCTTTCATTGATGACTTATGCAAACTTACATGGTTATTTCCTATGAGTTCCAAAAATGAGGTTTATACCATATTTTCATACTTTAAAACTCAAGTCGAGAAGTTCTTTGAAAGTCATATAAAAGTGGTAAATCCGATTGGGGTGGAGAATATAGGAAATTATCCAACTTGTTTTCTCAAGCAGGGATCGTTCATCACTTCTCTTGTCCCTTTACTCATGAACAAAATAGTACCACCGAAAGAAAACATCATCATATTATTGAAATGGAATTAACACTTCTCGCACACGCCTCCCTCTTACCTTTTGAGATCATACCTTTGCTACGACAGTTTACACTATAAATCGTATCTCGTCATTCTCTCTCACTAATGTTTTTCCTTATGAGAAGTTATACAAAAATGCTCATGATTATAAATTCATAAATGTTTTTGGCTACGCGTGCTACCTATTCCTTCATCCCTATAACTCTCACAAACTAGTGTTTCAATCCTTACAATACATTTTCTTGGGGCATAGTGGACATTATAAGGGATATCAATGTTTACATGTCCCAAGTAGTTGAATATATGTCTCTCGGAATGTGGTTTTTTATGAGTTACAATTTTCCTTTTCTAGCTCATCTTTGAATCCCAATAGCGCACCAACCTCCGACTCTACTGTCGTGTCCTTTTTACTTGTCATTGCTCCTTGTAATTCTTCTTTACTACCTACTGCTGCAAGTTATAATTGTATAGCAGCTTCTGCCAATTATCATTCCATAGCAGGTGGTGCCTCGTCAATTTCGTTGTCAAACTCGTCAGCTCCTTTGTCGCTAAGTTCATCATCAAACTCCCTAGTATGTCATTCAGTCCCATCTGATTTGTCGCTCTCCTCTATCCCTCCTATTAACCTTATCGTTGATCTTCTAGTAGCTAATGATACAGTCATTGTTACTAGTAATCCTCAAACACTGACAGCTCGACCACAACCTTTGTACCTCATCACATGGTAACCAGGCGTAAATCATAATCTCAACTTCCAAAAGCTCACATTGCCAAAAAACTACCCTTTGCCTCCATTTAGCTTGCCACCTGAACCTACATGTTTTACCCATGCCAACAAAGACCCGAAATGGAGAAAGGCTATTTAAGAAGAATCTAACGCCATCCTACAAAATGGTAGTTGGTCCTTGTCCACTTCTTAAGTCCGGTGGTGAAGCCTACAATAATTCGAGAGGTTTTGTCTCTAGCTTTGTCAAAAGCATGGTGGCTATGGCAGCTCAACGTCAAAAATGCATTTCTACATGGGAAACTACATGAAGAAGTTACATGTCTCAAACCTCTGGCTTTATGATCAAAAATATCCAAACCATGTGTGCAAGCTTCGCAAATCTCTTTATGGCCTTAAACAAACACCTCGAGCATGGTTTGAGAAGCTCAACTCAAAATTGCTTGAACTCAATTTTGTGCCTTTTAAATTTGATACATTGTTTGTTTATCCGTAATTTTGAAGACCACATTATGTAGATGATCTTATTGTTATAGGAAGTTCTAATGATTTCATTACAAATCTTGTTCTTAAACTGTCTATTTCCATTGCTATAAAGAATCTTGATAAGCTACACTACTTTCTTGGTGTTGACGTACATTATCAGGCCACTGGATTGACCCTTACTCAGTCCAAATACATTACAGAAATCCTCATTTGTGCCAATGTGGATGGTGCGAAGCCAATTTCCACACCTAAGGTAACAGTACATCAATTGTCTCAATATATGAGTTCACCATTTTCTGATCTATCATTGTATCGCAGCTTGATAGGAGCTCTTCAATATATAACCGTCACGCATCTGGATGTGTCATATATTGTGATCAAATTATGCCAATTTAGGCATAAACCTATACAATCTCATTTCACTACTATGAAGCTCTTGTTGCATTATTTAAAGGCTACCATGGACCTCGGCTTGCACGTGCGTTCAACTAGCTCCTTAGCCCTTCATGCCTTCTCAGATGCAGACGGGCCGGCTGCCAAGATTATCGGCGATCTACCAATGGTTATTACATTTTTCTTGGACCCAAGTTAGTGTCATGGAGCTCAAAGAAGCAGCGAGTGGTTGCACGATCAAGCATCGAGGCTGAATATTCGGCCTTAGCTGCAGCTACTGCTGAAGTTACCTGGATGCAGCATCTTCTTCAAGAGATTTGTGTCTTTATTCCTCAAGCTCCTATGCTATGGTGTGATAATAATTCAGCGATCTACCTCACTGCCAATCCTATTTTTCATGCCCAACCAACATATTGAATTGAATTGAATTTTTTCCGAGAGAAGGTGGCCTCGAAAGACCTGGATGTTCGCTACAACAATTCCTAGATCAGTTAGCGGACATTTTCACCAAGAACCTTCCTTCCCGTCAATTTTATCTCATTCGTTCCAAGCTTAATAAGCTTGCGGGGGCATGTTAGGACATATCAACAGTGAGCTTATCCTCGCATTTGTTTAGTTGTATATCAATAGATGTCACACCCCAACCTTTGCGGGGGTGTCCAGTACCCGAGGTCCTAAGGCCCGAGCATACCAATCCCCATACCTATAATATACTCCACAACATAGGGGTCGATAAGTCCTCTGATGAGTAATTACCTAAGCAAAGACACCATCACCTCCACACAGAAAAGGCCTAACATATACAAATATATACAACAAGGCCGACAAGGCCATACAAGACTACTATACACAAGACGATTGTCTACAAGCCTTTAAAGAATATACCAATAACATCTGGTTGGGACAGCACCTCGCCATATCCAACTATGTACTTTTATGCAGCAACTATACCTAACAACACACTAGACAACTCCGGAATAAAGGACTGAGACAATCGCCTATTGAATTGAGTCACCTACTGTAAGAGATCGTATGTATCTCTATCGGTACCTGCGGGCATGAGACGCAGCGCCCCAGGAGGGGACGTCAATATGAAAGAATGTACTGAATATGTAAGGCATAAGTAAACATAAGTAAGAGCATCAATGAGTAAAGGAAACTGAAAGTAAGAACCTGTAACTCAGAAGTGTCACTGAGGACCATATTGTACATAAATGGAATATAATCACGTATATACAACGCCGTACGCCTCTGATACAAATATCATCAGTGTCATATTTGTATAATCCGCGTATATAATGACATAGGCCTCTATGGTCAATATAATCAATATCATTTATGTATAAGCTGATTATATAACGCCATAAGCCTCTGTGGGAAATATAATCGATATCATATTTGTATGAGTTGCGTATATAATGCCATAAGACTCTGTGGGAAATAAAAATAGTTAGTAAATATACATAAAGACCATATAATAACCTTTTGAGCTCGTCAGAGTGACGTAATGTCATTACGCCTCCGATTATCATTATGAAACTTATATCATCAACATATGTTTTAACAAGATCAATAATTAGTATCATGAATCACACAATACCCTTTTAGAATAAATGAACATGATCTTCCTACTTTAACTAAGAATAGAGTCATCTTGAATATCGTTTGTTCGTTTATGTTTCGTTGGAATCATGCCAAAAAATGAAAGGAAGTACCTTAACATACCTGCGTTGTTCAGCTAACAATGGTTCACGAACCCCCGAATGTATTACGAATGATTATCTACCCAACATAGTTGGTTTGGGTCAAGATAGGATCAATAAACTATGACTCGATTCACATTGACAATTCAACAAACACTTAGAAGGTGTTTTTTTCAAGTTATGATTTCCATGGTTACCAATATCCTATCAACTCCCCTTCAACAACAATAATAACAAGACCAAGACTACATATTCCAAAATCTCTACTACCACACCATACAATTTCTACCTATGAACATCTCAAAACTTACCCAAGAACAATCCATATCACAACCATCATACTCACAACTTCATCTTATAGTTATTACAATTACCTTAGCAATCACCTCAACAAGCTTACAACAATAACACAACTTTTTCAAGTATCTACCTTGCACTATTTCACCCATACAACTTATCTAGGAGTTAGACATGATCAATGCCATGAGGGAGGGAAAGAATTTACCTTAACACAGCAAGAAGGAGCTTTATAACCATTGTCCTTTAGCTCTATACAACCCACAACTTAGCAACAACATCATCTAGGTGATTATGTTCACCTTTCTTACACATTTAATGAATGACTTGAGTGATTAACTCTTGGATTTTCTTGGGAACCATTGGGGAGGGTCTAGAGAGAGTTTAGGAGTGCCTATGCTCTATTTAGGTCAAAATATGAGTGAAAAGGGCGAAGCACCACTTAAATAGATGCAACTGAATACACATTCCACCTTAAGAACATTCGTCCTTGAATGTTAAGAGATGCAACTGAAAATCCTTAACTCTAGGGGTGTAATAACAATTTCGGTAGAGTTTCCTCTATAAGTATGACTATCCCAAAAGCCTGCCAAGCAGCCATAAATAAATCAAATGTCACACATGGCCACATAATATATCTTTGGCCTTACACGACCATCAATGCACTAATAATTATAAAAGTTAGCCATAACTCACCTTATACACGTTAATTTGAAGTCTGAGTTGCATCAGTTTTGTAATGGGGAATAAGTAAAGATGTAATGAAAAATAGTTGTACAATAATTGTCATAGGCTAGGGGTTTTGGAAAAAATAGGGTTATTCTAGTTTATTTCTTCTTTTGTTCTCCCCTTCCATCTCTTTGTTACTTTCTTATATGGTCCTTTCTTACTATATTCACATAGTCTTACTTGAAGACTATATTCATATCGTCATACGAAGTTTATCTGTCGTTGCGCTTCTCGTCCGAGTTCGGATACTACGGTCGCAAATGTTCCAAGCAAAATCTGTCTTTCTTGTCAAGTTTTATCCTGCTCCTGTCGCCGAGTCCTTTGGAACAACCCGCCATTACTCTGAGCATTTCCTCATAGATCACTACCCTAAACTCGATATCATTACCCCAGGTTACTTCTCTTCTATTTTTTTTCTTTTTTTGTTTATTAGATAAGAGTTTTGCTCACCTTTAGTACACAACGCCTCATACATCGACCTGGTGGTACATCACATAATAGTTATCGATCCTTAGATGATTACTCCAAATTCCTTCTAAGTTTCATACGGCCACTCATAACTGTTGTTCGGTGGTTTGAACCTTAGTTTTAACTGGCCCCTTAGGATGGAGATAGGGTTAGCCTCAGGACATCCAAAGCTCCTTTCAAATTAGTTTCTCCAAAAGTTATTTGTCATAAAGAAAGCGCTTACACCATGGCTCGAGATAACTTTAGGGTGAAATGTCAGCCAATCCTCAATTTGCATATGTGATCTTAATTGTCATGATACAACGGACGAGTCATTTGGGCACTAATTTCCCAGACTGAAATAACTTACGATGATAGTGAGATGTCCCATAACGATCACCAAACCAGTCAATAGTCCTTATGTAAAGACTCAACTTCAAGGGCACATCTTCTTATGTGCTAAAAATCAATACACCAATTCTCCAACCTTAATAAGGTTCCCATAATTACTTTTATTCTACTTCATATTGTCTTTTAGTAATTGGTGATGGATGGATTGTTACAATATCATTTTTGTTGGCGTATCTTCAATTCCCAATATAAGGAAGGGCTCTACTGCATTCCACTTTCGAGAATTATCACCACTTAGCTTCTACTTCCCCTAACTAATCATTACCTTACTCTTTCCTTTAGTCTTTATATTCATCCCCTTAGTAACAGTGCTCGACCATATTATCAATTACGTCATTTTACATCATGTTGGAACCCCTTATCTCTAATAGCATCTCATTTCTGAATGCTCTGTTGGCGTTACTATGCAATCTAAATTAGGCTCATATTTCCTTAATTGTGTCCCATACTTGTTCGAGTATCCTCTCTTGATACGTACCATTCCTTTATTGTTCACCTTACTTCCCCATTTTTATTTGAATGTTGGTAACACGACCTTCTATTTCCCATAATATCCTCTCACTTTAATCAGTATTACCTCTTACGTATCGATTATTTTGATGGTTCTAGACTTGTGCCCCTATGATAGCGATATCTACTCCATACTAAGAGCACAATACTCGACTTTTGTAGCTTCAAGATTCGCTACTCGTCATGTTTTACTATTCTTTGGCTGGTAATTTCGTATGTACCATTTTTTGAAGAAAAATCTTCAACATAATCGTATTGTTCTTCAGTATCGTCAACTCTAAGAGTCATCATACCCTTTCCTTATTAAAGGATGCACCTCTGCCAAGCATCAATCTGCTAGATTCACTGTGATCACCGTACTTAAGTTAACGCTTCCACCTTTACTACTTGGCTCATGTCCCTTTTGTAACCAATGTATTTGGACCCTAAGTTACTTATATCATCCATCATATGAAATTTTCAATCAATTTGACACATCCAAAGTTTGCCATTATCCTCTTACCCTTATCCTTACTTCCTCATTCCTATTCTTTAACTCGTTTGCTTAATGTCTACCTTGGACCCTTTTAGATCTGTTTGTTATTTTATCATTTCGTTGTACGCCCACATCAGGCCTTATTCATCATTACTTCCACTTAATTTTCCTTTAACGTCTTACTGGTATTCGGAGCAGGACTAATGTTTAACATATCCATGTTGAAATTGTGGCCCGGCTTCAACTTACTACTGACTCGAGATTTCCCCCTTAAAGGGTATTATATCCCCTCTTAACCTATTACTTGATCCTTTAAACGTTACATTTCTGACTTGAGTTCCTTTAAGGGTCCCTTGTATGCATGTAATTCCTGTACTTATCACTTCTAGACGTCAAGGTTTATACTTTGTTATAGTTCTTATCTTCAAGGTAATCATATTGTTGTGGGTTCCACCCTAATCCCATTATCGGTGTCCTTATCATTAAAATATTTCCACCCATCTGTCCCTATGAGGAATGTCCTTTGGCCTCATTACTTTGGTAAAACATTCCGCTCGCACACACCATATATTCAACTACCATCTATAGTCCTCCTTCTGTCATGTCGTCATCTTTATCATGAACTATCTTCAACTAGTTGTTCTCACCTAGTCGGCTCACAAAATCACACCACATAACTGGTAACCCCTATCACCAGTTGTTGGGAATCTACAATCCATTTTTGTGCTTGTCTGCCCTCCTCGGTTCGTTTCACAATTTGAGACTACATCTTCTCTCTCTTTTTTCCTCCTCCAAGACAACCCAGGACACTACGTATTTTGTTTCCCCGATTACCATACCAATAACAACCTCTTGTCCCTTTATGACATGGCCCAGCATGCATCTGTCCACATATTTTGAAACATGGCCTAGACGGTCCCACTGGGCCTATACCTTTCTCACTTTGACCCTGAACTATCGAGGGATGTGTCCTCTGCCTCAGCATTACGCGATAACTCTGATCATACATGTTCTATCGCGACCATCTGTCATGTCGATCATATATATGAAATCCTTCCTCATTCTGTCCTCCCTGATAATCACAAACTACTTTAGCCATCTTAGTCCTTTTATTTTCTCTGATTGAGCCCAATCTACCAAGTATCTGTCATTCCTGGTCAGCGAACTCTGGGTTGTGAACTCCCTGACCCTTCCATTTTCAATCATACTAGGGCGATATCATGCTTGAGAGGCAACTAGCTGAGTCAATACCTGTAGTGCCTTCCTAACATCTTCGTCAGACAAGGCTGGGGTTATATCTGGTGGTATATATGGCGATGCGGGGATCTCTCTCAGCACCCCTAATCGTATCTGAGTCAGAGACTAGTGAGAGGGTAATCCGCTTATGTCCTCTGATGGGTCAGTCTTGATAGAAGATGTATTCATTGAATAAGGCATCATTGAAATCGTAAACAAGGCGAGGTTAAGAATAGGATACTTACAACTCACCTTTATTGCATGATCTAGATCAAGAAAGAAAGAAATCATCCTAAATTTCCCGTAGCCTCCTATTTATAAGTGTGGCACGTTACACACTCGTAAACAAGACTTTAATAGACACGGCTTGTAGACATTCCTAGGATAGACCTGCTCTAATACCAAGTTTATCCCACCCCAACCTTGAGTGGGTGGCCGGCACCCTACACCTTAAGGCCCGAGCGTACCAATCTCGATACCTATAACATACTCCACAACAAAGGGTCCGATAAGGCCTATAATTAGTGATTACCTAAGCAAAGACACCATCACCTACATGCAGAAAAGGCCCAACTTATACAAATATATACAACAAGGTCGACAAGGCCACATAAGACTACTATACACAAGACGACTATCTATAAGTCTCTAAAGAATATACCAACAACATATGTTTAGGACAGCGCTCCGCCATACCCAACTATGTACGTATATGCAGCAATCATACCTAACAACATACTGGACAGCTCCGGAAGAAAGGAGCGAAACAACCTCCTACTAAATCGAGTCACCTACTGTGAGGGATCATATGTATCTCTATCAGTACCTGTGAGCATGAAACGCAGCTCCCCATGATGGGGCGTCGGTGTGAAATAATGTACTGAATATGTAAGGCATAAGTAAACGTAAATAAGAACATCAAGGAAACTGAAAGCAACAACCTGTAACTCAGAAATGTCACTGAGGACCATATTGTACATAAATGGAATATAATCACATATATAACGTCATAGGCCTCTGAGGGCAATATCATTAGTGTCATATCTGTATAAGCCTTATATATAATGTCATAGGCCTCTATAGTCAATAATAAATATCATATACGTATAAGGCGCGTATATAACGCCATAAGCCTCTGTGGGCAATATAATCAATATCATATTTGTATGAGCTATGTATATAACGTCATAAGCCTTTGTAGGCAATATAAATATGTAATACATATATATAAAGACCATTTAAAGACTATGTAATAACTTTTTGAGCTCGTCGGAGTGACGTAAGGTCATTACGCCTCTGATTATAATTATAGAACTTATATCATCAACATATGTGTCAACAAGATCAAGAATCAGTAACATGAATCAGAAAATACCCTTTTAGAATAAATGAACATGAGCTTCCTACTTTAACTAAGAATAGAATCATCTTGAATATCATTTGTTCATTTACGTTTCGTTAGAATTATGCCAAATCAATGAAAGGAAGTGATGTATGTATGGAGGGGTGAGTGAGGGTGAGTGGGGATGATTTCAGCAGGGAACTAGTTGACGCGGTAATGGATGTGAAATAGGGGTTCTCGGGTTAGGTGTTACTGTCGGGTAGATGATGTTTTGGGACTATTTCGGGTAGTTTGGTGAGGAGTCGGGCATAGACGCCTTATGGGGTCATTGAGGGTTATTGTGGTGGTCGGGGTTCAGTGAGTAGATGGTGGAAAGGCCACGAATAGAACCTGAAATAGTGAGGTTTCGGTAAAGTGTGTTATGTGGATAATTTGTTGTTGTCAGGTTTGGACGGGTGGGGATGGTTTGGGGTTGGCCTTTGGGGTGGATGTTTGTAATGTACTTGGTATGTAGTTTTGAAAAGAATGAAGTGGTTTGGACAAGGAATGCACATGAGATGCAAATTACAAACCCGAGGATACACCAAGTGTTGGACTATCGATAAGGACACGGTCGATATGGATTGGATAATGACAGGGGGGTTTTAATGCCAAAATCAACACCAATATGGGGTGACCAATTTGACAAGGTCTAGTCCGAGGTTTCTAAATGCAATGCTCGTGATCAAGCCAAGTGAGGGTGGTCGGAAAACCTTATGATAGACCCTTGGTTTGGGTTTGGTTGGACCACACAGTTCCAACGTCTACCTACGTCGAGGGGGTCCTTAATCTTAGGCTTAGTTAAGTCACAAAGTCTTAACCAAACTTTACACCAAAGGGAAACCTTAGCTTGGGTTAAGTAGGTCACACAGTCCTAGCTTCAACTTGCACTAAGGGGTTTGGCTCACACAAGAACCAAAGGTCCTCCCCGATAACCAACTAAGAATAACAACCCCAGGTTGAAACACTTAGAAATGAGTAAAACTCAACTATTATATCAACAAACTCTGCTTTTTACAATGGCATAAGGCCTCTATTTATAGTACAAAAGAGACTATTCTAGAAAGCAAATGAAAAGACAAAAACTAACACCTAGTGTGGACGCATTTTTATTGACTTGGTGACCAAGGGAGTTCGGCCACCTCTTCCTCTTCTCTAGGACGAGATTGAGGTCTTCGTGTAACCATATTCATGAATTTGTTAGCTCATAAATTCTTCCAACAACCTCATATTCTTGAAATGTGTTGGAAGCTTCTATTCTTGGTATTTGTTTTGATGATCATTTCGACCAACTCCTCTCCCCTTGGACGACTTGAAGTCTTCACTATAGCTAACTTCATGAACTTGTTAGTTCATAAAGTCTCTCCTTGAATTCCCCATCTTCTAGATGTCCCTTGTCCTTGCCACTTTGTACTCCCGGCCTAGTCATCTTCATGACTTATTAATTATGTCCTAATGTAGTTATTACATAGCATACTATGTCCAAAGCAAATAGATAAGCTAGTAAATAAATATAATCTAAAAGAATATACATGTTCACGGCCAAGACCAAACAAGAAGGCCGAAAATACAAGACTTTTTAAATCTTTATGTCAGAACTCCAACTCCATTCCATTTTCCATGCCATGTTAGGCATATAAGTGTAGAATGATGTGCCATTGTTGGCACCCATAGTAAATCATTTCTCGTCCTTGGTTGAGATTTTAAGTTCGCATGCTGATTTACATCAGGAAGTACCTTAACATACCTGCGTTGTTCAGCTAACAATGCTTCACGAACCCCCAAATGCATTACGAATGATTATTTACAAAATATAGATGGTTCGGGTCAAGATAGCATTAATAAACTATGATTCGATTCACATTGACAATTCAACACACTTAGAAGGTGTGCTTTTCAATTTATGGTTTCCATGGTTACCAATATCCTATCAACTCCCCTTCAACATTAACAATAACAACAAGACCAAGACTACATATTCCAAAATCTCTACTACTACACTATTCAATTTCTAGCCATGAATATCCCAAAACTTACCCAAGAACAAGCCATATCACAGCCATCATACCCACAACTTCATCTTATAGTTATTAATTACCTTAGCAATCACCTCAACAATCATACAACAATAACACAACTTTTTCAAGTATCTACCTTGCACTATTTGACCCATACAACTTATCTAGGAGTTAGACATTCTTAATTCCATGAGGGAGGGAAATAATTTGCCTTAACACAACAAGAAGGAGCTTTATAACCCTTGTCCTTTATCTTGAGACAACCCATAACTTAGTAACAACATCATCTACGTGATCATCTTCACCTTTCTTACACCTTTAATGAAAGACTTGAGTGATAAACTCTAGGATTTGCTTGGGAACCTTTGGGGAGGGTCTAGAGAGAGTTTAGGAGTGTCTATGCTATGTTTAGGTAGAAAAATGAGTAAAAGGGCGAAGCACCACTTAAATAGTTAAAGTAAGCCAGCCACTGCCTCCTTATATGCGGCCTGATCTGCGACGCATATCACCTTATGTGGTCGCAGATCCAATCACATTTCAAAACAGAAATTTTGATAATTTTCCAGGCTAATATGTGGTGTCATATGCGAGGCATATCTAATTCTGCAGGGAATATTGCTCAGCATATCATTCCATACTTGTAGAACTTCGTCGACACTTACTTCCTTCGATCTGATTAGTTTCAAACTTCCACAAAACCTACTTAATACTCTGAGAAACCTTTACTAACCTCATGGAGGGGTCTCGCTCTTTCTGGACCTATGTCGGCTAACTTACAATGGAAACGACACCAAAAACTGTGGGGTGTAACATTAGAATTCATATGTATTGTTTATCTAGAGGAAGGATAATCTCTTGGAGAGTTTGTATTCAACTACACTTTATGTAGCATACTGTATATATAGAGGATGAACTCCTCCATGAAATACACACCGATTTTATCAACTTCATTAAACCTTTTCAGTATGGAAGTGATGAGAATAAACTACTGGAGAGATATGGGACAAGTGCATGTTGCTCACATCCTTAGGGAAGGCAATGCACTTGCATATTATTTAGCTAACAGTGTGTTTAATGTTACAGGTACAATAGAGATTCATAACTTTTAGGAGCTTACACCATTAGCAAGGAGAACACTAAACATTGATAAGGCAGTATTGCCTTGTTTCAAGTTTAAAACATACAAGTGCATAGAACCAGATTGAAGACAACAAGGAACGGACATAGAAGATCGTGTACACAAGAATATTTCATAATCAATGCAGAACCAATACCTGAAGTTATACAGTACCAAACTCAGAAGAATACTACAATGATTCAATCAAAAGAACACTAAGAGGACTGTTTAATCATCTAAAGTTGGCCTAGCTAGAGTGTGGTATTAGCAGAAATGCTCATTCAACTAGCAGGACTATTTTAGATGATATCAACAGCTAGATTAGTATCTACTACAGCTTACAGTTGATGCAAGGTTGGAGTGTAGGAACTAGTTATCAAGAATATACAAGGAATGCAGCAGATCTCTTGCTTGACTTATCATGGGAAGTTGATTCCATATCACTTGGTGAAAGCTTTGAGGTGACTTATAGTGGCATCATCCCAAAGTAGGAGAAGAATGCAGCATTACAAGTTGTTGCAGATAGAAAGTATTCATGTTCAAAGCATAATTCCACTTTTAGATTTTTTCTGTTTTTTCTGTTTTTCTGTTTTTCTGTTTTTCTGTTTTTCTGTTTTTCTGTTTTTCCATCTTATTTTGATTTTGAATTATTTCTCTAAATAACTCTTTTTATTTGGAATAAACACCACCCCCCCCCTCCCCAAGAAGGGCCCCTTTTTAAAGGGTTGATTCTCTCATATATCTCCATATTTTCATAAGCTAAGACATAAGAGAAGCCATGAAATGCTCTCTACAAGTTGGCCAGCCCAAACCCTAGGTGATTTCAAGCCTACAAAGTTATTCTAGGGACGCAAAACCAAAAGTGCTTGCTAGTTTCTCTTCCTTGTTCTTGTTCTTGTTCTTGTTCTTGTGGTTGCGTTGGAAGGATACTTCATGGTGAAGTAATCTCGAATTGGAGTTTTTCTTGTTGTTCTAAGGTAAGTAATCTCATTCTCTATATGTACATGAGCATACATAAGTCTTAAACTAAGTATACAAGCTAGAACATGAGCTATATCAAGTGAAAACCTTGTTGGTGTGTTCGAGCCATGTTCGGTTGTTTAAAAGTTGTTTTGCTGATGTTTTATGGCTGAATATTGTTAAATAAGTGCACACCCCAACCTAGGTGAGGTGGACAAGCACCTAGTGCCTTACTTACGCGAGTGACCCATTCTGTTAGATAATTAACTTATTGTATTTATATATATATATTTATATATATATATATATTGGGACTATGAGGCCTCAACCTGTACAATACTTTACTTCATAACATTACTGACCACATGTGTATGTAAGTATACAAAAGCCTCTAAGAACATCTGACATCCAAAACTTAGTCGGGATAGGGCCCCGACCTACCCATATAACATGTACAACTATATCATAAGTGCGCCTAGACACAGCTACTCCAGGAAGAATTAGAGCTCACCAAACCTCTACTTATAAACTGAAATGACTACTATAAAGCCTGCCAAACTTGGGAACCTAGACCTGCAACATGACATGAATCGCCCCCGATGAAAAGGACATCAATACGAAATAATGTACCAAGTATTTAATGCAGATAACATAACAGGTACCGAAACTTCAAATAAAAACATGTTACAAGATAACCACAAATGTTGCGAAACATGTCACTTACCTGCAAGCTGCATTCTACTGAGATTTCTAACAATTGTAAAAGGCTAAATGCCCCAATAGGTTTAATTTATGTCTACAAGTAAAACTAATCTCTATATCACAAATACGCTCTGCTAGAGCAACAAATGGACCTTGGAAGGTCAGCAAATAGGCCTTGGCGGCCACCAAATAAGCCTCGGTGGTTATCAAGTAAGACCGAAGGCTAGCAAATTGGATCAAAGGCTAACAAATAATCCGTAAGGGACAATGAGCCATCTCTCTTAACTCAACCAGTCCCTCTACATATTACTTTATTCAACTAAAGCTCTCATCTGAGATGACAACATATGATACATACAATTGCTTACAAGTAATGTAACTAAAGAATTCACTTACCTTCGGAGTTCTTGACCAATGCATATTTACAAAGAGGAAGGTAGTAACCAAAAATGAAGTAGGCTTGGTTAATTAAATAACTAGCAAGTATATGACTCAACTCCTGCTACAACTTACCTCTTGGGACTCTTATCTCATGAAGACGAACTAACTATTCTAAATACTATATGAGATCATATCGAGTAGTATATCATATAATGGGGACTTAGTAGTTTGGAGTGGAACCAACTAGGCATGCTCAAAGACCAGCATGAATACAGATGGAGCTTCTTATTACAAATCTCTTACATCTTTTGACTCTTATTACACGCCAACAACTATAACGCGCAACTAGAATATCGAGTCACAATTGATAATACATCTTATAAGTTGGTTCACCTACTATTTAAGATACATAATCATATGATGAATCAAATGAATGATAATAAACTTAGGAACTGACTTATAAGCCAAAGAACTATTAACTCGATTAAACGTATCATAATCTGAAGAAGTAAGGACACCAAATACAAGAATAAAGTACCTACACAATTACTTTTCTTAAGATTTCTCTCGTTAGGTACACATTCTAAGGAGTCATGCCAAATGAAGAGAGGTATAGGCATTACATACCTAATGTAAAAAAGATCGTGAGCTCTAAGTTCCAATTTGATCCTCAAGGCAATATGCTTGAAGTTACAAAGATTATCGATCGGCCTATGGTAACATGCCTAATGTGGCATAGAAAATGGAGTGAAGTTGGAGTTGTCACATGAAGATCCAAGAAGCATGTTTATTTTTCGACTTTGTATGTAGGTCTTGGCTGAGGCCATTTTGTTCTTTTATCTTTATTTCCTAGCTTATCTTTTATCTCTCATTAGGACACAATTAATAAGCCATGTAATAAGGAAGGATGACTATGCCATGTAATAAGGTCACACGATTGAGAGCTTCTTCCCACAAGATGATTAGGCCGAGAAGAGTGTAAGAATGACAAGGTGGCAAGGACAAGAATCATCTAGAATATGAGTCTTCCAAAGAGATGATTCATTCATGTATTTGGCTATATGGAAGACACCAAGAATATGAATAGGTGGTTGAAATACTCTCCCATCTCCATTCGGCCAAAGACGTATTCAAGGAATGGAAGCTTCCAAACATATTCCAAGAAGATGAGATTTATGAGGAGCCAAGTTCATGCATTATTCTACATGGGAACCACAAGAGGTGTGAAAAGATTGAATTCATCCTTGATCACCAAGCAAGGCGGAAACCTTTCCCATTTATTCCCATAGGCCGAGAACATCGTTGGTCATCAAGAAAACCCGAACCCTTCCCCATTTGTCCCCACTTGGCCGAAAGGTTCAAGGTCGTTTGTGTCCTTTAATTTGTCTTCTAGAAAGGTCCATGTACTATTATAAATAGGACCCTTAGGATGTTGTAAAAATCAGAGTTCATGAATAGAAAAACTTGAGTTTTACTCAATTTCTAAGCTATTCAACTTGTGTGTTGTCTACCTTAGTTGATCCTTATGTGGGCCTGTGGTTCTTGTGTGAACCAACCCCTTAGTGTAGGTTGAATATAGGACTTGTGTGACCTAGTTAAACCCAAGCTAAGGTCCCTTCAGTGTAAGTCTTGGTTAGAACTTGTGTGATCTAATCAAACCCAAGATTAAGAAACCCCCTTGGTGCGAGTGGACGTTAGAACTTGTGTGATCCAACCAAACCCAAGCCTAGGGTCTATCATAAGGCTACCGGCCACCCTAACTTAGTTTGTTCTCGGGCTTGTACTTAGCAACCCCGGTCAAGTCCGAGTCCAATTAGCCAATTCTACTTGGTATCGACTCGAGCATTAAAACCCTCATGTCATAACCCTTTTTATAGCGATTGTCCTATACTTGGATTGCATTCGGGTTTGCACCTAGCATCCCGCGTTCATTCCTTGTCCAAACCGCTATCTTCCTTCCACCACCATATCCCAAAATACCTCCCTAACGTCCACCACAAATTCCACCAACCGAAACCCCGCGTTTACAACTATCCAAACCCGACTACACCAAAGTGTCCGCATAACACACCTTATCGAGAACCTCACTATTTTAGTTTTGTTCTGTCGCCTTGTCACCATCATACCACCAAGACCCCACCATCAAAACAACCATCAATGTGTCTAGAATGACCCCATAAAACGTCTAAATCCAACTCTCCTAAAGCTACCTGAAACAGCCATCAAACACCACACTGCCCGGCAGAAACACCCACCCGAGAACCCCACTTTGTGACCCAATTTTGGTCGACCTGATTACAACTAAGCCCTGACCCGCTTACCTACTTACACTCCTCCTTACTTATATCATATTGGTATCATAGCCAAGCGTTTCCATCCCACACCTTAACGCTATGGCCTACAAAAAAAAAAGAACTTAGGACGATCGTAAGTGACATTTTTTTCAAAACATGCACAAATCATAAGAAGAGAACTTGCGGGACATGTCGTGATGAATGATGCCGAATCATGGGTTGTGAAAAATAGCCCAAGACATGAAAGAGGAGAATACCACGATTGTGGGAATTCCTTTTTTATGGAAAAAGCCAAAGTCGAGGAATTCCTCGAGGAAAAACAAGGTCGTACCCTTTTCACTAATCCATTGTATCATGTTGAAGAAAAGGGCAGTA
This sequence comes from Anisodus tanguticus, assembly GCA_034509755.1. NCBI lineage: Eukaryota > Viridiplantae > Streptophyta > Magnoliopsida > Solanales > Solanaceae > Anisodus > Anisodus tanguticus. The sequence continues at coordinate 35,111,675 of CM067545.1, read as the reverse complement.
CCTCTTTTAGTTCTCCAAGATGTGTTGAGGGTCAACTTGAAGAACACGAAGAGACACAAAGTGAACTATTCTTTTACACCCGATGCAAAGTAAAAGACAGTGTGCAACATGATCATTAACCGAGGAAGTTGTATCAACATGGCTTTCATAGAGATGGTGAACAAATTGGACCTACCTTCCCGCAACCATCCTACACCGTATACTCTCCAACGGCTAAAACAATAAGAAAGGATAAGAGTAGAAAAACAAACTCTTGTCAGCTTTCGAATTGGAAAGTATGAAGATAAAATATGGTGTGACATTCTCCCTATGGTTGCATGTCATATTTTGTTGGGACGGCCATGGAAAATTGATAGAAGGATGCAACATGATAAAGAAAAGAATATTTATTCTTTTCAAAAAGATGATAAAAAAACTCAATTGATATTGTTGTCCCCTAGCGAGGTGAAGGCCATGAAAATCCGAAGAGAAATGAAATGCAAAGCCGAGGCTCTCTTACTTGATGCACGAAGGATATAAGAAGAATAAAAAAAGGGAGTCCTATAGACGCATTGGTATGCGAGGAGGAGAAGAATCTAGTAGGAGGGGCGGTTGTAAACGCCGACGTGAAGGCACTTCCGAATGACATTGTATCCAGAACACTACCGAATGAAGGTAATAAACTCGTTCTTGATTTATTTTCAAGAAGGTCATTACTCAATCAACAAAACCATGGGTGTCATCCGTAAGAGACTAAAGAATTGCAAGGCGGAAAACAAGAATTGTTAGGCAAAGGCTATGTCCGAAAAAGCCTTAGCCCGTATACAATGCCCGTATACAATACCCGTATTGTTGGTACCAAAGGGGAGTCGAACTTGGCACGCATATTATGGTAACCAAGCGGCCTACAACATCAACGCAAGGTGCAAGTCTCTGTGGCCGAGAATAGATGGGTGTTTGGATAGTAGGACCGAATGGTTCCCCATAATAGGTTCAAAGAGAGGATACTATGGATGGTCCGAGTGGCTTGTGATGTCATTTAAAGGGGGTAATACTCCAAGCTCTCCAGTGAGTTTCATGCACAAAATACTACAACAATTCATGGGTCACATGGCCTTATCCGAAGGCACACATGAGAATCCGTACATGGTAGAAACTACCCAGAATTGGCCCAAGCCTGCGAGTGCAAGAAGTTGCCATTGTGTGAGTTTCTCCCCTTGACATTCTATCCGAGATGATGGTTACCTTACTGTCACTATTCTGATCATGGAGCTATTAATTGAAGTTGAGCATGATGCTAGAGGAATCGGTGTTGGTCCCGTATTAATTCAAGACCAAAGGTCCATTGCTTTCTCTAGTCCATTACTTCCATACAAGGAATTTTGCATCACGGGACCCTTGGTCTATTGGGAATGTTTAACTTGTCTTGTGTTCGGATCATTGGGCTTGACTACATTTAAGGAAGAAAGGGACAATCGAATGCCAAGGACGGATGGACCTTGCAAGATATTGGCCTTCAAGGTCGAGCATGATTTGTACGAAAGGCGTGCAATGCCATTGGAACTATGTGACACCCCAAGCTTTTCCATACACGAAGCATTACGACCATCCTTGGAATACTTATCATCATCCGAGGATATTCATAACAATCTATCCAAGGAAGGAGCCACCCAGCGTTGGCCCGAGTATGCCAATGTAAGGATGATAAGAGGCTTACATGACTTGTCTTCCTTTTGTCATTATTTCATTCAAGGTTGTAACACCATTGCTGCCCATATTCCGAATGATGAGGTGTTATTGGAGGTTAAGCGTGAGGATGGTGAAATTGGTTCCATCTTAACTCAAGAAAAGTAGCCCATGGATCCCTCTAGTAAGGAATTTGGTAGCGCACAGCTCACTTTTTCTACCTATGATTCCTTACTCCAGTAGGAAACTATTTGAAGTGTGGGCCCTTCAAAATATTGGATAGGTTCCGAGAAAGCTCATACATAAACATGGAAGAACTTCCGGACGATGATGGGAGTTCAACATTTCATATTGGAAACTTATCAATGCACTTAAATGACGAGAATTTGATGGCAAATTCTTTTGAAGAAGGGGAGTATGATGTAAAAAAGACCGTGAGTTCTAAGATCCAATTTGATCTTCAAGGTAATATGCTCGGAGTTCAAAGATAATCGATCGACCTATGGTAACATGCCTAATGTGGCATGGAAAATGGAGTGGAGTTGGAGTTGTCACGTGAAGATCCGAAAAGCATGTTTATTTTTTGGCTTTGTATGTAGGTCTTGGCCGAGGCCATTTTGTTCTTTTTATCTTTATTTCCTAGCTTAGATTTTAGCTCTCATTAGGACACAATTAATAATCCATGTAATAAGGAAGTATGACTAGGCCATGTAATAAGGTCACAAGGCCGGGAGCTTCTTCCCACAAGATGATTAGGCCGAGAAGAGTATAAGAAGGATAAGGTGACAAGGACAAGAATCATCTAGAAGATGAGGCTTCCAAAGAGATTATTCATTCATGTGTTTGGATACATGGAAGAAACCAAGAATATGAAGAGGTGGTCGAAATACTCTCCCATCTCCATTCAGCCAAAGACGTATTCAAGGAATTGAAGTTTCCAAACATATTCCAAGAAGATGAGATTTATGAGGAGCCAAGTGCATGCATTCTTCTACATGGGAACCACAAAAGGTGTGAAAATATGTTCATCATTTATCGCCAAGCAAGGCCAAAACCTTTCCCATTTATTCCCATAGGCCGAGAACACCCTTGGTCATCAAGAAAACCCGAATCCTTCCCCATTTGTCCCCACTTGGCCAAAAGGTTCAAGGTAGTTTGTGTCCTTTAATTTGTCTTCTAGAAAGGTCCATGTACTACTATAAATAGGACCCGTAGTATGTTGTAAAAATCAGAGTTCATGAATAGAAAAACTTGAGTTTTACTCAATTGCTAAGTTATTCAACTTGTGTGTTGTCTACCTTAGTTGGTCCTTGTGTGGGCCTTCGGTTCTTGTATGAACCAACCTCTTAGTGTAAGTTGAAGCTAGGACTTGTGTGAACTAGTTAAACCCAAGTTAAGGTCCCTTCAGTGTAAGTCTTGGTTAGAACTTGTGTGATCTAATCAAACACAAGCTTAAGGAACCCCCTTGGTGCGAGTGGACGTTGGAACTTGTGTGATCCAACCAAACCCAAGCCTCATAAGGTTACCGGCCACCCTCACTTGGTTTGTTCTCGGGCTTGTACTTAGCAACCTCGGTCAAGTCCTAGTCCAATTGTCCAACTCTACTTGGTGTCGACTCGAGCACTAAAACCCTCGTGTCATTATCCTTGTTTATATCGACTGTCCTACACTTCGATTGCACTCGGGTTTACACCTAGCATCCTGCATTCATTTCTTGTCCAAACCACTATCTTCCTTCCACCACCATATCCCAAAATACTTCCCTAACGTCCACCACAAAGTCCACCAACCGAAACCCCACGTATACAACTATCCAAACCCGACTACACCAAATTATTCGCATAACACACCTTACCGAGAACCTCACTATTTTAGTTTTGTTCCGTCGCCTTGTCACAATCATACCACCAAGACCCAACCACCAAAACAACCCTCAATGTGTCTACAATGACCCCACAAAACATATAAATCCAACTCTCCCTAAAATTACCCAAAATAACCATCAAACACCATATTGCCTGGCCGAAACACCCCACCCGAGAACCCCACTTTGTGTCCCAATTTTGGGTTGACCCGATTACAACCAAGCCCCGACCCACTTACCCACTTACACCGCTCTTTACTTACATCAATACCTCTATGTCGATCCTCCAACGAAGGTGACATACTCATATTGCTTCACAAGTCAAGCTACAATCAAGAAAGCAATGCTTCTATCAACAACATAAAGGAACATAATAATTACCCGACGAATGGCCAATCGTCCTATACGATCTTCTATGACGAATGTCTTCACTTTGCTCCCTCCTAGCCCTTATAACTTCATCCGTCCACATATAATCATATAAACATGTCCAGTCCCCTTCATATAGAAAAAGCATCCCAACACACTATACAATACAACTAGCAACTCAACTATATCCTCTAGCGTTTCAACTTACAATTTACAACAACTCAGCATATTTAAATCGTCAAACTAACCTATATGCAACCTGCTAATACTTCCAGCATCTGAAGCATGGAAAGAACAACCCAACTTGCTACAAAATACAACTAACAATCTCAATTACTTCAATCAACCTTCAATCTTACCAACTAGCTTATGAGCGACAAGTTTGTTCTATGACAAATAGAGCAGCATCTCCTATGTTTTTTTTTAAATTCCTCTAGTTTAAAACAACAACCAACAACTACATATCCAACACCTTTATACAATCAAATTAGCCCCAACATAATACATAATATGTACAGCAACTCATCTATAACATTCAGCCACCAACTCATCTATAACATTCAGCCACCAACTTGTAACAACTAAACACATCTATAGCTTAAACTAAGTTATACACATGGAGGAAAGGAGAAATCTTACCTTGCTGTCAAATTACTTTATTTTTATCTACTTGCTTCCTTTTAAATTTTCCCCAAGCAACTAAAATAAGAGAAACAATTCATCACAAACACTACATGACAGCGAGGAAGAGAACCCAAGCTTAAAAACTTAATCTTCTTACCTTAACCTTGAAGGAGAGGGCCTACCTTGGGATGCTTGGTATAGAAACATATTAAGAGCTTAGGAGAGAAGACAAACCACATGAAAACACTTCCACACCATGGGAGAGAAATGAAACTTAAAGCTTGGCCACTAAGAACCCTAAGAGAAATAATAGTGGTTGTTTTAGATTGGGAGAGAGAGAGAGTTGTGAATCTATTTTGTGATGAGGATATGTGTAACGGCCAAATGTTGACCTTAAAAGTTCCCTTTGGTCGACCTCCCTTGACCTTTAATGGGCCTCCATTTGTGGATCAGATTTGGCCATTTATTGCCCCTTTAATTTTGGCCTCTCATTTCCTTTTAATTTAGGCCTCTCATTTCAAGTAGGTGGGTCACTAGAAGGTTACTAATTAGCTCTAAACATGTGTGTCATTCTCGTTTAATAAGTAGTACGTGTAAGCAAGTAGGATGTGTGACAAGTAGCTCAATCACATAGGACATCTAAGCAAGTAGGTGAAACATATAGGTCGTCTACCTTTATCTGATGCCTCATTTGTTTTATCAATCTCATTCACCTTAGCTAGACTTAATATTTCCATAAACTTGGATCCTTAGGATTAACTATAACCTTATTCTTCCACATTCAAGTAAGTTCGTGGACTTCAACTTTGTCGTACACACGTTAAGAGGTACAAGGCATTACAATAATGTCTAATAGAGTTTTTAGTATTGTTGTCTTCAGTTTTAAAGAAATTTGATATTATAAAAATCAAACTTGTTGCTCGTTTATTGTTGTTGCGCCATTAGTGGGTTGTTCTGAGCTTAATTCTAAGTTGAATTCTACATGAAAAGAAGTTCTGATATGTCTTGTTGGTTGTGTTGCTCGATTTGAAATAAGAGAGAAATTGGAAACGTGTTGTAGTAATCTGAAACTGAGCTTGCCGCTCATTGTACTATTGCTTTGAGTTGTTGGAATTGTTCTTGCGTGTGAAGGGGTTGGATGGTTGGGATTGGTTGTTGTTATTGTTAATATTGTTATGTGTTACTATTTTGAATTCGAGAAGTATGGAAATGTAGGGAAGGTGTTGGCCAATTTTCTATAAGAGAGATACTAGCTCAGGATGTATGTATAAGTCCTTCCATGGCATCAACCATAGGTTCTATTATCTTTAATATAGATTGAAGTGCTACTGGAAGTTATACGTTGAGTCATTGAGTAAACAACAAAGTTATTTTAAGGCTATCCTTTACTTTTTTTGGCATGACTCGCATGTAAACGAACGTAAACAAATTTCGTCCAAAGTGACTCTACTCTTGAAAGCTAGAAATGTTTATGTCCTTCATTCTATTAAAGAAGTTTATTGATACATGTATATCTTGTGTTATTGACTCATAATGAAAGGTATGTTGATATGTTAGCTTCATAACGTTAGTCAAAGATGTAACGACCTTATGTCACTCCGACAAGTTCAAAGAAGTATATTGTGTCTCTCATGCATATGGTTCTCATGAAGGCGTTATATACGCTATATATATATAATCTGTTGGTTATGAAAATGTGTGTGTGTGTGTGTTATGGCACCACTAATCAGTTGGTTATGAAAATGATGTTAGCCCTAAAGAGAGGTTTGATACGATATGATATGGGCCCCAAAGACCGGCTTGATGACTTATGAAGGCGTTATATACACGTATATATTGTATTTCATATCATGGCCCATAGTGGCAAGTTACAAGTACAAGTTGATCATTCTTGACTCTCTCTTATATTGAGGCTCTTACTTATGTTTTTACTGCCTTATATATTCAGTACATCTTTCGTACTGATGTCCCTTTTATTGGGGGGGAACACTGCATTTCATGCCCGCAGGTTCAGATAGACGGATTGATGACCTAACCAGTAGGTTCTTAGCTCAACTGTGGTTGGTGCACTCCTTTTGTTCTGGAGTTGTTGCTTTGGAGTCAGTATGATGTTATGTACATATCTATGGGTATGGTGGGGCCTTGTCCCGACCTTGTGATGATGATGACTATGATGTACTATTAGAGGCTTGTAGACATGAGTCTTGTGTATAGATGTCATGTATGACCTCGTCGGCATATGTTTTGATGTATAGACTTCATGGTGGCCTTGTCGGCCCGTATTTATGTGGCCTTGTCGGCTTGTATCTATGTATATTCATGTTAGGATGCTATTGTCAGTTGTTTAATTGCTTTCATATGTCTTTCAGTCTATCATGGTAGTCTTCACGGTTTGTTTGTATATTAAAAAATAAGGTTATGTCATGTACATTGGCCCGACAAGTAAGGCTCGGGTGGTAGTAATGCCCCTCCGGTTTGGGGTGTGACACATGATGAGCATGGACCATGCCCCTCCAGTATATATACATGTTAAACTATATATTCAATCATGTTATATAAGTCATGTTATCCAAGTCATGGACTTTTCATCCAACCATGTTCATGTTCACGTTTTGGGAGTAGCACAACTTACCAAGAAGGGTTAATACCTGGAACTACGTATCCCAATGTAAGATAATGATCACTCCGCCCAGCTAGGACGATTCCTTCATGTTACTCTTTATGACATTTTTATTGATGGATTCATTTATGTCATGTTCATGTCTCGTACCCCGACAAGGTATGAGATGACTCTGTTGGTCGGATCAGAAGCCAGACGCCACGTGCTCGGTTTTACTAATGCTTATATCAAAAAGATGGACAATCAAATCTATTTCTCGATTCACTCAAAGAGGTGAATAGGATCCCAATAGAGATATGTAAAAAGAAAGTCTGATTACACCCCATGCAACCAAATTTATTCATGTTATTACATTCATATAAGTTTATACTCGCGTTCATGTTCATATTCATCTTCAACTTACAGTTTCAGTATTACTTCATGTACTCCTGCTTATTGATTCGGGTTGCCTATTCCCCGATCATCCTATGTTTACCTATTCCATTCAGTTGCTTTACATACGAGTACTACTCTATAGTACTCATGTCTCTTTTTTCTAGGGCCTGCATTTCACGATGCAGGAACAGATTTGCAACACGGCATGCCCACACATTAGGATTCCCACATATCAGCTATTGGTGAGCCCCATTTCATTCGGGGTGTTCTCTTATTTTCATATTCACGTCATGTTAGGTATGTCGGGGGCCTTGTCCCGATAACAGTTTAGCGTTCAGACTTATGTCCAAGGTTTCATAAACTGGTCTAGTATGTCGTGTCAGATGTTCAATGTCGTATAGCCCCCATGTTGCCTACATTTTATCGTGTTTCATACTTCCACATTTATATCTACAAACAGTATTTCCAATATTATTAATCTCATGTATTATTCAGATTTTTAATATTTAAAGCATGTTTTAAATCATATTCTGCAGTAGTACATTTTTCATGTTGAGTTAGCAAGCCATTCGCTCGGTCACATCCAATCAGGCACGAGTGCCGTGTTACATCCACACCCAGGTTCAGCGCGTGACAATCCGAGCAACCCCTCTTGACTGATGGTAGAAGGTTCGTAAAACAGCATTGCAAATAAAAATATACATTCTATTAAGATGGTTATTAGGATCCTACTTGGAGTGCGGAATGCACACTTCACTTCGCGGATCACTCAAATAGCATTCTTTTCTTTAATTAAATCCTATCTCATGTTGAAAGAAAATGAGATTACTTGTTCCAATTAAGAGGTTCACCAAAATATCCCGCCAGTAAATTCACAGATGACATTATAATTTCAGCACATAGGTTTAACAAATCTCATGAACTTCTTATGTCAAGACATCCTCTTTCTTTTTTTCTTGGGTAATATATCGGGACATATCCTCATCCAGAAGTCTTCTACACGTAGGATCTTTTAGGTCTTTTAGCCTCTATTTTACAAGAATAGCATTGATAAAAAAAACGAAGATTATGTCTAATTTGAAGCAATCTGATTTGATTCCTTGTTACATCTCAAAAGAGCAGTAACAGGTAGGTATGCAAGATTTGAAAACATGGCATTTTGTACCCAAAACAAACGCGCTACCAAGCAGTGCCACATCCCTTCAATTGTTCCAGTGTAATAGTAGAGAATTCATGTCCGATTTTCCACATGGTTATTCAATCAAGCAATGTAGAATCGCTTTTGGGATCTTCTGCAACAAACTTAAATATAACAAGAAATGAGAAAAGAAGAAACCGATTCATTCATTATGCGTTGCTGAGGCCCAATACATCAAGGGAAACTACATTTTCCTACCAGATGGTTACGGGTCAATAAGCATGTTATAGAATCTACTGGCACTTGGCACCAAGTTAATGGTAACAAAATTGAAAATGCTTCGTCCCTACGAGAAAAAACAGAAATAGTAGCAAGAATAGAACGGTAGCCCAAACAAAAGAGTGAATCAGACAGACCGTTTGTTGATTCACTATGTGCAGCCAAAATCCTTCATAGTATGATTTAATTTACAGAAACCTTCAAGCTTGAACTGAATCTGAGTTACTGCAAGCAACTGAATGTGCTTTCCTTTCTGCTTGAAGCGATCTACACAATGCTTCAAGCTTCTCTTTCTGGTTCCTTGTTTTCTCCAACTGTTTCTTCAAGAATTCACGCTGCAGAGAAAACAAGATATTTCAATGTTCCTACCGTGAAAAAGTAGTTCTACAACGCCGACATAATTTGAGCATCAAGCAATATAACGGACAAAGATAATCTTAATTTATGGAAAGAAGCTTTGGAGAAACAGAAGTATCATCCAGGTTATCCAATGCACTCTAAAGGGAATATCGACCTGGGCAACACGGGGAAAGAGTTAACAAGCTTCAAGGTTTCAACACAGACCAACCCACATAAAACAGACAGAAGATAGATGTGAGAAGCATATTGCAAAAGAGAACAAAAGGTCATGATATTTGTTATTATGACTTGGCAGATGGTAGATTGCTAGTCAGTTTCAGAAAGGGCATAAACATATGTTTAACGCTAAAAAAAAAGTTAATGTTTATTATTAACAACATATGAACAAATAAGCTTCTTGTACTATGTTGATTTCGGACTTGCTACACATTCTAGTATTACTACTAGTGCTTTTACATTGTGGGGAAGGAACAAGAGAGCTTTTCAGGGAAAGTAGTTGTCATTGCATAGATTAACGCACAACCCTCATTAGGCACGTGCAGAAATTTCCAGACTTGTAATCCTCTTCATTGTTTAATAGAGATAACTTTGTTCGAATGATAGATCGTTTGTTTTATGGGCCATCATGCTGGTAATTGTACAGGGAGGCACCTCTTTGGTGCCATTATACATAAAAATCCACAAATACATAACTCTGTCCATTGCAATTTATGTGATAGTGTTTGACTGAGAACAGATAAACTTTGACTTATAATTTATGTAAGTGTAGTGGAAAAAAATAGTAAAATAATGGTTGAAAAGAAAGTTTGATATAGAAAAACACCACAGAGAAGTTTAAACTTTGAATAATTTAATGGATTTAAATTCTTGAAAGTTGTGAAAATTGGATAGAAATGGAATGATGTCCAAAACATGGAAGAGTGTCTTATAAATTGAAATAGAGGAAGTAATTAACAAAGGAGGGAGAAAAAAGGAAATACAACTGATTGGAGTATTTAAGTACTCTTGGGGGAAAACCAGCACATCAATTCAGACCTTAATTTTTTAAATGGTTCATATAGAGTAAAATCAATGATATGCAGAATAACAATTCAGACCTTCATACCTGTCGTCTTTAAAACTTTTCCATGTTTCGTAATGTTACTTTCAGGGATTATTAAAGTATTTTGATTACAACATGTGTATCTTAGGAAACTTACAGTAGATTGCTTTACTTGGAATATTAAAAGAAAATAGAGTTCCGGTAACCACAATTGTGACATTAGAAAAAGGAAAACCAGCTTATTCTCTTAAGTTGGTATAAAACTAAATATTCATGGGAAATCTAGTCTACCCTGCATGTCTTTTGTTCTTTGCAGTTTAGTTCCGTAATCTGTCTGCTGCACCAGTTTTGCAGCATGACGCATCACTTGCAAACAATTAACAAGAGGAATATGCAACTAAAGAGAAATTGAATTATTTTCTTCCTTCAAAGAGAGTTAAATTGATAAGAGACAGAATTACCTCCTCGGCTAGTTCTATAAGAGTAACATCTGACTTGTCACATTTGCCCTTCAAGAAAGCATTCTCCTTCTTGAGTTCTTTTATTGATTTTGCCATCTAAAAGCAGAACCACGTAACATCAAAAAGGATAAACATTGTGAACGTAGGTGTCAAAGAAATAGCACCTGAATTGTCAAAATAACCACAACATGAAGGCGAACTACTCCCTCTGCCCCAATAAACCTAACTTCCTTTCCCCTCTGGTCCATCTCAAAATATTTGACCTCTTTTCTAAAATGGTAAACTTCTCTCCCTTCAACACTCAAAGTAAGTATAGAACCCTGGGAAACTGAAAAAAGAAGTTTAAGAGATGATGGAAGCAAACCTTCTCAATATCTTGCTTAAACGTTTCAAAAACCCCATTGCTCTTCAACAAAGCTTCCTGCAAGAATAGCACACAAGACTTGTTTTTTAAGTTTTATGTTCCAACTTTTCATGACCTAGCACCACAAGCAGCTTAGTTTAGAAACATAACTTGAGATAGAACAAAAGATCCTTCCCAACAACAAGCGATGTCAATTGCAATGGGAATGTAAAAGTTATCTAGTCTCTAAGTATAGAAAGGTATATATATAGAAAGCTACCTAAAATCCTAAACTTTCAACTCCAACAAAACAAAGGAAACCATATCCCTGACTTACCATCCAATCACATTAGACAAAATAAAGAAACACTTCTTTGATCCAAATATCAGAAGTGTTATTCACTAACATGTGCAGTTCTCTGGTATCATATCTGCTCTTTTACTAAAGGGTTGTGAAAATCGGCTTGAGGTAATATAACTAGGAGTGATTACTTATGTTGATCACATAAAGAAGATACTAGATTGCTTAAAGTTTCTTGAACTTCTTTAATTTTGTCACATATACTCTTCACCAAGATCAATAACTAAAAAGTTAATGATCTAATCAATTTAACCAGAGATATGTGGTCATTCGCCTTATCAAAAACTTCTTTCTAGGGAGTCAAACACTTTGAGGCAGTACAAACTGTCCTGAAGAATGCCTATACCAACAGAAACTGCAAACCAATACCACAAGCGTAAACATCCTGAATGTGATCTCACAACTGTTAGACATCTTACTGAGTATGTCTGATGTAGTGACTTTCAGTTTGACACATCATATTATTGTAAGACTAACAGGCTAACCTGGAATTCCTGGAACTTTTCTCCATCAGCTGTCAATTGTAACCGCAAGTTCTTCTCTGTTGCCAGTAATTGTGACACTTGGTCAGCATAAATTTTCATTTGGGACTGTTCCTTCTGTAATTTCTCCTGGTGTTGCTTAGTTTTCAAATCAGCAAGCTGAAGTTCAAGACTCTTTTGCTTTAACTGCAAAGAGAAAGATCTTCGTCAGACAATTAATCAAAAAGGAAAACCAGGAAGAAAAACATTAAAATCTGCAAAGATGTTTTATAATCTCAATAATACTAGGAAAATCAAATAAGAGCAAATGTGAATCACCTTGTTTGCAAATTGCTGTTCAGAGAGAGTATACTGATCTGCAAGTTGCTTCAGCTTGCTCTTTAACCTGCGTTTGTCAAAAGATAATAGAAGTATTCAAAAGGTTAATCTTAAAATGAAAAACTAAAATGACCCCCATTTTAAATTCAAGCAATTCATAATAATTTGTTGATTTCCACAACTAACCCCCATTAACAGCAGAATTCTTGCCAGAAAGTATCACATGCCAGTCCAAAAGGAGGGTGGCGATTGAATATATAGGAATAAAGCAGGATGACAGGGAAAGTTCATTAGATTTGAGAAGCCAACTCATGACAGAACTTCATTTCTTTTTAAGAAAGAAACACTTACTGTGAACATCGACAAACCCAGTCCTTTTTTTATAGAGTAATAATCAAGCGGCCCTTCATATTGCATCAAATTCGGTGTTCCATGAGAGGACTAAACACATTGAGATTGATTGCTACTTCATTAGAGAAAAGATATGCTCAGGAGTTATTGTTTCAAATTAGTGAAAGCTTGTAGATATTTTTACCAAGTCCTTCACTTGTCCTCATATTAGTTACATATGTAACAAGCTCGGACATATGACTTACATGCACCGACTTGATGGGGAGTATTAGATAGTATAATGTATATATATAAGCCAAAAGCCTAATATACACTGTACTTGTTCCGTTTCGACATCCCGTCCCTTTAATCCATGGAATTCCATCGACACTTATAATTGGTTGAAATAAGTGTTTTAAATGCCTCTTACAGTATGTGCCCCTCAATTGCATTAGTATGTTATCCACGTCACAAAAAATATTCCACGTCATTATTTTCTTTTACAAAATTTATATTTCTTTAAAAATTCTTAAATTCAGATCTTTAATCTGCCTCCACCATCTCTCCTCCATCCTTCAACCAGCACATAATCACAGGCCCACACCTTCAATCTGCTACCATCATCTCTCCACCATTCGTCAACCACTAAACACCAATAAATTTCAGATCCACCAAAGCTGGTTGAGCCATGAAATTTGCTTAGAAATAAAATGACAATCAGAAATCGGCACCAAAATTTGCATAGAAATCCATGAATAGCTGCTGGAATTCTTGCCGGAACTTCAAAAACAAAACTCAGATCCACCAACCGAGCCTCTACACAGAACTCAATAATACTCCAGCGTAATAGAAAAATTATAATTTGTTATTTGATGGGATTTTATAACAGAAACAGTGAAGTATATATGTGTGTATGAGTGAATCTGGTTGGAGCTTTTTCCGGTGATGTGACCCAATGCTTTTAATTTTGGTTGGAGAAGATGAGAAATGGTGGTCATTGGTGGGTGAGTTGTTGATAATGAAAACAGGTTGTATTGTGTGTACTTGAGTGCAAGGTAAATGTACGAGGAAGGTGATGATCAGTGGTGGAAAGATTGTGATTTTTTTGCTAAGATGGAGGTGAAGGTGGAGATGACTTGGCAGTAGCGTTGACAAAGAGAAAGGGGGAGGGGCCGATAGAGAGGATGAAAAGATTTAACTTTTTGTCTTTTTCTTTTCCTTTTTAGTTTTCTTTTCCTTTTTAGTTTATTCATTTTTGGTAGAATTTTATATATTCACGCACCTAATACGCGTGAGATACATGTATCTTATCCAACTCAATCGACAAGTTGCCACATATGCTCGGCCAACGGTCAGAGGTGTTCAAAATATTAATTTTAAACAGGTTCAGGTGTTTAGATGAAACCCCGTAAAGTAAAGGGGGCGGCTTCTAAAAATGCGACAATTAGGAGTGTATGTCACCTGTCAGGCTATTCGGACATATATATATTATACTTAGTGTCTCATATTGGAAAACATGTATGGTGTACTGTGTAAAATATGAATATAAATAGGGTTAAGTGTAAGACAATTGTCTTCACGCATTTCCCACATACACTTTAGTCTTGTGTTATATTTCTCCAGACGCCTATTAGCATTGGCATCCACACCTCATCTACTTTGTATAATTAAGTGTAAAACTCCACTATTGCTTCTTTTAACTCATCCTCTCCCTCATACACTGTTTCACCCACTTCCATAGATTTTACACAATTTCTCCTAATGTTGACAATTGCTAACCTGTGAATGAACTTTGTGTTGAATCCCCTTTTTCAGTCACAATGCTCTAGATTCTTGTTTCCAGCTAATCTCTTGAGCTTCAACCCTTATAACTAAACTCTCCCTTCACTTATCTAGTGGAAAGTATACAAGTCCAGTTGTATAAGTCAAAGACTATCAGAAACCCATTGAAGTCACCAAGTTCAAGTTGCAGCATCTTAAAAAGCTGCAACATTGAATTACAAGACAACACGTTATGTAGAGGGCAAAAATAGAGAAAAGAGAAAAGATTGTATACTCTTAATGATAAAACTCAATACAATGAGACTCCTTATACAAGAGCTTTAAACCTATTCTAGTAAGGTATATTACCTAACTTACACGGACACAAGGTAATTTCCTACTTAATACAGAAAAACCTACTATTTTACATTATTTTTTACAATGATTTTGGACATTCTAGATAGAATAATTTGGACATATTCTTAACGGAAGGCTCTATCTTATTGCATTATTAGGAAATCATGGCAATCAGTTATTCGTCACTTCTTTAGGTTAACGGGCTAGAATTTCAGAGGTGGATATGTTGACCCTCGTTTGGTTGTGGAAGATGAACCAGGTTAATCCAAAGATCCTCACTCCCACGGTTGTCCTATCCCTCCAAATAGGTGGGCCAATCCCATCTTTGAACAATTCCCTCTACCTCCAGACCCATAGTCCTCCCTCAACCTTACATGGCCACCCCCACTGACTTTTTAACCTCCTCTTTTTATTTTTAAGTTTTGAATTACCAGTCATCCCCCAATCCCATTAAATAAGACAACTAAATTAACTAAATGGCCCCCAAAATGCCTTAGTCCCTCCTAATCTCTTTATGATCAAACCATCGACAATTTCTTTTCTTGAGGTAATAATCAAACCATCCACAATTTCTATCCCACAATCTAATAATATTCTAATTCCCCATCCATGTCGAGCCATATGTCTTATTCTACACCATTCTTTTTATAGTGTGCCTCATATATATCATTGCAAGATATAACAAAAAACATATCATTAAAGGGTTAAAGGTAATAATCAAACCACCCACAATTTCTATCTGACAATTTAATACTTCCTCCGTCCTAAAAAGATTGTCTTACTTTCCTTATTAGTTTGTCCCAAAAAGATTGGCACATTTCTATATTTAGAAACAATTTAACTTTATGAGATGATTTACAGCCACACAAATATCCAAGACTTGTTTTGAACAACACATTTCAAAAGTCTTCCTTTATTTCTTAAACTCCGTGCCAACTCAAACTGAGACAATCTTTTTGGGACGGAGGAAGTAATATTCTAATTCCCCATCCATGCCGAGCCATATGTTTTATTCTGCACCATTCTTTTTATAGTGTGCCTCATATATATTATTGCAGGATAAAAGGATATAGCAAAAAACATGTCATTAAAGGGTTACTACGATATGATAAATAAACACTGAAATCTTACATCTCATTCTCCTTCAACTGCAACAGACATTCATCTTTTTGCTCTTCCAGCTTGTTGCTTACGTCCTACGTGGGGAGAAAATGAGGCAAGAAACTATTATGCAACATTTCAAGCTTACCAACCCTTAGGGGCGAATAACAAACATAATTAGGAAATTCAGTTTCAAGAAATGTATCATTTCCAAAGCCACACTAACCCCACAAAGGCCAATCCTTGTTTATGAAATGAGCTAACCACCTTTATGTTCCCAATTTTCTTATTCTTTCTTTTTTTAGGATTCAATGTACCAGTATGAAGCATGGGGTTGGTAAAGAAAAAAATGTTTTTTTATTCATGGAGGAATAAACAATACAATACATCGGCCGTATGCAGTACAACATAACTCCAACGGAGATAAAAATAAAGAAGAGAGTGAGGCTCTCTGCACAAAGATAACCAAAATTCAGATGATTGCACAGTGCTCATGATGTCACTTCTTAGTTAGACAGCATAACAACAATGAAGGGAAAAATACCATGACAAACATCGTACTTAAATCGGCAAGAACATCTAAAAGAAAAACAAAGCATTTCCACAAATCTAACCACAATAATTTCCTTCACACAAGCAGTGGTGGCGCATTTGCATATCTTTTGAAGATGATTATTATTTAAAAATATAAATTACCAAAATATTTGCAAACTAATAGTTTTTTTTATCAAGTAAACGTATTTTCATTCATAAACATGGCCAAGCTGGCCGTATACAAGGGGTATACCAATCTACAAAATATAATTCTCTACAAACTCTACCCACACATCTATACAAATGGGAACTTTTTGTTTACACCAAAAGAAATGAGGGATCGGAGACTACTCCTTAACGAAGAGAAACTAGATTCTACTCCTTCAAAAGCTCTTCTATTTCTCTCTCCAAACAACCCACATTAAAGCAAGCGGAACCATGTTCCAAGACCTTCGTCTTCTCCTCATTCTACCGCTCTTCCAACTGAAGATCAGCTCTTTCACAGTTTTTGGCATTACCCATGGGGTGCCAAACCACCTAAAGCATATCCCACCATAATCTCATGGTTAGCCCGCAATGTATAAGAAGATGATCCACGTCTTCGCCCGTCTCCTTGCACATGTAACACCAACTGATGCAGATAACCTTCCGCTTTCTAAGATTTTCCGCCGTCAAAATCACCCTCTAGTAGCTAGCCAAGTGAAAAAAAACACCTTCCTCGACACACCTGGAACCCATATTGCATTATGGGAAATCAGACTCTTCCCTAATCAAAAGTTTCTCATAGGACTTCACAAAGAACACTCCATCATTTCCCAAGCCCCACCACCAAACATCAGGACTATCCACCGGATTGGCTTGCATATGAAGTAAGACTAACATTCTTTGAAACTCACCCACTTCCCAATCTTAAAAATCCCTTCTAAATCTCAAGTCCCACTCCCAAAACGTCTCTCCACCTTGTGTTCCCCTAATTTGATGAATTGTCACTTTTTGGCAAGATATTCTGTTCAAACTCTGAAATTCATCTCTCAATAAAATATCCCGCACCAGGTATGTCATAAAAAATAAACTCTCCTCCCGTCTCCGACCTTGAATGAGATATTTTCCGCAAAATAATCTCATCCCTTCATGATATTCCTCCACAACCCACACCCGAAACGCAACGCAACATCTCTAGTTTTCCGAACGCCCTCCTGAAACCCCATATTTATCAACTATCACCCTCCTCCACAGAGCTTGTACCTCCATACCAAACCTCCACAACCATTTACCCACTAAACCTTTGTTAAAGACTTTAAAATCTTTAATTCCAACCACCCCATTTTTTAGGAGAAATGACAGTCTCCAACCGCACCAAATGAAATTTTCTTGCTCTATTCGCCACGTCCCAAAGGAAATTTCTTTGAATCTTCTCCAACTTTCAGCGACCGATGTTGGAGCAAGAAATAAAGACATAGTAAGTGGGAATGCTCGATAATGTGCTCTTAATAAGTACTTCATTCCCACCCTTGGACAAATATCTTTTCTGCCACCCTGTTAGTCTCTTCTCGACCCTTTGAAGGACTGCATTCTACGCCGTATGATCTTGTTTGAAGCACCTAAAGGTACTCCAAGATATGTAGTCAGAAGAACCCCAACCCTGCAATTCAAGACTCGAGCAAGCAACCCAATGTTATTCACCTCCCTAATAGGAATAATTTCACACTTCCTCAAATTGATTTTAAGGCCTGACACCGCCTGAAACCAAGTAAGAACTTGGCCTAATTAATCTAGATGGGTCTCCACTGTATCACAAAAAACCAAGGTATCATTTGCAAACAACAAGTGAGACACCGAAAGCTTCAAAGCCCTTCAAGTAACCCCCGAAACAACTCTATCCATCATCCTGCTCAAAGCTTCCATAACTAGAATAAACAGCATCGGTTATAGAGGGTCCCCTTGCCTCAAACCCCTCATACTCCCAAAAAAGCCACACGGGTTATCATTTACTAACACAGAAAGTCTCACCGAAGAGATGCAAAAGTAGATCCACTTTCTCCAGTTTTCCCTAAATCTCATTTGAAGCATAATGGAATCTAGGAATTTCCAGTTCACATGGTCGTATGCCTTTTCAAGGTCAAGTTTGCAAAACACTCCTGGCACTCCTTGCTTCCTCCTTGAATCCACCACTTCGTTTGCCACCAACGATGCGTCCAAAATTTGTCTACCCTCTACAAAAGCATTCTGAGAAGTAGAAACGATCTCATCCAAGACCTTCTTAAGTCTAATTGAAAGCACCTTATCTATAATCTTGTATATACTTCCCACTAGACTAATAGGTCTATAATCCTTCATGCGCATAGCTCTCTTCCGTTTAGGGATGATGACAATGAACGAGGCATTCAAACTTTTTTCAAACTCGCCTCTAACTTGGAACTCAGCAATAGTGTCCATCACATTAGTTTTGACGTCCAAACAAAAACTATCTGGGCCCGAAGCTTTCTCACCCGCACAACACTCCACAACTTTTTTTACCTCCTTATCGATCACCCTCTCCAGCCACTCACACTCCGCCCCTCCGATTTGACTAAACCCTACCCCCCCCCCCCCCCTCCCAATTAGGTCTCCACTTCATTTTCTCTTTAAATAAATTTAATTAAAAATCTACTACTGCCCCCTCTACTTCCTCCTTCCCCACATGGTTCACCCCATTGACCTCTACCGACTCTATAAAGTTCCACTTCCAATTAGCGACTGCTACCCTATGAAAGAATTTTGTGTTAGAATCCCCTTCCTTTAACCATGGTGCTCTCGATTTTTGACTCCAACTAATGTGTTTGGCCAAGGCCAATTCTTTTAGATGGCTTGGGTCCTCGCTTCCATGCCAGTCTCATGTGTTACTGAACTTGCACTCCAAGTATTCAGTCTTGGTCCTGCTCAACTTGAACCCTTTAGACTCCAGGGTTTGTCTCCCAACCTCCAGCTTAGCCTTAATTCCACCGTGAGTCTCGTCATTCAAATCTATGTCATCCGCAAATAACATACAACATGGCACCTCACCTTGAATTGGTCGCGTCAATTCATCCCTCACCAAGACAAAAAGAGACGGGCTAAAAGTTGATCCCTAGTGCAACCCCATCACACTGGGAAGTGCTCCGAGTCCCCTCCCATTGTCCTTAACCTGGTCTTGGCTCAATCATACTTGTCCTTGATCATCCTTGTGTAGGACACACGTACACCTCTAGCCTTTAAGCATCTCCATAAAAACTCCCTTGAAACTTTGTCATATGCCTTTTTATAAGTCGATGAACACTATATGTAAATCCCTTTTTCCACTCCCTATAGTGCTCCACCAGTCTCCTTACATGATGAATAGCTTCTATAGTTGAGCTCTCCGGTGTGAATCCGAACTGGTTCTCAAAAATAGACACGCCTCTATAGTTGTTACAATTTTGAATGTCGCCCTTGTTCTTATACAAAGGGAGAATTGTACTACACCTCCATTCTTCAGACATTTTTATCGTCTTAAAAACGGCATTAAATAACACAGTTAGCCACTCCATACCTGCCCTCTTCCAAAATTCCACCGTCAGGCCTGATTGCTCTTCCCCTGCGCATCTTACGAATAGCACCCTTAATCTCCTCTTCCTTTATACACCAACAATACCCAAAATCGCGACGCCTCTCAGAGTGCTCCAATTGCAACACTATCTCTGTCCCTCTTTTTGTTCAAGAGTTTATGGAAGTATGATTGCCATCTCTGTCTAATGAGTGCCTCCTCCACCAATACTTTGTCATTCTCGTCCTTGCACTTGACTTGGTCCAGGTCACGTGCCCTCTTCTCCCTCACCTTGGCTAGCCTGTACAACTTCTTATCCCTGCCTTTATCCTCTAATTCCACGAACAGACACTCAAAAGATGCATTTTTTGCTGTCGTAACCACCAACTTTGCTTCCTTCTTCGCCATCTTATACATTTCTCTATTCGTCCGCTTTTCCTCCTCAACCTTACTTTCCACCAACTTCACATATGCCACCTTTGCCTCCACCTTCCCCTCTAGACTTCTCCATTCCACCACCAGTCCCCTCGATGCCCACCAGAGCTACCTTTCGAGACCCCAGCACCTCTCTAGTTGCTTCCCTAATGCAACTGGCAGTCTTATCTCACATACTGTTCATTTCCCCACTACTGACCAAGCCCCATAGCCTTCAGCTTCTGCCCCAACTCCTAGGCACTGGCCATAGTCAAGCTCCCCCATTGATCAAGTTAAAACAAACATTTAAATTTCTGATTCATAAACAAAAATGTAATTTCAAATTTCCATTTCAAATTCAGTGACTAGCTTTCATATACCATCTAATAAACTCCTACACTAACAGATCCATCCATAACATTTTTAATGATTAATATGTTGTTTGCCATCTATATTTAATATATGATGCCACCAACTTCAGATAGAGTGTTGGCCTCATAATTTAATCGAATTTTCTTTTTAAAACAGTAGTTAGGTCGGTTTGTGCTAAGGCGCATGCATTAGCTTCTTGGTGCCTGCACTTAAGTGCTACTTAAGCGAAGAAAAGCTACCAATCTATGCTGCACTAACTTCGCGGTTTAAGTGAGTCACAAACACACCTTTAAGGCTTTAAGGAATACAGTTCTACAATTAGATTAGCACTCCTACAGAAAACTCAACAGGAATTCACAACTAGGTTAGTGATGCTACTATTTAAGAAGTTTTAACCTTTCCTTAATTACAATTTTGCAAAAAATAAAAAGTGACCTTCTTAATCATGATAGTTCATCACTATTTGCTAGTCAATACACGTCAAGCAGTCAAAAGACAGGTGAAAGAAGGTAGAATCTGCTTATCACTTTCTCAGGGCGGTATGCAAGCTACATTAACGTACCTGTTTTCCCCACCTGATCCCGGAAGGTTGTCCAATCAGATTATAGGATGTCAATGCGCACATGCTAACAACTAAATCAGGGCAATCTATTGGACTCGGCATCTCACCATTCTAAACCCTGAATAGGGTGGATCTGGCTAAACAGAAGTCAAGCATCAGCATCAAACTATTAGCTAGGCAAGGTCGGAAACTATTCAGAATGGTGACATTGTGCTAAATGAAATTTTTACCAGCCTAACTACTTAGACAAATGGTTTCCTTGATGCACCTACACGGTCAGGCAGCAAACCAAATTTCACATGGAGAATCAACAATAAAAGAGAGCTTCTGCTACATAACTGTAATGGAGTTGGACATTCTGGTGGGCATGGACACACTAGTGTCCAGTATGAGAACATGGAAACATGTCCAGTTCATGCTAGGAAGCACACATACCAAATCTAAGTAACGAATTGGAGTCTGGTCTCTGGGGAACCTGACACACATCTGATGTGTTTTAATTTTTTGGATATAGGTGCCCCATTTTCAGATAACAAAGGGACAGTTTTGTGCCAGATCCAACCTAAAGTACAATGTTTGATGCCTTAGCTGAAGCAAAAAAAAGAAACAGAAGTAAGATTAACTTATAAACATTTTTCCAGTTGAAACATTTAAGGCTAACTATATCTGACATTATGTTGGTCGCACCCTCCAAAAATGTTGCCGCCCCGTGTTGGATCCAGCCAAAATGCCCTAGTTTTGGAGGATCCGACATGCACCTAATGGATATTTTTAGAGTCCAAGCAACATATATCTGTTTAGGTGGTGTTATGTTGACATTTGATCTCTGACAGTATTTTGGATGTTTTATTAGTACTTATGATGTGTGGAATGTGTGTTTTTGGTTTAAAATTATCTTTTGCAATTGTGTCCAATTTGTAATGTCCACCTAACATTAAAAGATTGATGTATGTATTCCCATATACGTGTCTAACACAACTGCTGCATCTGTATCTGCATTTATTCAACTTAGAGATATTATAGGGGAGGCCACATGCAAAATTCTGCATGAATATTTGACTTTATGTCAAAGATCTAGTCGCATTTTCAGCTTATCCTACCATAATTATCTTCTTCACATGTAACAAAAGCTATGATGGTACCTACTAGTTAAGCCTGCTGGAGGCAGATGAAGCACATCAGAAGAGGAACTATGTGACAAGCAAAATTATAGAACCTTCATCATACAATACAGGAAGACTCTCGGTAAGAGAAGACCTAACATTTCTTCACAGGCAAAGAACAGAACTGTTAGAATATGAATAGGAATAGGATTTGTATATAGTATCCTACATGGAAAAGGATTGTAATGTAGTGTCTATAAATAGGACTCAATGTAATAATGTAGATACAACAATTCAATAATAATATTTTTCTCCCATTTTTCTCACATGGTATCAGGGCTTTGGTGAGAAACATTTAGAAAATACCATTACAGTCCCGTGCATAAATTCCGGTGACTGTTTTGTGCCCCTTCTCTTCTGGTGAGTGTTGTGCAAAATCCGACACCACCACAACGTAGATCAGGCCCAGGCAACCAAATACCAGAAAAATCTCCGGTAGAAAACCATCCACGCGCCGTCACGCGCCTATCAGAGGACTAACATCGGTTGTGCGTCAGTCACAAGCACCGGCGTGTGAGCTATCTCCAACCACTTTTTTTGAGAACTTTTTTTTTTCGAGTCGAGTCGTCCAGTAAATCCGCACAAACCGCAACAAGCTTTTCCTGATTCCGGTAACTTTTAGTTTTCCGGCAAAAAAAATTCAGCGACTGTTTCTGGATCTCTGTTTTCTTAGCATAATCAGCTATGTTTTGTCCCTTTTTTGGTTAGTAGGCGTTTGGACATGCAATTAGATGAAATCAGCGTTTGGACATGCAATTGCGTTTGAACAAGCAATTTCATTTCATGATTTCATCTAATGAGATGAAATCTCAAATCATCCAAAAAGGCATGATTTGGGATTCCAATTCCAAATCATGATTTCAAATTATTTAAATGTAAAAATTGACTCATAAGTTTATATTTTGTAAAAATAGATTTACCATCATGTTTGCCAACCATTTATATCAAATATTAAAAGATCTACAAGTTGATAGTACATTTATAACAAATTTACTCTTACCAACCATGTGGGAGGATTATATTAAAGAGTAGTTACACTACAACTCATGTTCAATTTTCCATTTTATTGAACTAAAGTTTGGTCAATTGATGTTTTAGTTTTTTAGAAAGGCCTTCTAGTAGCATATTAATTTTGTCATGAACTATGACTTGCTCATTTGGTAAGATTGTATAAGAATTGGGAAAGTTTTGATGGTTTTCACAACTTGTGGGATTTTTATGTCTGAGAAAAAAATACAACTTAAGAAATCCAATTGCATGTCCAAACAAAACTTCAACTTCAAATTTCATCATGATTTCATCTCATGATTTCAAATCATGTTCAAACGGCTCCTTAGTCGTTCTTAAAGTTTTGAGCCATGTCTCTCGAATATGATATATTTGGCTCCAAAAATACGGGAATTGAAAATGCAAGTCCTATGATTACTTCAGAACCCTTAATTAGGAGATTTAGAACCCGAACATCACAATCTTTGAAGAATCGACAAGGAGGAGGTCGGTTTGGAAGATTTTGACCTAAGTGTAGTTATTGTAACAGGCTTGGACACACTCGTGAAGTATGCAGATCTCGACCTAAGTGTAGTTATTGTAATAGGTTTGGACACACTCATGAAGTATGATATTCTCTACATGGTTGACCATCCAAGAATGCTCATGTTGCTCAGAATGCCACTACAGGTAATCAACGGGTTCATTTATCCGAAGAAGAATATAATAAGTACCTTCAGTATCGAGCAAGTAAGCAAACATCTTCACAAGTAGCCTCAGTCGCACAGTCTAATACCCTTGGATCGTGGGTTATAGACTCTGGCACTTCTGATCATATTTCTGATGATAAATCACTTTTGTCGAATATTGATTATTCACAGTCTCTTCCCGCTATTACTTTAGTCAATGGGATCCAAACAAAAGCAAAAAGAAGTTGGAAAAACTAATCCCATATCCTCTGTCACTCTAAATTCTGTTCTTTATGTCTCTAATTGTCCTTTTAATCTTGCATCGGTCAGTCGTTTGACTCGTGCCTTAAATTGTGCCATAATATATCTTGTTTGAATTTTCTTAATGAAAGATCGTTAGTTGTTCTCTATATTCCAGAGTTTTTGTGCTGAAATACAAAATCAATTTGGTATCCTAGAAGAGTAAGAACAGAGTGTTGTTGCTCGATCTAGTGTTGAATCAGAATATCGAGCAATGGTTGTAGCAACTTGTGAGCTAGTTTGGATTAAGCAGTTGCTCAGAGAACTAAAATTTGGAGAAATCAATCAAATGGAACTTGTGTGTGATAACAAAGTGGCCCTTCATATCGCATCAAATCTGGTATTTCATGAGGGGGCTAAGCACATTGAGATTGACTGTCACTTTGTTAGGGAAAAGATACTCTCCGGAGATATTGTTAATAAATTTGTGAAGTTGAGTGATCAGCTTGCGGATATTTTCACCAAGTCACTTAGTCATCCTAATATTAGTTACATCTGTAACAAGCTCGGTACTTATGATTTGTATGCACCAACTTGAGGGGGAGTATTAGAATATGAATAGAAATAGGATTTGTATATAGTATCCTACATGGAAAAGGATTGTACTGTAGTGTCTATAAATAGTACTCAATGTAATAACGTAGATACAACAATTCAATAATAAATTTTTCTCCCATAGTTTCTGACAAGAAAGTTAGAGGGAACTGCCTAATGATGGTAGATAAAAAACATGGCAACCTTTTACTGTGAGTTTTTTTAGGGAAGTCCGTAAAACATACAAAACTTACTCACATTTTTCTTATTGGTGTCCACAAATTACACAGAATAATATGATGCGCAAGATAAGGTTAAGAGCAAATGACCACTGTCAACTTGAAAGCGACGGATACATCTACAAACACTTGCAAAATCTTCAATAGATCTTCTTAAAACAGTAAATATTCAGACCTTAATTGCATCTTGAAACTTGTTCGACAAATCCAGCCTCAGATTTTGACCCTCGGATGATACCCGTTTGCATTCATCCTGCAAATTACAGAAAACAGACAATTTCAAGCCATAGAAACTTACAATCAAGGGCAAACCACAAAAACAACATAAGCTGGAGAGTAACAGAATATATCTAAGCCAAAAAGTGTAAAGATTCAATTTAGCAACAGCCTAATAAGTAAAGTAGGAGGCATCACAGTGAAACATAGACACAACCAATAAGCAAGCCCCATGAAGAGCCATGACTTTATGCAAGAATAAATGGCATGAGAATACAACTGCCACTTACATGACACAGATTTTATCCACCAAAATATGAAAATTGAGAAAAAGGCCATTCGTTCTTATGCAAAAAGGTTTTATAATGAGCATTTAAGAATATCAAAATGCAAATGACAACTTTGAGAGCTGGAAATCAAACGAGTTACCAACTTTGAAAAAAAAAATGAAAAAAGGATGACCGCCATCTCTAATGTCATCTAAAGATAATAATCTAAATGACAGTCAGTTAGAAATGTAAGTGCTCTAAGTGTGTTGTTCAACGACAATCGGGGACACTACATACTTTATGACAAGAGAGACGACCAATGAATGACCATAACCCTGACATACTATATTTAGAATCTCAACCTAATTCAGGAAAGCAGTCTGACAACAACAACATACCAGTGAAATCCCACAACGTGGGGTCTGGGAGGGTAGAGTGTACGCAAACCTTACCTCTACCTTGGTAGGTAGAGCGGCTGTTTCCGAGAGACCCTCGACTCAATACAAAGCACAAGCACAAGCAAAGTAAGACAAACAAAGCGACTAAGCCATGATAGAGACTTCTGAAAAAGAAGCAATAACTAATGCAAGTAAATAAAATCAACAAAATATACATAGCAACATAAATCAAACGACAGTGGACTATAAAGCAATATTGTGCCTAATAGTATGACAGGCTAAGCGAGCCTACAATAATAACACTACAACTACTAGTTTGTAAGTGTAGGTAGGACTACGTTGGACTACCTACTACCCTTCTACCCTAATCTGTGTCCTCCATAACCCCCTTATATCTAAGGTCATGTCCTCAGTGAGTTGCACCTGCGCCATATCCCGATGCGAGCCTCCATTTAATCCACCCTGCCCCAATACGACGTGTGACATCGTCATCAATCTCCACATTCCCTTGGATAATGGACCCGAGGTACTTGAAGCTTCCTTTCTTTGGAATGACCTGAGTACCAAGTCTCACATCCACGCCTGTCTCAAGATTGCTCCCGTTACTGAACTTGCACTCCAAATATTCTGTCTTGGTCATACTCAGCCTGAACCCTTTAGACTCTAGAGTATATCTTCAAACCTCCAGCTTAGCGTTCACTCCGCTGCGAGTCTCATCAATCAGGACTATATTGTCTGTGAATAACATGCACCATGGCACCTCCCCCTGGATTTGTCGCGTCAGTCCATCGATCACCAAGGAAAATAGGAATGGGCTAAGAGCCGATCCCTGGTGCAGCTTCATCATCACTGGGAAGTGCTCCGAGTCTCCTCCTACTGTCCGTACCCTGGTCTTGGCTCCATCATACATATCCTTGATTGCCCTAGTGTACGCCACATGTACACCTCTAACCTCCAAACATCTCCATAGAACCTCCCTAGGGACTTTGTCGTATGCCTTCTCGAGGTCGATGAAAACCATATGTAAGTCTCTCTTCCTCTCCCTATACTGCTCCACCAACATCCTAATAAGATGAATGGCTTCTATAGTCAAACGCCCCGTCATGAATCCAAACTGGTTCTCGGAGATAGACACGTCTCTTCTCACCCTCATCTCCATAACTCTTTCCCAAACTTTCATAGTGTGGCTTAGCAGCTTGATACCCCTATAGTTGTTGCAACTCTGGATATCACATTTGTTCTTGTACAAAGGAATCATTGTACTCCACCTCCATTCTTCGGGCATTCTTGCCATTTTAAAAACGACGTTAAACAACTCCGTCAGCCACTCCAAACCTACCCTGCATGCAATGTTCCAAAATTCGACTGGATCTCATCAGGCCCGGTCGCTCGTCCCCTACGCATCCTGCGAACAGCACCCTAAACCTCCGCAACCTTAATGCTTCCACAATACCCAAAATCCCGGTACCTACCAAATTGCTCTAGATCTCCCAACACAATGTCTCTATATTCTTTTTCGTTCAAGAGTTTATGGAAAGTAAGACTGCCACCTCCGCCTAATATGCGCCTCCTCCACCAGTACTTTGTCGTCCTTGCCCTTGATGCACCTCACGTGATCCAAGTCACAGGCAATCCTCTCCCTCACCTTGGCTAGTCTGTACAACTTTTTATCCCCGTCTTTTTAGTCTAATTCCACATACAGACGTTCAAAAGCCGCCGTTTTCGCCGTTGTAACCGCTAGTTTTGCCTCCTTCCTAGCCATCTTATACAATTTCCTATTCGTCCACTTCTCCACCTCATCCTTGCTTTCTACCAATTTCGCATACGCCGCTTTTTTCGCTTCCACCTGCTCTTGAACTTTACCATTCCACCATCAATCCCCTCGATGCCCACTACGGCTACCCCGCGAGACCCCAAGCACTTCTCTAGCAACCTTCCGAATGCAACTGGCCATTTTGTCCCACATACCAATCGCATCCCCACTACTCCCCCAAGCCCCATTGGCCATCAACATCTCCCCCATCTCTTTTGCACTAGCCATGGTCAAACTCCCCCATTTGATTCTTAACTTGTCATCCACAACCCCCCTCTTCTTCTCTATCTTGATTTTCAAATCCATCACCAAAATCTTATGTCGGGTTGTAAGATACTCTCTTGGAATAACCTTGCAGCCTTTACAAAGACCATTGTCAACCTTCCTAAGGAGCAAAAAGTTTATCTGAGTCTTAGCCACCGAACTACGAAAAGTCACCAAATGCTCCTCCTTCTTCAAGAACCTCGAATTGGCTATCACCATCCCAAAAGCTCTAGCAAACTCCAAAAGCGAGACACCTCCCCCATTCCTATCCCCGAGGCCAAAACCTCCATACACGTCATAACCCCGGAAGTGCCCCGATATGTCCATTGAAATCCACTTCTACAAATAACTTCTTAGTGGGTGGTATACCTCCCACCACTTCATCCAAATCTTCCCAAAACGCCTCTTCTCCTCATCGTTCAAGCTTGCATGCGGCGCATACGCACTAATATGTTCATAGTGAACCCTACAACTACCAACTTAATCGCCATCATCCCGTCATTGACCCTCTTAACCTCTACCACCTGATCCCTTAGCTCGATGTCTACCAAAATGCCTACCCCATTCCTATACTTCGACCTACGCGAGAACCATAACTTATACCCGTCTACATCCTTAGCCTTAGGTCCTACCCATTTGGTCTCCTAGACACAGGTTTTATTAATTTTCCTCCTCTTAAGAATCTTAACTAGCTCTATGGACTTCCCCGTTGAAGTCCCAATGTTCCAAGACCCTATTCTCAGCCTAGCATCTCCCTTACCCCACTTACCCCCCCCCTTAACCCTCGCCCCCGTCCCCGACCGAGAACATGACCCTAGTCTACCATCATTCACCAAAGTCACTAGAGCAAAAAAATACTAGTCAAAGGTTAATGTGAACACACACGGGAACCAATACTAAAGCACAAGTTAGCAAGAATCTAGAGTTAAGTCAGACTACTACTGACCAAAATGATAAAGCAAAGGACAAGAAGAATAAAGGCAAGAATGTAAAGTCAAGATTTAATAGAACGCACCACGCAAGAATTTAACTACAAGGATAAGGACAAATATCTCCAAGCTGATAGAACCTGTTCACACACCGGAAATCACTATTCACACGCCGGAACACACTGTTCACTGCGTAAAATCTTACTAGTATTCACTGTTACAACTCAGAAAAACTCTTTGGACTTGGGGACTTCAAAAAGACGGAATATTGTCGTAGTATGTGCCAAAGGAATTGTATATACTATGTAAAAGAGCAAGTCATCGATACTCTTGGCAATTACTAAACTACCAGACCTAAGATCCACCATATAAATGGTACACTTTTTTTGAGAAAAAACTGTGTATAGACACCTATGAGAGATTCCTCTTGTATTAAGGCTGGAAATGAGGTTTTGGTGCAGCAATTTCTCGCCTAAGAATATTCAGAACCTTTATTAAGTATGTAATAGATCTTACCATTAAAACTTTGTTTTGTCGCTGCAACTCACGGCACAATGACTCCAGTTTATCCCGAACAGCAATAGCTGAATTAAACGAAAGAAAGAAGTGAGTAGTTCATATGCCGGTTCATAAGCAGGCGCCTTGGTGGGATGGCTTTGCCTCCAACATGTACATGTTCTTGAAAAACACATTTGCTTTAGAACACCAAACAAGTCTCCCAAATGTGAAATAAACAATAAAAATGTGAAACCCAAAAAAAAGGATTTTTATTGAAATTGAACAGAAAAATCTTTTAGCCTACAGACTATATATCTGCATCGTAGATTCAAGAATAAAATTACCTAGTATCATCTAATTCTTAAATGGTGCACTCATGAGGCTCCTGCATGTATAAAAAATTGGGTGTCGTTTATTTAGAACCATTTGTTTTTGTAGGTTCTCTACTTTTGGTATACCATATGCATACAGGTGTTTTATCCAACTATCAGTAAAATTTTATTACTTCATCAACAAAAATCTAATTCTCAAAATTGGGAATACTTTGGAATACTTGCATCTTAATTTAATTTGATTTCCACTCGGCTAAAACTGAATTAATAAAGATTTTAATACATATTAATTGGTAAAGCCATGGTTGGTTGAAGGACGGAGAAGGGAACGTATATGTTTACTTCCACAAGTAGTATTAGTCATCCTACCTGTCATGTTGTTTGGTAGAGAAGGAAGTAAGTAAAAGATCTTTACTTCGACCTAACCAACAAACTCTGAAGCAGTATGTTCATGTAAATGGGCTGCACCTCCTATTTTACCATTCCTCCTTTGTTTCCAAATGTAACTTCCTAATGAAACAAAGGAAACAGTGTTAACCCCACTTCAAACTCTTCTGCTACTGCTACCGTCCTCATTCAACCCCACCTATACATAGTTTAAATCTGAATCTCAACTTTGAGGAGATTTTACATCAAACACAGTAGTATCATAATGAACTGAACAATTGAAAAGTAACACCTATTGCTATGGAGCAAAGTTAAATATAAATTTTGGCCCTGCAACTCCTGTTTTATTGACAAGTGAATGGTTTATCGATAAAAGTGGAAACATCCTACATACAAGAGTTATACACCAACGGAAACATACACGAGACATTCCTTTCACGAAGTTAGCTGTAACACCTCGTGTATTCGGGCTAAAGTTTGACTCGTAAGATGGGGATATAATGGAACCAAGATGGGAAGTGTAGGAAGTGTTTTGAAAAACCTCCTTATTAGTTGGGAATCTGGGAAAACTCAATGGATGAAAGTTGTAGCCCTTTGAAATACATTTCCATCTATATAAAGTTCAGGTCAATCAGATTTCTGTGCAAAAGGCTATGTACGTTTTACTAAATAGTTTTTTGTCGACATACGAGCGTAATTGGAGCCCCAAAAACATAGTTCACTGCTTACCACTTAAGGTTGGTCCTTGGGCCGTAAAATCCATGTACGGGCCGTAAATGGCCCATAAGTGAGCGCAAAACAGGCCCAACAGCAACTTTAACACTTCATTTTTTTTGGCTTTTTCACTCCATTCTTCACATCCTCAAGCACTAGAACGATCATTCTCTCTTCTCCTCATCCTCATACATCAAGGTAAGTCCCTCCTACGTATTCCTAAGTTAATTTTAACGATTATACATTAATTGTAAGTGAATCCTATGCTACGAGCCCTTTACAACGATTTAAGTTTAGATTTTCGGGATTTTTCTTAAAAGTTGGATTCTTCTTTGGGTGTTTTGGAGCGATTAAGGTATGTAAGGCTACTCTCTACGTGCGGAAACATCATTGTTCTTACCCACACTACGTTCTTCCATGATTATCACGAATTTCTCATCGAAAACAAAATTATGCCCTAGTTTCATGAAAAGCTTTAATGCTCTTACACCTTAAATGATGAAACTTCGTATTTCGTTCATGTATATCATTCCGAACAATATGAACTCATTACATAGTCCATGAATACTTATACTTTGATTTCCATGAGTTTCAAACATGAAACACGATATGTTTATAAACTACTATTGCTCCATTCCATGAATTCTCCATGATATTCATCTCATGAAAACTACTCCCTCTGACCCAATTTATGTGGCACCATTTGACTTGGCACAAAGTTTAAGAAAGAAAGGTTGACTTTTGAAATGTGGTCTAAAACAAACCTTAAACAATTGTGTGGCTATAAATCATTTCATTAAGGATAAAAGGAGAATTTCAAAGTTAAATTGTTTTTAATTATAACAAGGTGACATTCTTTTTTGGACGGACTAAAAAGGAAATGGTACCACATAAATTGGGACAGAGGTAGTATATTATGTATACATGTTACGAACTATATTATGAAATATGTAATGAAAACCATGGGCGCAGATGCCGCTTATACTCATGTTCATGTTTTGGGAGTAGTACAGATTACCGAGAACGTTATACCAAAAACAACGTAAGCCAACGTAGGTTAAGGGTCATTCGGGAGATTCCTTTTATGTTACCCATTGCGGATTATTTATGGATTCAGACATGTCTCATATCTCACCAAGGTACGAGATGGCTTAACTGATTGGGCAGAGATCAGACGCCACGTGCTCACGTGGTGGTTACATGTCGGTTATACTAAGGCTCTCCGAACCAAGATAATTTACTCATGTTATTATATTCATGTCTCATTATGATTATGTTCATGTTCATGTTCATGTTCATGTTCAATTCCAGTTCAGTATTACTTATGATTCATGTAACTGATTTGGGATGCCCATTTCCCCGAGCATCCCATTACTATCTTTCATTTAGTTGCTTTACATACGAGTACTATTCCACAGTACTCATATCTCTTTTGCCGGGGCCTGCATTTCACGATGCAGGTACAGATATACTGGGCGACAAGACTTCTCGCTAGGATTCACTTCGTATCAACTGTTGATGAGCCCCACTACTTTCGGGGTGTTATCATTTATTTCATGTCATGTTAGACAGTTAAGGTATGTTTGGGCCTTGTCCCGGTAAACAATTAGTATTCATGTTAATCTAAAAGGCTTCGTAGACTAGCATGTCATGTCGAATGTTCAGAATTTTTCAGCCATGAGGGCTACGCACACTTATGCCTTGAAACTACTTTTAGTGTTTTCGTTTATGAGACCTAATCAGATTTTCCGCATTTAAACTATTCATGACTTATACTTTCAGTATTTAAAGCATGTTTATGATTTATATTCGGCACATGTGTATGTTCCACGTTTTGTCAAGTCATGCATGTGGTTTGCTCTGTCAAGTTCAGGCACCGGGTGTCGGTCCGCCCAGGCCTAGGTTCGGGGCGTGACATTAGCCAAGTCATATATACACGTTGAAGTGTCATGTGGGCACCAATAATATACAAAAAGCAACACAATCATCTCTGATCTCTAACTTAAAACTTCCCCTTAGAAGTTGTAATGATATATTAGTTTTTGTTTTTCTCGCACTTAAAGAAATAATTGAGGAAAAGAGATGATGCCTGGTAAAGATAAAGAAAAAAGTATGCAATTACACTATAGATATGACAATTAACTTCTCCTTGATTACAACAAAATATTCTTCCACAAACACCTAGAAAGATAATTCCTGCATGAGTAACTACACTGGCTATCAAACTAGCATCGCATATAGAGTTGTGATGATGTTAGGCATAATCTACCATATTTTACCATCGATTTGCCCGTATGTTTACCGCCTTTTGATGTGTTTTAGCATGTTCATATGCCCAACTAAGCCAAAATATTACTTTTGTTGTTGTAGGAAGCTGCAAGTTTTTTTTTTTGAATAAGGTAACATTTGTATTTCATTCAAAAATATCAGCATATGGGATGCTGATGAGGTACTTTACAAGTAAAACCACAAACAGTGGCCAGGAGGTAAATTGTAGGAAGCTGCTAGTTGATCATGGAAAATTGTTTGCTTAAACTGAGGGAAGCTATGCAAGGTTTCATCAAGTGGACAGATCCATGATAATATCTGGAACACTGGAGCAGCTGGATGCACTTTTGAATGGCAGGAGTTATTTGCAACGCAAGCTTGTAGCAAGAAAAGGAAGTTGGGAGCTTTAAGGCCTTGTCTAGCAAGCTGGTAGCAGGAACCTGAAGGAGTTCGAGCAATGTCTCGGCTTGCAAAGATTGTAGAGAGTATTTTAAATCCTTGTGGAACTTGATAAGGGCACTTTGTCCAACGAATTTTATATCAGCTTTATAAGTCAAAAAAAACGCATTCTTTAAAAAAAATCAGTTTGGGCATCTTTGCTGGGAACAACATCACGAAACAGAGAACTCAAGTTGGGGACACAGAACACATCAAGAAATGCAACAGTGCTGGGGGCAAATTCAACACGAGTTTTTCTTCTCTTTTATTTCCTTTCATTTTTTTAATTTCTTAGTTCTAGGGTTAGGGTACTACATGAATGTTGATGTTTGAAGCTTGAGTTAATATTGATTACGTATAGGTTTATTTATTTAATCCTAAGGTTAATTATTTGATTGTTTGGCAAACTATTGAATCTACGAATCTAAAATTTGAACTCGAAAGTGGATTTTTAGATTGCAATAGGATTAATTCAAGCAAGTTCTTGAACCTGAGCATCGAGAAACGGATTCACGGTTAGGATAGACATATACCTAATCATCTTGTTTGGTCATTATACAAGAATTATTAATGCGTTCTTGTTAATTCTAACTCCATAGACATATAGGCGTTAGGTTAACTCGAATAGATGAGTAAGAACTCGAGAGATTCTTATGACCAATATAAACCCTGTCAATCAATAAACTAGATAAATCAACTAGTTAATTCAAGTGGATAACTCAATAGGATTTTTAGCTGACCCATAGCCCTGGAATATTTTCTTTTGTTATATTCAGTCTCTAAGTTTGTTTACTTATTTTCTTTACTTGCTTATTTTCTAGTCTCCTAGTTTTTTTAGTTAATCAAAATCACTTTTGGTAAGCCGCTTGAATAAATAATTAGCATTTGGTTTAATTTAGATGATAATAGTTGATAACAAGTCAACCACGTATACTTGCATGTGCATTTGGCCTCAAAATGTGACGTCTAACCCGACAAATTATCAGCGCCTTGTGAAAAAAAATATAATTAATCCATGTCCAAAGGAAATAGGGAAAACAAATTATGAAAGGAAGGAAGCCCAAAGCTGAAAAATAGCAAACTTAGGAATATAAGAGGACACCTGAATCTCTTTCTGCAAGAACTTGCTGATACTTCAAAGTGAATTCCAGAAACTCTTTTTCAGACTTAAATGTACGTTTTACAGTCTTCCGTTTGGTTTCAGAGGCTTCCTAACACATGAATATAACCAAAAGAATGAAGTTACAAAACATTCAGAAAAGAAAGGGAACCTCCATATAACTTTATATAAGAAACATCCTAAAATTTGATAGCAAGAAAAGAAACAGAAAACACAAATCTCAACTTTTGTTAGTAATGGGGGAATTGAAAAGGAAAAAGGCAGAAAAGAAGAAACGTAGAGAAAGCTAGACTATTGTTCGTACTACTTGCCAGCCAAATGACTAGAAGGGTGAACCGTAGTAATAAAGGAGGAATTTTGCAGTTCATTATAAGACCAGCTTAGAGAGTTGGTGGAATTGAAGCACATAAACCACATGATTGGTAATTATTAAGATGAAAAGTTACTTATAAGCAATAAAATGAGTAACCAATGCAATGTATTGAAATAGTAAGTATGTAATTTATGAGTAGCTGACATGATTTCTATTTATAGTGACACTAATTATGCATGTGTAGGTAGTGAATTCTGGATTTTTGAAGGATTATTTGTATAATAAGACTTCAGTTATTAGCATCTCTTTGGACAGCATTTCTACATTCTCCAAGAACCATCTCTTGATTTCCTTCACTTGAGAATTGCTCCATTTTCTTTGATCAGTATTATAACAACAACAACATACCAGTGAAATCCCACAAAGTGGGGTTTGGAGAGGGTAGAGTGTACACAGACCTTACCCCTACCTAGAAGGTAGAGAGGCTATTTCAGATAGACCCTCGGCTCGAGAAAAGAAAGTTGCGGAAATAACGAAGCCATGGCAAAATACTACAAAACAGCATGATATAACAGACTAAACAATAACTACAACAAAATCATATGTTAATCGAAGTACAAGAAGCAACAGATAATAACAAAAATCGAAGGACAAAAAACTACAGGATTAATGCTATGAATACTAGTGAGGAATGATATGCGAGACAACGCTCTACTACCTGTAAGCCCTCTACCGTAATTTGTGCCCTCCACAACCTCCTATCTAAGGTCATGTCTTCGGTAAGCTAAAACTATGTCATGTCCTCGGTAAGCTGAAACTGTGTCATGTTCTGTCTAACCACCTCTCCCCAATACTTCTTCGGTCTACCTCTACCTATCCGGAAACCATCCATAGCCAAACTCTCACACATCCGCACGAGTGCATCCGTGCACCTCCTTTTCACATGCCCGAATCATATCAGTCTCGCTTCCCGCATCTTGTCCTCCAATGAAGTCAATCCCGACTTGTTCCGGAATCTTCATTTCCAATTTTATCTCTCCTAGTGTGCCCACAGATTCATCTCAGCATCCTCATTTTCGCAACTTTCATCTTCTGGACGTGAGAGTTCTCTTCTGGCTAACACTACACCCAATACAACATAGTTAGTCTAATCACCACTTTGTGAAACTTGTCTCCACCTTTTCACACAAGACTCCAGATGCGGGCATCCAATTCATCCACCATTCACCAATACGGTGTGTGACATCATTATCAACCTCCCTATCTCTTTGGATAATAAACCCAAGGTACTTGAAACTCTCTTTTGGATGGCATGTGTATCAAGCCTCAATTCCACGTTAGTCTCATGTGTTACGTCGTTGAACTTGCACTGTAAATATTTCGTCTTAGTCATGTTCAACCTGAACCTTTTAGACTCCAGGGTCTGTCTCCAAACATCTAACTTAGTGTTAACTCCGCCGCGAGTCTCGTCAATCGGAACTATGGCATCTGCAAATAACACACCATGGCACTTCTCCTTGAATTTGTCGCGTCAATTCATCCATTACCAAGACGAATAAAAACGGGCTAAAGGTTGATCTCTGGTGCAACCCCATCACAACTGGGAAGGGCTTTGAGTCTCCACCCACTGTCTTTACCCGAGTCTTGCCTCCATCATACATGTCCTTGATCGCCCTAGTGTACGCCACAGATACTCCTCTAGCCTCCAAGCATCTCCAAAGAACCTCCCTCGAAACTTTGTCGTAAACCTTCTCTAGGTCAATGAACAACATGTGTAAGCCATTCTTCCTCTCCTTATACTGCTCTACCAATCTCCTCACAAGGTGAATGGCTTTTGTAGTCGAGCGCCCCGACATGAATCTGAGCTGGTTCTCAAAAATACCTACTCCCCTCCTCACCCTCTCCCAAACTTTCATAGTAAGGCTTAGCAGCTTGATACCCCTATAATTGTTGCAATTCTAAATGTCACCCTTGTTCTTGTACAACGAAATCATTGTACTCCACCTTCATTCTTCAAGCATCTTCGCCATCTTAAAAATGACATTAAAGAACCTAGTCACCCACTTCATACCTGCCTTGTCTGCGCTCTTCCAAAATTCTACCGGGATCTCGTCCATCCCGATCACTCTTCCCCTACGCATCCTATGAATAGCACCCTTAACCTCCTCGATCTTTATACACCTACAATACCCACAATCGCGACGTCTCTCTGAGTGTTCCAAATCCCCCAGTACAATGTCTCTGTCTCTCTCTTCTCTTTTTTTATTTAAATATATTTCCATTTATAAACATGGCCAAACTAGTCGTATACAAGGGGTATACAAAAGGTAAAGACTATACACAAGGATATAATTTTCTACAAACTCCCCCCATATCATCTATACAACCAGGAACTTTCTATTCACATCCAAAGAAAATAAAAGGATAGAGACTACTCCTCAATTGAGAGAAACTTGACTCTACATCTACAAAAGCTCTCTTGTTTCTCTCTCCAAACTACCCATATTAAAGAAAGTGGAATCAGGTTCCAAGCCCTTCGTCTTCTCTTCCTTCTCCCGCTCTTTCAACTGAATATCAAATCTTTCACCGTTTTTGGCATTATCCAAGCAGTGCCAAACCACCTGAACATATCCCATCATAGCCTTATGATTAGCCCGCAATGTAAGAGAAGATGATCCACATCCTCGCCTGCCTCCTTGCATATGTAACACCAACTGACACGGACAACCTTCCATTTTCTAAGATTTTATGCTGTCAAAATCACCCCTCTAGTAGCTAGCCAAGTGAACAGGCACACCTTCCTCAGCACCTTTGGAATCCATATTGCATTACATGAAAAATTCATCTGCTCCCTAACAAAAGAGTTTCTCACAAAAAGACTTAACATAGAACGTTTCATTATTTCCCAAATTCCACCTCCAAACAAAGGAATTATCAACAGGATTGTCTTGCCTATGAAGTAAGACTAGCAATCTTTGGAACTCCACCACTTCCCAATGTTGAAATTCCTTTTTAAATCTCAAATCCCAAAAAGTTTTCCCGCCTTGTGTCCCTATAATTTGCTGAATTGACAAGTCTCTTTGGTAAGAAATTTTGTACAAACTCTGAAATTCATCTTTCAATAAAAAAGTTCCCACACCAATTATGTCTCCAAAAACATAGTCTCCCCCCGTTTCCAACCTTGAATGAGATATTTTACCAAAAATAACCCCATCCCTTCATGATATTCCTGCACAAACCACATCTGAAAGGAAAATTGATATCTCTAGTTCTCCGACCCCCTTCTATAACTCCATCTTTATCAACTATCACCCCCTCCACGAAGCTTGTACCTCCACCCCAAACCTCCAAAGCCACTTTCCCAATAAAGCTTTGTTAAAGACCTTCAAATCTTTAATACCAAGGACTTCCCTCTTCATTCAAGAATTTATGAAAGTATGACTCTCATCTCCGTCTAATGAGTGTCTCCTCCACAAGTACTTTGTCGTCCTCTTCTTTGATGCACTTCACTTGGTCCAAATCACGGGCCCGTTTTTCTCGCGACTTGGATAGCTTGTACAACTTCTTATATTCACCCTTGGCCCCTAATTCTATATACATGCGTTCAAAAGTTGTCGTCTTTGCCGCCGTAACCGCTAAATTTGCTTCCTTCTTCGCCATCTTGTATCTTTCCCTATTCATCCTTTTTTTCTCCTCGTCTTTACATTCCACCAACATCACATACGCCATCTTCTTTGTCTCCACTTTCCCTTGGACTTCACCGTTTCATCACCAGTCCCCTCGATGCCCACTAGATCAACCTCTCGAGACCCCCAACACCTCGCTGGCCGCTTTCCTAATGCAACTACCAGTCCCATCCCACATACTTCTAGCATCCATACTACTCCCCAAGCCTCCATACCCATTAACTTCTCCCTCATCTCTTGGGCACTGACCATAGTCAAGCTACCCCATTTGATCTTTGGCCAGCCAGCCACAACCTTCTTCTTCCACTTCCTTTTGATCTTCAAATCCATCCCCAAAAGCTTATGTTGGGTCGTAAGATTCTCACTTAGGATAACCTTGCAGTCTTTACAAAGACATTTATCGTCCTTCCTTAGGAACAAATAATCTATTTGTATCTTTGCCACCATACTACAGAAGGTTACCAAGTGCTCCTCCTTTAGAATATTCAAATTCGCTTCCACCAACCCAAAAGCTTTTGCAAAATCCAAAAGTGAGACTCTTCCTTCGTTAATGTCCCCGAAACCAAACCCTCCATGAACATCATCATAACTTATCGGTGTTGACCCGATGTGTCCACTGAAATCTCCTCCTACGAATAACTTCTCATTGAGCAGTATATCTCTCACCACCTTGTCTAAATCTTCTCAAAAGTGCTTCTTTGATCAGTATCATGAGAGATAATATTTGAGTTTGCTTTGTCAACAAATTTATTAATTTTACTTGCAATATCAACCCATCTCACATGCTCTGTGATTTTAGGAATGATAATGAAGTTCTTCCTACCTTTGATAGAAACAATTCTAACATACTTCTGAATGTTGAAGTTTTGAAAAATATAGTAGGAGTATGTATGTTCTACATTCCTCTATCATCCGCATATTTTACCTTTCGGATGCATGTCTGAGGCACTTGCAAGACTCTAAGGATATTGAATCTTTAAAAGTGAATCTACAAAGTTCTTACTCCTTTAAAGATATTCTTTGACCCGAATATAAGCAAGGAAGCAGTTGAAGCTTGATTCAAACATGCTTTGATTTTTCTTTTCTTTTTTCATAGTAGGATGTGTTAATAGTGACACTGTAGTAAGAGTTTGTAATACTTTTTGACTGACGATGATGTTCAAGCAAGTTTGCAAACACCTCGATTATTTCACCTAGTACTTGCTACCTCACCGAATAACTCTATCCACCAATACCTAGAACCCGTTTGGAGGAGCTTATGGCTTTTGACTTATTTAGGTTATTTTGGCTTAAAAACATGTGCTTAAAAGCACTTTTTTATCTTACTCAAACACTATAAAAGTGCTTAAAAGTTATTTTGGCTTAAAAGCACCTAAAATAAGCCAATCCAAACAGGCTCTTAGGCAGATGGGAAGAAATCACCTAGTATTTTTATGGCTCCACTGGGATTTGAACCTGAGACCTCATGGTTCTCCTCCACTTTATTGACCACTAGGCCACACATTCCGGTGTGGGCTTATAATTCTTCGATGACTTGTCTCCCCTTTTCCCCTCAAATTCAGTTTTTGGGAGGAGCTCGAAGCCTTGGAGAAACGGTAAAGTTGTCTCCGTGAGACCTATATAGTTCACGAGTTTGAACTGTGGAAGCAACTACTAATGTTTTATTAGGGTAGGATCTCTACATCACCCCTTGGGGTGCAACCTTTCCACAATCCTACTAATGTGTGAGGCTTTGTGCACCAAGCTACCCCAAGAGGAACTCGAAGCATGCGTATTTTTCCAAAGAAACTAAGAATTTCTTTTCTTTCTTATTAGAAAGGCCCAGCCACACATTTTGACTTCAACGAGTGAACAACCTCTACACCCCCTGGTACTACACTAAACATATGATTACTATTGACTTCTCTCTTCTATATTTTTGCATTTCTCCCATTCCTTCTCTTTTGTTTGTATTTATTTATTTACAAGTGTTTCTTTTAGTTTCATTTCTATAACAATAAACTCTATTACATTATTGATCCTCAAAATCTAGTGGTCGGAAATTTTCTCCAATTGGGTGATTTTCTGTTTTTAATTGAGCCACTACTAAAGTTAGAAATGAATCAAGCTTGCCAATCTATAAATCTAAGTACCGCTTAAATAACAAATTTAAACATTCCCTCTTGTTTTGTGTCGTTGGTAAGCCTAGTACAACAACAACAATATACCTAGTGTAATCCCACAATGTGGGGTCTGGAAAAGGTAGAGTGTATGCAGACCTTACCTCTACCTTTGAGGAGGCAGAGAGGTTTCTGAGAGACCATCAGCTCAAAGAAAGAAGAAAAAAAGGCAGTAGCAACAAGCAAAAATATTAGCAAGAAAATAAGGTAATCGAGGCTAAGGAAACAACAGATTTGCTTATTTATTTCTTCACATGGTAAAACATAATTGTTCAGATTTGCTAGGACCCAGTGGATTTGTATTACAAAATGTCGATTTCTATTTAGTTGAATATAGTATAACATGTGATCTTCATTCAATTGATACCTTTCCTCTTAGTTTTACATCCTGCTTCTCTTTCTTTCTAAATCAATTGATTATTTTCTTAGTTAATTGCAAAACCATCTTTTAACTCTATATATCTATCTATCTTTTAACTCTATCTATCTTTAGATACAGATGGCTTATGATTCCTAAAAAATTTAAGCCCAAAAACACAAGATCAGAAAGTGAAAAATAACGCACTCACACAGAAAGATTTGTTGAAGAGATCTGTTTGAGATATCATAAGTTAACACAGAATTTTTTCTGCCTATATTGATGTCATGATAATTCAAAAACTCTAAAAGAAGAACCTTGGTCGAAAGAACACCATTCTTATCCTTACCTCACATTCTAGTTGAAATCCTCTGTTTTTCCGGTATTCACCTTTGATTTTCTGAGATTCTAGGTATGTTGACATAAGTCCTAACTTCAATGAAGCTCTCCATAGACATCTTCTCAAATAATCACCGCGTTTTTAGACTTCCTTCACAAATGTGATGGAATGCTAGGGTTCACACCCTTTGAGTTTGATGTTTTCGATTAACCATTTTTTTAACTCTAAAACCCAAGATAGCTCCCCTTTCCTCGTTGCATGTTTTCCTCAGACTAAATAGTTCTTTTCTCCAGAATTTT
Organism: Anisodus tanguticus; assembly: GCA_034509755.1. Lineage (NCBI taxonomy): Eukaryota > Viridiplantae > Streptophyta > Magnoliopsida > Solanales > Solanaceae > Anisodus > Anisodus tanguticus. The sequence goes on along the minus strand of CM067545.1, from coordinate 35,069,689 downwards.
GCAATCTTATTGCAAAATCTTCCCACCCCTTATCAACATATATCTCTATGATGATGATAGGAGTCTTTCTCACCCCTTTCACTGCCACAATCTTCGTATATCATCAATCTATTTTCAGTCTGTTGAAGTTCGGAAAGGGATTATAAATGTTCCATGTTCCATCAGAGGACCAGCAAAAGATTCTACATACTTCCCGTAAGCTCGCCCTATCCGTCATTAATCTACTAATGGAATATCCTGTTCTCTTAATCAACGCATACTACCCTGAAACATAACTACCAGAAAAATTACTACCCATCCCTTAATTCATATGATTTGGTTCTTGCCAAGAGAAGGGTTTCCTCTCATTGCCATTTTCTGTTGATCAAGTAATAAAATTTTATAACACGGTTAACTGATCAAAATAAAATTACTAACACGGTTTTCCTCTCATTGCCATAACCTATGCTTAAGTTACTTTATAAATCAAATTGTGGTTCAAAGAGTCAGTTGGAGCACATTATGACGGAAATGAAAGAAAAGAACATAGGACATGTAGAGAGTGAACAGAAAGAACTATTGGAATTGGTGTACCATAGGAAACTAAGAGGCATACCAAAGATTAAGCTGGAATATGGGGAAGACGATTAACATAGCAGGAGAACCAATTTTGCAGAAAGGTATTCGGAAAAGAGGATGGAATTGGCAGTTCACATATCCCAAAAGAGAGAAATAACCATCTTACTCCATGTGGTAGAAAACCGGAGGATCCAATTCGAGAAATGAAGGGGTTACTATGTTTATGCAGAAACATGACCAGAGTGGATCAAAAGGCAGGAAATTGATAGCTAAGGAACACATATAACAACATGAGGAAAATGATATTGATGTTTACTGACTACTTTTTTGTTTTCAACACTCTCTGGTAAAGATGTCTCCTTCACAGCTGAAATGTTTTGGCCCGGGTCTCCTCCAGCTGCGGAAAATAAGTATCACTTAGAGCAGACTGATTTAAGTTTTAAATAACGTAGATGCAACAATGCTGCAAGCAGAAACATCATGAAGAAGCAAAGAGCTGAATATTATTGTATATGCAAGCCTATATGCATTCAGACATGCCACCACAAAAGAAACTGTATCAGACATTTCTTTTGAATCAATGAACTTCATTTAAAATGTTATCAGCCATTTTTCTTTTCTAATGGATATCTCTTTGGAACATAGAAGTTACCACTTAACCTAACACTGATATGAAGGTCAGTTTATTTCTCATTTCACATGATAATTTCTGAAAACATAACATGCTTTTGAAGCTCCAGTATTTTATTATTCAAGCAAACGGAACAGCAAACGGTTGATTAAATGGTCACAGCTTCCAATGTTTTTGAACTGCTTGAAGATTTCTAAATATTTCCTTCCAATTCTCCAATCTCTGTCACTTTTTTCCCTTATCTCTACAAATTTCCATCCCCATAACTATTCATTTGACTAACATGATCCATTTTAAAGTCAATGTAAACAAGAATGGAGTTAATCTTTTCATGTATTACTAACTGATAATCTAACTGTAACCACAGAAATAATGTTCCCAGTTCCAGACACAAAACTAGTAGCCGTGAAAATAAAATTCCCAATCCTAGACATATAAATTAAAAATCCAAATAAGCTGAGTGAGAAAGATACTTACAGTTGTCCATGTTCTGACATTTCACTCTAACTTGATCCTCTGATCTTTTACACTTGCTATTGTCACATTCTTCATATGTATTTAACTGGGGATCAACTAACTTTTCCTCCTTATAATCAGTGACCTGCTGCTTAGGTTGTGGTGTTTTTGGGTCAGTAGTTGAGCTGTCCCCCACGAAACCATCCGGCAATGATTCTGCTTCTGGAAGCTGATCTGCGGCAGGGTTTGGAACTCGGTTCTCACTTTCCATCTTCAACTACATAAAACGATTTTCACAAAGGGGGTTTTAAGGGGTTTATTGGGGGGAAATCATGAATGAAAGATGAAGCCCTCGCAGACCAGTAATGTATGTGTAGCCAACAGAACTTGTGTGATAGTTTAAGGAAAAGACAAACAAATATTTAACATTAGAGAGTAAGAGATGTAAATGCCTTTGAAGTGTGAGAGATGGAGTAGGAGCAGCATACCAGAATTACTTCTGTTTTGGAACCTTCAAGAGGAAGGAGAGAGTGTTGAAGGCCGAATCTCAAGACTTGCTCACACGCAAAAATGGTCGGCTCCTTGCGGTTTTACTTTGTCTTTCGTCTTGCGAGATGCAGGTTTCGTCTTCAACACGTGACATTATTTTGATACATCTTTTTCCTTTCTCGTTTTCTCTCCCTCTCTTTTTTCTTTCGTTTTTCCCTCCCCCTCTTCTACGGGGGCAAGTGCATATAAATAATTAATTTTGAGATCACAATTTAAATCATAGGCATGGTATATAAAATTTATAAGTATAGTCACTTGGAAATTGATTTCGGGCCCACACAACCGAAGTTGCAAAAATTTGCATTTGAAGTTTGGAAGCAAACTTTCGACATTTTTGCCGAAGTTTGCCTGTCATGACCAAATTTTCAGGTGCCTAATAAGCTTAATCTCCTCAGAGGTATCCTCCACCTTCATAAAGGAAGCTCCTGAAGTAACCACCTGAGCCATATCCGGATGAATAGAATAGATAAGTTGCTCGTTGATAATCTTGTCACTCTCTCAACATCTGTGGAGAGTATCATCATAGTATGGCGAGACAAAGCAAGGAACCTCATCTCATAATTCGCAACCGACATGCCCTTCTAGCGTAATCACTCAAATTGAGTCCTTCTATCCTTACCTCTCACTACGTAGGATGAATTTCTCCAAAAATATATGTGTGAATTGAGTCAAAGTAAGGTGAGTTGACCCAGCTGGTCTACTCTAAACAAAAGACATTTATCACTGTCTAGTTGCCCCTATCAACTAGAAAGTTGTGACATCAACTCCAGTGGAGTCTACCAATCTCTCATGACAACTTATCATAAACTCATGTGCATCAGAATTGGGGGTCTCCATTGAACTACAGTGAGTCCATCTCCTTAAACCTCGGGAACCTCTTCTGCTCATCCACTTTCATAATAGGTGGAGCCACTGGTTGTATGGACCAATATCAAGTAATGGCATACCATAATTTTGGGAAATAGCAGCTACATCTAGTTGAGCTCCCATAGTTTGATACCTTAGAGAAATCAGCTGATTGGGTGGGGTATGAACTCTCACTCAATTTTGAGAGTCATCTGGTGTAACGAGCAAGATACCATCTTGAGTCATACTCTCAAGAGCCCAACATCTGAACCAATGTATCATGGAGCATAAGAGTACCAATATTTATCATAAACTGAGCATATGAATTTATCTTGGTAATAGAATAGAAAATTGTATACGTTTAAATAAGGAATGAAGCAAATCCATATCAAATAAGGATTAGTTTTCGTACAACTTATAAAACCAAGACTTTGATCGATTTGGAGCATTAAAGGCAACATCCACCCCTATAAATACAGCATGTCAAAAAACTTTGGAGCTTGACCATAATCAACAAAAGAGACATCTAGAGTGAGTTGAGAGTCAATACTAGAGTCATTAAATAGAGAATAGAGCGAGAGAGCCAACAATTTGAAAATGTTGAGGAAGAGAGAGTTCGGGCAGTAATTGTTTGGAACAATTTTTTAGGTATACAAGTCATTGTAACTTAGAACAAGATGCTTGAGTTTAGTGGAAAGTTTGGCAAATTCCTACAAAGGTAGGTCATTGTTTTTCCTCCCTTGAGCAAGGAGCTATTCCACACTAAATTTTTATATTAATTTATTATTTCGCACTTTACCTTATTATGTAGTTACTCAAAGAACGTCGTAACCCGGTTTAATCAACGATATAATACGACAAGAATCAAGAAGAAAGAAAACTCCTAAGATGCCCATGTAGCCTCTTGAAGATAAGTACAAGATATATCTTTTTAGTTCTTGAGTTGTAATAGTTAGGGTCTTAGTGTGTTTTTATCTATTTACTTTTGTTAGTAATTGTAATAGGTGTTTATTGAGTTGCAAGAGACTTCTCTAGTTGGGTAGAGTCATTGAAGAGAGAGTAGAGCGAGAGCGCCAATAATTTGAAAATGTTGAGAAAGGAAGAGTTGGGGCAGTAATTGTTTGGAACAATTTCTTAAGTATACAAGTCATTGTAACCTAAAACAAATTGCTCAAATTTAGTGGAAAGTTTGGCAAATTCCTACAAAGGTAGGTCATGGTTTTTCCTCCCATGAGCAATGAGTTTTTCCAATCTAAATTCTTGTGTTGATTTATTATTCCCACTTTACCTTCTTGTGTAGTTGCTCAAAGAACTTGCTTCTTTTAGTACATAGGTCATAAATCGGTTTAGTCAACGCTATAATCCGACCAGAATCAAGAAAAAAGGAAACTCTTAATATGCCCATGTAGCCTCTTGAAGATAAGTGCAAACATCTATGTACAGATCGACAAGAATTTACTAGACACTGCTCCATGACTTTGAGAAATTTGAAAACCTTGGCTCTAATACAAAATTTGTCACAACATAAATATGACATCTAGGTTATGACAGGGCACCCAGTGATCAACTATTCATTAGGCGAACCCTCTGGCCAAACTACGTGGATAACAAAGAAACAAAGAAGAATGAGATACTACTAAAGTTTTATTATCATAAATAGGGAACGTAATACAAATATAGAAATTCAACATATAAACCCCATGTGAATTCTAAGTCATGGAGCACTAAGATTTGAGTACAACTAATTCGATATGCAACTCGATATGACTGGATGCGTACTCGCGTGATTAATCGATGGATGAAGGAATTGCGTGAATGATGAGACTGGCCTAATATAAAGTCAAGACTCTTCTGTCTCTTGATGGCGAATCTTGATTGACTGACATTAGGAACTAATTCAGAGAAAGAACAAGCATGTCATGAGATAGGCGGTGGAGAAATTTCTGATAGTGAATTTCTTGACTCGATGGATGGATGGAAAAAATAAAAGAATATTAACAATATTTTTTTTGGTAAAATAATATTTACAATCACTATTTAATATATTAGTATTAGAATTGGTACTAGAATTGTGATGAATTGAAATTCTATATCGTTGCATTAATCCTTATGTTCTAGAATATTCAATATAATATTGAATAGTTAATAACTAAGATTCCAATTCCAGTAGTTTAGTCAATTACTATGCATATAAGATTTATGTTATGTGGGCCCACTTAGCTCACATTAGATCATCGCATTTGTAATGCGATGGTCATTGATTCGATTTGGATAGCCTGTTTTTTCTTATTATTTTCTTTATTCCATTTTTAGATGATTGATAATGTTCCTTTGAAATTAAAGAATATTAAAATAGCATTTTTGATGAATATAAATTATTCATGTATTATTCTAAGTAATAACATAATATTTTTACAAAATTACATGAATATTATATTCGATCTCCACTTATTTCTAACAATTCTTGCAGGAAAAAGAAGGACCAAAGAAATAAAAAGAATAAGAATTACAAAGGTGGATTAAAAGAAATATTATAGAAAGAAGAATTTTATTATTAGAAAAGAGGGCAAACTTGGAAGATTGCAATTTGAAAGTATTGCAACTTAATTGGAAAAGATGACAATGTGAGAAATGACAACTTATCGTGAAAGATGGCTAATATGTCCAACTTATTGGAAAATATGGCAAAGCACCGTTGCTTGTTTTGAGAAGAAAAATCACCCGATCTTTGGCAAGAAAAAGTGTTGCTCTTGGTCTCTCTCTTTCTTATATTTCTTCATGTTCTTCAAATATTTTGTCTCTTAATTTTCCTTTTAGTTTTCTAACTCCATAATGGAGTAACCTCTTTTTGTTGTGATAGTTGATGAAGTTTGAAACATTTGTAATAATTCTCTCAATTTAGTACATGCTTGACCTGAAACTTTATATCCTCATTTATATATTGTGTTGGGATATTAGTTTTTATTAATTTTTCTTACCACGTCTATCTAAATCATCTCTAGGTTTCTTATATAAATCTTGTAATTCTCACGAAGCAAGATTACATATAGTAACCAATGAGTAAATTAGTAGAGTGAAAGGAATTGTTAGTAATCTATCATCCCAAGTCTATAATATTATTTACTTCAATTCTAATCTCACAGAGGAATTGTTATAATCAAGATTATTGATTTCTAGTAAAAATAATCTCAAGAGGTTTTTACTACATTTATAACACAATATAGGCAAGATAAATATTTTGATTTAATAGTCACTCGTTGTAAATCAATTAGTTTACATAACCTCGCGGAGTGTTATTAATTGATTACGTCTTAGTGAGCAAATATAATTGTATTAGCAATAAATTATTATTCTTAAGAGAAATACATGTAAAAGTTGATATTTTATTATAATATGTTATCAACTGAATTCAATGATTTTCAACTCTTTTAAAACTTATAAATCCTTAAAAGCTATTTCGTTGGTCTAAGTAATTCACAAATATAAGGCACTACTCCTCTTTCATCAATTTGGTTCTCTCAAATAGTAGTTAAAATACTATAAGTTTGTAGAATAGATTTTCCAATCTATGTGGGTCGGTATCATAAACTATACTAGAATTTGACTGAGTGCGAATAAGAAATTCCTATACACATTGGCCTCGTGGGTCTTCCTCCTTTTCCAAAAGCTATCAATTTATAATAGGAACTTCCAATTATGTCAGAAAAGAATTATATATATATATATATACTCGTACCTTCAAACTAAGTCATGATCACGATTCAGGAGGTTAGAAAATCAAGGCGGGGAGTTAAAGTTGAAAAAATTAGTTTCAGTTCTGCAAACCCAGTTTACGTCTAAGATTGGCGGATCGTAAAAGTTTTAGGGATCGTCGAATGGAACCGTACAAATTTGTTTTTGAAATTGACATAACACAATTATTTTTTTATGGGCCGTATAAGGTTATACGACCTATCCTTTTTTATCGTAACCTTCCCTCCAGCTTTTAGAGATCACTGTAAATTGATATTTGGGTGATGATATGATTATACGGACCGTACAAAATTTTACAGTCCAGTCTCGAGACCGTAAAAAGTTTGACGGACCATCGATTTTGGCCCTAAAAGTCCCCGACGACTGAATAGTATAAATACGCGACTTAGTCTTGAAAAAATAATTTTCATAATCTCTAAGCCCTAGAACGAAGTTCCTCTCTTTCTAACTTTCTCCTACATCAAGGTAAGCCTTTATCATGCAATTCTAAGTGATTCTAACATTATCATCACGAAATCTAAGTGAAATTCCATTGCTCTTAACCTATGATTTTCAAGATAAACCCATTTCAAGGCTTAATGTTCAATCTTTGGACTTCTTCTTCAAAGTTCAGATTTTTATTATAGGTATTGGAGCAAATAAGGTGTGTAGAGCTTCTATTTACGTGCGGGAACGTTATTGTTCTTCCCCACGCTACGATTATCCATGAAACCATGAATTTCCATAACCTAGGGTTTTACTAAAGTTCATGATGACCCTATATACATGTACACTTATATTTTATGTTATATCTTCTCTTCGTTAATTGTATTCATGATATGCCATTATGACTGTCATGAACCTGTCCATAATCCATGAACGCATGTGTTTAAATTCCATGCGTTCTTAAATATCAAGTCATGAATCATTATCAATCAATCTATGAAATTATACACGTTTTTCATGATTTTTACAAGTTGTATTATGTATCTTTACACATGCTAAATGATTAACTTCAAACTATATTTTACAAGTTTTTTTTATGAAATTCATGGGCTTACAAGCCAACTATATTCATGTTTATGTTTTGGGAGTTGTACAAATTACCGAGAAGGCTCAAACAGCTTGAAACTACGTTTGCTAGCGTAGGATAAGGATCGCTCCGCTCAGAGGACGATACTTTCATGTTACCTCGTATGGGATTATTGGATCCATCATGTCATGTTCATGTCTCGTACCCCGGTAAGGTACGAGATGGCTTAACTTATCGGGCAGAGATTAGACGCCATGTTTACGCGTGGTGGTTACATGTCGGTTATATTGATGCTCTCCCCACATATATATAGTTATACATATTTTATACATGTTATCATACTCATGTCAGATCATATCTATGTTCATGTATATTGTTCAGTTTCAGTTCTATGCTATTATTATTTCATGTGCCTGCTTATTCTTCCAGTTGCTTTACATACGGTATAATTCAAATGTACTAACGTCCCTTTGTCCGGGGCCTGCACTTCATGGTGCATGTACTGAGTTTCAGGACGGCAAATCTGCACACTAGGACTTCATCTGTATCATCTATTGGTGAGCCCCATTTCATTCGGGGTGTCAGTTGGTTATTTTCAGGATTATATTTTACAGTAAAGGTATGCATGGCCTTATCCTCGCAGAGCAGTTTTTCAGTCAGACTGAGGTTTCATAGACTAGCTTAGCATGTTATGTCAGTCACTCAAATTCATCATATTTTATTCATATATTTCCGCTATGTAAATTATATTTCAAACTATAGCTGACCAGCCAATTTGCGTCGCGGCGCAGCCTGGAAAGCGCCACGGCGCTCCGTGCACCCCGCTCCGACGGTTGTGGCGCCGCGACCCTTCATGGCTCCGCGGCGATTTTCGACTCGTTTCATTTTACACTTTGTACACTTCTTCCTTCATTTACCAACGTGGAATACTTTGTCATTTGGCCAATACCGTCCATAATTCTATGTCTCAAAAGTATTACATACATACCAATATCTCTTTCACTAATGAAATTTGTGATATTTGGTACTACGTGTGCACGTGTGTGGAAACGACGTTTCCGACATGCGGGCCCAGTTATTCGAGTCATAAATTAATGGGATATATTTATTTCCACATTTAGTAAATTTTCAACAGAAAGAAGGGATCTTTCCAGAATTATGGAGTGTGTTGGGGAAATTAGGAACAAAAGTTACACTTAGAATGAGCATTCAATTGACACGTAAAGCAAATTATTTAACGTAAAAGGGTCAGATTTGTCCATATACTCTTACAAATAAGTTATATTCATCATTCATTATGCATTTTTAACATTTTTTTCCTTGCCATTCAACGTTTAGGGTCATATTTACCCTTGTACTATAAAAAGATCATATTTATTCCTACTCGGTTAATTAAACCGAAATTCTTCTAAATTTCTGCCAGCACCATTTCTTGCTTGCTCGCTCAATAAAAATGCCTCACCGTTCATTAATCTCCCTGTAAATCGCTTTCAGACACCCTTTTGAGAAATCAACAATACCTAAATCCTCTTTTCCCTCAAGAACTCTTACATCTCTCTCAAATCAATATTATTCTGACCCAATTACATCCGTAAACCTCATGAAGACAATACATTTTCTTGGTCCAACAAGGTTAAAATCATCGAGTCAGCTCGTAATTTTTTAGAATATAAGGTGATATATTGTTGACACTGACAGAGAAGTTGATAAAATCAACCTCAAGTTTGCAGAGACAAGAGAGAAGATAGAATCAGCCATGGAATTTAAAGAGACTGTATTTTAATAAAGAAGCTAACATTCATGTTACTGTTAAGGAAGTTCCTAACTTGTATAAAGGGTTGTTGGGAAAGCTGCCAGACAGTGAAAAGGAGGTGATTCAAAGGTCTATGGGGCTTAATCTTGACCAATTGAAGGCTGAGCTTAAGCAAAATGGGTTTTGAGGTTTAATTTCGTATGAGTTATTTAATTTAGTTGTTCAGGATTGGACTAAAAGAGGGAATCAGTTAAAATGAAAAAAGCTTTCTAAGCGCCATATACGAAAAAAAATAAGATGGGACATGGGGATTTAACCGAATATGAATATATATGATTTTTTAGAAGTACAAGTATGATCCTAAAGTTAGATTTCAAGGATAAATATGTTAAAATATAATAAAAGGCAAATAAAACTTATTTGTGAGAGTATAAGGCCAAATATGACCCTTTTCCGATCATTTAATAATACCTAGTAATCAAAGATACCATTTTTTCCATAAAAAATGGCAGTCTAGTGCACTAATCTCCCGCTATGCGTAAGGTCCGGGGAAGAGCCGGACCACAAGTGTCTATTATATGCAGTCTTATCTTGCATTTCTACAAGAGACTGTTTCCACGGCTTGAACCCGTCAATAATTTATTTAAATGATTGTTATACCCTAGGTCTCCCTCCTCTTCACATTGCTATATAGTAGAAAGCAATTAGTACAAGTTGATTTGTTAAAAATGATATAAAAATTAAAATATATAAATTAAACTTAACATGTATTTTTTTGTAATATCTTTTAAAGGAATGAAACATGTTCGTTATTATACTCTATTAGTGTATAATATATACCATGTGAGTATCGTAAAAAACTAAGCAGTGTTTTTCTTAAGAAAAATGAATCAGTCTTCTATGATACCTTGTCAGTATGTGATACCGGGTTGGTATCATAGAGGAACTAAGTATTTTTCTTGAAAATGAACAAAACCTCTACGATATATACCATGTGCGGTATCGCAGAGGACTGAGGGGTGTTTCTTAAAGAAATGAATGAGTGCTCTCCGATATCGTGGCAGTATATGATTTATACCATGTGAGTATCTTAGTATATTGAAACAATATACTTCAACAACTACTGATATATTATTTTTGGTATACTATATGCTAGAATAAATTATTTTTTGATAATTGATATAGAAAAACATAAAATTAAATAAAATATATTATATTAGTTATCTTTTACTGATATGGAGAAAAGAAAATGAGCTAAAAATGTGTGTAAAATTAGATTATGAAAAAACAATAGGAAAATAAATGATTTGAAAATTGTAAAAGGCGAAAAAAGAAAAAAAGAAAATGAAAGAAAATAAAAAGAAGAGAAAACATGAATGTATAATTTATTCGGATGACTGATTTATAAGAAAACAGCAAAATGTGTATTATATTAATTATATTCAAACAAAGGTAAACGCATATGTCACACCCCAACCTTAGGGGTGTGGCCGGCACCCGACGCTTTATGGCCTGAGCGTACCAGTCATAGAACATAGAACATAAAACCAGCATCATAGGATCTGGGCCGACAAAGCCTCTCATAAATAACTGTGTAACAACCTACAAGAAGAAAAGGACACAACAACATATGTCTATATATATATATATATATATATATACCTGCCAGGCCGACAAGACCATCATATGTGTAAAAGACCATATAGAAGGTCAGCAAGGCCATACTCGACATCTCTATACAGGACAACTATCTACAAGCCTCTAAGGAGTACATGAACATCATCAGGCCGGGACAAGGCCCCACCATACCCGTAAGGATATATGTAAAATTATACTGACTCTAATAGCACCTTTGGAACAAGTGGAGAGCTCTGACACCACCGTTGAGCTAGGGTCCTACTGGAAAAGAGGCGTCACTCCATCTATCTAAACCTGTGGGGCTTGAAACACAACGTCCCCCAATAAAAGGGAAGTCAATACGAATAATTAACTGAATATGTAAGGAGGTAAATCATATAATAAGAAACGTAACACAATATAAGGATAAAGAAGTCAACCTAAAACTCATAAAGGGTCGTTGAGGGCATAAAACTGACATAACCATGAAATATATGCATGAAAGTAAAATCAAGCCTCTATATGGGGCCATATAGTATAATATAAAGCCTCTCTATGGGGAAATCTCATCATAACATACCCGGCCATATAGGACTCGGTAATATCTGCCCAACTGATCAGCGATATGTACATATAAGTGCCTGCCCATGCAACTATAACGCGACTCGGTAAGAAAATAAATACATATATATATATATATATATACATGACTGACTGGAAGTGACACCTTGAATAGAGTCGGAGTGACCTATGGTCGTTACCCTCTGACTATCGTTATTGTCGTTACATTTATCAACTTTTCAACTAATTAACAAAAAACATATGGAATACGAAAAGTACTCCCGATAAGAAATCATAAGGAGCATACAAGAAATATGAAAAACTTTAACAAGAGAGGAACATGGTTGTCTCAAGCTTAACGAGAAAAGTTTAGTTTCAAGGAAACGTTTATATCAAGTCATGCCAAAGAAAAACGTTAGCCCTACATACTTCGTTGCTTAGCCTATATGAATTCGGAAGTCCTTAGACGTTACACGAGGGATTATCTACATTAAATAAATGATTGATATCAACAACGGATTCAAAACTTAAAGAAAACTCATTTGAACATTTTATCGAACACTTTATGTTCGTAAGGTTTGCATAAACTTCTATATCAAAATTCACATGTGTTTCAACACTACAACCTCTTCAATCCTCCTTCCCAGTCTCCAAAATGCATACAACAAGTTTTGATCATCATTGCCATCCATAATTTCATGTAAAACAAACCAACAATTATATAGACTCTTGCTTCAAGATCTTACAACTTGTTCTTAAAAGAATCCTTCAAGTACCACTCACCAATCACTTATATACATCTAAAAACAAGAAAAGGTAGATGAGACTTACCTTAGATCCCAAGAACCAACTTCAACCAGAGCTTACTTCAAACTTAAGAGTCTCTTCAATCACCCCAACGTCGAGAAAAATGATAAGAAAGTGTTTACGGGATTCGTCACGTTAACTTGACGTAGTTAGCTTTTGGTTTTAGCCTATAACTATGGGAAAGCCTTAGGAACTGATTTAGAGGTGGTTTAGGGTTATAATTGAAGTAGAAATGAGGTATATGCTATAACGACCCATTCGGTCTTTATATGCGTTTTGACCATTTTACCCTTATTGATCCAACTTTCGAAGTTATCGGACGATCCTAGTGAAATTTGAAGAAATTTGAAGAAATTTGGACCTTTAAGGGCAAGCATTTGACCAATAGTTGACTTTTGGGTAAATGAACTTTTTTTAGAATTTTGTCAATTTTGTGAGGTTCGGAGGGTCATTTATGACTTGGTGGGACAAATTGTTCGGCTCCCGAGGCTCTCAGGAGTATTTTGACTATGGGTTGGAGAGTTGGTTTTAGGCTGTTATGGGTAGACTCGATTAAATAGACCGTTGATGGGAATTCGGAGACCACAAGTAAGTCCGTAGTGTATTTTTACATATGTGTGCATATCTGGTTTGTGTCAAAGATGTCTCGGGTGATTGTCGGACTTAGGGATTGAATTATGAAAATCAGGATTTCTGTTATGTCTGGTGTCTTCGCTGGGGAGAGGGTCAGTGTGCCACAACAGACTGCCTCAATGAAGGCCTGGTTGGCTTTAGCGGATGGTGAAGTTTTAAGGGAAGCCGTCGTAGGACAGGGGACTGCTACGATGGAGCGTTGGATTTAGCTTGGGTCGCAAGTGAAGTTATTGAGCCGCTGGCGTGGGTCACGGTGCAGCGAACATTTGACCGCTGCAGCGGATGACGGGAAATCATAAACCCTTTTAAGTATGTAATTAAATCCTTCACTTTCCATTCCCAAAAATATTTCCTCCTAGCATCTCTAGGGCGATTTCAAGCATTTCTAGGTGGATTCTTCTTGGGGGTAAGCCTCTTAGACCTTGTTTCCCTTTTATTTACCTTTCTTAAGTTGAATCAATGATGGAAAACCTAGTAACCTAGTTGAAGAAGATGAGACTACCTACTTAGTGTTAATTGATTATTAGCCTAAATGTGAGATAAATTTATGGGTTTTACTAATCTAAGCATGGATTTCATTAATTAGTAACTAGTAGTCTTGAATCTTCCATTTTATTGAGAAATTATTCATGGAGAATCTAGGGTTTATGCCTAATTTGGGAGGTTTTGCATTGTTTGATGAAATTGACCTATTATTGTACTAATTTAGCAATTGGAGGGTAGATTCAAACTTCTAGAATGTTGGTCTATCAATTTCACTCTCAAAGTATTATTTTACCCTTGTGGACATGTTTCCCCATAATTGGTTTGGATTCAAAGAATAGTGTAGTAATATGGATATTGTTAGTTTCCATTTCTAACTTAGATATCAATAATGACTAGACATTGAGTACTACTGTGATCCTCAGAAAGGCAAGGCTCATGTGTGATAATTTGTGGCTCCCGCTCGGCATCTAGGTAGGTTACGGCTTACCTTCTGGTTATAAATTAGTTACTAAAGCATATTTAGAGTTAGTTATTTTCAGAGAAATAATGTTACGCCTTCGGGTATGAAGTTGGGATGGATTACTTAGGTTTAGTATTGCTGACTAATTTTTGGACTTATCGCCTCTTTGTGATTTATTGGCTTGTTCTCGAGTGTTTGATATTGGATTTGCACGTAGTTTCCATATTGTGATTGTGATATAGTTGTCACTCACTTATATTGATATTGTCATTTTGCATTGCATTCATCATCCTTTTCATGATATATTGATATTACCGGTGATTGGTGTTGATGAGGATAAGTGAGAAGGAAACATCCGTGATTCTTGCAACATATTGAATAGCATAGTCATCTATGAGCTGTGTGCGAAATGGCTAGCGGTGTGGTTCGTGTGTAGATTCATCTCTGGGCTATGTGTGGAGTGTCTAGTACATGGATTTTGCGGGTCCCCCATGGGTCATGACTATCGAGGTGTAGAGGTATTTCATCTATAACATGTATGTACGTAGATTACATTTGGCCAGTGCATTACATTGCATATTTACTCATCATTACATTCATATATTTCTTGGATTCTGACTTGATTCTATATACTTGGTTTGTTTATTCTTGATATGTGATAGTGTTTGCACTTGATTGCGAGTATGTCTATTCTTCAGTTCCTTCCTTTATATATGTTAGCTACCTTGCTGCATTATTTTATGAGTACAGAATACGTGACGGGTTCTACATCCACTCTTCGTGACTTATCCCGAGGCTTGTTGTTGAGTGTCTAGGGTGAGCATGCTTGATGGATCCGTAGCCAGGAGAGTACTTTTTTTTGCATTCTGAGACAGTATTAGTATTTTCAGACTTGTATTATTCCAGACTGGTACGTGATTAGTAGTGGCTCTTGTACTGTGTTCTGACCAGTTCCTTGGGGATGTTGTTTGTATTTCTGCACTTATGTTATTTATGATTTAGACTTCTATTTATTATGTTTTATTTACTTTATTGTTGTTGAATAAATGATTAAGGGATGAGTTCGCCTACCGAGGTAGAAAATGGTAGGTGCCGCACGACAAAGTGTTTTTGGGTAGTGATAAGTTGGTATCAGTGCCCTAGGTTACCCCATCTATAAGTACAAGAGCATGTCTAGTAGAGTCTTGCAGACGGGTACGATGAGCTCCGTACTTATCTATGAGAGGCTATAGGACATTTAAGAAACTTTAAATTTCTTCATTCTTTTGTGCTACTTTATTCAAATTGGTATCTGATTCACTTCTATTCTCTCATAGATGGTGAGGACACGAGTTGATATCACAAGTGATAGTGCGCCCGATCCTGCTACTGGGGACAGTGTTAGAGGGAGATGATACTAGAGGTCACGGCCGTGATAGAGGCCGGCCAGGGGCAGGGCCCCTATTACTTGACAGAGATGGGCACGATCAGCTTCTCCAGAGTGTCAGCCCGAGGGAGACCAGACAGTTAGGGGAGGTTTGGGGCTATCCCAGACTCACCCCTAGATCATGTCCGACCCAGTAATTCAAGACACATTTTCCTGTATACTTATACATCTTGATGCCCAGTATGTCGTGGGTGGTTCCACTACTCCAAGAGACTCTCAAACTAGAATAGGGCTACATACTCCCGAGCAGGAACATACACAGGGAACGCAACCTGCTGCTGCCATAGCTTCGCGCATTGATGGTATACCAACCCCTAAGGGTGTTTCTAGGCCACTAGTAGCCCATACTTTGACACTGAAGGATCAGAAGCTCATAGGTAGGTTCCTGAAGATGGAGTTTCCTAGGTTTCATGGTTCTCATAGTGAGGATGTGTATGAGTTCATTATGGATATGTATTAGAGGTTATACAAGATGGGTATTGTGGAGTCTCATGGTGTGGACTATGTGTCTTTCTAGTTTCGCGATGATGCGAAGACGTGGTGGAGGTATTACATTGAGGGCAGACCTACTGGTTCACCTCTACTCACTTGGGTACAGTTCCACTAGGTCTTCTTGGAGAAGTATGTGCCGCGTACATTAAGGGATCAAAGTAGGGATGAGTTCAATGATTCACGACAAAGAGGTATGTCTTTGGCAGAGTATGAGGCCAGATTCTTATTTTTAGCTCGATATGTGACAAACTAGATTTCGACGGAGGCAAAAAGGATTCATAGATTTGTTGGTGGACTTTTACTTCCACTCTATGTTTCTTGCCTTCAGATTGTGGCTTTAGGGTCTTTCTTCCAGGTAGTAGTGGATCATGCTATGAGTGTCAACTCTGCCACTGTTCAATCTTTTGAAGGGTCTAGTAAGAAGAGGCCTTGTCAGCATGGTGGTTTAAGTGGTTTCAGTGGTTCCAGTCATAGAGGCAGAGGTCAGTCTTCAGGACCTATCATTCAGCCCCCAGCCATCCCGTTCAGTACGCATTACAGACATCTTCTGGTGGACCTTCTAGACAGAGTGGGTGTGGGGCTGGACAGTCTCATAGAGGTTCTTTCTCTTGACCAGCCGACCGAGGTGGTCCATCTGGTTCTTCAGCCTCCAGCGCCCGTAGTTTGTTTTGGTTATGATGAGTCAGGTCACATCATTAGAGATTTCCCCCGAGCCAGAAAGAATAGGACTTAGCAGGGTTTCAGGTTTCAAACTCTGAGAACTCTGACATCTTCTGGTAGCCGGGGTTGTTCTTTAGTGAGGGGAGGTGTTCAGTCAGGCCGCGGTGGTTCTCAGTCTTCTAGGAGTGGACATCAGTCTGGCAGGGGTGGTTCCCAAGCCTCCAAGGGAATAGCACAGTCTAGTCGCTATGTCCATAGTGGTGCTCATTGCTATGATTTTCCTAGTAGGTCTGAGGTAGAGGCTTCTGATGTTTTGATCTCTGATAACATTCTTATTCGTCATCGGTCGGCTATGGTCTTATTTGATCTAGGGTCTACCTTCTTATATCTATCTACTTATCATTCAGTTTGTTGGGATTTGACTTATGACCATCTTGACTTGCCTATTCATGTGTCTACTCTGGTTGGGGATTCTATATTGGTTGATAGAGTCTATTGGTCTTTCTTAGTTCCTTTTATGGGGTACGAAATGTGGGTAAACTTGATGATCCTGGATATGTTAGACTTTGATATTATATTGGGTATGAGTTGGTTGTCTCCATACCACACGACCTTAGACTATCAAGCCAAGACAGTTACCTTAGCCACGCTTGGGATTTCTAGACATGAGTAGAGGGGTACTCCGAGTGCCGCTCTGAAAAATATCATTTCTTATCTCCGCACGAAGAAACTAGTCGATAAGGAGTGTTTGGCCTACTTGGCCCATATTCATGATACTAGTGTTGACTCTCCATCCCTTGAGTCTGTTCCTATTGTATGTGAGTTTTCGGAGTATTCCCTGCCAATTTTCGGGTATGCCACCCTATCGTGACATTGATTTATGCATCAACATAGAGCCGGGCACGTGCCCTATTTCTATTGCACCATATATGATGGCACCTGCTAAGCTGAGGGTGTTGAAAGAGAAATTGCAGGATCTTTTGAGTAAGGGGTTCGTTAGATCGAGTGTCTCCGATGTTATTTGTGAATAATAAACACGGTACGATGAGGATGTGCATAGATTACCGTCAGTTGAACAAGGTCACCATTTATAATAAGTACCTAATTCATCGCATTAATGACTTGTTCGGCCAGCTTCAGGGTGCTTTGGTATTTTCAATGATGGATTTGAGGTCAGGCTATCACCCGTTGAAGATTCAGGCCGAGAATATTCTAAAGACGGCCTTTAGGACTCGTTATGGTCATTACAAGTTCCTTGTGATGTCTTTTGGGCTTACAAATACCACGACAACTTTTATGGACTTGATGAATGGAATTTTTAAGCCATACTTGGATTTCTTTTTCATTGTCTTTATCGATAATATCTTGGTATATTCGAAGTGTAAGGAAGAGCATGAGCATCATTTTAGGATTGTCCTTCGGTTGTTGAGAGAGAATGAGCTTTATGCCAAATTTTTGAAGTGTGATTTCTGGCTTGATTCTGTGGCATTCTTGGTCCACATGGTGTCAAAGAAGGGGATTATGGTTGATCCCAAGAGGATTGAGGTTGTTATAGATTGGGTGAGGCCCACTACTGTTACTGAGATTCGTACCTTCATGCGGTTGGCCAGTTACTACCACCGATTCGTGAAGGGATTTGCGTCTAATATGTCTCATATGGCTAGATCTACTCAGAAAGATATTCCTTTTCAGTGGTCCGATGCTTGTGAGGAGAGCTTTCAAAAGCTCAAGACTCTGTTGACTACAACTTCGATCATAGTATTACCCGTAAGGGTAAGGATTACTCAATCTATTATGATGCTTCACATATTGGTTTGGGCGGTGTATTGATGCAGGAGGGCAAAGTCATTGCCTATACTTCCAGACAGTTGAAGAACTACCCTACACATGATTTATAGTTGTTAGTGGTGGTCTTCTCTTTGAATATTTGGAGGCTTCTCTGTATGGGTTCATTGTGAGGTGTTTATCGACCATCACAGACTTCAACACGTGTTCAGTCGGAGGGATCTCAATTCTAGGCAGCGTAGGTGAGTGGAGTTTTTGAAGGATTATAACGTCACTATACTTTACCATCCGGGTAAGGCTAATGTGGTAGCTGAATCCTTGAGCTGCAAGGAAGTGAGTATGAGCAGTTTAGCTCGGTTGGTTATTTTGGAGCATACCTTACATGGAGGTTCAAACTCTGGCTAACAGTTTTATACTATTGGATCTTTCAATTCGGGTTGACATTTAACATGTGTCGAGGCTAGGTCCTCTCTCTTGGAGTAGATTAGGGCTCAACAGTTTGAGGATGCTCAGTTGTACAAGATTCGTGATAAGGTATTACGTGGTGAGGCCAAGGAGGCCATGTTTGTTGATGAGGGGTTCTGAGGATCAAGGGATGTGTGTGCATTCCTCGTGTTGGTGATTTGATTTGTTTGATATTGGAGGAGGCCCATAGATTCTTATATTCCATTCATCCAGGTGCTACTAAGATGTATTGTGATTTGAGACAACATTACTGGTGGGGTCGGATGAAGAAAGCTATTGCAGATTTGGTTGCCCGGTGTTGAAATTTTCAACAGGTTAAGTATATGCACTAGAGACCTAATGGTGTGCTTCAGAGGATGCCTATCTCGAGTGGAAGTGGGAGAAGATCGCCATGGATTTTGGTGGTCATTGGGACCAATTCATACCCCTTGGCGGAGTCGGCATACAATTATAGTTACCATTCCAGCATTGATATGGCGCCGTTTGAGGCGTTGTATGGTAGGAGGTGTCATTCTCTTACTCGATGGTTTGATGCTTTTGAGGTTTGACCGTGGAGTACATATTTATTGAGGGACTCTTTAGACAAGGTGAATCTTATTCAGGAAAAGCTTCTGGCAGCTTAGAGTTGGCAAAAAATATATGTGGACCAGAAGGTCTGAGACATAGAGTTTATGGAGGGTGAGCAAGTTCTTCTAAAGATATCACCCATGAAGGGTGTGATGTGATTTAGGAAGAAGGTCAAGTTGAGCCCGATATACATTGGTCAATTTAAGATTCTCCGTCGTATTGGTGTTGTTGCTTATGAGTTGGCTTTGTCACTAGGCCTGTCAGGTCCAGTTTTTCACATGGCTATGCTGAAGAAGTACCATTCAGATGGGTCTTATATCATTCGTTGGGATTCAATGTTGCTTGATGAGAATCAATCTTATGGGAAGAAGCCTATAGTGATTTTAAATAGGCAGGTTAGGAAGTTAAGGACTAAATACACAACTTCTGTTAAGGTGCAATGGAAGCATCATCCTGTTGAGGAGGCTACATGGGAGACTAAGTCTGATATGCGTGCCAGATATCCCTAGTTGTTTGCTGACACAAGTACTTTTCTCCCCCACTCTTTCCTTGTCGCTCGAGGATGAGCAATTGTTTAATTGGTATCTAATATAAGACAAGTTCAGTCGTTATGTGCATTTTGATCATTTTATCCCTGTTGACCCAACTTCTAAAGTTATCGGACGATCCCAGTGAAAGTTAAAGAAATTGGAACTTTTAAGTGCAAGCGTTTGACCAATAGTTGACTTTTGGATAAACATACCTTTTTCGGAATTCCATTAATTCTGTGAGGTCCTGAGTCGTTTATGACTTGGTGGGCTAGTTGGTTCGATTTTCGAGGCTCTCGGGAGTGTTTTGACTATTGGTTGAAGAGTTGGTTTTAGGCTGTCGGGATAGACTCAATTAAATAGACCTCCGATGGGAATTCCAACACCAAGAGTGAGTCCGTAGTGTATTTTTACATATGTTTTCAAATCTGGTTTGTGTCTAGGGGGTCTCGGGTGATTGCCGAATTTCGGGGTTGAATTGTGAAAATCAGGATTTCTGCTGGTGTCTAGTTTCTTTGATGGGGAGAGGGTCAGTGCGCCATAGCGAACCCGCGCCGATAAAGGCCTGGTCATATATAGCGGATGGGGAGGTTTTGGGGGAAGCTGCCGTAGCGGGAAGGGGACCGCTACAACACATTATTGGGATTTAGCTTGGGTAGCGGGTGCAGTTGTTGAGCCACTGGCGGGGGTCCCGCTGTAGCGGACCTATGACCGCTGCAGCAAATGATGGAAAATCAGAAACCATTTTAATTGTGTAATTAAACCCTTCACTTCCCATTCCCAAAAATATTTCCTCCAAGCGTCTCTAAGGAGATTTCAAGCATTTCTAGGTGGATTCTTCTTGAGGTAAGCCTCTTACACCTTGTTTCCTTTTTATTTACCTTTCTTAAGTTGAATCAATGGTGGAAAAACCTAGTAAACTAGTTGAAGAAGATGAGACTCTATCTACTTAGTGCTAATTGATTATTTGGCCTAAATGTGAGATAGATTGATGGGTTTTACTAATCTAAGCATGGATTTCACTAATTAGTAACTAGTAGGCTTGAATCTTCTATTTTGTTGAGAAATTGTTCATGGAGAATCTAGGGTTTATGCCTAATTTTGGGTTTGCATTGTTTGATGAAATTGACCTATTCTTGTACTAATGTAGCGATTAGAGGATAGATTCAAACTTCTAGACGATGGTTTACCCATTTCACTCTCAAAGTACCATTTTACCCCTGTGGACCCATTTTCCCCCTTTTTCCATAGTTGGTTTGGCTTCAAAGAATAGTCTAGTAGTATGGGTATTGTTAATTTCCATTTGTAACATATATTTCAATAATGACTAGACTTCAAGTACTACCGCGATCCTCAGAAAGGCAAGGCTCAGGTGTGATCATTTGTGTCTCTCGTTCGGCATCCAGGTAGGTTATAGCTTACCTTTTTGTTAGACTTCGGCTACCGAAGCATATGTAGAGTTAGTTATTATGGGAGAAATAATGTTACGCCTTTAGGTATGAAGTTGAGATGGATTACTTAGGTTTGATATTTTTGACTGGTTTGTGGACTTGTCGCCTTTTTGTGATTTATTGGCTTGCTGCCGAGTGTTTGATATTGGATTTGCACATAGTTGCCATATCGTGATTGTGATATAGTTTCTCTCACTTATCTTGATATTGTCATTTTGCATTGCATTCATCCTCATTTCTATGATACATTGATATTATCGGTGATTAGGGTTGATGAGGATAAGTGAGAAGGAAACATCTGTGATTCTTGTAACATATTTGATAGTGTAGCCATCTTTGAGTTATCTGCTGAATGGATAGCGGTGTGGTTGGTGTGTGGAGTCATCTCTAGGCTTTGTGCGGAGTGACTGGTATATGGACTTTGCGGGTCCTCCATGGTTCATAACTATCGAGGCGTAGAGGTATTCCGTGCGTAGCATGTGAGGACGGAGATTACATTTGGCCAGTGCATTGCATTGTATATTTACTTATCATGACATTCACATATTTCTTGGATTCTGACTTGATTTTCTATACTTGGGTTGTTTATTCTTAATATGTTATAGTTTTTTTACCTGATTGTGTGCATGTCTATTCTTTAGGTCCTTCCTTTATATATGTTAGCTAACTGTTGGCGGCCT
Organism: Anisodus tanguticus; assembly: GCA_034509755.1. Lineage (NCBI taxonomy): Eukaryota > Viridiplantae > Streptophyta > Magnoliopsida > Solanales > Solanaceae > Anisodus > Anisodus tanguticus. The sequence goes on along the minus strand of CM067545.1, from coordinate 35,047,514 downwards.
ATGGTACCTACCAGTACGTAGTATTTGTACTGATACTACCTTGCTGCATTTTTTATGAGTACAGAGTGAGTGATAGGCTCCACATCCACTTCTCGCGACTGATCCCGAGGCTTGCTGTTGAGTGTCTAGGGTGAGCATGCTTGTTGGATCCGCAACCAGGAGACTCCTCCTTTATACTTGTCTTTTTTTAGATTTTCAGACAATATTAGTATTTTGAGAATTGTATTATTCCAGACTTGTAGTTGATTAATAGTGGCTCTTGTACTATATTCAGACCAGTTCCTTGGGCATGTTGTTTGTATTTCCGCACTTATATTATTTATGATTTAGACTTCCATTTAATATGTTCTATTTATTTTATTGTAGTTGAATAAATGATTATGGGACGGGTTCGCCTACGGAGGTGAGAAATAGTAGGTGCCCGCACGACTAAGTGATTTTGGGTCGTGATATGGTCGAAGAGGTAGGTATTTATATAGCTTAAAAAATATTTCACCGCCTCAATGTACGCCCAAAATGTACTGGTCGTACTTTTTTGTACTTGCCGTACATGGTACCGTACATTTTTTACGAACCGGACCTTGCTTCGTACTTGCCAGATTGGCGAACTGTCTATTGCATTGGAAATAAGACTCTATGAACTTGAATTTAGATAGGTCCTGCATCTTATAAATCCTTATATACTAGAAGATATACCTCCCGTAAGTTGGGCCAAAATCTTGTCTAGAATTCTTTCTACCTTTCTCCGAGTTTCGATGAACTTAATTTCTTCAATTTACTTGATCTTGAAACCTTTAGATACACTCCCAATACCTTACAATAAGTCTTAATTACCCTCATATGGTCCCACAACTTATCCATACTTACATTAGTCTGCTTACGATGCAATTAATGGAACGAGACGGAGTACGATGATCTGATCATTTCTCAAACTTTTTGCAACTCCTTAAAGTCCAATATGATAGTTTTCATTTAATTCTCAAGTTTATCTTTTCCTTGGACTTAGGTGAACTTACTGACGACAAATATACCGTACAGAAGTACAGGGTGTAACATTATTCCCCCCTTAAAAATATTCATCCTCGAATGTTGAGGTAACATAATTCCAAATTTCTAACTCTTAAGATTCCGAAGGAAAATTTCAGCAAAGTCTTCTCTATAAATAGGACTATCCAAACCTGTCAAGCAGCCATAAAACACACCCAATTCCACACAAGGCCATATAACAATCATATTATAATACGCTGGTCTCACATGATCATCTATCTATCCAAAAATTTAAAAGTTTGACATAACTCATCTCAAATGTCAAATGTCGAAATCTAGACTATATCCATCATATTGGTGTCAACAACATTGCTTATATAAGGTACACAAAGTAAGTTTGATATATAATATAAGAATAGGGGAACTGTATTGCATGAATGATAACGTAAACTTGAAATCTGAAGCAAACAAGGATATTTGGATTTCATTTCCTCCCGTGCCTCCCATGTCATCCTTTCCACTTTATTAGTTTTCTTCAATACTGTAACAAAGGCTATTTCTTTGGCCTGAAACTTCTAGATCCAATGGTCTAATATAGAAAATGAGATTTCTTCGTACAACAAGTTCTATGTAATCCGGACATCCTCTACAGGGTTAATACAGAAAAGATTTCTTATGCATTTCTGAAGTATCTGACATATGAAACACTAGATGAGCTATTCTAAATTTTTTGGGGTACTTCCGCCTTATAGGAAACCGGCAAAAAAAAAATCTTCAAATAATATCACACGATCCAACGTATCTAGGGGTAAGCTTGCCTTTTCTGCTAATCCTCAGCATGCCTTTCATAGACGCTACTTTCATGAATCATCGACTTGGAATTCTAAACCTCGTAGTTATGCATCTGATCACCACTTACAAATTATTTTAGGCAGTCAACATGTTTTGTCGGATGTATGTTCTTATGACTTAATACTTTAAATCTGATCTCCTTTACTCTGGTTTACCTACTTCCAATCATCCGATAGGGGTTCTGCCTTCGATTCTTCAAAGATTCATCTAGGATTCTTCTAATTCTTATCTTATTGTACACATTTATTAAGAGATAGATGGTCATTCCATCTTTCTTTAGGATCCTCTATGCAATTTTGTAATATGCCACCGAATGCCTGAATCATATGCTTGACTTACATATCTTTCTATGAGTGGGCTAGCTAGAGTGCCCAAAATCCCTTTTCAAAATGATGCTTCAGAACTTAGTTATAACCATAGTATCTTTATCTTGTATCATTAAACGGGAGACACCATGAAGGTGAATCATCTTCTTAATTATACAATCTTGCGTAGTCCTTAGCCGTATAGATTGTTTTGATCGGCAAGAAACAAGTCGGTTAGACAACCTATTAGCAATCACTCGGACATTCAACTCATGATAACGACAAAGAAAATCCTTGGTAAGGTCCATGTTACCTACCTCCCAATTTCATCGGCCCCTCAATGTTTTGCATCTTCTTACTAGCTCCCGATGCTCAAAATTTACCTGCTGTTAATTAATACACTAGTCACAACCTCTATAAGGCTCTTTTTCATGTCATTCCACTAATTCTTCCATGAATCATCTTGATATATCTTAGTACATTCTCCATGGATACTGCGATTAGGGATCTTTATCCTGGCGTTCTTTTTCTTTCTATACGCAGGATGATCTATTGAGTCTCAAATCTTAAGAGTACCATCTTATGAATTCATTAGTTAGACCTCCACTTTATCAATTGATACATTCTTTAGACTAATCCCTTTTCTCAACCTTCGCATTAGTCAATCTGCTTGCGGGTACACAACTGATTGTACTGGTTACGATATTACTCAATTCCAATGATATAGACTTATCGTTACATGAAATCTTTAGAATACTTAAGCTATTGCTTCGTTCATGACTTAGTCTCATTATCGGTCAAAGTTTTAGAATTCTTATAGCTGCAGTGCCTCCGCCGTGAATACTTCATAGATTATATCGTTGAAATTCTCATTCAGAATCTAGAAGAAATACCTTTTTCGTACTTCTCCCATTTCTCGAAGTTGTAAGCGACTTTCTCTATTCCCTTCTTTTAACACTTGTTCACTCATTCGTTTACGTATCATACGTCATTCAAAATAAAATGTCCTGGCCTACCATTTGCAGCTTCAAACATTATGTCTGGTCCTTATCTTTTGATAGTACTTACCTTATAAAAAATGGGTGGTTGACTTCCTCCCTCATAAGGTCCAAGATAGGTTATGGAAGATTTAATATTACATATCGTTGTTCTGCTATATCCAAATTTGGCCGTCATACTTAGATCTGAGTTTATTTTACTGGACTTATGGTTAAGACTTCTCGTTGATTGCGCTTTGAGAAAAGATCTCCTTAATCATATTTAGTTGTAAGTTCATTACTCCATTTATCTAATATATCCTTTAGTCAATTTAAGGATACTTGCAGATATCTCTATTTGCTCGACATTTCATTATTTTTATCAGGTCATTATCCTTTCCTCATTGTGGGTCATTACATTATCTCGGTGTAACCACACCTTTATGATACATACATTGTCATACCCCAACCTTTTGGGGGAGGGGGAAACCCAACACCCCATGGCTTGAGAGAATTAACTTTAGTATCTGGAACCTTTAACCTAAAACTTGGGCTGACAAGGCCTCCAAATAACCATAACTAGACAAGAATGTATAATCACCTACACACAAAATAGTATGAACCCAATATATATAGATAACCAAGGCCGACTAGGCCACAAAAAGAGTATTATAACTACAATAGGAGCCGGCATACATATATATACTATACACTGGTTTGCAAGCCTCTAAGGGTGCTATAATACTACAATAGGTCGGGACAAGGCCCCGCCATACATAAAATACTAGAAATATGTACAACAATACCTATCGACTCCAGTATAGAAACTTTGAGAGAGGGGAGTGAGACAATTAGTGCTGAAATAGGCAACCTACTGAGGAGGAATGCCGACCTGCCTATCTGTACCTGTGGGCATAAACAAGTGCCCAAAAAGGGACATCAGTACGAAAGATGTACTAAATATGTAGGGAATAATCAACTGTAAATGAAGCAACAACAAATCAAGGAGACGAGCGATACTATGTGAAACTCATAAGTGTCACACTAGACCAGTCTGCATGTATGTATAAATATCTGATCGCGTGTTTTATGCAGGTAGAGTTCTTAGGTTCCTTTAAAATGGCAACTTGTGCATATTAACACCACACCCTTTCAAACACACTCACCTTAGCTTAGCAAAAATAACTACGAGTATTGATTATCAACTTCATCATATATTCCATGTAAAACAGTCCAACAACCCATATAACTACGATTTCAATGTTTACACGTTTTGGTTCATGAAAGTTCTTCAACAACTTACTCCAAACATTGATATAATCATAAGGATAGATAGAGGATGATGAGACTCACCTTCTACACCTAATAAGCTCTCCAAACAGAGGTTACTTCACCTCTAAGGATTCTTCAGAATCAACACCCCAAGAGAAAGACGATACCACGACGATTACGAGCTTCACCACGTTGAACAAACTTGTTTTGCCTTGAATTTAAACCTAAGATGTTAATATACCTTAGATAGGGATTAAGGAATGTTTTAGGGTCTTCCAAAAGTGAAAAATGAGGTCCCAAGTCGAAGGCATAATTTATATACAAGAAAAAGAAATTGCACTTCCCTTTTATACAGTGTAATTATACGGTCCGTACAAAGTGTACGATCGGTATAATTGGACCGTATAATCAGACCTGCAAACTGAAATTCTGCAGGAATTTTTATGGTGGGAATTCCAATTTGTACAGTCCATACAAAATTGTACGGTTCGTACATCTTGGCCGTAAAATCTAGAATTTTGCCGATTTCGTCAAAATATATTTTCTTCGATTTGTTTAAGTTCTATACACTCTGGTACTTCTATAGAGAACATATGTACCTTCATTATCCTTCCATAAGGCCACATATCTTCTCGAGACACTGGTATCAATCGACGACATGAAGAAACGTGAAACTACGAGGTGAAACATCCTTCCTCCCTTAGGAACATTCGTCCGTTGAAAATATTCTTAACTCTCAAGAGTTATAAAAATTTTGGCCGAGTTTTCTTTGTAAACAGGACTATACAAAACATGTCAAACAGCCCAAACACATATCCAATACCACACATCACAATATAATAATAAGATAACATCAAATCAGCTTCACAAAACCGCTTGCACTTATAATAACCTAGAAAAGTTAGCCATAACTCACCTTAACGTTCTCTTCCTGATACCTGAGCTGCACCAGTTATACTAGTCTCAACAACCCACATACATAAGGTATATGGGTCAAGTTCGATAAACAGAATAGGAATAAAAGAATCGTATCACATGAATATTAATATAAGCCTGAAGTTTGAAACAGATGAGGGTATCTGGATTTAATATCTTCCTTGGCCTCCCATATCATTTCTTCTACATTAGTATTCCTCCAAAGCACCTTCACCGAGACCACCTCTTTGGTTCGTAGCTTACAAATTTGGCGATCTAAGATAGCAACAGAAAGTTCTTCGTTTGATAGACCCTCTGTGACCTGAACATCCTCAGTGGGAGTAATGCGAGACGGATCACCTAACCATTTGCGAAGTATTTATACGTGGAATATCGGATGAACTGCTTCCAATTCTGGGGGAATCTCGAGCTTATAAGCCACCTGGTTGATTCTCTGAATAATATGACGTGGTCTGACATATCTGGGGCTAAGCTTGCCTTTTTTGCCGAATCTCATTACGCCTTTCATAGGCGACACCTTTAGGAACACCCAAGTCCCCTTTAGCGAACTCTAAGTCATGACGTCAATTATCTGAATAGGACTTTTGACGACTCTAAGCTTCAACGATCGCTCTTGAATTAATTTCTCCTTTTCCATAGCTAGTTACACCAAATCGGGTCCCAATAACTTCATTTCACCTACATCAAACCAACCAATATGGGATCTACACTTTCGCCCCTACAAGGCTTCATACAAGGTCATCTGGATGCTGGACTGGTAACTGTTGTTATAGGTGAACTCAATAAGTGGCAAATGATCTTCCCAGCTTCCCAAAAAATATAAAACATAAGCTCGAAGCATATCTTAGAGCATCTAAATAGTGCACTCGACCTGCCTGTCGGTCTGCGGATGAAAAGTTATATTAAGGTTAATCTGAGTACCTAAACCTTTCTGAAAAGACCTCCAGAAGTTAGCTATAAACTGAGCACCCCTGTCAGATATAATAGAGACCGAAACTCCATAAAGTTGGACTATCTCTTTAATATAAAGCCTAGCATAATCCTTAGCTGAACAGGTTGTTCGAATTTGTAGAAACTGAGTTGACTTCTTGAGTCTATCCACGATAACCCATATGGAATCAAATTTCTGATGAGAATTAGGTATTCCTGTAATAAAATCCATGTTAATTTATTCCCATTTCCAAGTCAGAATCTCTATATTCTGCAGCAATCCTACAGGCTTCTGATGCTCACCCTTAACTTGTTGGCAATTCAGACACTATGCAATAAATTCTGTGATATTCTTCATATTATTCCACCAATATAGCTGCTGAGAGTCATGATACATCTTGGTAGAACCAGGATGAATATTTATGCCATAATCGTCCTTCGAAGTCCTTCAACATCGGGCACACATAAGTGGCCCTTATACTTAAGAACTCCATTCTCTGACAACTCGAACAACTACTTCTTCTGAAAAGAAATGCCTTCTTTAATTATTACCAAGGCTGTATTCTCAAATTTTTGTGCTTTTACTTCTACCACTAAGGAGGATTCAGCGACATTCTAAACTATGGGACCCCCGTCGCCTGTAGTAATCAATTGCATGCTTAGATTGGCCAACCGATACAGATCATTTGCCATCTCTAACTTGTTAACTCCCAGATATTCCAGGCTGCTTGTAGACTTCCAACTTAATGTGTTGGCTACAATATTTGCCTTGCTTGGATGGTACAAAATATCCACATCATAGTCTTTCAACAGCTCCAGCCATGTTCACTGTCTCAAATTTAATTCTCTTTGTCTGAATATAGATTGCAAGCTTTTATGGTCTGTAAATATATCAACATGAAACCCATACAGATAGTGGCGCAATATCTTCAAAGCAAACATAATCACCGCTAACTCCAGATCATGAGTCAAGTAATTCTGCTCGTGTTTCCTTAATTGCCTCAAAGCATACACAATGACCTTGCCATGCTGCATCAGAACACAACTCAACCCCACTTTGGAGGCATCACAGTACACAACATAGCCCTCTGATCCCTCAGGAAGTGCTAGCATATGTGTTGATCTTAATTTGCTTTTTAACTCCTGGAAACTTTTCTCGTAAGTATCTGACCATCGAAACTTAGCTGCCTTATGTGTCAACTTTGTTAGCGAAGCGACAATAGAGGAGAAATTCGCTATGAATATCTGATAATAACCTGCCAAGCCTAAGAAACTGCGTACCTCTGTAGGGGTTGTGGGCCTTAGCCAATTCTTCACCGCCTTGATCTTCTGATAATCAATTTTGATGCCTTCATCCGATACTATATGACACAGAAAAGCCACCAATTTCAACTAGAACTCACATTTAGAAAATTTAGAATACAACTTACGATCTTGGAGCATCTGTAATACCGCTCGCGAGGGCCCAGAAAATCCACCAATAAACACTATCACAAAGATATCCAAAAATGTCTTGAACACCAATTCATCAAATCCATAAAAGCCGCTAGTGCATTAATTAGACCGTAGGACATAACCAAAAACTCATAGTGGCCATATCGGGTCTAAAATGATGTCTTCAGAATATCTTTTTCCTTAAATCTCAGTTGATGGTATCTAGATCTGAGGTCAATCTTTGAGAAATAATTGGCGCCTTGTAATTGATCAAACAGATCGTCAATTATCCTAGGAACCATCCTTCATACAAACTAATAACACTAGTGTGCCCTACGGGGAAGTACTGGGCCTGATAAAGACCATCTCTAGAAGATCTTTCAGCTGAGCATTCAATTGTTTTAGCTCAGCAGGAGCTATTGGTATGGAGGAATAGGTATGGGTTGGGTATCTGGAAGCATGTAGATATTGAAATCGATCTCCCTTTCATGAGAAATGCTAGGAAGTTCATAAGGGAATACGTCAGAGAATTAATTAACAACCGGGACTGACTGGAGGATTGGAGGCTTTACCTCTACATCCTAGACTCATACTAAATGATAGATATATCCTTTCAAAATCATCTACAAAGTCTTAAGGTAGGATAAAACCTCCCCTTGGGCGCTGCAATATTACCTTTCCATTTAATAATAGATTCCCCAAGAAATTAAAAATGGATCACCTTTGTCCAATAATCCACATTCTAACAAGAAGCTAAACAATCCATACCCAAGATAACATCGAACTCCACCATTTCTAATTCATTTAAATTGGATATAGAGTGATGATCATGAATTATCACATAACAACCTTGGTACACTCACCTAATATTTACGGGCTCACCCACGAGCGTAGACACATAGAACGACATAGGTAACAAGTTGGGCTCTTATCCACACTTACCAATAACAAAAGGAGTAATATATGACAAGGTAGAACTGAGATGTATCAAAGCATACACATCAAATGAGGAGATGGATAATATACCTGTAACCTCATCCGGAGATGACTCAAGGTTCTATTGGCTTGGTAATGCATAAATGTAGTTCTAGGAACCGCCTGAACTAGATTCTACACCTCTGCCTCTACCTCTACCAGCTGAGGTCTGTGTACCTTGCCTAGAAGGGTGTACTGATGAAGAAAAAACTGCTACAGACCTTGTCAGCTGTGCCATGCTACCTCTACCTCTCGTTGGGCAGTCCCTAGCAAAGTGCCTCGGGTAGCCATAAGAATAACATACATCTGACTCTTTACGACATTGCCTAGATGGGCTCTTCCACACTGAGCACATTAGGGTAAAGTTAGCCCTATCTGGGTCGAATCTCATCTATATTGCGGGCTTGGTGCCCGTGAACTCTGACCCTAACCAGAATAAATGGATCAGTCACGAAACTGACCCTAAAACGGTGGTGGTGCACTTTCCACCAGATAAGATGGGCTCCTAGGAAACTGTGGCCTGAATCCACCTCAACCCACTGTTGCCTCTTATGATCTTTCAAGTTTTATGCATTGTCCTGGATGTGGGAAATATCCATATTCAGATTTACATAAGTTGTCGTGCACTTATTCACTAAATGCAGTCCCAACCCATTAAACAACTGATGGACCCGATCACTCATTTCAGCAATAATCACAGGGGTGTACCTAGCTAAAGAGTTGAACTGCAAGCTATACTCTCAGTCGCTCATATTACCTAGCTCCATGTGTAAAAACCTATCCCTCCTAGCTCGTCAAAGCTCAACCGATAGATACTACTGCAAGAATGCCTCAAAGAACTCCATGCAGCCCATAGGTGGGGCTCGGGGTCCCTACATCTACTCCTATGTCTCAAACCAGGTCACGACAACATAACACAACCTATAGGAAGCCAACTAGACTGACTCAACATCTGTAGAATGTATTACTTTCAAAGTACATTACATCTGATCCAAAATGTTCTATGGGTCCGCGTTTGGGTATAATCCCATGAATACCAAAGGTCCACGTTGATGAAATCCAAAAATCTCACGCTAACTGCTCTATTGGAAGTGCCAGGGGTCTAACGTTAGGCCTAACAGGCCACTAGGCAAGTCAACAACAACACAGCGCTCCGTATGTCTAAATTCTAATCAAGGGCAACCAAAGAAGAAACTAGTGGAAAATCAGCTCCTCTATGCCCCTTGGGGGGTGCTACTCTAGAAGCCTGAGAATCAGCCTCATCATGAGGCTCATGCTTCTCTATATTAGCAGGTGGCACCTAATTGGTGCCCTTCCCAGCCTCTTCATTTAAGCACTGAGTAGCCGTCTGATGTCTAGTAATAGTAGGAATTACTGAGAATATAAACAAGATGAATGTTAGGAGTGAATACTTAAGACTTAGCTCTATCACACGATCTAGATCAGAAAAAGAACTAACCATCCTAAATATCATGTAGCCTCATGTGTTATAAGTGTGGTGCATAACACACCCATAAATAAGACTCTACTAGATATGGCTTGCAGACTCCCTAGCCTGCTCTGATACCATGTTTTTCACACCACAAACTTGGGGGGGGGGGGGGGTGGCCGGCACCCAACACCCAGCACCTGAAAGCCCGAGCGAACCAACTTTAGTATCTGGAACCTTTAACCCAAAACTTTGGCTGACAAGACCTCCAAATAACCATAACCATAACCATACAAGAATGTGTGACCACTTGTACATAAAAGTCTCAACTCAATATATACAGATAACCATGGATGACAAGGCCAAAAGAAGAGTATTATCACTACAAGAGGGGCCGACAAGGCCCCGACATACATGTGGGCCAATATACTATAATATCAAGCCTTTATGTGGGGCAGTCTCATCATAACGTACCCATTTATATAGGACTCGATAATATTTTCTCAACTGTTCAGTATTATGCACATATAAGTGACTGCCCAGTCGACAATAGCACGCTCGGTAAGAAAATAAATACATATATATAAGTGTGTAAGACTAGCTGCAAGGGACACCTTGAATAGAGTCAGAGTGACATATGGTCATTACCCTCCAACTATCATTTTTGTCGCTACGTTAATCAATTTTTCAACTAATTAACAAGAAACATATGGAATACGGGAAGTATTCCCGACAAGGAATTACAAGGAACATACAAAAAATATGAACAACTTTACCAAAAGAGGAACATGGTTGTTTCAATCTTAACAAGAAGAGTTTACTTTCAAGGAAATGTTTATATCAAGTCATGCCAAAGAAAGATGTTAGCCCTACATACCTCATTGCTTAGCCTATATGAATTCCGGAAGTCTTCAGATGTTCCACGAGCAATTATATACATTATATAAATGACTGATATAAACAAAGGATTCAAACTTATATGAAAACTCATTTGAATATTTTATCAAACACCTTATGTTCGTTAGGTTTGCAGAAACTTTTATATCCAAATTCACATGAGTTTCAACACTACAACCTCTTTAATCCTCCTTCCTCAATCTCCACAACTCATACAATAAGTTTTGATCATCATTTTCATCCATAATTTTATGCAAAACAGCCCAACAATCATATAGACCCTTGCTTCAAGATCTTACAACTTGTTCTTAAAAGAATCCTTCAACTACCACTCTCCAATCACTTATATACATCTAAAAACAAGTAACGGTAGATGAGACTTACCTTAGATCTCAAGAACCAACTTCAACCAGAGCTTACTTCCACCTTAAGAAGTCTCTACAATCACCCCAACGTCGAGAAAAACGATAAGAAGGTGTTTACGGGATTCATCACGTTAACTTTACGTAGTTTGCCTTTGGTTTTAGCCTAGCACCATGGGAGAGCCTTAGGAACTGATGTAGAGGTATTTTAGGGTTAGAATTGAAGTATAAATGAGATCTGGTCAAAGAGGTAGGTATTTATACAGCTTAAAAAAGATTTCACTGCTTCAATGTATGCCCAAAATGTATTGGTTGTACTTTTTTGTACGGGTAGTACATGGTACCGTACATTTTTGTACGGATCATACCTTGATCCGTACTTCTCATATTGGCGAACTGTATGTTTCATTAGAAAGAAGACTATCTGAACTTGAATTTTGATAGATTATGGATCTCATAACTCCTTATATACTAGAAGATATACTTCCCACAAGTTGGGCCAAAATCGTGTCCATAATTTTGTCTACCTTTCTCCGAGTTTCGACGAACTTAATTTTTTCGATTCACTTGATCCCGAAACCTTTAGATACACTCTCAATACCTTACAATAAGGCTTGCTTACCCTTATATGGTCTCACAACTCATCCGTACTTATATTAGTCTGCTTATGATGTAACTCCTTAAAGTCCAACATAATTGTTTTCATTTAATTCTCAAATTTATCTTTTCCTTGGACTGAGATAAACTTACTCATGACGAATCCCCCGTACATAAGTACGGGGTGTAACAACACATTTACTATATGAGCTACTTTTCTTATCATACAGAAAAATAAAAAAGTGATGAATTTAAATTATGGAAAAAAGGAAATAAGAGAAAAGAATTTAAATGGAATTAGAAAAGTAAAAATGAGAAAAAGAAAAGAAAGAAGAGAAATAAAAAATGAAAAGAAAGGAGTCAAAACTAAATATGAAATTAGATTATGATGGGAAAAAATAATATAATTTGCAAAAAAAATAAACTGAAAAGGAGAAAAAACATAAAAATAAAGAAAAAGAGAGAAGAAATAAAAAGAGAAAAGGAGAAAAACGTAGAAGTGGAGAATAAAAAAGAAAACAAAAAAAAGAGGCAATTACTCACAAAAGCTATAATAGGGTGGCAAGAGTATTTTTAACGCAATCCACTAAGCTTGTGGGCCTAGGGTTATTTTATTAATTTTTTAAAGCAAGCAAACCCCAAAATGAAAAGTACAAATAAGAGGGACTAGGCCTTACCTTACTAAACCTGTTGAGGCAAGAGTAATTAATTTGATGGGTAGAAAATAAATGGATAGACAACAATAATTAATTTAATTCTTATGGATAGTCATGTAGTTTTTCCTTTTTCATTTCTTTAACATAAACCCAAAACCATTCTTATACACCTAAATTAACTTCAATACCTTCTCGGGACTTTGAAATTAAAATTTTTAGTCAACTCTCTCTGCTCTTGGCACAGGTTAAGCTAATGTGCGTTGACTGAGAAATGCCAGGGAAGAGGGGTCATGTCCGTCAAAGGAAGGAGACGATACAAGCATTTGAAAGCTCTGTTAGTTCCCGAATTCAGGGAAACAATTAGATGAAGGTTCAACCAAAGCGCAAGCACCGGTGAGACCTACTATAACTCTAGTGATTATATCGCCAAAGGAACACGTTGAGTCTTGTAAATCTATAAATCATCAACAAGGTGGTGGATTCAGAAACCCGGGAGTGTTAATTCTGGATTTAAGTCCATTTTTAGCTAAGGAGAAGATGTCGACAACACAACGGAGCATCTCTATTCTGGAAAAGTCAGGGCATGTTCCAATGAAGGCGGCTCCACCACTAACTGCTGATCATTTTTCGTAGAAGAGTGAAGATGCAAATCTGACTGAAGCCGCACAAGAGAAACTACATGAAGCTTCATGGGATAGTTTATTTGCTGGCAATCATGTGGTGTCTAATGTTATGTTCCTTGACTATATAACTGATACACCCCATAATTTCTTGTCCCGCCATGACATCAATGGATACCGAAGTCCCGGGAAGAGGTACGACCTTATGAAAGAATAATAAAGGTTTACAACTTATTTATGAAGGTACCAGAGTGTTTGGAAGTTAAACGGGTCGAAGGAAGTACGTTTTCAAAAAAATAAGAATCTGTTCAGTTCGACGGTGAAGTTGATGGACCGTCAAATTTCCGAAGGTGAGCTGCCAACCTTCCTGATAGTTTGACGGGAAGAATGACGGATCGAGTGTATCATCGAATTACTGCGGTGCAGAAGTTTTGATGAGTTTGTATTGGGATTTTCTAATTTGGGATTCATTTTTCCTTCATACCAAATCCTAACATCATCACTAAACCCTCTCTAGCATACCCCCAACATCCCCGTATTGAAATCGAAGCCTATTATACAAGGGTAATGTGATAAAACCTGTGATCAACATAATGATCTTCTTCTCCATACAATTTGGATTTTGGGAAAACTATTGTAAATTGGATTGCTCACTGTTAGGAAATTATGGAGTATTAAAGTAAATTTTATCCCCTTCTATCTATAATTATAGTTAATTGATGATTTAGAAGAAGTTATGAAAACGTTTTCATGATCGAAACTATGTAAATTTATGAAATCTTTGTGATATGTATTGATGGGCTGTTTTACACTAAATATGAGTCGAGTTGGATGATAGAGTTAATAGTATATGTTATGGATTAAGGACAATACGAGTTAAGGAATTGTGAGGCTGAATCACATAAGACTTCTCGTATAAGAAAAGCCTAAGAAATCATATATGCTAGAATTGTTGAAGAACACCTAACTGAGTTTTTATGGAAATTGTATTTTTGGATTGGAGCCGTGAGTTTGAATTATATGAGAATTATTTGTAAAGGAATTTAAGAATTCGAGGTATTTGAAGTTGTCGATAAGATACTTACATGAATATTTCTATGGAATTTGGATTCAATATTAATATCGATTTTTATGTGACATATATAATCACCCATATGAAGTGTGAAGACTTGTAAGATGATTGTTGCATCAAAGAAAAGGTATGTTAAGGCATACTCTTTCATTCTTTTGGCATGATCTATGAATAACGTAATCATAACGATGTTACATTAAAAAGGCACTCTATTCTTGAGATTAACCTCATCGTTTCATGTTGATGTATAATTCCTTGATTTTATTGTTGTTCATTGACACCTCTTGCCTTGTTTCCTTTGAAGCATATATTTTTCTTATGACTTTTGTCGACCCTCAGATAATTGATACAAACACAACTACATAACGATAATCGGAGGTTAACGACCTTGAGTAACTCCGATTGGTTTCATAAGGCCATTCAGAGTTTGTCTTGAACTGCACTTATATATATGTAGCTATTTTCTTATCGAGCCGCGCTATAGTTGACTGGCTACGACACGTAGATGTGCACCCAACTACACTTGGTCTTGATATTACTGAGTCCCACATTTGGGATAGGTACAACCGAGTCCTTATCGAGACCGAGTATGATATATGTGTATTATGACATGATTTGACCCACAGAGAGGCTGAATATTACTTTATATGGCCCACAGAGCGGATTGAGTTTTAGAGACATGCATACATTTTCATGATTGTGTATGGTAGGCCCTCAGAGGCTTGTTATGAGTTTTAGGTTGACTTCTTTACACTTATCTCTTATGATATATCTTCTGTCTGTATTAGTTATTTGTCTTACATATTCAATACATCTTTCGTACTGATGCCCCTTTCCGGGGACACTGCATTTCATGCCCGCAGGTACAGATAGAGATGCAGATGATTTCCTCACAATAAGACCCAATTCAGCTGGAGGTGATCACGCTTCATTCTTCCGGAGTTGTATAGTAATCTGATAGGTATGATGGATATAGATATGTATATAGTTGGGTATGGCGGGGCCTTGTCCTGACCAAATTACATCAGTATACTCTTTAGAGGCTTATAGACAGTGTGTGATGTGTGGCAGTCGTGTGTGGCCTTATCAGCCTCCCCAGTAAATTTATTGTGTTTATGTCGGTCTTGTTATATATATATATATATATATGTATAGTTTGGGCATTTTCTGAGTGCAGGTAGTTATGTCCTTAATCAATGAAAGATATGTCAGTGTCCCAGTCGACCCATGAGTTATTATTTATATCACAGGTATCAGGATCTCTATGCTCGGGCCTTTGGGCACCGAGTGCCGGCCACACTCCCTAAGGTTGGGG
The DNA here is from genome assembly GCA_034509755.1 of Anisodus tanguticus. Classification (NCBI taxonomy): domain Eukaryota; kingdom Viridiplantae; phylum Streptophyta; class Magnoliopsida; order Solanales; family Solanaceae; genus Anisodus; species Anisodus tanguticus. The sequence continues at coordinate 35,031,898 of CM067545.1, read as the reverse complement.
TGTGACAAAGTGGTATCAGAGCAGGTCAGTCCTAGGGATGTCTACAAGTCATTTTTAGTAGAGTCTTGCTTATGGGTATGTTTAACGCAACACTTATAAGTAGGAGGCTACATGGTATTTAAGATGTTACCTTTTAAAAAAAATCTAGAACGTGCGATAGAAGCGAAGTTGTAAGTCACTGAGTCCCTATCTTTCTATCTTGATTTTCCCTTTTCAGTAATAATACCAAGATCCAGGGAAAGTTTTGATAGCAGTAAATGGGTTAGGAATGCAGGAGAAGGTATTAGGAGACAACCACCAGCCAGTATGAATCCGAGGAACATAAGAAGATTAGAAGGAAATGTAAGTTATTCAATAGAAGAAGACCCGTCCATGGACGAGGAACTGTCTATATAGAAAGATTCATCCGAGGATTCATATATGGAAGAAGTCCCATATGAGATTCCCAAGGAATCACCCTTTCGAGTGCCACCAATTCCAGTGGTAGTGCCAGATTACATGAAAGCCTATATAATACAGAGGCAATCAACACAATAGTTATTTCCATTTAGGGTGTGTGTAAGTGGTCATGTGTATGCAACAACACCTCTAGTTCTCTTCCCAGAGCAGAGTGATGTTCAGATACCCTCATAGGATACACCTTTAAAGAGACTTAGAATCCCATTATCATGGACAACAGTTAACCAAGGATCGCCCCTAAAAAGTAAAAGCAAGGAAGAAGTAACCAGTAAATAGGCCGGAAGGTTTGGGATGGACGCAGGTATTGAAGAATTTATGATGCGAGATGAGTCAGACCGATGTTCCCGGGTGGAAGTCAGGCGAACACCAAAAGATGTTGGAAGTAGTAGGCTATGATGTCAATAATGTGAAGAGAGACACGACAGAGTATGCTTATCTGACATTGAGTTATATTATGGATGTGGAGCTTTAGGCTATAGGGCCAGGAAGTGTCCCGAGAGATTTCAGTTATTATGCCATCAGTGTGGACAAGTACATTATGGACAGTGCCCAGGTGAGCTGGATAAATGTTACTGGTGGAGAAGCAAAAGCCACAAAGTGTATAAATGCCCGAGGTTGAGTTAGGGAGGATAATTGATTCCGATATTACTTATAAGTTATGCAAGCAATCAGGTATGTTTATAATTTTATTAGAATAGTTGTATTAATGTCTGTGAATGATTAGTTATCAATGATATAAGGATTGCGTCATACAAGATGTATATTAATCGCAAATCGATACTAGGAGTTGAAGGTGGTAAGTGAAATTTCTAGTATGTTCAAGGATCTAAGTATGATGATTTAGGATCTGCCATTTATTGACTACGGATGTATCCAACACTCTTAGACTCTGTAGCATGATTAATACAGGGTTAAAAGGACAAAAGTAGAATAATTTTTTTTTATCAAAGCCGGGGAATTCTCGCCAAGGATATATATGGAATCATGACTCGAGTAAGGGGGATTCATGAGTCCAAAAAACTAAGAGAGACTCTAAAAGAGTAATAAGGAAAATGAATTACGAGAATGAGTTACTTAAAGTTTTGTTTAGAAAACAGTGAAAGGAAGAAAAAAGGGACTCGGAAAATTTTACGTTGATTAGTAATCTCAAATCTCTTCTTAAGGATTAAACTATTCAGGAGTAACTGTTGAACATAATGAGATTGGTCAATTAAAGGCAAGTGATATACCTTATTTGGCAAAGACAAGCGGCAGAGTTCTCGACATTAAGTGGAATTAATTAGCAATGAGAATATGATTAATAGAGACGCAACAACAAATGATAGACGGATGCCTAGTAAACTCAATAAAGAAAATTTATGATAACTTAACAAAGTTAAGAAAATACATTTCACAAGAGGATCGACGGGGAGACGTAAATGGTAAGAAAATAGATAAAGGAACTGGAATGAGACATCCAAGCAGCAAGGGTACCAGTGAAACATAGGCATATAAGTAAAGAGGCGGTATTTATGTTTCCATAGCCAAAGATATAGATTATGACGCCATAAGTGACGATGACAAAGGTACGCTAAGATGAGGGATCCTTGAAGGAATTTCAATCAGTAATACCCAAATTGATTGAAGGAACGACGGATAGAGAAGGATTCTAACACCTATTTAAGGAAGAGAGATTGAATCAGCAATAAAGATCAAGTCCACTCACGATCTAAATTTGAACATGTCAAAACTCAGTCTCATCGCGAATATCGATAAGACATCTAAGGATATATAAGTGATAGTAAGGATGAGCGAGGTCCGATGAGAGTATATGATGAGGTAGTAAAGAATGGTCCAAGACAAGCAATAAGGAAAAGAGCTAAAGGATAAGAATGAGGAAGCAAGATGAACGAATACGTGATGGTGAAATTTTTGACTGCCGAATGAACTAAAGACTTCACAAGGAAAATGACATTGTGATCACAATGTTAAGGATATCGGTACAATGAAAGTTAAATAAAGGAACAAAGATAACAACGTTGATTGCCATACGGTAAATACGAAGGAAAACTAGTGGATTGATGCCTTGTAAAGGAAAAGCCTTCAGTGAAGAATGAAAGGGAATTGTCGCCTAGCCTAAATAATATTGGGAGGTAATTTGAGCACGTCAAGGTTTTTTCCGAGAAAACAAGTGTTCAAGAAATATCTAATCAATAAAGGACTGCGCATAACACATAAGAACTTCGGAGTTATGAAAAGTACGTATACGGTCTTAACATCAAGAGAATGCTAATTATGAAAGATCATAAGTTCGGAGCTAGAAAATATGGTAGGCCCTTAAGGAATAAGGTCAACAAAAAAAAGAAACAACAATAGACAAGAAAGAATGTCTTGATTTCAGTATTTAATGGAAAAAGGAAAATAAGGAAATTAATTAGGTAATGACGTAGATCGAGAGAGGATACTCAAGCGATCACTGGGTACAACTAAGGAAGGATGAACTTATCTTGGAGTTATACCGCATCACCAAGGAAGTATGCGAATTTGAGATATTTTGAAAAGTAAGAAGTCCTGATGTAATAAACAGTGTGTGATATTTGACAGTCATGTGTGGCCTTATTGGCCTCCCCATTAGAGTCATTATGCTTATTTCGGTCTTGTTATATATATATATATATTAGGCCTTTTCTCAGTGCAGGTGGTTATGTCCTTAATCAGCGAAGGATATGTTAGAGACCCAGTTGGCCCATGAGTTATTATTTATATCACAGGTATCAGGATCGGTACGTTCGTACCTTCAGGAACCAGGTGCTGGCCACACCCCCCAAGGTTGGGGTGTGACAATAACTCCGACAGTGGTGGATGGAAACCTATTGGTTCTGCTTGAGATAGTTGAGCAGGAATAGGAAGAAGAAAGGTGGAAAAGTGTGCTTATAGATTGTGTTGGGGGAAACATCAGGATACAATTTAATGAAACGCTTTATTAGTCACATATGGTCACATGTAGTTGCTCCTATCCTCTTTATCATAAGGATGGGTATTACATTGTGAAATTTCAGAGTGTGGATGATATGCAGGAGATAGTGATTCTGGACCATATTGCCTTAACAATAAACCACTTATGTTGATGCAATGGTCTCTGCAATTTGGCTTTAGTATTGAGTTTCTATCAGATATACCATTGTGAATAAAGCTATAGAAATTACCCATGAATTGTTGGAGTTGTGATTCTGTTAGTCGCATTGGAAATGCTACTGGATTACCTATGTTTGTTGATGAGTGTACTACCAAGCAGACTAGGATATCTTGTGCCCGAATGCTTATTGAGGTAGATATTACTAAGTCGTTGCCAGATGAATTAGAAATTATGGATGCAAAGGGGACATATTTCATCAGTGAATTGAATATGAATGGAAACCTAATTTTGTGAGAAATGTCTTAAGGTTGGTCATGACTGTGGGAAATCTGGTAAAGGGTAGCAGCCAACTGCTCTTCCTCCAAAGAAGAAGAAGAAGATCACTCAAACATGACAGGCCCAACCTACCAAGGTTAATCAGTCGGTTGTGCATCTTACAACAGTGCAACCACAGCAGCAGGTAGTGGTTCCTTAGCAGCAGCATGTACCATATGTAACTATACAACCAGTTGTTGAACCAAATACTATACCTGAAGTGATTGTACAGGTAAGTAAGTGATGATGGATGTTGAGAAGCAAAATCCAATGGAGGTGGATATGGAGAAGCAAGTTCATAAGTGTAAAGTTGTTGTCCTCTCCCCTGGTGGTACTGAGAGGTACAATTATTCTGTAGCAGTTCCACCTTTAAAATGTGTTGTGGTGGCCACTTTTCTTCCACCTGATGCAGGGTAGGGAAACCAATAAAAGGTACAAATAGAGGGAGTTATGTACCTATATTAGGGAGAATCATTTTAAGTTAGTAGGGTTAGTAAAGACAAGGGTCAAACAGAATAGAGCAACTGCTATTGCTAATAAAATTGCACCTGGGTGGAAGTTGGCTCATAATTATAGTCATTCTCATAATGGCAGAATCTGGATAATGTGGGATGAAAACATATATGATGTGGTGGTGTTGTCTCTGTATGCTCAATATATGCATTGTCATATTAGTACTAGATCACTCAGTATTAATTGTTTCAAGACTGTTATCTTTGGATTTAACACTTGGAGCAAAGAAGGTCTTTATTGCAATCCTTAGCTACATTGGCTCCACATTGCACCAAGCCATGGATAATTTTAGGTTATTTTAATGATATTCTATGTGTTCAATATAGATGTAATAGGGGCCCTGTGACAAGAATGGAGCTCAAGGATTTCTGATAGTGTATTCAACAGTTGTTTGTCATTGACTGATGTGGCATGGAAAGGAGAATTCTTCACTTGGTCAAACAAATGACAAGGTGCAGACAGAGTGTATAGTAGATTGGATAGAACACTTGCAAATGATGATTAGATGTAGCAATATGGTCACTTGATCTAAGAATATAGGCTACCATTTATATGAGACCACTCTCCAATGGGCCTGACTATAAATGTTCCTGATTACAGAGTGAAAACACCCTTTAAGTTCTTCAATATATGGTCTCAACATGAGAAGTTTCTCCCATTGGTGAGGAACAGCTGGTCTAACTGGAGCAGCAGTAATAAACTGCATGGTATCTGGGTAAATCTCAAAGCAATCAGACCTCACCTAAAGCAACTGAAAATTGTTAAATTTAAAGGTGTAGCCGAGAAGATTAAAGTAATTAGGGGTGAACTTGAGGGGATAGAAAAAGAATTGAATGAGCAATATACTCCAGTCTTGGATGCGACAGAGAAAGACTTGCTGCAGAATCTAGAGAAATGGAACCTGATTAAGGAAAGTATCTACCAACAAAAATCTAGAGCTATGTAGATAAAGTTGGGGGATTCTAATACGAAATATTTCACTGCTGTTTTGAAGGATAGGTAGCACAGGAATCAAATTGTTGAACTTACCTCCCTGACAGGTGCAACTTTGTGGAACCTGAGGATATCAAGCTAGAAATTGTGAATAGGCACTGATGCACACTATACTACTGCAATGAATGGGGTGGTGATCATATCTGGTCCTCGATTGAGTCATGAGCAACAACTGAATAGTTGCTCTGAAGTAACTGATCAGGAATTTTACCAGGGACTATGCTCCAATGGGGATGATAAAGCTCTAGGAGTGGATGACTTTAATGCAATGTTCTTCAATAAAACTTGGACATTGATCAAATATGATGTATGTGATGCAGTTAAGGAGTTTTTCTAGTCTGTCAACCTTCACAAAGTTGTCAAGTTCACAGCAGTTACTTTGTTAAACACTATTCGACCTACGACAGACCTAGCTGATTGATGTCATAAGTAATTTTCATGGTCTAAAAGAAACCTGAAATCGGAAGTTCACCCCTCTTCAATTAAATAATACAAACCCATATCGTGATGTACAGAGCGTTACAAGCTAATTTCAACAGTATTAGCTTCTAGGATTCAGAAGTCATTTCCTCTATCATTTTTTCTACTCAAGCTGGATTTATACCTGGTAAGAAAGTGACTAATAATGTAATTCTGACACATGAATTTGTCGAGGCCTACAATAGGAAGAATATATCCCCAAGGTGAATGATCAAGGTTGACATTCAAAAGGCTTATGATACTTTTTATTGGACATACTTAGAGCATGTTCTTGAAGGGTTAGGTTTTCCTGATAATTTCATTAAATGGATTGTGGTGTGTGTTACTAATGTTCCCTACTCCATACTTGCTAATGGGTAGTATACATAACCATTGGATGCTGCTAGAGGGATCAGACATGGGACATCCAATGTCCCCTTTTTTGTTTGCCATATCCATGGATTATCTTAGTAGAAACCTGAAAATGCTGAAACTGAATAAGCAATTCAAGTTCCATCCAAAATGCTCTAACCAGAATATCATACATTTGAGCTTTCTTGATGATTTTCTCATGCTTTCCAGGAGTGACGTTGTTTCTGTCCAACTACTACATGAAACATTTCTGATATTCACAACTGCTTTAGGGCTTCAAGCAAATATGGCCAAAAGTTGAATATATTGTGGTCGAGCTGAAAGAGAGACTAGAGATCAGATTCAACAAAATTTGGGGTTTAGTTTGGGGGAGCTACCATTTAGATATCTTGGTATTCCTCTAGCAACCAAGAAGCTCAATATTCTACAATGGCAACCTTTGATTGACAAAATTGTAGCTAAAATCTCTTTTGGACTACAAAAAAACTCTCATATGCAGGCAGAGTGCAGCTTGTTCAATCAGTAATTTTTGGAGTTCAAGCATATTGGTCTCAACCGTTTATCATCCTAAAGAAAGTTATGAAGGTATAGCTTCATTTGGTCAGGGACCAATACTATTGAAAGCCAACGTGTATACACGGTTGACAAACCATGTATATCACCTTCCTAGCTTGTATATAATTTACCTTATTTGTAGAATTATTGTACATGTGTAATTATGGTATTATGATTCTATTAGGACAAGGTATTAGAATTGAATTAGGAAAAGGTTTATTTATTTTCTATATTTAGATATTGTATATCATGTATATATATATAGACCTCTCATTAATGAAAATAATCAAGGGATTATATTCTTTCATGATATCAGAAGTCTTGGGCGAAATTACCTTCTCCCAAACACCTTCCATTGCCCTCTTCCTTCTCGAAATCCGAGCGTCCGACCGACGGGCGCCACTTGTTTTTTCTTCTCTCCTAAATTTTTCTTCTAAATCCCTCACTTTCCTCTCGTTCTTTCATCATGTCTATCTCAAAGAACATGTTCCATCCTGCCCTTACAGTATCCAACATCAAGAACCACATCCCTATCCTTCTTGAGATGGAAAACGTCCAATACGCGACGTGGGTGGAATTGTTTAAATTTCACGCACGCTCGCATCAAGTCCTTCATCACATCATCCCTGCGGAAGTAGGCAAGGAGAAGGTGCCTACCGCCGATGATGACCATATGTTATGAACGACTCTTGATGCTACAGTACACCAATGGATTTATTCCACTATCTCTACGGACCTATTGTAGATGATTATTGAACCTGAGGCTACGGAATTGGAAACTTGGAATAGGGTGCGTGATATATTCCAAGATAACAAAAATTCTCGTGTCGTCACTCTTGAGCTGAAATTTTCTCATGTCAATATGGGGGATTTATCAAATGTCTCAACCTATTGTAAAAGGCTGAAGCAATTGGCAGATCAACTCAAGAACGTTGGTGCGCCCGTCACCAATGATTTTCTTGTTCTATAATGGCGTTGGGACACTCCTTCATCAAAGTAGTTCTCTTCCACCATTCTACCAAGCTCATTCCATGCTCACGTTAGAAGAGGACAGTTTGGCCAAAAAGGCAGCTATTGAAGGTAATTCTGTCATGATGATGGCCATATTCGATGAACCTCACTCATTTTCAGATAATTCTAGCCAAAACTATACCAACGGTGGCGGCAAAAAGGGTCAAAATCAGAAAAATAATGGCAAGAATTGCGGCGGCGGCTGCAGTAGTGGCAGTGGCAATGGTAGTAGTCGGAGCAATGGCGGAGGTGGCAGACGTTGTGGCAGTGGGGTGGCTGGGCCACAACACCACTGGCCGCATCCTTGGGCCCATGCAAACTAACCATGGGGCTGCTGGGCCAGTAACCAGTAGCCAGTGGCCCAACTCGGCTGTTCCCTTTTATCCAGGCTTGCCAACATACTAGGCCAGTAGCCAGCAGAGGCCCAGTTCATCGATCCAGTACTCTCAGCCCAGGCAGCAGGCTGGCCTGCTTGTGCCTCGGCCTCAACAAGCCTTCACTATTGCGGGCCCTAATTTTGGGTCCAATACCTACGGATATTTAGGCCGCGATGCATACACTTGGATTTAATGCCACAGACGCAAATTGGTACATGGACACCGGAGCCACTTTTCATATGGTGTCCGCACAAGGTAATCTCTCGTGTTATTTTAATTAGTGCAATAATCGTGGCATAATTATTGGTAATGACAATTCAATTCTGATTCTTGATTATGGTCATGCGAATTTGCGCCCTCCACATCAACCTCTCGTCCTTAAAAATGTCGTTCATTCCCCTCACTTAATTAAAACTTTGGTATCTGTCCGAAAATTCAGAACTGATAATTGGGTTTCTGTTAAGTTTGACCCTTTTGGATTTTCTATGAAGGATTTCCAGACGGGGATACCTCTAATGAGATGTAATAGTCAAGGAGAGATTTATCCAATCAGCACCACCACCATTTCCATGAGTGAAGCCAAACTTTTAACATTTGCCGCTCTTGCTCCTTCTTTGTGGAATGCACGGTTGGGTCATCCGGGGTCGTCTATTATTTCTTCTCTTAAAAATAATAACTTTATTGATTGTAAGATTACGCGTATTACTCATATTTGTACTTCTTGTCCTCTTGGGAAATATGTTAGATTACTATTTGTGGCCTCTACTTCTAGTACGTCGGTGCCTTTTGACATTATTCATAGTGATTTATGGACGTCTCCCGTTTTGAACTCTTTGGGCCATCGTTATTATGTATTATTTTTGGATGATTATTTTAATTTTTTGTGGACTTTTCCTTTGTCTAAAAAGTCTCAAGTTTTTTCCACTTTCTAAAAATATAGAACTTTCATCCATACCCAATTTGACCGGGAAATTAAAAGCATTCAACGTGATAATGGTATGGAATATGATAATGGGCCATTTCGGAAATTTTGTGACACTCATGGCATATCTTTTCGATTTTCTTGTCCTCATACGTCCTTATAAAATTGGAAGGCCGAAATAAAAATCGTACCATTAATAATATTGTCCGCACCTTACTAGCCCATGCTTCCTTACCTCCGTCTTTTGGCATCATGCATTACAAATGGCTACCTACCTCCTTAACATACTCCCTAGCAAATGTTTAGCATATTAATCACCCCTAAAATTCTTTATAATAAGGATCCCTCATTCTCATCTTAGGGTGTTTGGGTGTTTGCGCTATCTGTTTTTCCCGTCTAGTACAATTAACAAACTACAAGCCCGTTCTACCCTTGTGTATTTTTGGGTTATCCTTCTAATCATCGGGCTTACAAATGTTTTGATTTATCTTCGAATAAATTCATAATTAATCGCCATGTTATTTTTGATAAAACTCAATTTCCGTTTGCTAAATTGTGTAAATCTGTGTCTAGTACTTATAATTTTTTTGACGATGGACTCTAACTGTACGTCATACATCACATAGCCCAACAGACCAATGATCCGGTTCTGCTAGCAGGCCCAAATGGTCAAAATACTGCCTCTGTTTCTCGGCCAACATGCCTACCGCTTGATGGCCCAACACCATTTCCAGAAATTAGTTCAGGTCCCGTGTCAGATTCTCAGCCAGCGGGCCCACTGCCTGCTGGCCCAATAAATTCTACTCCTCATCCGTTATCTCGCCAGCAGGCCCACTGCCTGTTGGCCAGTCCAAATCAGACCCGCAACCAACTCCAAACCCAACCCCTACTATTTTGAGTCAATGGCTCGTTACTCGTAGCCAATGAGGTATCTTTAAACCTAAACGATATTTTAATCTAAATTCTAATATCACGAAATCACCCCTACCACATAACCCAATGTTTGCCCTTCATGACCCGAATTGGAAAATGGCCATGGATTGCCCCGTCCTCCTGGTGTCAATATTATTCGTTCTATGTGGATTTTCACTCATAAGGAAAATTCTGATGGTGATTTTGAGAGTCATAAGGCTCGTCTTGTAGGTGATGGTATAACTCAACAGGTTGGTGTGGATTGTGGAGAGACATTTAGTCTGATGGTCAAACCGGCTATCATTCACACTGTTATTAGTCAGCTCTCTCGAAAGCATGACCCATTCATCAGCTGGATGTGAAAAATACTTTCTTACACGGTGATCTTAAGGAGACAGTCTACATGCATTAGCCATTGGGTTTCCGGGACCCCGATCATCCTCACCATGTTTGTTTGCTGAAGAAGTCCTTATATGGACTTAAGCATATCCCACGAGCTTGGTATAAGAGGTTTTCCGATTATGTGTCTACTAATAGGTTTTTCACATCCGATCTGATCATTCGTTGTTCATCTATCGTCGTGGTACTTCTCTGGCATACATTATGTTATATGTGGATGATATTATATTAACTGTCTCTTAGGATGTTCTGTGCACGTCTATCATGTCTCTTCTCAGCTCAGAATTTGCTATGAAAGACTTGGGGCCCTTAAGTTACTTTTTGGGTATAGCTGTCACACGTCATGCATGTGGTCTATTTTTATCACAGAGGAAGTATGCAACTGAGATTATTGAGAGAGCTGACATGTCGTCGTATAAGTCCACGTCTACTCCGGTTGATACCAAATCGAAGCTGAGTGCTACTTCTAGTACACCTTATGAGGATCCCACCCACGATCACATTCTTGCAGGGCCTCTTCCGTAACTTACTTTCACGAGATCCGATATTACTTATGCAGTACAACAAGTGTGTTTATTTATGCATGATCCGAGGGATGAGCACATGCATGCGCTCAAACGCATTATACGGTACATACAGGGCACACTTGATTATAGTTTGCATTTGTATCCATCATCCATCTCTACTCTCGTGCCTTATACATATGCTGATTGGGGTGGATGTCCAGCTATCAGACGGTCGACATCTGGTTATTGTATCTTTCTTGGAGATAACTTGGTCTCGTGGTCGGCTAAACGCCATGCTACTTTATCGCAATCTAGTCCGGAGGCAGAGTATCGTGCGGTAGCCAATGTGGTGTCTAAGTCATGTTGGCTACGTAATATTCTATTAGAGCTTTACTTTCCTATTCCAAAAGCTACATTGGTATACTGTGATAATGTTAGTGCAGTCTATCTCTCTGGAAACCCGGTCCAGCATCAACGCGCACTAAGCATATCGAGATGGATATTCACTTTGTTCGAGAAAAGGTAGCTCGTGGACAAGTATGTGTATTGCATGTCCCCTCACGATACCAAATTGATGATATCTTTACTAAGGGTCTTCCTTTGGTACTGTTTGAAGATTTTAGGACAGTCTCAACGTATGACAACCTCCCGCTATGACTGCGGGGGTGTGAAAGCCAATGTGTATACACGGTTGACAAACCGTGTATATCACCTTCCTAGCTTGTATATAATTTACCTTATTTGTAGAATATTGTACAAGTGTAATTATGGTATTATTCTTCTATTAGGACAAGGTATTAGAATTGTATTAGAAAAAGGTAAATTTATTTTCCATATTTAGATATTGTATATCATGTATATAGACCTCTTCATTAATGAAAATAGTCAAGGGATTATATTATTTCAACTATAACGAAAAGGGCTCTCATTTCTTGGGATAAATTGTGTACACCTAAAGCAGATGAAGGACATAATCTTACTAATCTCAGAGTCAGGAATAAGGCAGAATTTCTTAGCACTTGATGGAATTTCGCTAACAAGCAAGATAAACTCTGTATTTGGTGGATTCACTCTTATTTTTATCAAAGGATGGGTATGGGTTGATTTGACTGTTCTAAACAAAGCTAGTTGGATGCTTAGAAAGATTGTTGGGGCTAAAGATCAACTGAGTTTGCTCCAGTACAATTCACAGAGTAACAAGAGTAAGATAATGCAATTTTATATGCAACTATTAGGAGACTTTCCCAAAATGGAATGGAAGGGGTTGATGTTTCATAACCATCCTAGACCTCAAGCCACCTTCACCATGTGATTGCAATTTCATGGCCGATTACTTACTACGAACAGGTAATTACTTAAATGGTGTTTACAAATGGATCCTATATGTGTCTTGTGCAAAATAATGGCTGAAACTAGGGACCATTTATTTGTGGAGTGCTCCTTTGCTACACGAGTATGGGATAGAATACTTTAATGGTTAAATATTATTCAAGGCCCTAGACTGAACTGGTTAGTTTATTTCCCGTGGATCATCCAACATACTAAGGAGAAGACTGTCCATGCTTGTCACGACCCAAATCATGGGTCATGATGGCACTTACACTATCCCGGGATAGGCGAACCAACCCCCACAATCATTCAATCAAATTAAGGAAATAAAAGCATAAAAATAATGAATTAATATTAGAGCAGTATTTCCATAAATGCTTAACAACACCAAGTACTAAACATTACATTTCCCAAAACATGGTCTGACTGGTACAAGAGCGTCTAACGAATATTAATATTGAAAAGAAACTTAACAACACATCTGTCTTAGAAAATTAAGAACAAAACAATAAAATAGAGGGAGGCCCAAGGTTACTGATGGGACGAATAGCTCACCCTGAACCTCAAAAGATCACTCCGGGGGTCGGAACTGTAACAAGAAACTTCATCTGCATTCAAATAAAAGATGCATCAAGTGAAGTATGAGTACACAACGTACCCTCATAGGCATCATAGGTCGACATCGACAGAAAATAAGTAACACACATAAAAACTTAGTCTACTTTACACTAACTAACATTTCAGCTTAATTCTTATCTAACCCATAAACTTATTCAGAGCATGGATATTTAACAGAACATACAATCAAGAAAGATCAGTTACATCACAAATTAATCACGTTGAATTTGACACAGTTCAAAACTTAGACCATTACTCAAAAGTTCATCCAAAGTCCATCCGACTCTAAATCACCTTAAACTCACGTCTTTATCTAATTAATGTAAAACTACTTAACCTTTTCTAAAATATGATCACAAGCTGAAGTCCTTTCCTCCATTCAATTGCAATTAAGTCATGTAGCCACATAAGCTACATGAGGAAAGAAGGGATTAAAAGAAGATTTTTCCTTCAGCGATTCACACTTCTGCCAACCATTCCTCGCAGAAGCGACCACACATCTTCAAAGGGATGACTGCAGGAGTGGCCTCCATTTAATACGTCAATAGGACGCAGAAGCGAAAAAAGATCAGCAGGTGCAGCCTCGCCCCTACACATAATATTCCATCAAAGAGGACCTACTCATCCTCCCAACACCTTATATATGCGAACCAACTTCCACAAAAGTGGCTCAGCATGTGCGGTTATATTCCTACAGGGGCAGTTACACCAACACCAAAAATTCATCTGAGACCTCCCTAATAGAACCAAATACACTATCTGAGTATACATGACGCTACAGACTTGCTCGCAAACTCAAAAATACCAATTCGACATTGTTATGATGCGTTTTCCCACAAATCACCCATAATTTCCCTAAAATATACATTTAGCAGGACAAGGACTCAAAATACATTTGAATGCCTCGGGAAGAAAAAAAAAAGACTCTACTACATCATAAATGATATTCCGGACTTAACGGGAATGACAAAACTCTGAAACAGACATGTTCAATCGGAAGTCAACTTTTAATCAACTCTTCCCATTTCAAAACTGAAGAGACTTCTAACTTAAATTTTTCTTACAAAAATCCATACAAATCCACCACGGGATGCGTGTCACCTATCTTCGCAAGTCATGATATCGATAATAGGTTACAAAAAAAGTAGTTTGGTCAAAACAAGATAAGAAGTCTAAAATGACTAAATGGATCGTTACATCAGATACAAATTAAACAAAAGTTTGTCCTCAAATGGAAAAGAGATGAAGGGGAAGAAAAAAATTATTTGCACGATTTTGATCAGATAACATCGAGTCCTACTGATGGATGTAGGACCTACTAGAATGGTATTTCTTCAGTATAGAGATAAGAACCACCGAATGAATACCTGACAAACCTGATGGTATATCCAGTTCATAAGCAACCTTACCAACTCGCTGAAGGGCCTCGAATGGCCCATACCTCGAACTCAACTTGTCGTTCTTCCTGAATCTCACCACACTTGTTGCAGTATGACCTCCAAAAATGAGAAGTGAATTAGGTGTCCCAATTGGAAATGATAGAAAAAAGTACTCCATACAATTGAACAGTCTCTCAAAATTAAATCCATGCAAACTCCTCCTAAATGTAGGTCGCCTGAATCAGAAAAGAAATGTGTGGACTTGATTAGCCTATCCATCATAATAGTTACACCCCGTATTTTCATGCTCGTATGTATCGTAAGTAAAGTAACATAAAGCCCGGTGAGGCTAACCTACCATTTTTGGATGGAATCAACTTTAAACAAGTGTTACGTATGTTTCATACGATTTCACGGTTAAACGAATCAAATAAATTAAATTCGTCGAAACTCGGGGAAGGCAGGCAGAATTTTCAGACCATATTTTTGGCCCAAATGGTCAGGGGTATATCTCCTAGTATATAAGTAATAACGGAGTGCATAACCTATCTAACTTCAAGTTCCGAGAGTCTACTTTCCAATGCAACTGACAGTTCGCCAATCTGAGAAATACGGTGGAAATTACGGACCGTACAAAATTGTATGATCCGTAGAAAAATTTGTATGGACAATAAAATAAAATACAGCCCGTACTTTCTCTGTGTAAAAAAAGGGCGGTGCAGCTTCTTGTTTTTGTATATAATTGAAGCCTACGACTTTGGATCTTCATTTTCCATCCAACCAGACCCTAAATCATTCCAAACACTCCCTCAAAGATCTTCCATCAACTTACAACTAAATTCAAGGATAAACCACGTAAGTTCGACGTAGAGAATCTCATGGCTATCATTAACTTCCTTTCTTTCTCGTTGTGATGACTTGGGAGGCAACTTGGTGTTGAAGTAAGCTAAAGAACATAGGGTTTTTGGTGTATTTGAGGTAAGTCTCATCTTCCCTAGCCTAATCTTAAGTTTGTACAATTATTGAGTTGAATTATATTGGAGGATTCTTGAAGAAACTAACAACTAAGAAACTTGAAGTAGGCTATGTTGTCTGGGCTTTTTTTTACATGATTTAAGATACCAAATGGAGTTGTAAAAGTATGGATAGCATGGTATAAAGGAGAAGGAGTGAGGATGAGGGTTTCTGTTCTAAGACACATTGAATTTGAATTATAACAGACCCTATGAAGTTATGCACATAAGTTGTTCGACAAAATATTTAAATGAACTTCCTTATAGGATATGGATTCGATATTCATACAAATAATTCGTATGGATTTGATATTCATACAAATAATTCGTGTGATGTGGATAATCATTCGTAGAGCTTTTAAGGACCCCTAGAACTTAGATAGCTTCGACGATAGGGTATGGCGGGGCTCTGTCCTAACCTGGTTGTTGTTATATGACTCTTAGAGGCTTGTAGACTAGTGGGTTATGTATTGTCATTTTGTATGGCCTGGTTGGCCATCTCGTCAGTATGATAATGCTATTTTTATGGCCTTGCTAGTCTTCTGAGGTTAGTTGTGTCCTTGTCGTCTTTACGATATATGTACACATGTTGGTTTTGCTGTCATTTGTTTAGGTTATTGCTTCTAATTTCTCTTGTGAATGTCATTCTGAGCCCTTGTTGGCTCCCACTGTATATATTCACGCTAAAATATACAGGTGGTACGGTCAGGTCGTTCAGAAGCTGGGTGCCGGTCATACCTCCCGAAGATGGGGTGTGACAAACTTGATATTAGAGCAGGTCTGTCCTAGGGAGTCTACAAGTTGTCTAGTAGACTCTTATTTATGGGTGTGTTGTGCATTACCCTTATAAGCGAGAGGCTGTAGGATATTTAGGGATGGTTTCCATTCATTCATCTCATACATCGTGCAATAGAGTTGAGTCGTAAGAATTCGAATCTAACTCATGATTTATACAGTTTCCATAATGCCAATAATCATAAAACATGTCGTCTCATCCATATTCATAGTAAGTGAATGAAAGATCCCTATTGGGTTGATGAGATGCCAGAGGCATAGTTATTATAAAAGATTTCAGAAAGTAAGGAGTATTTGTCTCGCACATATACATGGAAGGTAACACGAGCGTAGAAAGGTGATATGTTGATTTTAGGATGATTAAGGAAGTGTTGAGTATGTTTTGAAAGAGTTTAATACTTATCCAATCAATGGAAGTATGTTCGACAAAAATTCGACAAAGATTGCTTGTTTTGGATGAGTCTCATACGGAAGGGTAACAAGGATTTGAGACTTGTTTATAGATGTATCAGAATATATGGGAGTTAGACAGATCAAAGAGAATACATTTTGACGAAATCATCAAGTTCTCAGAATTATATCCCATATGTATGGACCCTACAAAATTATATGATTGTACAATTGGGGATTTGAACCATAATATTTCCTGCAATTTTCAAGTTTCAGGTCTGGTTATATGATCCAAGTGTACGGACCGTACAATTGTTTCGTACTTTTGGGCAGTGATCGACTTTTAAGTCCTTATGTCATTTCTCATTTCTCATTTCCGACAATACTCCTTGAACTCCTCCAAAGTTTCTCTAAGTGTTCTTGATGGTTCAAGTAAGGTTCGGAAGTAGAGCAATGTGACTCTCTTCTTCAAAAAAATCGTAATCCTAGTCTACTATTTCTCCACTTTTCTTGGTTGATTAAGGAGGTTGTTTAGTGAAAGTATAGGCTGCTAAAAGGACTGACGTCAATCCCTATGGGTGAGTTCTATCATCTCTTTGTTGGGTTTGAACTACTATAAGTCGTAGTGGATTGTTTTTCTAAGAGCTTGTAGCTCAAATATTCTATTACAAATATCTGGACTAAGGTAAGAAGTGAGACATATAGCAAGGGAATAAACAAATATAAGTAAGACACTTGGACGAGTATGAGAAATGACAATGAGGTTTGAATGGCTAAATATTAACATGATGTATCGATCACGTGATTTAGCTCTTTGGATCAAGAAAAGTATTGATATTGGCAGGATTGCTTGGTCAGATGGAAAAAGAATTGGAACTTCAAAGATTGTGATGATAAAATATATTGAGAAGTTGCAAGGTGAGCAATCAGACAGTAAAAGATCAAACTGCAAAGGGAAGGGGAACCCGTAGAGGTTATTAAGAAAGGAGCCCTTATAATTTGCATCATAGCTAGAAGATAACAAGTCTATCGAAACCGAGTATGCAATTACGAATGCATGACGTTCTATCCAAGTAAATGATTTAGTAACCCCTAGTAAGAGGAATTGGATTGGAGAAAATTGTAAGTTGTTAAAGGATCATAAAAGTATGGAAGGAGTTGAGATAATAATATGATTTTCAGAGCGGAAAACTCTTAAGAATAGAAAGCGGTTCTCCTCCTAAATGGGAGGTAGTATGATGAATAATTGATACATAACTCATCTGATGCTTTACTAAGAAGACGACAAGGTTACAATGAAGAATTTCAAGATGATCCAAATCGTGTCATCCAGATTTGATGAATGTGACCTGACTATGAGATGAGATGTAAGTATCAACGCTAAGAAATGAGTGGTAGCGACCTCCGGATTAAACAAAATAAGCAACGATAAGAGCCGCTAAATATATAAGGCTCGAATGAGAAGAGTATGACCCGTAAGTGAAGACAGAGGCATACAATCCCAAAAAGGGGGATATTCAGAATTAGTGAATGAAAGGGGTAAATTGGGTTAAGACGAAAATGGTATATGAGGCTGGAAGAGCCGTCAGTCGACATAAATTCTACAATATGAAATGGTCTTAGAACCTGGTTTTTAAGTTCCCCGGTAACTTATCACAACTTTTCAAAAGTAATCCTAATGAAAATAAACGACAAAAAGGCCCAGCATAAAGCGAATCAAGTTAAAAGTTTAGGGATGCCTGGAAAAGGGATCTAACCAATTAAGTACGCACTCAACATTGGCACTGTGTGAATGAAAATGGATATGAATATAAGGGGGATAATGGTGGACAATTAAAGATACTCAAGATCATATAGGATATGTGAGGACGACATTGCTAAAAGTATATTTCTAAGGGATGTTAACCAAGACTCCGAATATACCGATTTAAGTATAAGTATATCTAACAGAGAAGTATGTCAATAAATGTCGTTGGTATGTTAGTTGAATAAAAAAGAACCAAGGTTATAACCCAAGGTAGAACTTAGGGCGAAGTATGCAAGGAACTGCTTGATAGAAGTTGAGATGAACCAATGCATTGCAATGCACATGTTTAGGATGGATTAGGGAATGAGTATGTTTACTCTTAAAAGGCAGTTGGGAAGCCAAGAATGCATGCAGACCAAAGAATTAAGATCGGCAACGGTGAGTAAAAGTATGATGTGACATCATCAATAACCATAAACACCATAAATACACCTTTAGACAATAGTAACCAAAATTGAGATAAGGTTCTCTTACCAATAGTTAAGGCGGCCTCTCAGACAAATTGCGAGGATATGAGTCTCCTTAGAGAGAATAACGACTCTTGAGATTAAAAAGTAAGTAAAGGCAAGCCCAAATGGTATAATAAAGTATGGCCCTAGACGAGAAGGAGACGATTCATAGCTAAATTACAATGGATAGAGCGACTAACCAGAACTTAGTAGTAGCATTCTTAATGGTCGAAGTAAAAGAACAAGGATAAAGGACTTCCGTTCTAGTAAAGTTTGAAAAGAGAGTTTAATAGAATATGATAATAGCCTTTAAGGCAACTTAAGGTAAGAGAGTTGAGCCGCATAGCCTATCTAGAGGCCGAGGAATGAAAAAAGGGTATCCAAAGAAGCTTTATTAGTTAATAGAATCTTTGTGCAGAAGTTATCAATGTTGCCTTTGTGGCAAAAGTAAGGAGATAGTAATATTAGAATACAGAGTTGGTACTATCGATAAAGAAAACCAGTAATCAAGATAAAGGGAGATGGATTTCTTTGATATTTAGGTCAATTGTATGTTCCATATTTGGCTAATTTATAAGAATAAGATTTGAGCGGAAGTGCATTATTCCTTTTATTCTACTCACCTTGGTTCGATAAAGGTATATCATGGTATGAGAGATAAGTACTGGTGTGATGATGCGGCAAGGATAATTTCTAAGCTTTAGAGTAATCACTCAATGGTTAACAGGCAAAGACACAGGATCTAGTCCCAAGGGGCCAATAGAGAATGAATTTCCCGATATGGAAACAGAAAAGTGTTTCAAGGATAAAGTTTAATACGAACTCACCCCGTTCTTATCAGAGATGTTACCCAGATGGTTAATAATCGATAGATTTATATGGATGATCCATTTCTTGTTAGAGTGAACTATGCAAGTAAAATTAATAAGAACACCGTATGATTTCAGGACACTCTAATGTCTATCAACTCAAGTAAATGGTCCTAGCTATCATAACTTCTAGAGATTCTCTGGAAAAGTTTGGGATCATGAAGCAATCCTGTCATAGCATTATCCAGAATATGAATTAAGCCCATATGTGCAATTTTGGACGTTTGTTGACATATATCAGACATGTATGCTAAACTTCGAACAAGAGTGGGAGAATCTCCCATCCCAAATAGAATTATGTATCATGGTGGCTATCATCTTACTATGTAGATAGAACCTTATAATATCATGGGAGTGTAGAGGCCAGAGTTAACCCACAAAATAGTAACAAAAGCAAAGCCTCTTCAAGGGCAAGTGTTAATAATTCAGGATTTGCTAGGAATTACTTACTG
Organism: Anisodus tanguticus; assembly: GCA_034509755.1. Lineage (NCBI taxonomy): Eukaryota > Viridiplantae > Streptophyta > Magnoliopsida > Solanales > Solanaceae > Anisodus > Anisodus tanguticus. Next base: position 35,011,889 of record CM067545.1, on the reverse strand, counting down.
ATGTGCGACGTTGAGACCTAAGAAATGTCATTTATGATTAAGTATATCTAAAGGTTCTTGTACATATAGTGTAATGAGATTCAACTAGTAAAATAAGTTTAGCCCCAAAGATATTGGACTATATGTTACACCTCATAGTTTCGCGTTCCATCGCGTTGTCGATTGATAATCAAAGATTTAGGAAGAGGTACGACCTTACAAAGGATAACAAAGGTTTATAACTTATTTATGGAAGCTTCGAAATATATGAAACCTAAACAGATCAAAGAAAATATGTTTCGATGAAATCGGGGACAATGGAAGTTTGATGGGATAGTTGACCGACCGTCAAAGGGATTGATGTACCATCAAACTACCATGGGGATCCATCAAAATGCCTGAGAATTTTTTATCTCAGGTGGTAGAATGACAGTCAGGATTGATGGACCGTCGATCCCACTTTTACGGGTTTAATGTCGGGTTATGCATTTTGTAAACCATTTCCCCCCCAAATCAGACTTAGAACACCCCTAAAATCCTCTATAAGAAATCCGTAGCACCCAATATCAATCCTAAGTTAAATCACGCAAGATTAACGTGATAATTCCCGCGGTAATCATAGAAACCATCTTTTTCATCTCGAAGTGATTTTGGAAAACCTAAGTGTTAGTTTGGGTTGATGTTTCACAAGATTTTGGATACCTAATGGTAAATATTTATCCTCCTCTATCTATATTGGTGATTAGTTTATGATTTGGGGTATGTTGTGAAAGGATTTTCATAATCTAAACCTGTAAACCTACGAAATCATGATATGATAAGTTGTGGGCTGTTTTTCTTGAATTTTGAGATGATATGTATTAGTGAATTGATTGTTGGTATTGTAAACCTAAGAAGGTATATTTCGGAGAATCATGGAATCAAATTACATAAGTACCCTTTGTTAACAAGAGCAAGAATTCTTGGTGTTTAAGAAGATCGATAAAGATGCCTAAATGAATTTTCTTAGTTGGATATGGATTTGATATTGATATCAACCCTTTATTTGTTATAGATAATCATTCATAAAGAATACGGGGCTTATAGAACGACATATAGCTTCGTGGATAAGGTATGTAAGGCTATCCCTTTATATTAAAGCATGAAATCTAACGAGTTATCATTTTTGAAAAGAAATGCCAAAAGCTTTATCTTATTGTATCTTGAAATCTCTTGCCTAGAAGTATTCATCAATCATCCTTATTCTCGTAATCCCTATTTTTGGTTAATGGCATATACTATTATCAGTCTTCAAAAAGAAACATTCTAACGAGGAAAGTGTCAAGTCGACTAAAAGTCATTCTAAGAATAAAGTTAAAGAGTATATGAGTTTCAAAATAGGTCAATGGGCCGGTGTTATCATAGTGTGTTGTTCACATCCCCGAGTCCCATTGGTATTGATATGTTTTCATTGGCATTTGATATCATACATATAATCATGATCATACATTGGATCAGGTTGCATATTCTGCAATATATACATATATTGGATCGGGTTGCACGTTCCACAACATATACATATATTGGATCGGGTTGCACATTCTGCATCATATACATATAATGGACCGGGTTGCGCATTCTGCAACACATGCATAAATCATTTTGCATATTGCATATTCATACATATACCTAAGAGGATCGGGTTGCACGTTCTGCAACATATACATATATTGGATCGGGTTGCACATTCCTCAACATATACATCTAATGGATCGGGTTGCGCATTCTGCAATACATGCATAAATCATTTTGCATATTGCATTGCATATTCATACATATACCTAAGAGTAGTGACATGTTATACACCTCGCACAATAAGACGACAATAGTTATATAGAAAAAGGAATATTCCAGACAGGTTGTATTACATTCCAAAGTTTCATTATTCACCCCATGTGTCCCCCAGATTGCTGATGCTTTCCTTTACAGCTAATCACTTCATATCGCTTTTTATGCTTTTCTTTATAACTTATAGATTCATATTGATATTCAATCCTTACATACTAGGTACATTATTTTGTACTGATGTCCCTTTTGCCGGGGGTGATGTGTGTTCATGCCGTAGGTTCTGATAGAGACTCTGTTGGGCCACCTCAGTAGGAGCTATTGTGTTTAGCCGTCAGTAAGTGAGCTTCGTCTTACCAGAGCTTTCTAGTTATATATGTTGAGTATTTTTTAGAGTTATTTACAGTATGGGTAGGCAGGGCCCTGTCCCAGCCATATGTCAGTTCGTTACTCGTAGAGGCTCACAAACTTGTTTTAGTATGTATAGTGTTGATGTGTAGCCTTGTCGGCTAAGCTAACTTTTGTTAAACCATGTTATGACCTTGTCAGTCCAGTTGTGTATACATGTTGGGTTAATCCCTCTATCCAGTATTGTTGTTTTGATATATCCTAGTATGGCCTTGTCAGCCGGAAGTTCTACTCGTATAGAATACTGGTCATTAGAGTGGTATGCTTAGGCCAGTAGGGCACCGGGTGCCGGCTACACCCCCTAGTTTGAGATATGACAAACTTGGTATCAGAGCAGGTCAGTCCTAGGGAGTTTGCGAGATGTGTCTAGTAGAGTCTTGTTTATGAGTGTGTTGTGCACCACACTAATAAACAGGAGGCTACAAGGCATTTAAGGATGGTTTCTGTTCTTTCATCTCATAGATCTTGCAGTAGAACTGAGTTGTAAGAATTCAAGTCTAACTCGTACTTCATACAGTTCCGGTACTTTTAGTTACTAGAAAGACTCCGCCCAGTCTCTATTCGTAACAAGTAAATGAAATCCCCCTAGCGAGTTATTAATACACCAGAGGTGCGAGTGTTATACTATCATCTCGGAGTATGGACATTTGAGATACGGAGGAGATAATGAATACCTGGAAATGTAAGGCATTGATTTTATGATGCAAGAGAAGTAAGGTAAGGGAGGCATAGAGTACCTGCATACCAGAGGTTATAATAAAATTGACATTCCGATAGGATAATGTAAGTATTGTGACCCCGCTTTCCATAAGGGCATGATTACAATGAGAAAAACCTATAAGAGATCGGGACTTAGTAGTGGTTAGAATAGTCCTTAGCATGGACAGTAAAGGGAAGATAGTAAAGTTATGTTAAAGCCACTCATTTGGACCATGTATGCATGACGTACCCAAAAATTGCGAGACGAATGTGACTTTTAAATAATCTTGATTCCTCGAGGGACAAATAATGACTCTTTTGTATATAAGGTAAATGTTTTCCTCAGAAAGGTTTTTTCTAGAGCAGACAAGAATAGTAAGCTCTTAGAAGATAGGACCAACAAAAGAAAAGAAAGTTATAAAGAAGGGAATGTTTATTCGAACTAAGATAAGAAATGAGATGGATGGTAGTAGGAAGAGCAATTGAGAGTCATATAATAAAAGTATAGTAATACGACATAGTTCATAGTCGAGTAAAATATAAGACAAGGACAAGTAAATGCTAACTTGTGAAGATGAATGTGTTATGAGACTAAGTGCCTACGATAAGATTCGAATAGACAAATGTTAACTGAATATACCGATCGGACGATTTGGTCTCCTGAATTAAGAAACCTTGATATTGGAAAATTTCCCTTTGGTTAGTCACCCTTCTAATGGTTATGCTAGGTGAATCCAGAATTTATGATATTGTGTTATTCTGATGACTTTACGATAGTCCAAGTTTAGTGGGAAACATGATACAATGAAGATAAACTATAAAGGTGAGATGAAGAAAGTTTTATTGAAAGGGTAAGGGAGATTATGATAACTTATTGTCTCATAATGGATCTCGTTAACATAAACAAGAATGTATCTTATAACACGTGATCCAAATGGCTACACTTAGCTCGAGAGCGCGGGATGATCCCATAACATTACCAATAAGGAGGGATCAATTCAAATAGGATGTATTAAAGTTGGTTATGGAAATGAAAGGCGGCATAAGACGTTTTCTTAGTTATAAAGAAATTATATTGTTGACCGTTGGAAGTTACTTGTCGAAATGTTAATAAACCAAGCATGTTACCAACTAGGAAGTAAAGAGACCTTTAAATTTATTGAAATATGTGTCATAATTCTAGATACCTCGAGATAAGAATAGTTGTCGAAACCAAAGATGGTGAGAACCTGAGGACGGTTGGGGAATGAGTAAAGGAAGGCAAAATATTTAGTTAATGTAAATAGAATGACATGGGGGAATGGTAAGGCGGGGGTAGGTATGTTAGCAACGAAAAGGGGAGCTGCAACAAAAGGGATAAAATCGAACAATGTAATGACTATAAAGGCCTCATTAAGGTGTGATTGCATCAAGGAAATATAAGAACCCACCATGGGAAAGGGCAGTAATGATTTCATTGACCAAAGGTGTTATACTATCAACGTTTGAAAAGATCAGTACGAAAAGGATATCAAGGATAAGAACCCCCCCTCCGATAACATAAAGTAGGGAAATAAGAGTAAGATGGTTGAGTGATTGGATGATGAAAGGCCTAGTTATAGTATAATGAGAAGATATAGAAGAACCTTTGGATTATGTAAAGTTGCAAATTGAACTGAACGGTGTGATAATTCACAGGAAGAGATAGATGGGAATAATTATTGGTAAGGCGCGAGAAACTCATACAAGGAACCATAAAAGGGGCCAATAAGCCTAAGAGTATAAGGAAGGCATGGTAAAGGTATGTTAAGGGGTAGTGACACAATGAAAAAGGTGAAATGTCAGGAAAGAAGGATAACTACAAGCATTTTCGAATCAACAAAAAAGTATCTTGTGTGTATAGATGGAATAGGAGTCTATGACTCAAAATGATTAAGAAATTCCTTCATAAGCGCTATTCATGGAAATTTTTTACCTTAAGCACAAGCGTTAAAGAGAAAATAGCAGTGACACCAGACTAGGAATGTCAATAGACAGTAAGTATAACCGAACCTCTAGGACTCAGAAGATTGGTGTGCATAAATAAAGACAGCAAGACAAAATTCCTAAGGAAAATTTCTCAAAGTCAAGGTATAATGAAGAATCGATTTAGGCAATCAGTAATGGTCCATGTATTTACACTAGGTCATTTCATAAATGAACAACGTAAAAAGAGAAGGTAGAGGTGAGTGGACAAGTGTTAACCATGCTAAGAAAAGAAAGCCTCCTATAGCTATGAGTAATGAGAAACAACGATAAGTTTGTGTTTCCAAATCCTAACTACAAGTTCAATGATGACAGTTATGGAAAACTCATGGTGGGATAACGTGAACCATAAGAATCCAATGATCCAACAGTTGAGTGAGATTATGTTTATCAAAGGAAGAAGATCTTAGTGGATTTTGAAAAGGTATTATGTATTGGAAATCACATCATCGGGAATAGATAGTATGGAACCACCTATATAATCGTAAGTAGAGTAACTAGTGTGGAAGTTAGAAGGACAAGAAATTGTCTCGGGAATGTATCAATAAATCTGATAGATGCCTGACTAATAATTCATAAGATAATGCTCTTAAGACCCATAATTTGATAGAGTTGCCTTATGGGTAGAGAGATAAGAGACGTCATGGTCAATATCCCATTTCTAAGAAAGAAATTAGAGAAAATATGTAATATAAAGGGGTCATTAGAGATCATCACTCTAGGTGTATTATAAGCAAGACTTTGACCACAATACTTTATTTATCCGGAATGTACCAAAGTGTAACACGGGATTGAATTGATATACTAAGGAAGCAATGTGAGAAAGAACCTCATGTAAGATGTATCCAGTGTGCTAATTATTATGAGGATGGGAGACGGTTAATATAAGATTCTTATCTAAGCATTTCCTTATTTCTAGCATGACCTAGGTTAATAATTAAGGATCACCTATGCAGTTAAAGATTGTGCAAGATTGTACGATTCAATTAATGATTCACATTGATGGTGTCTTGGTTGTAATATTCATGATGAGAATATTCGATTTATAACTAAGACAATAGATTGTTTAGAAAACATTTTGGGTACTTCGGTAAGCCCATCGGGAAATACAGTTAGACACTCAAAGGCATGTTATGGAATTGCGCAATGAATATTAAAGGAAGTTTAGATGACCGCTTATCTCATAATAAGTCGGGTGTGATGGCGATTATCATATTAAACACCAGAACGGTATTATACGAAGCTCTGAATATGCGAAGACATAAAAGCTCTACCATGTGAATAGAAATAAGCAGACCGAAGTAAGTAAGGTCAGATTTAAGGTATTCATCCATAAGGCAGGTAAAGTCGTACGATAGAAGATATCAATCACCTAGGATCATTAGTAATCGATACTTAAATGGAGGGCGATTGAGCTGGGACTTTCAAACTAGTTCCTCTTGAATGTCATCTCTGAAAGCAAGTATAGAAAAATTGGAAAGAGATTGTGCTGCTTCCTAGAAGGCTAAAGAAGCCGATAGTAATCCTTAGCAATCTGGGATTAAAGAGTAGTCATATTATTTATCAGCATGGGGAAAAGAATCGGAAGGAGAGGCAAGCTTAACCTCAAGAACATTATACCATGTAAGAATATTAGGAAAATTTTCCAGTTGCTTGTGAGCCAGATCCCCCCAGAAATTTAGAACAACTCACCCAGTATTTCATATGTTAGATGTTTTAAGAATGCATAAGAAATCTTTTTTGTATTAACCCGGTAGGGGATGTCTCAATTACAAAGAAGTTGTCATAGTGAAGAAATCTTGGTGAATAGTAATATAAAAGAAATGTCATGGGAGATCGAAGAGAATATATGAATCTAGACATTTTCACTTGTTTCAAACTTCCAGGTTATATTAATTCTATTATTATCCTGCTTATCGAACTTGATTCATATATCTTATTTAGATGGTGTTGTTGAGACATATGTGACAGGTGCAACTCAGAATACGGTAAAGGACAGTTAAGGTGAGTTATGGCTAACCCTATTGATTATTGCGTATATAGATGGTCTTGGGAGGCCAAATTTATCTTATTTTGTGATTATGTTTCCCTGTGTGTCATTAGATATTGGGGTTAAACGGATCAAAGAAATTAAATTCATTGAAACTCGAGGAAGGCAGATAGAATGTTCGGACCATATTTTTGGCCCAACTTGGCATGGGTAGATATCATAGTATATAAGGAATTACGGAGTGCATAACCTATCTAAATTCAAGTTAAGAGAGTTTACTTTCCAATGCAATTGATAGTTTGTCAATCGGAAAAATACTGTGAAAATTACGGACCTTACAAAATTGTATGGTCCGTAGAAAAATTGTACGGACCGTAAAATAAAAATATAGCCCATACTTTCTAGTCGTAAAAAATGGCGGTGCAGCTTCTTTTTTGTATATAATTGAAGTCTACGACTTTGGGTCTTCATTTTCCATCCAACCAGACCCTAAATCATTCCAAACACTCTCTCAAAGTCTTCCATCAACTTACAACTAAATCCAAGGATAAACCACGTAAGTTCGACGTAAAGAATCCTATGGATACCATTAACTTCTTTTCTTTCTCATTGTGACGACTTAGGAGGTGACTTGGTGTTGAAGTAAGCTAAAGAACAGAGGGTTCTTGGTGTATTTGAGGTAAGTCTCATATTCCCTAGCCTAATCTTAAGATTCTCTTAGCTCATTCGGAAGGATCTCATAATTTAATTATCCATGATTGTTTATGTCTTTAGCAATGGACAAATTGATTAGGTTGAATAATTCCATATGTATAGAAATATCATTATTTGATTAATCTAAGTTCATGTAATTAATAAATAATCATTTTTATTATTTATTTATTAATTATTAATATTTTTCTCAATCGTTGAATAATATCAACTACAAGTATTGAGTTAAATTATTTTGGAGGATTCTTGAAGAAACTAGCAACTATGAAACTTGAACTAGGCTATGTTATCTGGGCTATTTTTACATGATTTAAGATACCAAATGGAGTTGTAAAAGTATGGATAGCATGGTAGAGAGGAGAAGGAGTGAGGATGAGGTTGTTGTGCTAACACACGTTGAATTTGAACTATAATTGACCCTATGAAGTTATGTATATAAGTTGTTCGACAAAATGTTTAAATGAACTTCCTTATAGGATATGGATTCGATATTGATATAAATAATTCGTATGATGTAGATAATCGATCGTAGAGCTTTCAAGGACCCGTGGAACTAAGATAGCTTCGAAGATAAGGTATGTAAGACTAATCTCCTTCTTTGGCATGATTTAACATAAGTATGTTCCTCGAAGTGGTTTTCTACAAGGAAGTCCTAAGTTACTATGCTCATTCTTATTCAAGGTGTTCGTATCTCTTGTATATTCTTTATTGATCATATTTTTCATATTCGTTATGCCTCTTGATGATTAGTTACAGTTGAAGAACGTAGCGAAAATAATGATAGTCGGAGGATAACGACTATAGGTCACTCCGACTCTGGTCATGGTGTATTTGCGATCTTAGATTGCACTTACATATATATATATATATATATATATATATAAATTCTTACTGAGCTGCGCTATAGTAAGTCGAGTACGACACTTATATGTGCATACCGCTGTAGTTAGTTTTGATATTATCAAGTCCTATTAAGGCCAAATACGACCGAGTCCTTTCGAGGTCGGGTACGTTATGATATGATATGATTTGCCCCATAGAGAGGCTTGATTTTACTTTCATGCAGATATTCATGGTTATGTCAGTATGCCCTCAGTGGCGTTTCTGAGTTTCAGGTTGACTTCTGCATCCTTCTCTTGTTTTACATTCCTTATTTATCTGTTTTACATGCCTTACATATTCAGTTTATATTTCATACTGATGTCCCTTTTGTCGGGGGACACTGTGTTTCATGCCCGCAGGTGCAGATAGATGATTTGATGAGCCTCCTCAGTAGGATCACCATTCAGCTTGAGTTGGAGCACTCATCTTCTTTCGAATTTGCTGTCTGAGTCTGGGTATGCATTTATGTACATATTATGGGTATGACGGGGCCCTATCTTGACTTGGTTGTTGTTATATGACTCTTAGAAGCTTGTAGACTAGTGAGTTATGTATTGTCATTTTGTATGGCCTAGTTGGCCTTCTCGTCAGTCTGACAGTGATGTTGTTATGGCTTTGCTGGTCTTCTGAGGTTAGCTCTGGCCTTGGTGGCCTTACGATATATATACACATGTTGGTTTTGTTGTCACTTGTTCAAGTTACTACTTCCAGTTTCTCTTGTCACAGTCATTCTGAGGCCTTGTCGGGCCAGACAATATATATTCATGATATGATATATAGGTGGTACGCTCTAGCTGTTCAGGCATCGGGTGCCAGCCACACCCTCTGAAGCTGGGTGTGACAATAATCAACTTAATCAACCATAACACGAGGAATGCGACACACTCTTTATTCCCAAAATATCAAATCTCACCATACGGTTAACCAAGGATGGAACCTCTACCGCTAAGGGACACTCCTCAACCACCAAGCGTGCCAACTACCCATACTCACTATAATGCATCCGCCACCGCACTAACCTTGCCAAGATAATAAAGAAGGTAAAGTCATAGTCCTCGAGCAATTTCATCCACCTACAATGCCTCAAATTAGAATCGCTGAAGTAATACATGTTGAATATTACGATGATCCGTGAATGCCTCATAAGATACTCCATTTACATAGAGGTGTTGGATTTAGCCCATACAGGGGCTTCCCAATGTTTTTTTTTTATAATCAGGTGCATCTGTGAGAAGACCTCGCAAGTGGAAAGGCGCAAAAATAAAGCAGGCTCCGCAGATGTGGACTTGCTGGAAATGGGAAAATCTCGTAGAAGCGGATAGAGACTAGCCGATGCTAGCTCACAGAAGCAGATAGCACTCTGCCGATGCGGATGAATGATAGTGGAAAGAGCAAAACTCACAAAAGCGGTTAAAGCTCTGCTGAAGCAGACTCGAATGAAGTGGAAAGCATTCTGCAAGTGCAGCCATCGGGTAGATCTGCAACTGGTAAAAGGGGCAAAAATTCTCAAAACCCCTTTCATCTATCCCACATCCGAAAACTAAACTCCCCACCTCCCCAACTCGAAAACTCAACCTCTCATACTCCCCTAACTCTCAAAATCACACACCCACAAGAGAAGAACCTATTTCGGTGAAAGAGCATCAGAATCAAAGGAAAGAACTAAAAAATTTCTCCATATGTTTCAAGGATTTGCTTCACATCAGGTACGATCGCTTTTCTCATCTCTTGTCTTGCGTGGTTGGATTGAAATGGTATGGTTGTCCGTGTTTAGCAACAAAATGGGTTAGGATTTTGGGTTGAAATTGAGTTTAGGGCATTCATATGAATTTGGTTGGGTTGTATAAATTGAGGTGTTATTTTACATGGAATAGCGACCAATCAAGCCTAATAACCCACAATAGGAGATTTAGGAGCTTAAAGTAAGAATCTTTGACCAAAAAATGTCAAAAATTGAGGGATTTAGGCTGTTTTTCTAGGTTTGTAAAGAATGTGACTAACACCGCACCTGCCAGAAAAGTAACGCAGGTGCGATCCCGCATTCGCGCAAAACACATGCAGGTGTGATTCCACATATGCCCGTAAAATTGGGCAGGTGCATTGACTGCTAAAAGCTGAAATTCGCAGAAGTAGAAAATCATTCACAAAAGTGATCTTGCATCTGCGACGACACTTCCGTAGCTGCAACGACTGAGAATTTTTTTTACAACTAGTAGCTTTGCAACTGGTGCCTGCTACGCCCGTTTGGCTGGGTATTTGCTCTATTTTGATGAGTTTTAAACTAGTTGCTTGGTTTTGATCTTTTCAGGTGCTTGGAGATGTGATAATGGACCAAAATGATAATAAACATGTGGCACAAGGCCAGGAATTTATGGGAGAGGCTACGGGGGAGTAGTATGACATTACTAGGTTCATGTCCCATGATTTCCATCACCGGTACTACGACAACTTGCTCAACAAGAAGCTCCTACCCAAGAAAGGAATTGTTATTGAAAGAGTGTCTAAGTTTTTACCAGATTTCAATGGTCGGCTAGAGACCACAAGATGGACATGTTTCATTGCCTCCCCATGCAAGGCTAATAAGGAGTGGCTAAGGGAGTTTTATGTGAATTTGAAGCGTACAGGATTTGACAATCCAAAACTTACTATTAGAGGCCAGACTCTAAAATTCGGGGTTAAACAGATAAATGCTTTCTACAACCTTCCAAAACATCCCCCCGAGCTTGTTTTGGAGATTGGCTAGTGTCCAAATTGTGCCCCGTGGGTAAGAGAGTTCTATGGGCCAACAAGAAGAAGGGTATCAAGTCTGTAAATTTTATGGCTAAGGCGAAGATGTGACAGTATATTATAGCTATCAGGGTATCTATTTCCGCTAGTGTGATTGATTGCACGTATAAGCATGCCCTGATGTTTACTTGTATACTGGACGACATTCTTGTAAATGTTGGTTATCATGTAGTTCGGGAGCTAAAGGAATATTTGATACAAGACACTTTCAGTTAGATGTTCCCCTCTCTAATCACTGAGTTATGCAAACTTGCTGGGGTGGCTGATCTCCCTATAGATCACTGGATAGATCCCAGGAAGCCTTTTTTTATCCCTTAAGAGTAACGGGAGAAGGTAGTGCATTGTAGAGTAAGAAGAGGAAGGTGGAGGTAAGGGTAGAGAGTGAGTCCTCTTCTCAACCAGAGGGACCCTTTAGAGCACTGGTTCTCAGTTGCAGACCATCCGGGACTTGGTGTCCCAGCTTCCCAGTGACCCTTCAGAGGTCAATCCTGACCACTTTACTTGGGCTGATATGAAGGTATGAGTACCTGGATGCTTAGAAGGAGCAGACACAGACTTGTAAGAATCTTGCAGACTCGGGGTAGGGGTAAGCTAATGATGAAGATGTGGAGGGGTATTAAAGCAGCCTTTAAATATGGAAGTCCATAAAAGAGGCTTCCAGTTAGGGGTGCGGATGACGATGTGGAGTATTCATTTTTGTCAAAGGACGATGATGATAATGATGAGGCGCAGAGTTCGGCACCTTAGGGGTGAGCCTGTTCTGAAGAGCTGCCAGTCTTGTAGGAGTCTCTCCGACTCTTTTATTTTACTTTTATTTTGGTGATGCACCGTGAGGACATTATTTTTGCTTGTTTGTTGGGATGTTGAGTACTCTGTATTTGATTTTTCTTGACTTGTGCCCTTGACGGGCTTTCGTTTTATGCTAGACCGTTGCCCTTGTTGGGCCTTTATCTTCTTCTATACATTTACCCTGGCCAAGCTTTTATCTTTTTCTGGAATACTGATCTGATTTGTGTAGATACCAATTGAATTGACTAGATACCAATTTGAATGAAGTAGCACAAAAGAGTGAAAGAATGGAAGTTTTTTAAATGTCTTATAGCCTTTCAAGGATGGGTATGGACATCTCCGTACCAATCCGCGTCCGTACCAATCCGCAAGACTCTAAATAATATAGATTCTACGTTAACATTCAAATCTAAACACTTCCATAAAGTCATGCATTCCAAAGAAATCTAAAACGAGACCAAAAAGTGACCCCGAACCCACGAGGGGAAAATCAAAATTTTAGTTCAGAAACATGCTACCCATAGTCTAAATAATCATAATCCTAAATGAAAAGTCACAATTAAGCCTTCAATTTCATTGTTATATTTCATTTAAAAATCATGGATTGAAATTATAAATTCAAGCCAAGGAATAGTCTACACATAGCTTAAACACTCTAAATCTAAGGAATCATGCTAAAAAGCCTATGTCTTGGCTCTTAATTTCATAAAACATCTTTTAGAAAGTTAGGTTAAAACCCTAGGTTTGTTTCTACCCACAAATCAAGAAATAATTCTCAAAGTAAAGGAAGAACAACAAATAAAGCATGGGGAGTGATTTAGAAGTTACCCCAAAGATGGTGGTTGATGAATCCATTGAAATGTCCATACTAAGCTACCTTAACTCCCAAAAATGTGACTGAAAATGTTGGGGTTCGAAATTAGGAAATAAGGGATTAAAAGAAGATTTTGCCTTCAGCAATTCACGTTTTGCAGACCATTCGTCGCAGAAGCGGCCTCGCATATGCGAAGGAATAACAGCCATAACGACCTCCATTTAATACGTCAACAAGACACGGAAGTGGAAAAGATCAGCATGTGCGGCCTCGCACTTGCGCACGACATTCCGTCGAACCGATCCTACTCATCCTCCCAACACCTCGCATCTGCGAACTAACTTCCACAGAAGTGGCTCTGCCGATGCGTTTATATTCCTGCAGGGGCGGTTACACTAAGACCTGAAAAGGCTAAGTTACAAAAAACTCCCAATCCAACACTCGCAATTCATCTGAGAGCTCCCGAATACAAACAAATACACTACTTGAGTATATACGACGTTACAAATTTGCTCGCGAACTAAAAATACCAATCCGACATTGTTACGACGTGTTTTTCTCACAAATCAACCCTAAATTTCTCAAATTTACATTTAGCAAGACAAGGACTCAAAAATATTTGAACGTCTTAGGAAGCAAAAAAAGACTCGAATACGTCATAAATGACATTCCAGACTTAGCGTGAATGATGAAACTCTGAAACATATATGTTCAACCGAAAGTCAACTTTTAGTCAACTCTTCCCTTTTCAAAACTTAAGAGACTTCTAACTTAAAATTTTCTTTATGAAATTCATACAAATTTACCACGGGACGCGTGTCAACCATCCCCGCAAGTCATGATATCGATAAGATGTTACGAAAAGGGCCAGTTTGGTCAAAACAAGATAAGAAGTCTAAAACTACCGAACAGGTCGTTACTCTAGAGTATTGAGGATGGTTTACGTTGAATCCATTTGAAAGGAGAGAAATACAAGAGTATTTGAAAAAATGGAGAAGACAGAGGACACCATTGCCAGAAGAATATCATATTGTTGCACTATTAGAGCTCTACCAGCCAGTAGACTATATTTAGATACTTGCATGTTTTGATTATTGTGTTTAGCATAGAAGGCTTTGCAGCAGTTTATTTTTTGAGGTATGGCTGGATGTGATATCTACCTAGTTTTTTAAATATTCACTTGGTGATTAATGAAAAAGGTTAGTTACTAAAAAATATATATATAATATAATTTCTAATAAATATGTACCTAGACTTTAAGGAATATTTAAATAATTCAGGGTTTTATATTAATTACTATGATATTAAAAATAACTGATCCAAAATACTTATCAATTTAGAGAATCAAAGCGAAATTAATTAGTACTATTTTTCAACGTTTCTCTTATTCAATAAAAGTAAAGAAATACTAATGTAGTGAAAGTATTAAATTCAGATTAAAGAATAAATAAGAGTAATTTAGTTAAATTATTTTCTTAATTAATACATTTTAAGAAGGGGAGTGTATAAAAGACAAACATGACAAAATAACTTAAATTTCTCATTTACCATTAATGGCAAGATTTTATGTTCACATAGAGATTATAACATATTTAAGTTCATAAAATTCAAAAACTTTATAGTCACACAATTCATATGACATATTAAGATAGTAGTATTTTAAATTTTTGTATCTAGTCAAATATATCTTCAAATTGAGACAAAGAAAGTACTAATCAAACATGTTTACAATTTAATTCAGACAAAGAAAATAGTCAAAATACTATTGTAACAACTAACAAGTAAAGCTATCAACATGGGCATGTCCAACCCAAACAGGCTAGCCATACAGGCTTTGAAATTTGACTTGTTAGGACGGGCTGGGCGGTTGGCCCATCATTTTGATAGACTGTGAAACAGTCAGCCCAATTCATCCCTATGTGAGTTGCGGGTAGGGTTTGGCTAATCTACTTTTGTAAAAAAAAAAAAAAAAGGACAAATGTGCAAATACACCCCTCAACTTTGTGATGTAGAGTAAATATATCCCTTGTTAAAAAAGTAGTATATATATACTTTTGTCGTTACATGAATTGTAGGGGTGAGCGGGTCCGGGTACCCTAACATTTTTTAACTACCCGGACCCTACCCGGTAAAAGATCGGTTCCTAAATTTACTACCCGGAACCTACCCGTAGCAATCATTACCGGGTACCCTGTAAATAAAAAAACACAGATTAAGCAATATTTTTTTAGCCTCTGAGAATAAAAAAGAGTTCTAAAATAATTTCATCCAATAGTTTTTAGCCTGCAATCGGAGTTTTTAGTACCATTATAAGAAGTTTTAGAAAATTTAATTTCGTAACCAAAACCTAAAATTGCAAGCCAAATTTGATACTCAATTAATTGAATGTGTTGATTTCAAAATAAATTTGGAAATATCTGAATTAAACTTATTTTTGTGTTCATAAGCTCTTCGATACAAAAGAAAAGCTTTATTATACTAGTAAATCCCTAAATTTCATCTTCACAACTACAAAAATATACACAAATTTTAAAAATAGATTTACATTTCAAATAAAAAAGTAATACAAATTGAAAATGAGTATCACCGAAATAGAACGAAGCATAGGATATTAAAAAGAAATTGAAGAGTTAGATATGAACCCATATGCATTTTAGGGACGACGTGAACACAACCAAGGGAGAGAAAGAGGCAAAGGTGAAGCTTCAACGACGACAACGATGAAAGTACCTAAGAGAAAGCTTCAACAACGACGACAATGAAGCTCGGTGGTGTAGCTAAAACGTCATTGTTATTGAGAGAGTTTTGAGTGTTTTCTCTTAGGGCACAAAGAGCATTCTAGAATAAAAGGGTGAAAATCAATGTACATGCGTGCAACAAACAATTTTGGAGAAATTTAAAAGTGGTCCAAATGTTTCTAAAAAAAGTAAAAATATTTAATATTTTATAGGTTCGGAGTATCGGTTCGGTCCGGTACCACTGTCTCTATTTTGCGGAACCGGAACCGGACCCGACATTGATCGGTTCCTAATTTTACTACCCGGACCCTACCCGTTATTATAATATATCTACCCAGAACCTACCCGTTAGTGTCGGTTCCGGTCGGGTAGCTGGGTACCCTGTAGCCGTGCTCACCCCTAATGAATTGTGCAAATACTTCTGACACTATACAAATTGTGCAAATATACACTTTTCACTGACAATTTTTTTAAAAAAAAAGTATTTACTTATTTTTAATTACAAAATTATCAAGTAGATTTAACAAAATAAATCTAACAATTTTTTAAAACCACCTTTAGTCGATGGGGACTACATATTTTTAAACGAATCAGATCCAACCTACCAGAAAAAAATTATCACGTCGCTTTAAAAAAATAAATCTACTAAGAAAAATAGGTGGACTTTTTTTAAAGTAGCGTGATATTTTTCTATTTAAAATATAAGTTAAATAATTTTAAAAAATATTTCGTCAAGTTAAATAATTTTTAAAAAATATTTCGTCAGCAAAATGAGTATATCTACACCATTTGTGTAACCACATGGGTATGCACCACTCTTTTAACGATGGATATATCTGCTCTAAATCGCAAAATTGAGGAGTATAAATTCTTATATAAAACATTAACATAAATATTTACAAGACAATATTACATAGTGTTGCTACTTGCTAACCAAGTCTCAAATCCACAAATAAAATAAATCTATTAATACTTAGGGTCCCTAATACTTATTAAGTACTGGTTATCCTATGCATTTGATTGCTAATAATTTTCATTACGTAGAGATTTTTCGTATTGGTTTGCTGGTTTTAATACAATTTAAATTGCATACGGTGTCTTCTAGTTAATGAGTGAAAATACAACTAGCTAAATAAAAAATAGTGATACCTTACGGACATTAGGATTTTGTATTTTTTTTAGGAACCTACACCTACGGTTGTCGGCTACGCACTAGACAACCTGCTCATTGTGCAATAGCTCGCGAACAATAAAGAAGATGTAAATCGCACTAGACAAGTATGGTGCGACAAACTCTAACTTAGAAGGATGTCGGTGAGGGGAATCGATCTCAGGTCTCCCATGTGTGAAATCACTCACCAACCAATTCAGCCAACCCTTGCAGGTATGTATTTTTTTTATTATTTACATATTTATACTTTGTAATATAAATATATGACAGTTTAAATAGAGTTTGA
This sequence comes from Anisodus tanguticus, assembly GCA_034509755.1. Classification (NCBI taxonomy): domain Eukaryota; kingdom Viridiplantae; phylum Streptophyta; class Magnoliopsida; order Solanales; family Solanaceae; genus Anisodus; species Anisodus tanguticus. Next base: position 34,994,807 of record CM067545.1, on the reverse strand, counting down.
GTTTGGACTCCTTTGATACTTTTAGTACTCTATATTTTATTAATATTTTTTAATTATTCTTTTTCATTTAACCTACGGCCCGGCCCTGCTCAGTCTCACTCAAGCCTGGCAGGTCAGCGAGCTTATTCGAGCCGAACTAAAAAGTTTCGTTCTTAAATAAGCTTCAATTTTTTAGTCAATACTATCAAATTACAGGTTAGACTGGACCAGCCCAACGATCCTGACTTGTATTGACACCTCTATTAGCAAATATTAACCTATTGATCGGGACCCAAAAAGAGAGTAGTATTAATCTAGTGGCAACGGTGCAGGTTTAAACTCGGAAAAACAACACAAAATACATCTAAAATGTAAAATATTTACCCACTCATGTTCCATCCTAAACTAATTTTTCTTTTACCCGCTGACCAAAAATATTTACTTAAATACCTTCCATCTCAAAATCAATCCTTCATAATGCCATCGCAATATATTTATACATCATGATTGTATCATGTTGGATTAAGAGAAGTACTGAAGCAGTCTTCAATAATATCATTTCAATATATGGTGTATACTATGATGGTATCGTGAAATACTGAAGAGTGTTTTATTAAAGGATTGAAACAGTCTTGCATGATACTATCTCAGTAAATGTAGATAAGATGATCATTTATGATATCATGTCAGATATATTATATATACTATATGGGTTTTATAAAATAAAACAAGTACTATGTGATACCATCTTACTGGGTGACACCGTAAATGGTACTATATTCGGATAAAAAAAGTGTCTACTTAGCCTTTAGTTTTTTAAGTTAAAAAGAGTGTCCAATTATCAAATCAAGAAATAATTAATCTTACTTTTCAAGATTTGTCGTTATTAAGTATTAGGTGAGCAAATCTCGATACCTATTTAATTAGGGATATTTTAGCCAAATTATTTATTTTTATCCAGAAGTTATATTTTATTAAAGAATATGCAAATGAATACTCTTTTTTATTTAGGAGAGAGTATCATAATTTTGAAGGTATAGGTAAATAACTAATTTAAAAAGGAGTATAGGCGGATAATTATTTTGGTTGGACGTGCACGTTCTTTCACCTTTAAACTTTACTAGTGTACGAGTTTATTTATGGCATTAAACAACATGTAAAACAACGACGTCGCAGTTGGTTGCGGCTTCCAGATACTCTTGTTCAATTTGGTCTCGGAATTCACAACTCCGACCGTCGATCCAGCTTCAATATTTTTCATAAACTTGAAGTAGTGGATTACTAACCTCGACTTCAAAAATGTATGCAGTAAGATATTTACAGCTATTTGGGACTTGTCTATACTTTCATCTCTCTCGTTCCACAGTTGCATGTTCTTTAAAATAACTTAATCACCCTCATCCTGCTATTTCTAGTTTCATCAATCGCTTTAAATATTTTTTATTGGTGTAGCAAATTCAGATACCTGTTTTTTTTTTCTTCATAAATTTGTTGCAGTTGATGGAAAGTTTGTACCTTTAAAGACCTTGATGAAATGCCTAAAGCCTCAGGTGTATAGTCGTGTGACAAAGTTCGATGGGGGATCTTATTTTGAGACATTCCACCACTACTTTTAAAAAGTTTACAATTCAGGTATGTTTTGGATGTTTAAGTTGTGATATTTTTGTTTACAAAGTTTATTAGGAAGTGTTAGCTGCCATGAAGTGGTGTATTAAGTATGGCCTTATAACTCTCCTTTTTGATTGCTTCCATGTTGAATTAGTTAGTAATATTTGGAGGTCTTAAATTGAACATAACACATATTGTTCATGAAAGAGCATGACTATTCTAAAAAAAGTCATGTCTCAAGTTCTATAAATATTAGACTCTCCTGAAGTAGTATAAGAAAAATCTGCAGTATAGTGGGCTTTGTTGAAGTCTGAAGGGAATTGCTTGTAACCCCCTAAAGAAAAATTTGCAGTTCTATAATTTCCCTTTTTTTTCACATTACAAAACTTGAATTGGTATATTATGTAAATCAAGTGTTACTAATGTTTTGCTAGTGAAAATGTTTTGTTTTAGTTACATCATCCTATTGATAAAAGATTTAGTTGATTCTGAATTTAGGGCATAACTTAATGAGCTTATCTTCATCCTTTTGCGTCATTGAGTAGGTTACAATTGATAGTCATAGAGTATAATTCCATTTTGAGGTGTTCCAAAAATGTTTGCGATCGAGTAAATAACTCTACGAATGAATGGATCGGATTGACTTGGAAAATGGAAACATTTGTACAAGTTATACGTTTCGTCACCGCTTTGTGATTTATTAGTATTCTAAATCTTAGTTGGTGTTCAAGATATCCAATTCAAGAAGACAGAGATGGTTGAATTCATCAACTTATTGGTTTTATGGCATAACTCAGTATCGAGGATGAGACCAAAGATCTGTATTTGTTTTTTGCTTATTAAGTTGTGCAGTTGAAGATACAAAACATTGCTAGTACTTTTTGTTCTATATTGTTAGCCTTTCCAAACACTCGTGACTCATAGTTTGTTATTGAAGATCTTTGTTTCATTGTTGGTATACTTGTAGGGCGTAATTATATTTTATGCAGTACAGTTGGTTTGTCAGCTTTGCTTGGATCTATTAAGCTTTCTCCACACATTGCATATTCTTCTGATGGTGAGAAGTTTATAGTTATGAGAATTTGAAGTATACATACTATAAATGTACCAGCTCTCTTTTCCAAATGCAGCATGTATTCCTGCGTAAGAAAGTGTGCTTTAATTAATTTTATGCAAATATTTACTCTTCCTAACGGGATTCTAGGTTTTGATAGTCTATTGGGTGACCATCATTTGGGCTTGTTCATTGATTCAGAGTCTGAAGAAGATCGTACATCTCTCTTAATGTCTTTAAGGAAATTGGTGGTTCCTTTCTTGCTTGTCATTATTGTGTTGATGAACTGGGACCATCCAATACTTATTGCAACTAAAGTCACTCTTCTTCTTCTTACAACAAAGCCAAGCCCTTTATCGGTGAATGTCCTTGTCGAACAGGTAAGGACCGTTGTCTTTACATTATGTCCAAGCCCTTCATTTGCACTAGAGCAGGGGCGGATTTATCACCTAAATTATGATCCGAACTAGGTATTTTATTGACATATTTTCTAGAATTGATCTAATATTATCTGCTGACCCTCATGCTCTAAAGAGGCTGAATGGTACACTTGGTTGAATACTGATTTATTCACCTAGAGGATTAGGGATCAATTCCCACTTAGTACTTTCTTTTTTCTCTTTTTTTAGTGGTGCATTCATGTTTCAAAAATCCTAGATCCGCCTCTGCACTAGAGCAGTGCGAAATAACTGGGCTCATCATCATTTTGTGGTTGGATTAATTAAGATTATTAGCGAATATTCTCAGAATATTCGTCGTATATTTTGTAATTATGATAAATGTATATTTAAGGTAACTTAGGATTCTAATTGTATTAGGAATCAACCTTTGTAAGGTAAGTTAGGATTCGTACCATATTAGGAATCAACCTTGTACATCTATATATATTGTGAATAATGAAAGAAATTCCCAAGGAAATTATTCTATCTTTCATGGTATCAAGAGCCTAAAACCTAAATCCTCATTCCGGCCGAAATCGATTTTTTTACGCTTTCACAGAAAAAAAAAAAAAAAAAAAAATTACGGTTTCTTCCTCCATATTTCGGCCAAACCGGAAAATTCCCTTCCCTCGACGGGCGGCAACCATGTCTTCCCCCACAAATTCCGTTTTATCCTTTGGCACACTTGAAAACCCCTCTCGACGTTCGGTAACTTCTTTTCATCGGCATTCGCCGTTAACAACATCAAGAATTTTATCCCTATAATTCTTGACCAAGAAAACTGTCGATATTCCATGTGGATGGAACTATTCTACATTCATGCATGTGCATATAACGTGCTCGATCACATTGACGAATACGTTCCTCGTCCCACCGATGTTACGGACTCAATCGGCGTCGTCTTGACGCCATCGTCAAACAATGGATCTACGGCACCATCTCCAAAGATACGTTATGCACTATCATGAAAACAGGTGCTACGGCACGTGAACTTTGGGTCGGCTAGAAGAAATCTTTCGGGACAATAAAAATACTCGAAATTTGTGTATTTGGAAGAGCAATTCAACAATACCGCCTCGAGAATTTTAACAACATGTCCGAATATTGTAAGCAATTGAAACTCATAACCGATCAACTATCCAACGTCGGGACTCTGTTTCGAGAAACCAAGATGGTGCTTGACTTGTTGCGGGTTTACCGAAAGGTGAATATGACACACTCGCAACAATGATTCAACAAGCCGACCCTCTCCCAAGTTTCAACAAGGCACGTTCACAACTATTGTTGGAAGAAACTAGACGTGCTAAACAAGAGGAACATAATCAAAAGGCGTTAGCCGTTGACGGGATGGCAACACTGCGGCCGGCGCGGCAACCGGCGGTTCCGGCGGCGGCGGCGGCGCGCAACGGAGCGGCGGAGGTCGTGGCGGCGAGAGGTCGCAACAACAAAGGCAAGGGCCGCGGAAAGGGCCAACGCAACCGGTGGGCCGGACAACGGCCGGCCCGGGACGGCGGCGGCGGTGGTCCCGACCCCGGCGGCGGCGGTGGCCCCCGGCGGGCGGGCCTCGCTCGCTGCGTGCCGTGCCGGCTGCGGGGGCCGGTTCCGGCGGCCTTGGTCGGCGGCTTTGTTGGGCCTGCCCCGGCCACCGAGCGAGCCCCCGGCGGCGGCGGCGAGCGAGCCCGCGATTGCGGTCCGGCGGCGGCGGCAAGCTGCGGCAGCTGCGGCGGCCCATTGCGATCCGGCGGCGGCGGCACTGCGGCGGCCCGGCGGCTGGCCGGCGGATTTGGGCCAGGCATACACCACCGTGAACCTTCAACGGCCGACGACAATTGGTACATGGACACGGAGCCACGTCTCGCCTCACCCGGTCGTCGGGTAACCTATCTCAACTACGTCGGTTAAAGTGTCCTCAATTTATTCTTGTCGGCAATGGTAATCGCATTCCAATTGAAGGTTACGGTAACACACACACCAAACATCCACATCCACCTTTCTCCCTAAACCACGTCCTATACACACCTAACATCATTAAAAACTTAATCTCTGTTAGAAAATTCACTAGCAATAATTACGTATGCGTCGAATTTGACCCTTTTGGTTTTACGTGAAGGAACTCAATACGGGGAAAATTCTTACACGCATTTGCAATAGTGTGGGAGACCTCTACCCATTCACTCGATCTTCATTTGTCGGACCGCAAGCACCTCTATCCCTTGCGGCGATCTCTCCCTCAACTTGGCACAACCAAGACTCGGACACCCGGAGACCCGGTTTTTACTTTTCTTAGGACTTCTAAGCGTATTCAATGTAATAATGGGAAAATTGCCCAACAACTTGTTATTCTTGTCCACTAGGCAAACATACTCGTCTTCCCTTTATGTCATCAAACGGTGTTACTTTTTCTCCTTTTGATATTGTTCATCTTGATTTATGGACATCTCCGATTGCTAGCTCTTTGGGTCATAAATTCTATCTAGTATTCTTGGATGATTTTTCACATTTTGTACGGATTTATCCTTTGAAATTCAAATCGAAGTTTTCGCAAAATTCCTCGAGTTTCAAAAATTCATTAAGACACAATTTGAAAAACCTATTAAATCATTCCAATGTGATAATGGACGTGAATTTAATAACTCGGCATTTCACAATTTACTGTTCTAAACAAGGCATGGTTTTCCGTTTTTCTTGTCCCTATACTTCTTCCCAAAACGGAAAGGTGAAAGAATTATACGTACCATCAATAACATGGTCGCACACTTACATTTCATGCACTGCCTACCACCGCCTTTTTGGGTCTATCTTTGTCAAAATGGTAGAATCCCTTCTAAATATTTTACCAACTAGCACACTCCAAAACAAAACCCCTACAGAAATCTTATACGTGGCGACCATCATATGATCACCTACGTATTTTTGGATGCTTATGCTACCCCAACATAGCCTCGGCTTGCACCCCACAAACTTGCCCCTCGCACTCTTCCATGTGTCTTCCTTGGTCTATCTCCTAATCATCGGGGCTACTTGTGCTATGACATTGCTACTCGCAAAATCATCGTCTCCCGTCACGTTACCTTTAACGAGACAATCTTTCCTTTTTCAAATCTCCGGAAATTTCGGATCACCGATTACATCTTTCTCGATGAACCGAGTTTGTCTCCGGTCATCCAAAATCTACCACCGGCAACTCGTTTGTTCGACGCCCGCTTTGCCTCCGGCGGTGTCATCGACCCTCCCGCGGCAATGCTACCACCCGGTCCGGCTCCCCCACCCATGCTTTGCACCGTGTTGAGTCTAATGCACCACCAACACTTGCCTCCGGTCCGACCAAATCCAACACCCTGTCGAGTCTCCGCCTGCGCGGCAACTCTTTGCCCCGATCCGCGGCCAGTGCCTACCGATCCGCAACCGGTCCCGACCTCCCCGCTGCGGCCCCCTCACCGCATGGAGACTCGCGCACAACACGGGATCTTCAAACCCAAGGTTCACTTCAATCTCTCCACACAAACCTTATCACCCATTCCAAAGAATCCAAAACTAGCTAAAGCTGGACCTCAATTGGAATGCGGCCATGTGCGAAGAGTTTAACGCTTTAACAGCGAGAACACTTGGGATTTGGTACCTAGACCATTTGGTGTGAATGTTATCCGGTGTATGTGGCTATTTCGTCACAAGTTCGAGAGACAATGGTGACTTAGAGAGGTATAAGGCAAGACTAGTTGCAAATGGCACTAATCGGCGGGAGGGTATTGATTGTGGTGAGACATTCGATCGGTTGTTAAACCGCCACTATTCGGATTGTTCTCGGTATTGCTATGGGCTTGCATTGGCCGATTCATCGGCTTGATGTCAAAAATGCGTTTCTTCATGGGGATTTGAAAGAGGCGTGTGTACATGCGTCGACCTCGGTTTTGTTCATCCGGCGACTCCACGGTTTGTGTGTCGTCTCGGGAAGTCATTGTATGGATTGAAACGGGCCCCCGCGCTTGGTATGATCGGTTCGCCAGTATCTTTTGCAAATTGGTTTTGTATGTAGCGGTGTGATACCTCTCTCTTCACTTTTCACCGAGGTAGCGACCTTTGCATATTTGCTATTATATGTCGACGATATTGTTCTTCTTGCCTCGTCGACGGGTTGAAGAATGAAATCATTGCTCTACTCAAAAGCGAATTTGCTATGGTGACTTGGGGAAGCTAAGTTATTTTTGGGTATATCGGTGACTAGATCTGCGCCAATATGTTCTGTGTCGGCGAAAGTATGCGAAGAGATAGTGTACGGGGCCAAGATGGCAAATTGTAAAATTATGCCAACTCGGTGGACTCAAAATCCAAGCTTAGTGCCAATGACGGTGCGCCGATTTCGATCCCACTCTATATCGGAGTCTAGCGAGGTGCTCTTCGATATCTTACATTCACTAGGCACGATATTGCATATGCGTTCGGCGGGTGTGTGTTCATGCACGATCCCCGAGAGTCCCATTTTGCCGCCCTCAAACGTATTATCGGATATGTTAAGGGCACACTTGACTTTGGCTTACATCTATACCCCTGCTTTGACCAAATTGCTAGCCTACACGGATGCAGATTGGGGTGGATGCCCCGACACACGTCGCTCCACCTCCGGTCTTGTGTATTTCTTGGGGATAATCTTATCTCATGGTCGCCAAGCGGCGAGGCCACTGTTGTCCCGTTCGAGTCTTTGAAGCGAGAATATCGCGGAGTTGCTAATGTCGTCGGCGAGATCGGTGGCTCCGAAATCTTCTTTTGGAGCTCCGGTGTCCATTACGCAAGGCGTCTATAGTTTATTGTGACAACATATCGCTATCTATATGTCTCATAATCCGGTCCAACATCGGCGAACTAAGCATATTGAGATGGATATCCACTTTGTGCGAGAGAAGGTTGCTCGTGGTCGGTCAAAATTTTACACGTGCCTTCCTCGTATCGGTATGCGAGATATTTTCACAAAGGGACTACCGCGACGCTCTTCACCGACTTTCGATCCAGCCTTAGCATTCGGCCTCCTCCCGCTCCGTCTGAGGGGGAGTATTAGCGAATATTCTCAGAATATTCGTCGTATATTTTGTAATTATGATAAATGTATATTTAAGGTAACTTAGGATTCTAATTGTATTAGGAATCAACCTTTGTAAGGTAAGTTAGGATTCGTACCATATTAGGAATCAACCTTGTACATCTATATATATTGTGAATAATGAAAGAAATTCCCAAGGGAAATTATTCTATCTTTCAAAGATGTCTCCTATTATATATCTGCTCAGTCTATTCCATACAAATTGTGAATGGAGTTCCCATTATGGTGTGTATATAGCATTGTCTCATCAAGAGAAGGATATCTGACATCTTTTACTCACATTTGGTGTAAAATATTTCAGTTGCGACATAAAGCAGTTCGTTAACAACCATTCATCTATAAGTTCAAGGTTAGTTTCATGATTTAGCTCCTCAGTGTAGTGTGAGGCATTTTATTTCGAGTTCACGTAATCAAAACAGCCAATTATTTGCATTCATGCAGTGGATACTGGATAGTATAGCACATTGTGAAATAGGATGTGGCACCTATCTGTTAGAAAATATATGCCCATTTTCTTTTCGAATGTCACTTACTGATACTGGTAGTTTCTCCTGTTAAACTTTTTTCCTGCTGTCGTTATATGCAAAGAAAGTTGAAGTTGCAGATTAGCTGTTTCTCTCTCTGGCTAAGGTTGAACTAAAAGATCAGGAGTTTACTCTTGTTGGAATTCTGGGGAGATGGTGGTCTTTACCCGTATCTTCATGGCAAGAGGCATCATCTATTCTTAAGTGCAAAATTTTGAAGAATTTAAGCTAAGGTCAGCTGCTGGTTAAATCAGCTCGAGTTAAATTTATTTTTGGAATATGCAATTTAATTTACTCTAAAGATTTGATAGGAAACATGAATAGGTAAACTACATTCATACTTGGAGTGCACCAGAATCAGACGATCTGTTTGTGATTTTTGCTTATGAAACGTACTTCATTTGTATTATCAAACCCAGTTCATTTGGGTACTAATTGAAAATGATAGTAGAATATCACTCTAATAGGAGGAATCTTATCATCTACACTATTAAAGATCCACAGAGCATTCCAGCATTCAACTATGCACCCGTATTCAATTTTCTGTTCTCTCAGTTCTTTAACTGAACGGATTTATATGAGAAACAAGAGAAAGGCCTTTAACTACAAGACATTTTTCTTTGCTGAACTGGATTGAACATGCCATCCTTTTTTATATATTTTCTACTTTATTGTTGGAACTTCTTTCACTGCATATACAGCCTCTCTTTTGAGACATTATGTTGGCCTTTTTCTTAAAATGTATTCTGTAGCCTCTGTCAGAATTTGATTTCACTTACTTTATCCCTTTCTTTTAAATTACTACTCTTATGCCTTGAAAAATAAAATAATGTCGCAAACCTCTAAAAACAAATAAACATTTGTCTTTATGTATCAATATATGTACGTGTCTGTATTAATTTCATGATTTCACATAAAAGCTGGAATTATGCCTTTTTCTTGCAACTGCCTATCAGTTAGGGGAAGATCAAAACCAGGTAGCTATTCATCATGCCGAAGCTGATCCTTTGGTGTGTGTTTATACCTTGAATTGATTCGTGCGTGTGTGCATTATATGTAGATGATATTGTTATTGGCCGGAAACATCCTGAACTTAAATTGCATCCTTAAACTATCCTATGAACAAATTAAAATAATTGACAAGTTACATCCTCCTATTAAATTCTGTCAGAAAAACTAAAATCTCTCACAAAAATCATTTGAAATTCACGTCCCCCGCCCCCGGGCTAAACCCCCTCAATTCACACCCTATTAATCGATTGACTCCTCGTCTAAGAACTTTCTTTCATACAAATGTACCATAATGAGGAGCATCCTGTTCCTCACTCTTCCATTCTTCCTCAAAAGAGCTCATGTTAATTTATTTTTTTTAAAAAAAACAAGGAAAATCCATACTACGCTCTGCGTTACATGTTTTGACAACCTAGAATTTAATAGTTAAATTTTGTTTTATATCAATAGAATTCGGAGGGAAGCGTTGTTTATTGGGAACTTCCAGCTATGATAATGGAATAATGAACTCCAATGCCAAATGTCAGAAGTTTTTTACACGTTAATAAAAGCATATATATCGGAACATGAATGTATCGCTGCATATGGGATTGATAAGAATCACTGGATCTTAACTGACTCCCTTTTTTAATCTAAGTAGGCCTTGAAAACCAAATACTTTTTACTTTATTTGGAATTTTGAAGATAGAGTTGTGTTTGGTTATAGGTTTAGGTTTTGCAAAATCTATTTGGTAGTTTGAATGTACTGAAAGTGAAAATAACAGTTTAAGTGTCTTTCAAATTTCAAATACAACTTTAAGTAATTATTGAAATTTTCATTCCCAAACGTTGATTTTCAAATAAAGTTTAAAAAAGAAATTGAAAAAAAAGTGTCAAGTTGTCGTGGCCAAATTGATCCTGCAAGTGTCAATTTCAAAACTGTCCCAAACATTGTTGATCTTTACATCTATTTGGCTCCTTGAGAATTAGAGAAAAATGGGTCCAAATGCTTTAGCGTTTCACCGTGTAGCTTTTTGTGTTTCAGCTAAAAGTCATTCTTGTTGGAGCCTTTTTCGTTGGTAATGGAAGAGTTTTAGGAGCCATTTGAACATGATTTGAAATAATGAAATGAAATCATGATGATTTGAAGTTGAAATTTTGTTTGTGTTATAAAAATAAATGTGATAACTTAAAAAGAAGTGTCCAAATTTATTCCTACTAAAATAGTGTTTAGGTTCCTCTCTTATGGCTGTTGCAACAAACCATATTATTTGTTTTATTACGACTAATGTCTATTTCTGGAGTTACTTTTTTTTTCTCTTTTGTAATTCTTTCTATTTTAATTTTGAGTCATCTTCATATTAAAAATACCCTTTATTTGTTTTGATAACATATCCTTTATTAGCCATTATTGTAGATGTTACGGTTCACTTTTATGTGGAGGCATAAAAGTTACTAGGAGGTTGTTGGTACTCTAAGTCGGATAATATTTTTTAGAGTTGCCACCTAATTTATAGGTAAATTAGGAAAACCAAGTTGAGAGGGTTTAATCAAAATAATGAAAAATTCTTTCTAAGCTAGAGTCGAGGTAAGGGTTCTGGTGATCTCCCGTGGATAGTGTTATACATCCCGATATTAAGGATCCGTAGAATACGGTTGACCTTAGAACCATGTTTAAATTCTATAAATTGCATAAAGTGTTTAGATTCCCGCAAAATTCATGTTATTCATTGCATTTCAAACTCAAAGACTTTTGAATATCAAGAGTTAAATACTGCCTAAAAATGATTCGCGTAAGGGTAATTTAGTCAATTTATTTTTCAGACTAAGAACACTCAAGAATTAAGTTGAGTAGAACTCTATGGTTAGCCCAATAAATTGTCAATATTACTACTTTACACACTTTGAAAATCTTTTGGAATTGAAAAGAGTATAAACCCAATTAAATGACAAGTTTTTGTTCAAAAAATAGGTTTTCTTTTTCTTTTCATGCTATAGTTCCAAAGGTCATCACATAGTCCACTATTTACCAAAGTCCATATCTCAACTCAAATCCAAGAGGTATTTTGATCCTTAAAACTATTTGAGATGAGCTTGGCCCAAAAATTAGCTTTTTGAAATGTCAGTTTTGGCCCAAACTTAGCCCAGAAATCAGTTTCAGCAATTCAGTTATATTAATTTCTTCTTGAAACAGATCTGTTTTTAAAGTCCAGATTTCTTGAAAAGACACAACCCGTTTTAACACATTTCAGGATTAAATTGAAATTCAAAACAGTTCCGATTAATTTTAAATTCAACAAAGTCTAATTGATTTTTGTGGTCCAAAAACAGTCCGATTTGAGTTCAAAAATACATATTTGTTCTGATTTCTTTAGTCCAAAATATAGTCTGACTTCTTTAAGGTTAGAAGTTAATCAACTTTTGAAATTCATTTGTAGTGATTCTTTATAATATTATAAAGAATGTACGTATCATTTGTCTGTCCTAAGTTGTAACCATAAGAAGTTCCAATAATACATATAAAGTATTTGTTTTATACAAGCAATACATATATATTACAAGTATATGAATTGAAAGAGATGAGTTTAGGTTGGTGGACCTACCTAAGCCCACTAGTTAACTATTTTCACCCATAGTTGGGCCTTCATGCGTAGCTACAGTATCAAACTCGATCAAAAAAATTGGTTGGGCCTTGGCCCAACCGGCTGTAAGAGAAGAAAAGGCCCAATGGGGCCCATCCCGATGCAGATAGTAGAAAAAAAGAAGGGGAAAACAAAACTACTAGTTAGAATGTAACCAAACTAATCTAAATAACACAAATATCCTTATACAGAATCATGATAAGAAATAAATAAGTGAAGGAAAAAACTCCCCATGGTCCAGAAGTAAACAAAGACAAGTCAGTCCAATTTTTATACCAAAATCGTGTACCTACTGGCCCAATTAATGCAGGGATATAAAAGACGAGCATGTATGGGACTAAGCCCGTTATGGCAAGCAAACACATATGCGTGAAGGAAAGGGAGAAGATCAGATGGGCTAAGCCCAACAGTTCACCCGAAAATTATTACTAGATAATACATGTTGAAGCACATATATTTTGGCTAATCCCAAGGCTTTCATGCAAAAAGGATCTCATTGAATATACACTGATGATATACACAACTCGACTGCCTCGTATACCTAGTATACTTGGTATATCAACTGTAAATCAGAGTGTATATCAAACATATAGAGGAGAAACAAGGCAGACTAGCAAGGATTCACATGGTATAATACGCAAAAGATCTTTATGTAAGATTGGAATAATTTCCCTTAGGAATTCCTTTCATTAATCACAATATATATAGTTGTACAGAGGTTGATTCCTAATACAATAAGAATCCTAACTTACTTTAAATGGTTGATTCCTAATACAATAAGAATCATAAGTTACCTTAAATATACATCTATCATAATTACAAAATATACCGTGAATATTCAGAGAATATTCGCTAATACTCCCCCTCAGTCGGAGCGGGAGGAGGCCAAATGCCTGAATCGGAAGTCGGTGAAGAGCTGTCTCAGTAGTCCCTTTGTGAAAATATCTGCATACTGATAGAAGGAAGGCACGTGTAATATCTTGACCTGGCCAAGGGCAACCTTCTCACGCACAAAGTGAATATCCATCTCGATATGCTTGGTCCGCTGATGTTGGACCGGATTATGAGACATATAGATGTAAGATATGTTGTCACAGTAGACTATAGATATGAACAAAGTCAGGGGTTGATGTATGTACACAGTTTCTTTCAAATCCCCATGAAGAAATGCATTCTTGACATCAAGCTAATGAATTGGCCAATGCATGCCCATAGCAATACTGAGAACAGTCCGAATAGTGGCTGGTTTAACAACCGGACTGAATGTCTCACCACAATCAATACCTTGATGCTGATTAGTGCCATTAGCAACCAGTCTTGACTTATACCGCTCTAAGTCACCACTGTCTCAGAACTTGTGACGATATAGCCACATACACCGGATAACATTCACACCGTTCGGTCTAGGTACCAACTCCCAAGTGTTCTGCTTGGTTAAAGCATTAAATTTCTCACACATGGCCGCATTCCAATTAGGGTCCAGTTTGGCTAGTTTTGGATTTTTGGAATAGGTGATAAGGTGTGTGTGGAGAGATTGAAGTGAACCTTGGGTTTAAAAATCCCGTGTTGGGCACGAGTTTCCATGCGGTGGGTAGGTAGCAGTGTTTGGACTGGGGTGTGAGGCTGCTGGTTTACGGTTTTTGGAGGCAACAGTGGTTGCACTGCGATATGATGCGGCTGACTTGCTGGTTCTAGAGGGTGTTGGCTGGTCTCGGGTCGATGGCTGGCCGAGAAACAGTTGGTGGGGTAGGTGACACAGTGGGGTCGAGCAGTGGGGGGTTCGACCGAGAGATAGGGGGTGTTTGGTCGGCGACAACACCGGATATTATTGGTGACGGAGCTGCTGGTGCAGTCTTCGTTGGAACAGGAAACTGCCGGTGACATACTGACTGGATTAGAGGAGACTCGTCGAGAAATGTGTAATCCGTGGTTTGGAATATTCGGAGATTTGAAAATGGATAGGTCGCCTCGTCAAATGTTACGTGATGTGAGATAATGATTTTATGAGTGGCTATGTCATAGCACATGTAACCCCGATGGTTGGGTGAGAAACCGACGAAGACATATGGCGTGGTGCATGGGGCTAGTTTGTGAGATGCAGTGGAGGCCAGGTTAGGGTAGCATAGGAAACCGAATATGTGGAGTTGGTCATAGGAAGGGAACCTACGGTATAAGATTTTGGTTGGGGTCTTGTTTTGGAGAGTGTTGGTTGGTAAAATATTCAGGAGGTATTCTACCATTTTAACAGCGTAGATCCAGAATGACGGTGGAAGACTGGCATGAAAGAGAAGGGTACGAACCATGTTATTGATAGTACAGATGATTCGTTCAGCTTTGCCATTTTGGGAGGAAGTGTAGGGACAGAAAAAATGAAAAACCATGCCTTGTTTAAAGCAGAAATTGTGAAATGCCAAATTATTAAATTCATGTTCATTATCACATTGAAAAGATTTTATAGATTTTTCAAACTGTGTTTTAATGAATTTTTGAAATTCAAGGAACTTGGCAAACACTTCAGATTTGAACTTTAGTGTGTAGATCCATACAAAGTGTGAAAAAATATCTAATAATACTAGATAGAATTTGTGACCTAAGGAGCTGACAACCGGAAATGTCCACAAATCAGCATGAACAATATCAAATAGAGAAAAAGTAACAATATTGGATGACATAAATGGAATACGAGTATGTTTGCCAAGCGGGCAAGAAAAACAGTGTTGGGCAAGTTTCCCATTATTACATTGAATACGCTTATTGGTCCTAAGAATATTAAAAACAGGATCTCCTGGGTGTCCGAGTTTGTTATGCCAAGTTCACGGAGAGATAGCAGCAAGAGAGATAGGTGAATGAGTTCTGACAGCGGAAGATTGAGTGAAGGGGTAGAGGTCTCCCACACTATTGCAACGCGTAAGAATTTTCCCCGTATTGAGATCCTTCACAGAAAAACCAAAATGGTCAAATTCGACCGACACAGAATTATTGCGAGTGAATTTTCTAACAGAGATTAAATTTTTAATGATATTTGGTGTGTAAAGGACATGATTTAGGGAGAAAGGCGGGTGGGGATGTTTGGTATGTGTGTTACCGTAACCTTCAATTGGAATGCAATGACCATTGTCAACAATAATAAATTGAGGACACTTTAACCGAAGTATTTGGGATAAGTTACCTAATGACCGGGTGAGGTGAGATGTGGCTCCGGTGTCCATGTACCAATTATCGTCGAACTGTTGAAGGTTCATAGTGCTGAAGGCCTGGCCCAAATCGGTGGAGGCCAGGCTGCTGCCTTGCGGGTGCTGCTGGACCGAGACCATATGGGCCTACTGCTGCTGATGATGGGCCTGCTTGTTGGCTAGGGCAGAACCCAATAGACCGGGTGACCAAGCAGCCTGCTGGAACAAGGCCCCTGCAGTTGGGTAGGGGCATGCAGGCGAGGCCCAATTCCCTTATTTGGGCCACAGTGGTTGTTGTCCAGGCCACGGGAGATAGGGAGCATGAGTTGGGCCTGGCTGCTGGTTTCGGTTGCCCTTGCCGCGGCCCTTCCCTTTATTGTTGTTACCGCGACCTCTGTCGCCACACCCTCCGTCGCGGGACTGCTGCTGTTGGTGGTCTTGCGGTGTTGGCCGGCGGTGGTGTCATGTCGTCAATGGTTAATGCCTTATGATTATGCTCCTCTTGTTTAGCACGTCGGGTATCTTTTAACAAAAGCTGCGAACGTGCTTTGTTGAAACTTGGGAGGGGGTCGACCTGTTGAATCATCGTTGCAAGTGTATCATATTCACCTTTCGGTAAACCAGCAACTAGTTGAAGTACCATCTTGGTTTCTGAAACAGAAGTCCCTACGTTGGAAAGTTGGTCGGTTATGAGTTTTAGTTGTTTATAATATTCAGACATGTTAAAATTCTCGAGACGTATATTGTTGAACTGCTCTTCCAAATACACGGCCCGGGTATTTTTATCATCCTAAAATAAAAATCTAGCCGTACCCAAAGTTCACGTGCCGTAGCACCTGTTTTCATGATAGTGCACAACAAGTCTTTAGAGATGGTGCCGTAGATCCACTGTTTGACAATGGCATCAAGGCGACGCCAGGTTGAGTCTGCAACATCGATTGGACGAGGAAAAGAATCATCAATATGGTCGAGCACATTGTACGCACATGCATAAATATAGAACAGTTCTATCCACATAGATTATTGACAATCTTCTTGGTCAAGAATTATTGAGATAAAATTCTTGATGTTGTTAACGGCGAATGCCGGATGAAAAGAAGACAATGAATGTTGAGGGGTGTTGTCAAGTGTGTCAGTGGATGAATCGGAATTAGTGGGGGGAAGTAGGGCGCGACATGGTGGCAATCTTGTTGCCGCCGGCAGAGAGGAAGGGAATTTTGGGTTGTGGTCGGCCGAGAGGAAAAGAATAGAGAAGAGTAGGGATTAGGGTTTGGCTCTTGATACCATGTAAGATTGGAATAATTTCCCTTAGGGATTCCTTTCATTAATCACAATATATATAGTTGTACAGAGGTTGATTCCTAATACAATAAGAATCCTAACTTATCTTAAATGGTTGATTCCTAATACAATAAGAATCCTAAGTTACCTTAAATATACATCTATCATAATTACAAAATATACTGTGAATATTCAGAGAATATTCGCTAATACTTTAGACTAAACCTACACCTCACAATGTTAATTTTAAACCAATCAAGTATTCTTGCAAAACATTTAACATCACGAAAGAAACACAACAGCCAATAACTAGATCATTTGCACTCCATTAGACTAAATCTAATACAACCACTACTTCACATGTCATACTCATTAGACCCAAATAATGACGACTAAATATCATTCAATTTAAACCCTTTTATTTGAACTAAGATCACACCATGGCAATAACTTAAGGATCCTTAACTATTGCAGGATGGAAGAGCAGCATCAGAACTTGACCTAGGATCTAGAGAAGGTGAATAGGTTTACTTCCCATCCTTAAAGATAAACAGATATCATGTAATGTCACCCTCAAGAAAACATATGCACATTAAGCAACTCAACATAGATATTAACTAGTGAGTATGTTATCCCTAAACTAGCATGAAATTGGTATAGGCATGTGCCAGTTAAAACAAACACCAAACATTATAAGACACATAAACTCAAGTTCACAACCTCATCGTTTTACCCAAGTATTTAACCAAGTGGTTTAATCCTAACAAACAGGAGAATAGGACATGAATTGACATAACACACCAGCACAAACTGTAACACTCTGTAAATCTGGGTTAGATGTGAATGTGTTAAATAGGTATTAATATGACCTTTTAGGTAAATGAAGTACTAACAAGATAAGTTTGGATGAAGATAGTGGAGTTAAATTGACTAAGTTTATGGTAGATTTGACTATCAACCTATTTATGTGTAAATCCTTTGAGAATTAAGAAACCTTAAAGTATGAAAGGTGTAGCCCTTTGAAATACCTTTCCAACGATATAAGGTGGAGCTCAAATGGAGCTGAGTAACGCAAAGTAGTCCACTGGACCGATATG
The DNA here is from genome assembly GCA_034509755.1 of Anisodus tanguticus. Classification (NCBI taxonomy): domain Eukaryota; kingdom Viridiplantae; phylum Streptophyta; class Magnoliopsida; order Solanales; family Solanaceae; genus Anisodus; species Anisodus tanguticus. The sequence goes on along the minus strand of CM067545.1, from coordinate 34,976,927 downwards.
CCTCATAGATGGCATATGCGACTGCATATGCAGCGCATTTCCAGACGCATTTCGACCCAAAATTTTCATGCATTCTGTTTGGATATGCGATGAAAAATGCTCTAGCATATGAGGATATGCGACGCAACCCCTAGGGAGGAACAACCCCACCTATAACAACCCCCAGAATGTGATTTTTTCTTAAGTCTCTCGTTCTACTTCATTTTGGATGACTTTTTGAGAGAGAAAAAACCCCAATGCTTTCCCAAAACACCTAAGGTAAGCTCTTAATCAATTCTCATCAATACTATATCAATCTAACATCAAAATTATTACTCTTTAATACTAGTTCATCTTTCCAAACTCTATATTCTTGAGAACTAAAGGAAAGAAGAGGCGAGGGCGCGTGTGGGATTTCATCAAAAGGTAAGACTTCTGATTTTATGAAATTATTATTGAAGTTTGTACTAGTATAGAGTAATCTAAAAGGATAGCATCTACCAATGATTCCTATAAGATTTAAGGCTTAGAAAAAGCCCTAGTTTCCAAAATTTCAAAAGAACTTAAAGAAACAAACGAAGTTTTAATCTTTCTCATCTAAAACCATTGTAGTGTGATTATTGAACTTGGAGGAATACATTTGAGCGGGAATTGAGGTATGTCTAGATTTCAAAAATCTTCTTTGATTGTTTGTATACGTGAAATCCTTGTTTGGTGGTTGTTCTTTGTTAAACTAATTTTCGGCTTGAAGATAGTTTTTAGATAAGGTCATGCATGTGTAGGGTCAAGACTACATCAAACCTTTTACATAACAAACTACTTTGATTGAACTTGTTTTGCCCCATTTTGGGATGATTGAAAGTATTTTTCTAAAGGTTAAGGGTTTGAGTATGTTTGAATTAGCTTTCTTGAATTTGACATTGAATAAATTCTTTGAACAAGGTTTCTAAATGGATATAAGACTTTAAATACATCTATTATTGAGAAGATAACTTGATAAATGAATTAAGCTAACATGCCATGACTTGTACAAAGGATGATTAACCGTTATGGATCCTAACGTATCACTTGTGAGTATTGTTGTGTCAGTCTAGAGGATGATTGACCTCTGAGGCATGTAGCCTGGTGCATATATTGTTATGCTAGTCCAAAGGACGATTAGCCTCCGCGGGATAAAGCCCCGGCATATCAAATGGTTGTTCGGACGTGAGTTGACATGTGTTAATTATTTGGTTGTCCATAAGTTTCCTTGTTGATAATTTTAGATTCGTAAGTGAAAAACTTAATATGGTAAATTCTTAATGTGTTTAACTTGATGTATTATTCGTTATTGGTTACTTTTGTTGAATTTTATGAAGCTTGATATCATACTCTAACTTGAATTTCGAATGGTTTTCATTAATACTGTTTTACTGATTTTTTATCTTATTTTGATATTTTGAACTATTGCCCCTTAAACACTCACTGAGTACCCATTACTCAGGCATATCATTGTTATTTTTTATGGTGTGTCATATAACGTAGAAGAGCATGTTCGTGATACGCATACCGGATAGGAGAATTTGCTTCTTTTTGGATCACTTGGTGAGCCCACATGCTTGTTCGTGGACACCACCCTATCCTTATTTGTCTATTTATTTCAGTTCTGGGTTGTGTTCTGAAGTTAGATACTCATTTATTTATCTTAGAAGCTCTATAGATAGTTGTCAGATTTTGAATAGATGTTTAAAAGTCTCGTATGACTTGTTGAGGCTTTGCTATGTTTAATGATTTAATATCTGTATTAGAATTCGTTGATTTTGTTAAGTTGAACATGTTCATGTTTTAATCTTTATAATGTTACAGTTCGCTTTTTCATACGAGTTATAATACAAAAGAGCTACTAAGAATTTGGATGATGCCCTGAATTGGATAGTGTGTTTAGAGTCGCCACCTAATATATATGTAAATTAGGAAAACTAGTGTAAAAGGGTTTATTAAAAAAGTTTGAAAAATTCAATCTAAATCAGAGTCAAGGTAAGAGTTTTGGTGATCCCCAGAAAAAGTGTTAGCACCTAGTTATTAAGAATCCATAGAATACGATTAACCTATGAGCTCTATAGCATGCTTTAAAATGATTTAAATTGTTTATGATTTAAAATCCGCAAAATGGTAACTTGTCATTTAGTCCATTCAAAACTCAAAGTTTTGTAAAACATAGAGTTTAAAACTTCCGCAGAAAATAGTATGCACAAAATATTTAATCAATTTAATTTTCGGACTAAGAACACTCAAATGCGTATTTGAGTAGAACTCCACATTTAGTCCAACTATTTTGATTATTTACACTTGCATCTTTAAAAATCCCATTTTAAATCTTAAAAGTGGTATAATTACTCTTAAAATGATAAGTTGAATTTTTGAAAAGAGATAACAAAGATGGTTTTCTATTTTTATTCTCAACATGCTATAAATCCCAAGTCAAAGTCATATTCTAACTTTTCAAACTCTTAACTTAATTCAAGTCCGAGATGGTTTTATTTGAAAAATCATTTTTTTCCTATTGGACTAAGCCCGACATATAATTTAAATTAAAATTATCATTAGTGTAAAAATATAAAATTCAGATTATGAATGGTCTATTTACAATGTCACTCAAGCCCAAAATGGGTCCTTAATTCGGTCCAGATATGTCCCAAAGCCCATACTATATTTTCAAAGTCAAAAGTCAATTTCTCATACTTAGTGAAAATCAGTTCTAGCATTTCCAGATTTTATTGATAAGATCAGTCCATTTTATTGCTTATTTCCAATTTTACAAGTCTTAAACACCTTATGCGATCTAACTAAACTACATATGTATCATTTTTGCCTATCTTAGATTGTATCCATAAGTGTACCAATAGTGAAAGTATTTTTTACAGTACATATACATATACACATATATAAATATTATACGAAATAAAGGGGAGATAAAGTTCAGGCTGATGGACCTACCGAAGCCCACCATTTAACTATTTTTACCCATAGCTGGGCCTTCTTGTAAATATTATCTTCCCTTGCATTTTTATCTCTGCCAAACAGGAATGATCGGGCCTCATCCCAATCGGCTAAAAATAAGATGTCTTGACTCGTCTGAATAAGATGATGGGCCCAGTGAGGGCCCATCTCGGTGTAATGCAATGGAGGGAACAAACAAAAGGGAAAATAAATGTACTATTTAGAAAGTACCCGAGATTATCTAACACATGTAATCTAATTTAATTAATATATGACCATATACAAAGCTATGATAACAACAAGTGATAACAAGATGATGAAGTAAGCAAATAGGCTCAGCCCAAGAATACACATCTCTTAGGCAGAAAAAGAAGAGGCAAAAGCGAGACCTATGGGCCTAGACCAACACAGTACAACCATGTTAAGGAAGCACGAGAGTCACAGATATGGGCTAGGCCCAGTAGATATACATATTGCAGCAAAATATGAGTGATAAACTAATCATACATAGTTATACACCCAAAATACATAGATATACCAAGTAACCAATATCATGTATAAACAATGTATACCAGTGTATACTTAAGCAAAAATGAGGAAAGGTGATACCTAGGAATGTATGATACATGTAAATTCTTCTCTAAAGACTCTCATATATACTTCTAAGCAACCTTGACACATCTTAAATCATGGCATCTAGCAACCTACCTAAAACTAGGGAGGAAATGTCACTACCCTTATGCATCATATTAATGCAGACATACACTTAAAATTGATAGCAGGCATGTCAGCATGAAGTAAAGAGGAAGTTGGTTCAACATTTATGTTAGTTGGCAAATCATACAAGCAAACTAGTGACTGATGAATCCATATGGAAAGACAAAGCGTAATCAAGATCAATGGACAATTTTAGGACAAAGTAGGAGCCATCATACAGAAATATAAGCACACGGTATATATCCTTGATTCCTAAACATACATATATGGTCTTTGGGCTGAACATATAGGACTATCACATGCAGTGGTATTCCTATTTTTTGACTAAGTAATGCCCAGGTATCTCACCATAGCAAAGAATGACCTTCAAACATATATAACTCATAAATCTTAAGAAAATAAGGAGTATATCATCTTATCTTTGCACAGAACCTAAACTCTTCAACACTTTAATCTCAAATTAGGTAATACTAGGCCTCTAAATGCATAAATAGGACATTATACACACGCCAAGCTCATTTTAAGGTCCAAACATAATTACTAAATACTTCAGAGATATGATAGGTCATTTAAATCAGCTATACAGACTAGGGGTGAAACACAGAACTCGGGCTACTGAAAAATAACACATATCTTGAAATTAATAATTAAGTGCACAATATTATGCCACACACATTCAAACATGTCCGATCCTATCATTTTTGTCTCAAACTATCCTAATATGTCCATATATGTTCTATAGGCCTTAAAGCAACAATGTTAACATGTAACAGTCAAGACAAACTACACATATCTAACATGTCTCCTAGCTATCATGATAAACACCTCATTAACTAACTATAACCAAAAATAGCCTCAAACCTATCATATTAGTGTTGTTTCAATATGAACAATTTATCTACTAATCATAATAGCCTTCATATTCACATATTAAGCATATTGACTTAGTTCATGTGCTAGTAATGGCTTGAACCCAACATGCTTTGGACACCACAATATTTAAACAACTCAAGATTAGTTAAAATAAACTAAAACTAACACACTAATTACTTCAAAGTCATTTAAATAGATCAAACATGGTCAAATAAACCTTAAACTAATCAAGATTGAGTGTTAAATCAACTAAAACATTCCACATATAATTTCTAGGATTTACAGATGATTTAAACTACCCTAAACTAGCATGATAAGCACCTAACATACAAATAATCACCATAATGTACTCTAACGGTGATTACAACTAATCAAAATATATTGATCATTATTTTAATGAACACAAACAACAACATAATTTAACTAAACATGCTTAACAGTTAAAATAATAAACACTAAACATGCTAACAATTGATTTAATGAACACAAGTAGTAACTAATCTAACTAAATATACTTAACAGCTAACCTAATAAACCTAAACAGTCACTAATCATCCTTCAACACGCTAAATAAAACACCTAAACACACAACATAGATTATACTAGGCTAATTTAACAAAAAATTAAAAGGAAAAGGGGATTACCTTGTGTGGAGGCACCCGAAAGGTTAAAGTTGAGCTTGATTCCACTCCAACGACCCCAAAGACTCAGAATCACAAAAAAACACAAAAGAGTTTAATTTGTGGGGCTTAATTATACTAGGTATGAGTTTCATCAAAGGGATTGAATCCTAAATTAAGCACAATTAGTCAAATTTAAACTTGATTAAGACTCTCAAATAATGTGAATGCCTCTATCAAGTTTCTGACTGTTAAAATGTAGCAAAGGGGTCTCTATTTATAGAGGAAATCACAAACCCTAGCAAGACCCTCAGCTGATGTGGGAGAACTCCCTTCTGAGTGGAAATTTTCCTTTAATGGGGTTCTCAAGCAATAAGAAATGAGGATTCAAAATGCAAATCGGACAAGGAGCAATTAATGCTAGCAGAAAAAGTAAAAGGAAGGGTAACCTCACCTTAGGGTTAGGGGGTGGGTATGGTGGAGTGAGAGAGGTGAGAAGGGAAGCATTGAATATCATTTCTCTTCTAGTCGAAATAATAAAGCCAGAAAAGCGTCAGTACACTGAACAATTGCCATTCATGGAAATGGGGGCGAAGAGAGGCAAACGGCTAGGGTTGCCTTGCCAAATCATAAAGGGAGCTAAAATGAAAGGTTTTTGCCTTGCTTTAACAATCGTGGGTTGTGCCTAGGCCTAATCTGTCGGGGCTTGACCCACTTAAGCTAACAAAAGGACAAAGGCCCAATATATTTTATGAATTAATTAGATCCATGGCCACATTTGCAAAATTTGGTCAATTTTTTTAAATACACTAATGACCCAAATAAATTCAAATATGATCGAATTAAATCGATAACTTCAATATGAGCCTAAATTTGATATTATTTAGAATTAGAAGAGTTAAAATCATGCAAATTTCTTTTAAATTAGAAACGTTGTCTAAAAATTGAGATGTAATTCCATTATCGTATTTAATTAATAATTTTTCAAGTTTGATAGAGCGGGACATTAATCCTTTAGTTTTGAAAATCCTTTTGAGATAATTACATTCACAATTATCTGTAATAATTTCAAAAATATAATTAATGATCAAATTATGTAAAATTAGGATATAATATACAATATATATATAATTTTGTAAAATACTATTCATTTTGTGAAAAGCATAATCCCACTCTGTCTGTGACTCGGGAACTCTGAATAATAAAATAAAATTATTGGAGGGCAAAAATTAGGTGTCAACATATAAGACTTGTTATAAATAGATAATGAATTAGAATGATTGTTCAAATGTTTTATAAAGTGCTTCTGGTGTTGTTCATAGCATCAGATTCCTGTTACGTCTAGGGTCGGGTTTGGGGCGTGATAAGCTTGGTATCAGAGCCTAGGTTTAGATGTGTCCTAGGATGTGTTTGTGTCTAGTGGAGTCTTCCTCATGTAGCCTGATCACCTGCATGATTGAAAGACTACCATGACATTTATAGGTGTTTCTCATTCTTTTTATTCTAGATTGTGCTATAGATCTTAAACTTCCTTTAGGTTCATTCTGAAGCGTTCATTAATTTGTGCCTCACAAAAATGTTGACTCGTGCGGGAGCTGCTAATCTAAGAATCAATGTTGTTTTGGGTTCATCATCTGGTGGATGACCCGCCAGGGTCCCTAACCCTGCCAATACTTAGGTCAATGTTGAGGCTAATCATGACAATAGAAATCAAGCACCACCTCCTGCTCCACATGCCCTTGTATCCCCTGTATCCCTTGATAAAGGTGTAACTGATATCGGATTGATGCAGATTGCGATCCAAATGCACACCACTCTGGTGGTATCCCAACAACAATGTGTGTGGATCCAGCACTTAGTGGATGAGGAAGACTTAAGAACTTTTTTTTGCTGAATCCGCCCAAGTTATTTGGTTCGAGAGAAGAAGATGATCCCCAATACTTTATAAATGAGACTTTTGAGGCCTTAAGGCAATATATGCACATGATTCTGAAGGTGTGGAATTTGTAGCATATCAGTTGAAGGATGTCGCTCATGCTTTGTTTGAAATGTGGGAGGTTGAGCGAGGTATCAATGCTCCGGCTCCTACGTGGCCTGAATTCGATGGGGGATTTATGGAGAGGTTTTTGTCTAATGAGGAGCGATTTTCTTTAGCTACTAAGTTTGAGAAAATCGAGTAGGGCACTATGTTTGTTCATGAGTATTGTTTGAAGTTTACTCGTCTGGCAAGATACGCTATGTACATGATTCCGACTAAGAAACATAAGTTGACCAGGTTTGTGCATGGTCTGACGCCACACATTAAGTGTTAATGATATGCTGCTATTATGTCTCCTACTTGTATATTTTCATCCTTGGTTGGGTTTGCTGAACATCAAGAGAACTGGAAGGGTGAAGAGAGGTTAGAAAGGGAACATAGTAAAAAGGCCCACTCTATGGGTGGTTTTAGTGGTTCACATAATAAGGCACAAAGTAGATGGTATAATGCACCTGATCAGTCTGTTTCTCAGTCTAATGTTGGTTTCCTATCAGGTGGACAAGGATAGAAGAGCAACAACCGAAATAGGTATTCTTAGGGTGGAGATCGACATTCATCTAGATGGGAGAATTATGTTTGTCATTATTCTGGTATAAGGGGTCATATCAAGAAAGATTGCAAAAAGTGGCTACGTAAAATGACTAACTCTTCTGGCTAGAGGAATAATCCATTTGATGGTAATGCTAACAACACTCATAATGCTCGTGATAATGGGACTAGTAAAGTGATTGCTAACACCGCTAATGAGGGATAAACTCAACTTTATGGTTTGACTCATAGGGAGGCAGCTGAAGCCTCTGATGCTATGATCACATGTATGTGAGCTATTTGATCTCTTGAAGTATATTCACTGATCGATTCAGGTTTCTTTCTTAAGTAAATTCATACTTTGCCCTTGATTTTAGTGTGGAACCTAAACCATTGTTAGAAACCTTTTATGTGAATACCTGTATTAGTGTCCTTGTTATTGCTTCTAGAATCTATAAAGGATGTGTGGTTATAGTTAAGGGTCACGAGACTATTTCTGATTTGATTAAATTAGAATGGTGAGATTTTGGTATGATTATGGGGATAGACTGGCTTTTCAAGTGTTATGCAATTCTGGTCTGCCGATCCAAAATAATTAGGCTTGAATTTCTTAATGAACCTATTATGAATGGAAGGGTGATATAGCTAAGTCTCAGAGTAGATTTATTTCTTATCTTAAGGCTCATAAAATGGTTTTGATTAGGTGAAGTTACAATCTAGTTGTCGTCAATGATACACAAGTCATAATACCATCACTCATTCCTTGTTCTAGGTATGTGTTGAATCTTCTGGTTGTTGGATGTTTGTCATAGTTCAGACTAGGAGTGGCCAGTGGGCCGGGCTCGGGTGTGGCGGGGTCGGGGCGGGACGGGAGAAGGGGCGGGGTCGGGTCTGGCGGGCTCTGGCGGGGTCGGGTCTAGCGGGACTGGAGCAAGTCCCGTCCCGATCCCGATCCCGTCGGGCTCGGGTCGGGGCGGGCTCGGGCGGGGTCGGGCTCGGGGCGGGATACGGCGGGTTTTCATTTTTTTTTTTTTTTTAAAAAAATAATATATGTATAAAAAAAACTCAATAAACAAAATAAGATAGTGTAGTAAAAACATCCCAAGGCTGTTTTTGTGCCTCTTATATTATTTAATAGACATATGATTTTTTTGTAATACAAATACAATTGTCTAAAATCTAAATTGCAAATTTGTGGTGTTGTCCAAAAGTTACAAATTACATAATAAAATTACAATTAAAAAAATTACATTCTCAAAAAAACCTGTTCTAATTGCTTGATGATTTCATGTGGTTCTTCGGTTGGAATTGGTATTTGTTGGTCAAATTGATCCACGTCGCTTCTACTACCTTCGGTTAAGATTTCATTGTAGTTTTCATCATCTTCTTCGTTGATCTCCGGTTGACCGCACCTTCTCCGCTCCGCTCGTATCCAATCTCTCGAATAATACGCAATTTCAAGCCGTCTCCGGCTAATGAGTGTCGTGGTCTCCTATTTGATATCTGCCTGCAGAAAAGCGCTTTCGAGACGCAGTTGACGACGCTTGAATGTTCAAAACATCTCGAGCCATCAATGAAAGTGTCGGAAAGGTCTTCTCATTCCCCCTCCAAAGTATTTCAAACAAGTCTTCATGTCCATCTTCATTGATAACTTCTTGATACGGTACAGAACCCTGTAAAACAAAAATATCCAACTCGCTAATTTGGTTAGTAGTAGAGGTACGACCGCACATTCTATTTTTGAGGCTTTCAATACTAGCCGCAGAAACAACATGTCTTTTGTGAGGTTGTGTTGAAGATGAAGAAGATGGTATGGAAGCTGGTAAGTTACTAGCATTTTCTTGTTGATAAAATCTATATATATTTTTGCATTGGTGTTCTACGCTAGACAATACTTCTTCTTTAGTTTGTTCAATAGGTGGTGGTGATTTAGATTTTTGGGACTTGGAGGTGGTAGTACTTCTATACAATCGTAAATAGTTTCAATTAGTGATTTAGTACCATCTATTTTAATAGTAAGATTTAATACAGAACCAATAATATAAATAGAGGGAATAGGAATAAAATATTTTTTTATTTTGAGAAATATTTTTTTAATAGCTGCCTTATAAGCTGGTTTTTCCATATATTCACTAAGTAATAAAAATATTAGAGTTATATAAAATAACATAGTTGAAATAGTAGGATAATATATACCGGAAAATTCTTTTGTTGCTTGAAAAAATTTCTCTAAAAATACAATAAGTTCGGAGATTTTTTCCCAATCACTATCTAAAATCATATCAGCTGCCTTTTTATTATGAGAGTTAAAAAATAAAGTTATAGGTAATTTATAGTCATAAGCAACAAGTAGTTGCTCGTATAAAGAATTCCACCTAGTGGATACTTCTTGTGGAATTTTTCTAAAAGGTAGTCCACAATCATGACAAATTTTTTTATATTCTTTTCTACGTTGTACTTTATTACTTTTAAAAATAAAGTTTATAGCAAATTGTATTTTACTAAGAATGTCTTCAAAAAGTGATAGACCATCCTTTACAATTAAGTTATATATATGGCACACACATTTTATATGAAAATGGTCTGGAAAAGAAGGAGTTAAACTATTTTTAAAAATTGTAATTGCGTAATTGTTATTAGAAGCGTTATCTAATGTAATAGTCATAATTTTATCGATAATTCCGTAATAATCGCACACTTGATAAATATTTTCTGCAATAAAAGTACCAGTGTGCCTATCATCCATATATCTATACGCTAAAATACGTTTTTGTATAGACCATTTTTAATCTATCCAATGACAAGTTACAGTTAAATAATCATGGCCGTTAGTACTACGACCTATATCAGACGTGATGGATACTTTGCCATTAAAATGATATAATGAAAAACATAAATATTGTTGATATTCATGCGCGAATTTAAATACATCTCTCTTAACACTTGATCTAGGAAAACCGTTAAAAGCAGGATTATATATATCTCTAATGTAATGAATAAAACCGGGAGATGAAGGAAATGAAAAAGGCAAACCCTCCACAAAGCAACTAATTTTGATATTGCTTCCCTATCTCTATGTTTATTGTATTTAGAGCCTACAATTCCCCCCGTCATAGGGTTAATTTGACCCCGTACTTGGTCCGGGACGTATCAGTATGTGAACCTTGTCCCGATGGAGCGGGCGTTTGCGCACCCGGTTTTGAAGCCTGGTATTGGGCATACCTAGCTGGATGAGCACTTACTACGTGTCTAATTAAACCCCCGTCCCACCGTGACCTTTTCCAGTTTTAAATTTTAAAACATTTTTACAAATTTTACATATGGCTACTTGATTCTCTACGTCCCTATCAAAAAATGTCCATGCATCCGATTTTAATGGTCGTTTTTCGGACCTCGTCTCATACTAGGGGGAATAGGAGGTATTTCGGTTGAAGGATCACTAGTGGGTGTGTTGTCATCAACATTAGTGGGTATATCATCTAGATCATCGTCTAAATTAAAGTCTTCTTGAGTTCCGTAAAATAGCTCCTGGTCTAAATCTAATGGTATTGTAGGAAAATGTTGAGTATCAACAAAATCATCCCTGTGTAGGAATAAGATGACTAGAAGAAGTACCCTTGCCCCTGGTTGCCCCTACTAGAAGAAGCACCCTTACCCTTACCCTTAAACATACCTTTTAATCCTTACATTTTAATTATGATAATAAATAAATAAATAAATAATTAAAGACAATAAAATTAAGTGATCTAAACTAAATAAACAGACAATAATAATTTAATGAAGGAACGAATGTACCAAACGCCGACGTAACGTCGACGTGTAATCGAGAGGTTGAAAATTGAAACTTTGCTCGATGGAAGATCCTCAAGCTAGTTGCCAACTTCACTACCAATTCCCAAATGAATAAATAAAATTGAATATTTAGCAAACAATGTAGACTTGTAGAGAGATATATTGAGAAATTAGAGAGATTGTAGGAAGATTTGTGAGAAAGATGAAGAGAAAATGAGTTATTTATAGTTGAAAAATTGGGTTAAAGTGTAAATATAATAACTTATGGGTTAAAAATAAATATTAAGGGGTAGGGGGAGGGGGCTAAAATGGCCGTTGGTCAACGGCCATAATCTAAAATGGTCGTTGGTGCAACGACCATTTTTGCAAAGGGGCGGGGTCGGGGTCGGGGTCGGGGCGGGGTCGGGTCTCGCGGGCCGGGGCGGGCTCGGGTCTCGCGGGGACGAGACAAACATCCCGTCCCGAGTTCGAGTCCCGCCCCGTAATTTTTTTTTTTTTTTTTTTTTTTTTTTTGGCGGGGTAGGGCGGGACCGGGCTGGGCTCGGGACGGGCTCGGGTCGGGGTCAGGCTGTCCCGGCCCACTGGCCAGCCCTAGTTCAGACTAAAGGTGTAAATCCCTCAATTCATACTTAGTCTTGTTTGGTGTAGTCGTGGATGTCCCAGGGGGGACCATATGGTTATTATTAGGGTGCTAACAGAGTTTTATTATGTAATAACATGCAGTACAACAAGACTCTAGTGAACTTGAGGTTTAGTGAAAATCTTAGGCAATAACTCTCATTCGAGGACGAATAATACTGAGAGGGGGATAATGTAACACTCCGTAAATCTGAGTTAGGTGTGAATGTGTTAAATGAATATTAATATGACCTTTTCGGTAAATGAAATACTAAAAAGATGAGTTTGGATGGAAATAGTGGAGTTAAGACCAAGGCGAATAGTGAAGTGCGTAAGATTCGATATAATCGACTAAGTTTATGGTAAGTCTAACTTCCAGTCTATTCATGTGTAAATCCTTTGCGAATTAGATAACCTTAAAGCATGAACGTTGTAGTCCTTTGAAATACATTTCTAATGATATAAGGTGGAGCTCAAATAGAGTTGTGAGTAAAACGTTATGATCGATTTACTGAAAGGACGCAAAGCAGTCCACTAGACTGATATGAACTTTTCCTTTTACTTATCTGGGATGTCCCATTACTCATGCAAGGAAGAGCAAGGCTGATTATAATGAATTGGTTAAGAATGTGAAAAAACAAACTACAAGCTTTGGAAGGGAAGATTATTATCTTTTAGAGGCAAGGCAGTCTTGATCACCAGTGTTTTACAAAGTATAGCCATACATCTTCTATCAGCAATAAGGCCTCCAAAATGTGTCATTAATGAGTTACATAAAATCTTTGCAAGATTCTTTGGAGTAACAGTGAAGAATGCAGAAGGAGACATTGGTCAGCATGGTTAAAGTTGTGTCTACCCAAAGATGAACGAGGCATATGATTTAGATCATTGTTTGATATATCTAAAGCTCTATGTGCTAAGTTATGGTGGAAGTTTAGAACCACCAAGACTCTGTGGGCTAATTTTATGTGGATCAAGTATTTTAAAAGACACTATCCTCAAACTGTGAAATGCAATGGAGGCTCACAGGTTTGGAAACTGATATTGGAGGCTAGGGATAATATAGAGCATGAGATACGGTGGGAACCTAAGAGTGGTACTGCTAATGTATGGTGGGATAATTGGTCAAAACTTAGTGCATTATATCATATAGTTCATGAGGAGTTTGAGATAAATGAAATTATACAAGATCTGTATGAACTTGTGATAGAAGGAAAATGGGATGTCAATAAGCTACGTAACTTATTTCCTAAGGATATTGTGGAATATATCACACTGGATTTGGAGATTTATGAAGCATCTGAGGAGTGGGATAGGTCATGGTGAATGATGACAACATTTGAAAAATTCACATTAGGAAGTTCATGGGAATTACTGAGAAAGAAAACTCCTAAAACAGAAGCTTTGAAAAATGTATGGATAAAAGGCTTACCATTTAAAATTTTATTTTTCTTTTGGAGATTGTGGAAGTTTAAACTGTCTATATGAGAGGTCTTAAGAATCATGAGAATGGATGTTGATGCTAGATGTTACTGCTCTACTATGTGATAGTATGAAACAGTAGATCATTTAATTGTCACAGGTCCAATAGCTGCAAGGGTGTGGAGATATTTTAATAGTACTGTTGGCATAACTACTCCATTAGTGAAGATGAAACAAGAAGTGTAGGTTTAATGGAATGTTGGATGTCCTCCTAAGCTCAACCAAGTCTTCAAAACATTTCCTTTAATTATCATGTGGAAATTGTGGAAATTGAGGAATACAGTGCTACATGGAGGGAAGATTTTCATTAACAAGGTGATTTATGAGATTAACCTGAATATCTATCTGTTGTGAAAAGTAAAGTTCCCATAGAGCCTTCCATGCCAAGATGTTTGCCTCAGATAATGCAGTTATTTGAAGCCTACAGATCAAAGGTGATGGGCAGAATTGTAAGATTAGAGTTTCCTATGAAAGGGTGGTACAAATATAACTCTGATAGAGCATCAAAAGGAAATCCAGGTCCAAGATCAGTGCCATAATGTATTAGAAATGCAGATGGAGATTTATAATATGTAGTTGCAATGAGAATCTCAGATGTGACTAATTTGGTGGCAGAAGAAATAACATTGAATGATGGACTAGAATATTATATGAAGTTGCCCTAACATCTTGTTCTACTGGTAAGGGGGTTGCAATAGTATGTATTTTGCTAGATTATTGGTGTTGTAATGAACCCTAATTGGCACCCTTATTTTGTGTAATGAATTGATAATGTTGCCAATGTTGGTTGTAATGAATCATTATTTTGTGCAATTGTTAAGAGTTGGAAAGAATCCTCATTTTGTGCAAATGTTAGTGTTGGAATGAAACTACATTTTGTGCAATTGTTAGTGTTTTAACTGCTAAAAATTGTGCATAAACTGCACTAAAAGTGCTTCCACTAAAAATAACTACCCATTTTGTGCATAAATTCACCTTTCAATGTACTAAAACTGCACTAAAAATACACTACACATGCACTAAAACTGGACTAAACTGCATTCACAGTTGCATATTATAATTGTCAACCATGTACACAAACATAAATTAAAGTGCAGTCACAGCTACATATTATAACCATATAACCAAAATAGAGTGAATTTAAATCTACCAATTCAGTGCATATGCCATTGAACTAACGTTAAATGTAGTCACAGTTGCCCAAAATCAGTCTTAAATGCAATCATATCTGCCAAACCAAAGTAGTTGCATAGTTAATTTCTAGGATGCAGTCACAGCTTCCAAATCAGTCTTAAATGCTAACCAAAAACTAACATAGTTAATTTTTACAATGCAGTCACAGATGCCAAAAATACACCAAAAGAAGAGAAATTCATCAGCCATTGTGAGATGGAGCAGTGGAGCTTTCTTGACTCAATTTTGCAGCCCTGCTCCTTGTTTCAATTTGTTTTTTCCCCTTCATTTCTTGAAGCTTCCTGGAGTTCATAGATGTTGTTCCCTTCCATTTTACACCTCTGTTGGTTTATGCCCAACTCCAATGACCACTGCTGAAGATTGAATGTTTCTAAACCTTTCACTTGGCAATCCAGGTTGCTCAAATGAACATAAACAGTCTTAGTACTACTTGTTAGTGTTAGTAAATTCAAGAAAAATATATTCAACTGATAAGAAAATTACATTAATAATAGTTTGTACACTTTGTGTGTGCAACACCCCCATACCAACAATCCTTCTAGCAGCAACATTCTACAAAAGAAAACAAGAACATTATCAACTAATTCATAACCTATACAAGGAAGAATGTGAAATTACATTACCTTTTCTGTTGAACCCTTTGGTCTACCCCTTCCTCTTCCAATTGGAGCAGCAACATTCTACAATAGAAAACCAAATATTAGCAAATAATTTATAACATATAGACTGAAGTAGTTTTGTAATATTGCATTACCTTTTCTTTTGACTTTGGTTTACCCCTTCCCCTTCCAGTTAGAGCAGAACTTGGGCCAGCATCATTGTCTTGACTTGGGCCAGTAGTAGTAGGCTCTCTAAGACATTTTCTTTTGTTGTGACCCTTCTTATGACACTTGCTGCATGACATTTCAATCCCCTTTTTCAATAGCTTCCCAGTTTTAGGATTCTCATTTGGTTCTTTCCTTCTAATCTTCTTAGGCCTGTCTGGCAACTTCCTAACTTCAGGTGGTATAACACAGAGATTTGTTGATGGTGGACACATCTTCATGTTCAGAACTGGCTGAATGAAGTGGTCATGGTGGTGGTAGGTAGGGTTTTTACGGGTGGGTGAAATAAATGGGTATTTGGGTGAAAGATGGTATTTGGGTGAAATATACATGGGTTATTACGGGTTTGGGTGTAAAATATATTTGGAATATATATTTGCTAAACGATTTAAGATAATGGTGTAATTAGCTCGTTAATTAATTTCATTTAATCAGACGGCGAGTGTTTACCATGCACTTTATTAAACTTGGGTCTGGGTATTGTAAGGGGTAAATAAATACACTTTTATGGTGTTGAGGGGGTAATAAATCGCATGTATAGTTGAGTATGATATCGATATTTCGGATATAGTTCAGGGGTCATTTGATTTATTTTGCCTTTTTTTAACATGCTTGTATGATTCTAATTCTAGGCATCTAAATAAAATATTCCCAGTTTTCAATTTTTAAGAATTGAACTAGATGTAGACAGCATAAATAGCAATTACATATACACAAGAAGATGAGCATTATATGGCACCTCGCAGGTTTTAACCTTGAGCTACATGAGCTAAAATTAACACACAAAAGGCAGTGCACTGTCGTGAAGGGACATCACGTTTGACTAGTCTATATTTCAATTGAACTCACATCCTTTATTAAGGCAGACGGTAATTCATATACTCAAGACAAGTAGGGAAGAAGGTTAGGATCATTTCAAATTACTAACATAATTTCTATTTCAGGCTACAACTTAAGAGGATAACAGGATACTAGGCAAATTTCAAGAATATAGGATTCACACAACATGAAAGACAAACATCTTAATCATATATACCTACTTAGCTTTTAGCAAATTGATCTTAAACCAACTAATCACATGTATTCTTATAATCAGATGTCATGACAATATATAATCACCCAAACTAGTCCATAACAAACTACTAGGACCATATGCCTTATCTATTTTATAGCTCAAGATCTTGTACACAATAAGGCATGTAGACACGTAGCATCCTTCAAATGCCCCTAAGGTCCAAACAAGTGTAACAAAAATTAATTCATACAAAACATGGGATTATGGACAAGTTATCAAAACCAAATTAGGACTCTGCTCAAGTTACTTCAAAGGAATTATATCATTCAAGACATCACATACATCTCCAGACCAGGTAGGAAGCATATAGTCTTATGAAAATACATGTTTTACACTTAGCATACCAAAGTTTAAGCCAGAATTTCAACCCTCATTTCACATATGCAGACACTTCATTTAATCTTTTCAACTAGCCTCTTAAGTAAAACAAACATGATTCAAGTTATCCTTTACTTTAGACAAAGTACAAAACCAGATATTTATCACAGCAAACCAGATTTCATACTTCATTTCAACAGGTATTAGCCAATGTTGCTTAGGCATTAAACTAACAGTTTCAATATGGATGTGCATGTATATGCAGACAAGACATTCAACCATGGCATGTTGACACAGTTCCATATCATCTTGAGGTTCTTAAGAGTCCAACACTCATATAATCTAGGCTAAAGTGCAGAAAAACCATTTGAATGGGCTCAAATCCATAAAAGAAGATCATGGCATGGTTATAGATGACAGTTGATACTAAGACATGTGAACTAACATTAAATAGGAATACATATAAGAAGGGTAGTATCACACCAGAGTATGCAGGTAACTACTCAACCTAAAGATCAATAAGGTTCCTAAGTTAGCTATTGCTAACTCACACAATACCATCATGCTGTCATTTCATGGTTTTAGGAGCATACACATACATAGTTAGAACTAAACAAACAATGTTGATACAAGTAGCAAATTCACATGACATAGGTATTAGGATAACATGTCTTTAAGGGTCATTCTGACTTAGATTAAATTCAGTTCTAGCAAGAAAATAACACAGGTTGGTCATTATGTGAATCAAACAAGCATTGCAAATCATATTGGTCAGATACTAGACTCAAACTAAACTCAACTGGCATATGATTTGGTAAGAACCTAGACCACAACAGATTCATCAACATTTAAGAGACATTCTAAGTTCATACTGACTCTACTTTACCTTCATTATCATGACAGGTGGAGGAGATGAGCTAAAGCAAACTGTCTACTTTCATTTTTTAAGGATTAACCTGGTCTCAACTTAGGTGTGTGTGATTCATAAGTCCAAACTAGTTCATTATCCCTAAGAGGTCACCTTAAAAGGTATTCTAGGTCAGCTTTTAGCCAATACTTATCTGTAACAAGTCCTAAATGAGGTTTCTTAGTGGTATGATTTGACATGAAGAATTGGATAGACCCTTTAACTACCTTATATGACTACATACACTATTAAGCTCATTTTAAAGAAGAATCAAGGGCCCTTTGGCCTTGTCTGATCTTTACGCCCAATAGATGGGCTTAGGCCAAGACTTGGCCGGACTTAAAAGAAAACAGGGGGTCCAAATGCCCATTCCAATTAAATAAAAGTTTTGGGCCACATTTTGCAAATGTGGATACCTTTTAAATAGTTTCAATAACAACCAAATTACTTCCGAATAATGTGAAAAATAAGATGTGATATACAATAAATACACGAGGTGATATTTTATCAACTGAAAATGACAAAATACTTCCGAAATAATTTTTGTAAAATCATTCTTGTCACTTTGAAAGCATGTTTTACTCCGTCTGTGACTCGGAAATCTTTAACAATTAAATAAAATTATTGAAGAGTAAAAATTAGGTGTCAACAACGCATATATTATACGTTAATATAAAACTAATACATAATACAAGGACGTAGTCCTTAAATATATCAAGACTTCCAAAATTAACCCCGGGCCCACGTCATCAAGATCCAAACTTTATTACCCAAAAAGCAAAAACACATACTAGGTGATCATATCTTTAAGTTAATTAAAAATCTAAGCTCATTAAGACCTTCAATTGCACTATTTAAGAAAATTCCCAATTTATGAACTATAGAATTGCCCCCAAATCAAAAAGGGTTTCTATAATCAAATTAAAGGCTACAACATGATCATCTAACATATTTCATTACTAATTCATAATATTAATGTAAACTAATCCATAAAACACCTTTAAATCAAAGATTCAACCTCTTTTATTCTCATAGGAAAACTAGAACTAATCTTCCCCAATTCACATAAACTCTATACCACCATTAGAGACTTAAAACATGAAATATAATCACAAGGGTGAAGAACCTTACCTCAAATGAAGAATTTAACTCCAACCTTCAAGAATCCCCTCTTGGCAGCTTTCGAATAGAGGGAAAGAATATTTTGGGAAAGTGATTTGACCTAGAGAATTTATTAGGTTACTAGATTCAGCGCTTCCGCCCCCGCAGTCCCGACTCCGCAGGTGTGGTATCGCCCCAACGTAAAAGAACATGCTGGGGTGCTATCACTTGACAAATCGCCCCAGCGAAGCATCGAATCATGACCCCGCGGTGATGTATACGCCCTTTCATGAAAAACCTCGCCGAGGCGGAACTCTCACAAAACCTCAAAAATTGCTTATGCGAGCCAACCTCCGCAGAGGTGGACGCTCAAGAGCGGACAACAGTACCGCTAGGGAGGACACCAGACACTGCAAAATGGATTTTATCCCAAACTTCTACTAAACACCCAAAACACTCCCGAGACCCCTGGGACACAAACCAGACATGCTCTCCCAAGGTAAACAGTTCTACGAATTCACTCGCGCACTCGGATTTCCCATTTAACCAAACTAAAACCAAATTTTCTAAAGAATCGCCAAAAATAACCAAATATCCCAATTTCATAATTAAGGCCACAAAATACATCTGATTACCTCGGGAAGCAAACCAATGACTCGATTAAGTCATAAATGACCCTCCGGAACTACTAGAAGCGACGGAATCCGAAAATAAACCCATATACTCAAAAGTCAACTTTGAGTTAAACTAATCAACTTTAAGAATCTTATTTTGAGTTTTTCATCTGAAACTCATATAAATGGACCTCGGGATCTGTGTCACCCATCCTTGCACATCATAAATCCCACATAGAGTCTATGGGAATGGTAAAATAGTCAAATAAGGATCTTTAGCTAAAAACTACTGGATGGATCGTTACATAATTTATGTTCTTGCTTAAACCCCATTGGTTTTACATAAATCTAACATCAAATTAATTCTAGTTCATCCTTCAATAACCATAGATTCTTGAAAACTAATGAAAGAGAAGTTGAAGGAGACTTTGGAAAACTTCTTAAAGGTATGATATATGACTCTTACTGAGACTATTGAGAGGGATGAGACTAGTGTAAGGTATTAGAAACAGTGAAAATTTATGAGTGATTCATGGGAAACTCAAGACATATTATTTTAGACATGAAAACCCTATTTCTTCACTAAAGAGGGTAAGATGGGTGAAATTAGATTAAAGTTCTAATCTTTATCATTCTAATCAATTGTAAAGCGATTGTTGAACTTGTTGGAATATGTTTGCTAGCTTTTAGCGGGAATCAAGGTATGTCTCTTTTCGAACATACTCTTCAACTTTTAAAACTGATTTCTTTAGGAAGGTTTTATGTGCGTGAGGGACAAGACCTCATGGAACCATAGGTGTATCATACTATATAGATGTATTCGTGACTTTTCATATCAAAAGATTGTTAAAACTGATTTAGAAAGCTTTGGACTTTGAACATGCCTTACCCCTTATAAGGGATGACTTAACTTGATTTTTGAAAGAGGTGATCTTCGAATCATTTTTCCCCTACTATGGGATGATCAAATTGAATTCTAAAGTGATAATATTAAAACGTGAAATACCCTTACTTTGGGATGATTGAAATTGGTTTTTAAAGCATTGATGTTTAACGTGTCTTGCCCTGTGAACGGGTTTCGTGGAATCAAATTTGATTAATATTTGAATATGATTTCTAAATTGATTAGTGACTTGATATACCCCTACTAAAGGGATGATGAACATAATTCATAATGAACTATTCGGCTTCCATGTCATGATTTGTGATTTGGTTAATATGCCATGACTTATATATGTTAGTGTTTAGGCATGTATGGACAAGATGTGCTAGTCCAGACAATGATTAGCCGTTATGGATCCTAACATATCGCTTTTGAGTATTGTTGTGTCAGTCCAGAAGACGATTGACCTTCGAGACGCGTAGCCCGATGCATCTATTGTTGTGCTAGTCTAGAGGATGATTAACCCCCATGGAAAAATAGCCATGGTGTATCTATTGTTGTGCTAGTACAGAGGACGATTAGCCTACGTGGGATAATAGTCCCGGTGTATCAAGTGATTATTCTCCCATAAGTTGGCATGTGCTGATCTATTGGTTGCATGTGAGTGGCTTGTTGATGATCTTTAGTTCATGATTGAAAAGACTTAATGTGCTGAACAGTATACAAGTTGAAAGGGATATATTTCTATGTTATTTGTTTTTATTGGTGATTTTACTAAGGTTACTAACTTACTCTATCTTTGGAATTTCAAACTTGTTTTTAAAGAACTTAAGGTTACGAGAATGACTTAAGGATTTAAGTGATTATTTCTTCATCTAGACCTTCATGAGATGTTATCATTTGTTTTCAACTGTTTCTCAACATTTTTTTCTATTACACTTATAACTTATATATTTTGTTATTAACCATTGTCCCGGAGAAACTCGTTGAGTACCCAGTACTCAGGCATACCATTGTTGTTTTTGTGGTACGTTAGGTAATGAAGAAAAGCAGGTTCGTGATATGCGTACAAAGTATGAGAACTTGCTTCTTTTCAGACTTATTGGTGAACCCACGTGCTTTTGTTCATGCAACACCCCTCTATCTTCGTTTACTTATTTTTAGTTTCGGAGCTGCATCCCGAAGTTAGACGCTTGATTTGTTTATCTTAGAAGCTTCATTGATAGTGTCAGATTGTGGGTAGATATAGAGAGTCTCATATGATTTATTAAGGTTTGCCACATTCATGACTGATTATTTATATTAGACTTCCGCTGATTTTATTATATAAGCATGAGCAAGATTTATGTTAGCCTTAAATGACTTGTATTAAATAAATACTAAAATATTATTAAAAGAGATTCGACGTTTATTGACTTTATAAAGTGCTTTTGGTGTTGTTCATATCATCAGATTCCTGTTGCGTCCAGGGTGAGTTTTGGGGCGTGACAAGCTTAGTATCATAGACATGTTTAGAAGTGTTCTAGGATTGGCTGTGGAGCTGTGTCTAGTGGAGTCTTTTTCATGCTGACTGGTCACATGTATGGAGGTATGACTACTAGGACATTTTTAGGTATCTCTCACTTTCTTGATTCTAGATTGTGCTATAGAGCTTGAACTTTTCTTTAGAATCGTTCCACCGTGTTTGTTACTCGTGCCTCGTGGAGATGACTTTAACTCGTGTTGTAGTTTCTAACCTAGTGAACAATGATTTTATGAGGTGCACTTTGGTTATGATTTAAAAATTGATGAATTGTACAAAGTTGCTTGGAATTCAATAGTAAGTGCATATATATGGTGATTGTAGGGTACATTTTTTGATAAATGGAGACATGTATAGAAACAAGAGTAGTTATAATTACACGAAAAACTCTATCGAGATCTTGGTAGACCTACAAGTATTGTTAAG
The DNA here is from genome assembly GCA_034509755.1 of Anisodus tanguticus. Lineage (NCBI taxonomy): Eukaryota > Viridiplantae > Streptophyta > Magnoliopsida > Solanales > Solanaceae > Anisodus > Anisodus tanguticus. The sequence continues at coordinate 34,954,437 of CM067545.1, read as the reverse complement.
ATGGATAAGGTTTCCAATGCGACGGACATAACCTCTGCTAAGAAAGGGAGATGTATTAGCCAAAATATGATATAGTGATGGATGAAAGTATCTTGTTGAGTGTCATTGATTTGTTAGGTAACAGGAAAATTAAAGAATAACGCAAAATTTCGGAATTAAGCTAGAGAAGAAGAACGACAAGAAATAAAAGAGAGTAAAAATTTGTCTGCACCGTGTGTTTACACACCCGTCTAATAAGCAAATGACATGTGTCACTTTATTTAACTACAATTATTGATATGATTTTGATATTTAATCATAGTTGACTATCGTTTTTTGCACACAATCTGAATTAATAATACAAAAATCTTTCAGATCTTGTTATTCTCATTTATTCTCTTTAATTTAATGATAACATCAATTAAGTAGTTGTACGGTATCTTCTTATCCTTTCTATGCCACTAACCACATTTGAAACTCTCGAGGAGATGGCATCACCCATCATTTTTTTCCCTTCTAGAACTGGCCATTACGAAAAAATTCAGTAGTATAAACATTTTAACCTTAACAAAAAGAAAACACTTGTCTTATATATCCTAAATACACACAAATTATCAACAGATTCATACAAATAATTAACCTTTACAAAATTGCACTTGACCTTTTATCATGCAAGACTTTCTTTTCAAAATGAACAAGATATGGTCCTTAACTAGTTCTATAATAATTCTTTCAAGCATGCAAATATAGAAATACAAGGTTATAATCTGTTTGGTCAATCTTTTAAAATCTGTTTATTTTAAAAAATATATTTTTTAAAAGCTTTTCAAAAAAGTACTTTTAGTGAGAAACAATTTATCTTTGATCAAATGTTTAAAAAATGCTTATAAGTATTTTTTAAAAAGTGTTTCTGAGTAAAAACTATTTTTTTAACTTTTGAAAAACTAATTCTGCTGCTTAAACTTGGCCAAATACCTTAGTTTTTTTAAAATAAGCACTTTTTGAAAAAAATAAACACTTTTGAAAAAAATAAACTTGACCAAACAGATAATTAATCAACCTGATATATTCCAATAGGAAAATTAAAGAATGACGCAAAATTACGGAATTAAGCCAGGGAAGAAGAATGACAAGAAACAAAAACGAGATAATGTTGATGGCAATCTAAGCTTTTCTAACATTACGGTATGATTTTAGTTTTTTTTTTTATTTACGAAAAGATTCTTAATTCTTTAATTTTATATTAGATGTAAACATTCGATGTAAATAAGTTTTTACCGTAAAGAGTGGCCTTATATTTTAATTATAGGTAATGTGATTTGGGGATGCTGACGTGTCATGAATACCGTTGTTTCCGGGTTGCCAAGACACATCAGCAGTACGTTTTCGCAGATGTCAGAAATCTCCAACTAAGGTATATCTGACTAACACGTACGAGCAATTTAGGAATAACATAACACCGTTCATCTAAACCAATTACTCAAATCGTACCTCAGTTCTCCTATGGACCAAATTAAATAGCGTAAATCGTAGTAGCTTCTACAACCGAATACATCGCCGAGGTTTTATACTTTTTTTTTTTTTTTATTGCATGGCTTTCTATTTAGTTGTTCTATTTTTCCCGTCTGTTTGATGTTTCTGTTGAAAAAAAGAAAATTAAAATTGAAGTTGTTGTTCCCTTCTTTTGTGTGTGTGCCCACATAGGCAGTGTAACCTTCTGACACCGGTTTTATTTGGACACATTACTTTTACCTGGAGAATAAATTTATGTGAAAAAATTAATTAATAGAGTAGTAGATATAAATTTGATAAATATACACGGTATATGTCCACGGTTTGGACTACTAATTTGGTATTGTTTGTTATAATATTTTAGTGTTGTTAAACAGTCCAACTATTAAAGCAGTGGGCAGTGGGCTTTCGGGAAAGCCAGTCCAAAGGATTTGTTATTGTATATATGGTATATAGCCATAATTGTATAGTTAGAATTATAGTAGAATATGGATTTAGAAGTAGAATAGGAAAAGGATTTTCCTATTATGGAAATATGTAACTTGTATATATAGCCTTTCAATTAATGAAAATAATGAAGGGGATTATTTCTTTCATGGTATCAAGAGACTAGGTCTAAACAAAAGTTTTTTTTCTCTCAAACTTTTGCCTCCTTTGGCCGAGACCCCCCTCGGGTTTTCTCTCCAAAAATCTCGTCTTCCGCTCTCAAGAACCTCTCTTAAATTTCCCCTCCTTCTTTGTTCTTACAATATGTCTAAGAACAATTTTCACCATGCCCTCACGGTTTCCAATATCAAGCTAAGTATCCCTATTGTTCTTGAGATGGAAAACGTTCAATATGCAACGTGGGCAGAGTTGTTTAAAATTCACGCTATATCTTATCAAGTTCTTCATCACATCATTCCTCCCGCTAGACCCCTTCCTGCGGAGGATCCTGAGTTATGGATTACACTTGATGCTATCGTTCTTCGGTGGATATACACCACTATTTCGCTGGACCTTCTACAGACGATTATGGAGCCGGATACCACGGCTATGGCTGCATGGAATAGATTGCGTGACATATTCCAAGACAACCAACATTCACGTGTCGTCACACTTGAGCAGGAATTCTCTCTCGTTCGAATAGACGAATTTCCAAACGTTTCTGCATATTGCAAGAAACTAAAGGAGTTGGCGGATCAACTCCGTAATGTTGGCGCACCAGTAACAAATAATCGTCTAGTTCTACAGTTGGTTGCCGGTCTTTCGGAGGCCTGTAATGGTGTTGGAACTCTCCTTTGCCAAAGCAACCCTCTTCCAGACTTTCATCAAGCCCGCTCCATGCTTACGTTGGAAGAAGCCGATTTGGCTAAAAAGGCGGCTACCGGAGCAAGCCCAGTTGTCATGGTGGCGTCCTCTCCTAGTCCTTCAGGTTTTGTGAATAATTCGGGCCAAAACCATAATAATGGTGGCGGCAAGAATAATCGCAAAAATAATAACAAAAATCGCGGGGGCAAACGCGGCGGTTCTGGTGGTCAACAAAAGGCGGTGGGTCCCGGCCGGGTACGGTGGCCCACCACCGCCACGGGCCCGGCGGTGGGGCCAATGGCGTGGAACCCGTACCATCCAAAAGCCAGATTTCCGGCGGCCGGTGGGCCGGCCACACATCCAGTGCCCAATACCCAAGCGGTGGCGGCCCATCGGCCGGTGGCCCCGGCCGGCCGGTAGCAACAAGGCAGCCTACGGCCTGTGTGCACCACGGACGGACAGAGTTCTTCGGGGCCCGACCACCGCAGCCCATCATGCGGCAGGCCCCACTCGGACCGATATCGAGGCCGCGATGCACACGTTGGGGTTGACTCAACCGGACCCAAATTGGTACATGGACACCGGGGCAACTACTCACATGACCTCCGAATCGGTACTCTCTCCTCTTATTCCAATTTGAGCACCCCTGGGTATAATTGTTGGTAATGGCAACTCTATTCCAATTCGGGGTTATGGTCACAAAACGTTGTCTCCCCCAATCCACCCCTTCTCTTGAAAAATACTTTACATGCTCCTAAATTGATTAAAAATTTAGTGTCTGTCCGGAAGTTCACTACTGACAATTCCGTTTCCATTGAATTTGATCCTTTTGGTTTTTCTGTGAAGGATTTCAAGACGGAGAGTCATCTCATGAGGTGTGATAGTAGGGGGGGTCTGTATCCTATCATGCCTGGTTTCAGTCCATCGAGTCAAACCTTGCTGTCAACCTTAGCAGCCATCTCTCCTTCCATGTGGCATGCTCGTCTGGGTCATCCGGGATCTTCTATTTTATCAGTTTTAGATAAAAATAATTTTATTTCTTGTAAGGGTACGAGTCGTACTCCAATTTATCAGTCTTGTTCATTAGGAAAAATTGTTAAGTTACCATTTGTAGACTCCAATTCTCATACTTCTATGCCATTTGACATTATTCATAGTGACTTATGGACGTCTCCTGTTCTAAGTTCAGTGGGTCATCGATATTATGTTCTCTTTTTAGATGATTATACTAGATTTTTGTGGACGTTTCCAATTGCAAATAAATCACAAGTATTTTCCATCTTCATCAAATTTAGAGCATTCATTCGTACTCAATTCGAAAGAGACATAAAAAATATTCAATGTGATAATGGGAAAGAATATGACAATAGAGAGTTTCGGGATTTCTATGCTAATAATGGGATCAATTTTAGGTTTTCGTGTCCTCATACATCTCCACAAAATGGTAAGGCCGAACGCAAAATTCGTTCCATCAATAACATTGTCCGAACTCTCTTAATTCATGCCTCCATACCTCCATATTTTTGTCATCATGCTCTACAAATGGCCACATATCTTCTTAACATACTTCCTTCTAAAGGTCTGACATATTCCTCCCCCCTCAAAATCCTATATAATAAGGATCCTTCGTATTCTCATCTTCGGATTTTTGGGTGCTTGTGTTATCCGTTATTCCCATCCACCACAATTAACAAACTTCAGGCTCGGTCTACCCCGTGTGTGTTTTTGGGTTATCCATCAAATCATCGTGGTTATAAGTGTTTTGATTTATCCTCCAAGAAAATCATAATCAATCGCCATGTCATTTTTTATGAAACTCAATTCCCATTTATGAAAGTTCATACTCCCGAACCTAAGTCATATAATTTTTTGGATGACCAAATATCCCCGTATATTCTTCGGAATTTTTCGGACATCTCCCGTACCCAAAATCCTCCAGCGGGCCCACTGCCCGCTGGACAAACAGTACCGCCACACACACAAAATCCAGCCACTGGACCAGTTCCAGCAATTGGGCCAGTCCAGCCCAATTCTGGAACTGATCTAGAAACCGAGCCCAGTCTGTACCGATTTGAGCCAGCAAGCCCACTGCCTGCTGGCCAATCCGTCCCGAGCCCAGAAAATTCCCAAAATTCCCTCAATTCTTCCTCGAGTCATAGACCGGTCACTCGTAGTCAGCGGGGTATTTTTACGCCTAAAAGACATTTTAATTTACATTCGGATGTCTCTAAATCCCCCTTGCCCCGCAATCCTGTGTCCGCATTAAATGACCCTAATTGGAAAATTGCTATGATCGATGAATATAATGCTCTTATTGATAATAAGACGTGGGAGTTGGTGCCCGTCCATATGGTATTAATGTTATCAGGTCTATGTGAATTTTTGCTCATAAGGAGAATTCAGATGGGTCCTTTGCTAGACATAAGGCGCGACTTGTTGGTGATGGTAAGACTCAACAAGTTGGAATTGATTGTGGTGAGACGTTTAGTCCGGTGGTCAAACCGGCTACCATTCGCACTGTGCTTAGCTTGGCTCTTTCAAAGACTTGGCCAATTTATCAGTTGAATGTCAAGAATGCTTTTCTACATGGTGATCTCAAGGAAACAATCTATATGCATCAGCCATTGGGTTTCAGGGATCCCAACCGCCCTCATCATGTCTGTTTGTTGAAGAAATCATTATATGGGCTTAAGCAGTCTCCACGGGCCTGGTATACACGATTTGTCGACTTTGTTTCGACTATTGGGTTCACTCAAGCAGTCGATAATTCCTTGTTCATCTACCGCCGTGGTTCGTCATTGGCCTATATTTCGTTGTATGTGGATGATATCATCTTGATCGCCTCTTCCGATGCCTTGCGCCGCCCTATCATGACCATGGTCGCCGAGTTTGCTATGAAAGACTTAGGGCCTTTGAGTTATTTTTTGGGGATTGCCGTCAAGCGTCATTCGGTGGGTTGTTTCGTCTCAACGGAAGTATGTCGCTAAGATCATCGAGAGGGTCGTGATGTCATCCCGTAAGTCCACTTCCACGCCGGTTGATGCAAACCCAAAGCTAAGTGCCACAAGCGGGTGCACCATACGAGGACCCGACTCGCTATCGCATCTTGCGGGGGCCCTCCAAGATCTTACCTTTACCGATCGGATATTACATATGCGGTTCGGCGGGTGTGTTTATTCATGCACGATCCCAGAGTTGAGCACATGAATTTAATCAAACGCATCATTCGTTATATTCAGGGGATACTAGACTATGGGTTGCACTTGTATCCGTCATCTACATCTACACTTGTCTCCTACACGGATGCCGATTGAGGTGGTTGTCCCGACACCGGACGGTCGACTTCGGCTACATCGTATGTTCCTTGGCAACAACTTGGTCTCCGGTCAAGCAAAACGTCGGTGCAACTCTATCACGCTCAAGTGCCGGGCGAATATCGAGGGTAGCGAATGTGGTCTCCGAATCATGTTGGCTACGTAATTTGCTTTTGGAGCTTCATTGTCCCATTCGAAGGCAACCTTGGTATATTGCGATAACATTAGTGCCATCTACCTTTCGTGTAACCCCGTTCAACACCAACGTACCAAGCATATCGAAATGGACATTCACTTTGTCCGTGAAAAGGTTGCAAAGGGTCAAGTTCTATTATGGAAATATGTAACTTGTATATATAGCCTTTCAATTAATGAAAATAATGAAGGGGATTATTTCTTTCAAGTGTAAATATTACATTATTAGAATTGTACACTTACCATAATTGTATAGTTAGTGTCCAAGTAGAATAAGGTTTTAGGAGTAGAATATGAATAGAATTTTCCTATTATGAAAATTGTAAATTGTATATATACTATTTCATTAATGAGAATAATTAAGGGATAGAAATTATTTCTTTCAAAATTCATAAGTTCAAATGTATAAGAAAATTAAAATTTGGACCCATCAAACGTAAATTCTAGATATGTTTGTTTACTCGTCTCTCTTTCATTTATCTGATTCTAGCAAAGGATGAGGTTTCATAAAGTCTGATGATTTATTTGGATTTAAAATTCCGGTAATTCGAGCCAACCCAAAAATCGTAAGCGAATATGGAACAAGTGATAGAAGTGCTTTGTGGGTCCTGTAATTATTTAAATTGTTTTCCTGTGAGTCCGGGGGGGGGGGGGGGGACCAAGGTTTAGTAGTTATTTTTATATGACTGTATTTGATTTTGCTGCTTGTCAAGGTCGTTTTTTTTAAAAAAATAAATAAATAAGATGCTTATATGTCTCGGGCTAATTTGTGTAAATGACAAATTATTGAATTTTTGAATGAAATGGGCATGAATAGAGCGAAATAGATATCAAGGATTCATATATCTGACTTTAACTAGTTGAGGATTGTGGTATAGCTGATTCATTATTTATCTTATTGTTTCTATTTCACATTTTTAAACTCTATGCGAATCGAAGATAATGCAATTGAAATTTTCTTATGTTTGAGGGTTTAAACAAGTACTCCTAGTATATCTCAAACTTGATGCTCTTGAACCCGATTGGACAATGTTTGGTTGAAGTTAAAAGAAGGATTATTTGAAGGTTGATGTTAAAAAATACTCCACTAGTTTGGAAGTTGAATTCGTGTTTGGACATGAACTAAAAAGAAGTTAGACATTTTTGAGTGAAAACCATTATTTTCAAATTCTGTATGTCTAAGTTGAAGTTGAAATAATAGACGAAATGGTAAACATTGATTTGCAAATAATACATCAATATTAGTATATACTTTTGTCTTTTATGATACACATACCCTGCTACTGATGTTTGGTTGCCTCCCATAATGACAGAAGAAAAAAGGAAGGAGGAAAAATGGCAGGTTCACATGTTGCGCATGCTGCATACAAGGGTCCAAGTGTAGTGAAGGAAATCCTAATTGGGATTGCTCTTGGCATTGCAGCAGGAGGGTTGTAGAAGAAGCATCACTGGAATAACCAGAGGAGAACCAAAGAATTTTATGATATGCTTGAGAAAGGTGATATCAGTGTTGTTGTCGATGAAGAGTAGGACTGCCTTTGAAACAATGTAAAACGATACTCCTAGACTTTCCTTGCTACTTCACCTTGACAAATTTCATGTTTGGAAATTTTATATCAGCTGTTCATTTGCCTCTGGTTTGTTCAATGGTTGTTCACACCATAGTCCTTTACAGGCTGGGAAATTATGTTGGTTTGCCTGCAAATTTTATTAATTTAATATATAGCTTTTGTGAAAGTTAATTTCCTGTACAGATCACTTGCTCCGAAGGCCTGCAATCGTGACTTTATCCTCTCTTTTCTCTTGAACCTCGAACAAAAAATTGATCTCGCCATTTAATCGAGGGTTGAGATGCAACATCAATCACATCGGGTGGGGCCATAAAATGCAAGTCTCGAAGCTTCTATGCTCAATTGAGTAAGAAAGCTCGAAAGGCAAAGTAGCATTTTTCTACCTACTCAGGTGTTTTATTCACAACACCTCCTTTTGCCAACTCACCGGCGTAAGCGTAAGGCTAAACTTGCATTTCTGTAGAAAGGTCTGTCAATCTCTTTCTCTTACTTGCGAGAGTCGCTTGAAACGGCTCGGTAAAGAAGCTTCTTTGAGACATTGAGTTGCGTTAGGAAAGAGTAGAGTAGAATAAAACCCAGTTAGAAAAGGAAATTCAATTAGAGATAAGCTGTCCATGAGCATCATGACGTAGGTGAGGAGACAACAAATAAATTCAAGGACTTAGATTAATGTTTTGAAAAGGAAACGTTCGTCTTTTATAATAAATGAACCCACGATATGAACTAATATATGTTCTTCTTGATATTATGTTGCAACCATATTATGACATTTTCGTGTGACCGTAACAAACCATGTTAGTGAGGGTCAACCAATTCTCTTTTTCTTTTCAATGAAATGGAAGACAAGTTCTTTTATACCCCTTTGGCTACATCAATACCATAAGACTGCTGAAGAAGAAAAACCTCTAAACTAGACTTTGATCTCTATCATTTTAAATTAAGGGTGCGTTTGGAATGGAGTTTTCATTTTGCATTTGGTTAATCAAATTTTTTATGAATAGTTTTTTACGATAACTAATTCCTGGTAAAAAAGTTTTTAAAAGTTTTTTTTTTTTTTATGAAAACTAGTTTTTTAAAATGAAAAACATAATTTCTCTTGTGAGTAGAAAAAATAAATTTTATAATTGACATTTTACTTGTTTTCATCCTCCATCGTCACCTCCACCACTCTTACAATCATTCCTATCCCTACCACCCTACATAATAGTTGCCTAGATTATATAAATATTTATGTAGTGTATATTTTTTATTTTACTTATCAAGCACTTAACAATGAGTAAGACAATCATTTTTTTTATTTCAATCTTAAGTTAAGATATATATGTATTTACTGAGTAATACCTTGAACTTGGGATTAAATCTATTAGTCAAGAGAATATTTTTGAACAAATATTTTATGAGGAAAACATTTTCCATACTCTTGTGGGACATTTAAAATATAAGAACACTTACATATTGCTAACCAAGTGTTTACTGAGAATACTTAACTTCATCATTTATAGAAGATGGAGCTTGAACTAGAACCAGCAAGTTCTCCAATTGCCCCAACGAGTATTACAAATTTATAACAAACCTTTTTTTATACTTCCAACCTATTATGTTGATATTGTTCCTCCTTGTGTGTGATGAGGCGTACTATTTTCACCCATTGATAATAGAAAAGCGTACATAGCAGTCCTTGTCACGTGATTACCGTTGCAGATACTAATATTTCAAATTGGGTAATTCACGTTGTAGCTATAGTTTCTAAGCTTCTAATCGATCATAGTTATTCTTTATTTACATTTCATAACTGTGTTTATAGTTATTTCACGTGTATTTAAGTGTACTCAAATACACAGTTTCACATGTATTAGAGTGTATTTAAATATATAGTTTCAAAATAGAGCCAAACACATATGTATATTGATCATTCAAACAGTACATATAGTTAAATATATCTAGGTTGACCAAAAATACAATCAGGCCAATACATATACATTATATTTACACTCAAAAAGTGACGAATATACTCAAATTCACTCAGATATGGAGATACAAGAAATAGATACACTCAGATCTGAAATACAAGAAGGAGAAAAAGCTATGCATTTTGGTCAGAGATGTAAAAATTCCTCTGGAAATTGAGCAAATACAATACACACAAATATTTACACTCAGAAAATAACGAATACACTCAGATATGTAGATAAAAGAAATAAAATACACTCAAATCTGAGATACAAAAAGAAGAAGAAGCCATGAATTTCAGCCAGAAATATAAAAGTTCCTCTGAAAATCGAACAAATACACTTAGATCGACGAATACACTCCAGAGAGGCGAGAAAGTACTTTTCGTGATATTCAACGCCAAAAAACCTCACGGGCAGGCACTGCGATTATTCCACCGTTATTAATTATGTAAAGGAAAGTGGGAATAGGACGACAAGGAGCAGGGACAACAATCTACGGGACAAGTTCTATGGCAGAAAGTTTGAAAGAAGGAGCAGTGATGTCCATTTACATCACCGACGGTCTATTTATTCATCGACGGTGGAAATACTATAAGGACGAGCTCTCGAATTGCTATCGATGGGGCAGGTTGCGGCGGAGGTAGTCGGTGGCACCGCCAACGGGTGAGGGAGAAAATAGTGTAAAACTTTGAAAATATTTTCCTCAATGTATTCATCCTTCAAGGGTACAATATATACAACATATACATTAATTAGGAAGAGTCAATCATGCCTAATCTTTCTAATCAATTCCTAATAATCTTCTACCTAATTAACATAATCTTCCTAATTAACATATTACTACCTACCATATATAATAGAAAGACCTCTCTTTCGGGATCAGTCCCGTCCCTAGATGTAGTAGTCAATCAGCGGGACACCCCCCAAACTTACTTGACGAGGAATCCTTTCTCGAAAACAAATAGGATTGATTATGTATCACAATTTCATCACTACATCGAAGGCAATTTCACATGAGTACTGCTTTACACTCTTTTCCCGGGTGGGGCTTCTTATACCTAAACGCAGCAGGCCCCGCGAGTAGTCGAACAAATGAGAGGAAGAAAGTAGCTTGTCTGTCGTACTGGCTACTTTATTGAATAGGTTTAGCGGATGGGAATGGCATTTCGGGAATGCAGTCAAGGGTGAAGGAGCAAAAGAAGCTAACTAACCGACACGAGTCCTAGTCGTTGCGCTGCGGTCCGTTTCCCGGCATAGGGCTCCCGTGGTTCGCGAGAAGGAAAAAGGATGTTGCATCTGGCACGAGATGATTTATCCCATCCATCCACCGAGAAAAAAAGACCGCAGCGCAGCGGAGTGGAGCAGCCGCGACACTTCCTTAAAGAAGACTCCTATAAGTTTTGATACTACATTAATACATAATAATAATATGATTGCATAATATTCTAACAAATATTATAACACTCCCCCGCAATCGAAGTTGGAGGTCGGTGAATGCTGAGACTGTCCCTAAAATCTTTAAATAATATCAGCAGAAGTTCTTTTGTAAAGATATCTGCAATTTGATGTCGCGTTGGGACATGTAGCACCCAAACTTGTCCGCGAGCCACCTTTTCATGTACAAAATGAATATCTAACTCAATATATTTAGTGCGTTGATGGTGGATGTGATTCCTTGAGAGGTAGATTGCACTAATATTATCACAAAGTATACTATTGTTGCAGTCGGAATAGGGCAATGAAGTTCAAGTAACAGGTTCCAAATCCAACATGAGTCAGATACAACATTGGCCACAACACGATATTCTGCTTCAGCACTTGAGCGTGATACCATGGCCTGCCTTTTTGAGGACCATGAGATTAAATTGTCACCAAGGAAAACGCAATACCCGGAGGTGGATCATCTTGTATCCGGACATCCTACCCAATCTGCATCGGTGTAAGTAACAAGTTTGGAAATAGAGGATGTGTATAGATGTAATCCATACTCCAGTAACAATGGTTCTAATTTTGTGTTCCGCCTTCCCATTTTGTAATGAAGTATGGGGACAAGACAAACGAAAATGAAGACCATTTGTTTTGAAAAAAATCCCAAAACTGTTTATTGTCAAACTCCCCCTCATTGTCACATTGAATATTTTTTATATCACGTTCAAATTGAGTTCGGATGAATGCTCTAAAAGTGGGAAAAGTGGAAAACACTTGTGATTTTTTCGATAAAGAGAATGTCCACAAATAATTAGAATAGTCATCAAGTATAAGTAAATAATATCTATGACCAGAAGAACTCAAAACAAGTGATGTCCAAATATCACAATGTAAAATATCAAATGGCAAAAGAGTGCATGAAGTAGAGGAAATAAATGGCAACTTAACATGTTTACCAAGTGTGCAAGAATGACACTTATTTAGAGTCCGTGTTTGGGTACAAGAAATAAAATTATTTTGTTTAAGAAAAGCCAAAACAGCCTCTCCCGGATGTCCTAAACGTTGGTGCCATAAAGATGGTGTCAAGGCTGCAAAAATAGAAGAAAACTTGGATTGTTGTGTTAACGGATTTATTGGATAGAGCTCCCCCTTCCTATCACATCTCATGAGAAGCTTCCTCGTCTGAAAATCATGCACGAAAAAGCCAAAGGGGTCAAACCGGACAATTACCAAATTATCAGTTGTAAACTTTCTAACGGAAACCAAGTTTTTGATTAATTTGAGAGCATGAAGGACATTCTTTAAAATTAGGGGTGAGTTTGGTAGTAACGATTTGCTAGAACTATAACCTTTTATTGGAATTGAATGGCCATTTCCGATAATTATTCCATTATCATTGCTCAAATTAAAGTAGGATGAGAGATTACCTTGTGAGGACGTCATATGTGACGTCTCTCCGGAGTCCATATAGCAATTTGAATCCGGTGGATTAAGTCCAAGGGTGTGTATGGCGGACTCAATTTCTGTGGGATGGCCCCTGTTGAATGAGCCTCATTCCACTGGATCGGTTGAGGCCCACTGCTACTGCCTGTGTTAACAGACCCAGCGAAATGGGCCTGCTGGGCCTATTGTTGCTGCTTCCAATTTAGTGGAAAGAACCCACTATTTTGCTGAGGCTGGGCAGTGGGCCGTTGGGGCTCCCTGGCCTAATTTCCTGTTGGGGCTGGGCTGGGTGGTATAGCCCAAGGCCACTGTTATCCGGTGGGTTGCTGCCACTGTCCGCCGGCTCTGCCGCCGGGCTGCTGTCATTGTCCGCCGCCCTTGCCGCCGTGTTGCTGCCACTGTCCACTATCGGAGTTGGTAGTGCAGCCATTACCGCCACCACCGGAATTTTGGTGGCCTCCACCTTTGTTATTTCTGCGATTTCCACCCTTATTTTTATTGTTATGACGTCCTTTTTCTCCCTTATTTTATTGAGAAGGGTCAAAAAAATTACCATCATGTGAAGGAGTGGAAAGCATGGCGGAATTTGAAGTAGTTGAGACCCTTTTCACCAAGCCCGACTCTTCAAGTACAAGCATGGACCTTGCTTGATAAAATTGTGGTAGAGGATTACTTTAACGGATTAGAGTTCCCATGCCACTATACGCGTCGGAGAGACCGGTGACCAATTGCAAGACTAACCGGTGAACCAACGTTTCTTAATTGATCGGCCAACACTTTGAGTCATTGACAATATGTAGAAACATTAGGGAAATCCGCCATGTCAATGGTTGAGAAGTCCTGTTCCAATGAAACAGTGGAGAGTTTTGGTTATTTTGAAAAATATCTCACAAGCGTTGCCACGCCGCCATGGCTGTGGAATCCGGTTCCATTATCGTATGCAACAAGTCAGTGGAGATTGTTGCATAAATCCAACCAAGGACTGTGGCATCAAGTGTATCCCACAATTCCTTGTATGCATCGTTTGTTATGTCTTTCCCTTTACCATCTTTTGGAGGAATTATATGATAAAGAACTTTGTGAGCACGACAACATATTTTGAATAATTCCGCCCAAGTCGCATAATGAACGGTTTCCATTTCTAGTTTGATGGAAATATGTGTTTTGATGTTTGAGACAGGAAGGACAGGGTGAAAGGATGATTTGGTTTCAGACATAATTGGTTGTAATGAAGGATAATTAATAATGGAGTAAAAAATGAAGAATTTTTTCGGCCACTAGGGTTTCTAAGGAAGAAGATAACCGAAAATTTGGAAGAAATTAAACTAATTTTGGATTTTTCCTTAAGCTGTTGATACCATGTTAAACTTTGAAAATATTTTTCTCAATGTATTCATCCTTCAAGGGTACAATATATACACCATATACATTAATTAGGAAGAGTCAATCACGCCTTAACTTCCTAATAATCTTCAACCTAACTAACATAATCTTCCTAATTAACATATTACTATCTACCATATATAAAGTGATACTACAATAATACATAATAAAAATATGATCTGTAAAACTTTGAAAATATTTTCCTCAATGTATTCATCCTTAAGGTACAATATATATACCATATACATTAATTAGGAAGAGTCAATCATGCCTAATCTTCCTAATCAATTCCTAATAATCTTCTACCTAATTAACATAATCTTCCTAATTAACATATTACTACCTACCATATATAAATTGATACTACATTAATACATAATAATAATAATATGATTGCATAATATTCTAACAAATATTCTAACACTCCCCGCAATCGAAGCTGGAGGGCGGTGAATGCTGAGACTGTCCCTAAAATCTTCAAATAATATCAGCGGAAGTCCTTTTGTGAAGATATCTGCAATTTGATGTCGCGTTGGGACATGTAGCACCCAAACTTGTCCGCGAGCCACCTTCTTGCGTACAAAATGAATATCTAACTCAATATGTTTAGTGCGTTGATGGTGGATGGGATTCCCTGAGAGTTAGGTTGCACTAATATTATCACAGTATACTATTGTTGCAGTCGGAATAGGGCAATAAAGTTCAAGTAACAGGTTCCGAATCCAACATGACTCAGATACAACATTGGCCACAACACGATATTCTGCTTCAGAACTTGAGCGTGATACCGTGGCCTGCCTTTTTGAAGACCATGAGATTAAATTGTCACCAAAGAAGACACAATACCCGCAGGTGGATCGTCTTGTATCCGGACATCCTGCCCAATCTGCATCAGTGTAAGTAATAAGTTTGGAAATAGAGGACGGGTATAGATGTAATCCATACTCCAGAGTGCCCTGAATATATCGCACAAAGCGTTTCAAAGCATGCATATGTTCCTCCATTAGATTATGTATGAATAGACACACTTGTTGCACTGCATAGGTAATATATGGCCTGGTGAATGTGAGATATTGTAAAGCTCCTGCTAGGCTGCGGTGTAACGTTGGATCAGCAAAAGGTTTGCTAGAGATGACACTCAATTTTGACTTTGTGTCGACCGGAGTTGCCGAAGGTTTAAAGAAAGATATCCCAGCCCGTCCACGATTTCTGATGCATACTTCTTCTGGGAGAGGAATAATCCACCTGTATGTCAGGTCACAGCAATCCCTAGAAAGTAGTGGAGTGGGCCAAGATCTTTCATAGCAAATTCAGAACTAAGTTGTGACATGATATTCTTGGGAAGAGAGTCTGAAGATGATGTTAGAATAATATCATCCACATATAGAAAAAGATAAGCAATATGATTATCCTGACGATAGATAAACATGGAATTATCTGAACGGCTGTACGAGAAACCTATGTGTGACACAAAATCTGCAAACCGCTTATACCAAGCCCTGGGGGCCTGCTTGAGGCCATATAATAATTTGTTGAGCAAACACACATGGTTGGGATATTTAGGATCCCTTAACCCCAACGGTTGATGCATGTAAACAGTCTCATTAAGGTCTCCATGGAGGAAGGCATTTTTGACATCTAATTGATGAACTGACCATCCTTTTGAGAGAGACAGGCTGAGAACTGTTCTGATAGTTGCAGGTTTGACCACTAGACTGAATGTTTCCCCGCAATCTACACCAACCTGTTGTGTCTTCTCATCACCTACAAGACGGGCTTTATACCGCTCAAAAGTTCAATCAGATTTTTCTTTATAGCTGAAAATCCACATAGATCGAATTATAATAGAATTAGATGGACGAGGTACTAATCTCATGTCCTATTTGTAATTAGAGCATGATATTCATCATCAATGGCCATTTTCCAATTTGAGTCTTTTAGAGCAGACACTGGATTACGAGGCAAAGGTGATTTCGAGACCTGGGTGTGAAGGCTATAGTTGGCATTGGGTTTGACAATTCCATGTTGACTACGGGTGACCGGACGGTTTGTTGGGCCAGTGGACTAGACGCCACTGACCGATGAGTGAGAAATCGAGGGTCCAATGGGCTGCATTGATGGAGCTGGAGTTGGGCCCGTAGTGGTGGACTGGCCCAATGGGTTTTAATTACGGTGTTCAACACTAGTAATAGGTATCGAGCTGTGAAATAAATGTGTTAGATACGAAAGCTTATCATTATCCAAAAAATCATAGTTATGAGTCCCGGTGGCATGTATCTTAGCAAATGGAAAAATTATTTCATCAAAGATTACATGACGACTTATAAAGATTCTTTTGGAAGAAATGTCGTAACATTGGTAACCGCGATGATGAGTAGGATATCCCAAGAACACACATGGAGTAGACCGGGCTTAGAGTTTTGTGATTGTGGTGGATGGAAAAAGGGGTAGTAAAGACAACCAAACACTCTTAAGTGATGATATGTGGGCTCTCGTAAGTAAAGCATTTTTAGGGGAGCTTGGTATGATAAATTTTTATGAGGAAGGACATTCAACAGATAAGTGGTCATTTGGAGTGCATGATGCCAAAATACAGGGGGAAGTGAAGCATGAGAAAGAGATGTTCTAACAATATTGTTAATGGTTCTAGTTTTGCGTTCCGCCTTCCCATTATGTGATGAAGTATGAGGACAAGACAAACGAAACCGAAGACCATTTGTTTTGAAAAAATTGCAAAATTATTTATTGTCAAACCCCCCCCCCCCCCCATTGTCACATTGAATAATTTTGATGTCACGTTCAAATTGAGTTCGAATGAATGCTCTAAAAGTGACAAAAGTGGAAAACACTTGTGATTTTTTCGATAAAGGGAATGTCCACAAATAATTAGAATAGTCATCAAGTTTAAGTAGATAATATCTATGACCAGAAGAACTCAAAACATGTGATGTCCAAATATCACAATGTAAAATATCAAATGACAAAAGAGTGCATGAAGTAAAGGAAATAAATGGCAACTTAACATGTTTACCAAGTGTGCAAGAATGACACTTATTTAGAGTCCGTGTTTGGGTACAAGAAACAAAATTATTTTGTTTAAGAAAAGCCAAAACAACCTCTTCCAGATGTCCCAAACGTTGGTGCCATAAAGATGGTGCCAAGGCTGCAAAAACAGAAGAAAACTTGGATTGTTGTGTTGACGGATTTATTAGATAGAGCTCCCCCTTGCTATCACATCTCATGAGAAGCTTCCCCGTCTGTAAATCATTCACGAAAAAGCCAAAGGGGTCATACCGGACAAATACCCAATTATCAGTTGTAAACTTTCTAACATAAACCAAGTTTTTGATTAATTTGGGAGCATAAAGGACATTCTTTAAAATTAGGGGTGGGTTTGGTGGTAAGAATTTGCTAGAACCATAACCTTTTATTGGAATTAAATGGCCATTTCCGATAATTATTCCATTATCATTGCTCAAATTAAAATAGGACGAGAGATTATCTTGGGAGGACGTCATATGTGATATCGCTCCGGAGTCCATATACCAATTTGAATCTGGTGGATTAAGTTCAAGAGTGTGCATGGCGGACTCAATTTTCGTGGGGTGGGCCCCTCTCGAATGGGCCTCATGCCACTAGGTCAGCTGAGGCCCACTGCTACTGCCTGTGTTAACAGACCCAGCGAAATGGGCTTGTTGCTGCTGCTGCCAATTCAGTGGAAAGAACCCACTTTGTTTTCTGAGGCTGGGCAGTGGGCCTATTGGGGCCGCCTGGCCCAATTGCCTATTGGGGCTATGCTGGGTGGTATAGCCTAAGGCCACTGCCAGCCGGTGGGTTGCTACCACTGTCCGCCGCCCCTGTCGCCGGGCTGCTGCCACTGTCTGTCGCCCCTGCCGCCGTGCTACTGCCACTGTCCACCACCGGAGTTGGTGGTACCGCCATTACCACCGCCACCGGAATTTTGATGGCCTACACCTTTGTTATTTTCACGATTTCCATCCTTATTTTTATTGTTATGACATCCTTTTTGTCCCTTATTTTATTGAGAAGGGTCAAAAAAATTACCTATCATGAGAAGGAGTGGCAAGCATGGCGGAATTTGAAGTAGTTGAAGCCTTTTTCATCAAGACCGACTCTTCAAGTACAAGCATGAATCTTGCTTAATAAAATTGTGGTAGAGGATTACTTTAAAGGATTAGAGTTCCCACGCCGCTATACGAGTCGGTGAGATCGGCGACCAATTGGAAGACTAACCGTTTATTAGTAACCGGTGAACCAACGATTCTTAATTGATCGGCCAACACTTTGAGTCGTTGACAATATGTAGAAATATTAGGGAAATCCGACATGTCAATGGTTGAGAACTCATGTTCCAATGAAACAACGCGAGAGTTTTGGTTATCTTTAAAAATATCTCGCAAGCGTTCCCACGCCACCATGGTTGTGGAATCCGGTTCCATTATCGTATGAAACAAGTCGGTGGAGATTGTTGCATAAATCCAACCAAGGACTGTGGCATCAAGTGTATCCCACAATTCTTGTCTACATCGTTTGTTATGTCTTTCCCTTTACCATCTTTTGGAGGAATTATATGATGAAGAACTTTGTGAGCACGACAACATATTTTGAATAATTCCGCCAAGTCGCATAATGAAACGTTTCCATTTCTAGTTTGATGGAAACATGTGTTTTGATGTTTGAGACAGCAAGGGCAGAGTGAAATGATGATTTGGTTTCAGACATAATTGGTTGTGATGAAGGATAAACAATAATGGAGTAAAAAATGAAGAAATTTTTCGGCCACTAGGGTTTCTAGGGAGGAAGATGACCGAAAATTTGGAAGAAATAAAACTAATTTTGGATCTTTCCTTAAGCTGTTGATACCATGTTAAACTTTGAAAATATTTTTCTCAATGTATTCATCCTTCTAGTGTATAATATATACATTAATTAGGATGAGTCAATCATGCCTAATCTTCCTAATCAATTCCTAATAATCTTCTACCTAATTAACATAATCTTCCCTAATTAACATATTACTACCGACCATATATAAAGTGATACTACATTAATACATAATAATATGATCTGTAAAACTTTGAAAATATTTTCCTCGATGTATTCATCCTTCAAGGTACAATATACACACCATATACATTAATTAGGAAGAGTCAATCATGCCTAATCTACATAATCAATTCCTAATAATCTTCTACCTAATTAACATAATCTTCCTAATTAACATATTACTACCTACCATATATAAAGTGATACTACATTAATACACAATAATAATATGATTGCATAATATTCTAACAAATATTCTAACACTCCCCCGCAGTTGAAGTTGGAAGGCGGTAAATGCTGAGAATGTCCCTAAAATCTTCAAATAATATCAGCGGAAGTCCTTTTGTGAAGATATCTGATATTTGATGTCACGTTGGGACATGTAGCACCCGAACTTGTCCGCAAACCACCTTCTCGCATACAAAATGAATATCTATCTCAATATGTTTAGTACGTTGATGGTGGATGGGACTCCCTGAGAGGTAGATTGCACTAATATTATCACAGTATATTATTGTTGCAGTCGGAATAGGGCAATGAAGTTCAAGTAACAGGTTCCGAATCCAACATGACTCTTATACAACATTGGCCACAGCACGATATTCTGCTTCAGCATTTGAGCGTGATACCGTTGCCTACCTTTTTTAGGATCATGAGATTAAATTGTCACCAAGGAAGACGCAATACCCGGAGGTGGATCGTCTTGTATCCGGACATCCTGCCCAATCTGCATCAGTGTAAGTAATAAGTTTGGAAATAGAGGATGGGTATAGATGTAATCCATACTCCAGAGTGCCCTGAATATATCGCACAATGCGTTTCAAAGCATGCATATGTTCCTCCATTGGATTATGCATGAATAGACACATTTGTTGCCTGCATAGGTAATATATGGCCTGGTGAATGTGAGATACTGTAAAGCTCCTGCTAGGCTGCGGTATAACGTTGGATCAGCAAAAGGTTTGCTAGAGATGACACTCAATTTTGACTTTGTGTCGACCGGAGTTGCCAAAGGTTTACAGAAAGACATCCTAGCCCGTTCCACGATTTTTGATGCATACTTCTTCTGGGAGAGGAATAATCCACCTGTATGTCGGATCACAACAATCCCTAAAAAGTAGTGGAGTGGGCCAAGATCTTTCATAGTGAATTCAGAACTAAGCTGTGACATGATATTCTTGCTAAGAGAGTCTGAAGATGCTGTTAGAATAATATCATCCACATATAGAAGAAGATAAGCAGTATGATTACCCTGACGATAGATAAATATGGAATTATCTGAACGGTGTGCGAGAAATCCACGCGTGACACAAAATCTGCAAACCATTTATACCAAGCCCTGGGGGCCTGCTTAAGGCCATATAATGATTTGTTGAGCAAACACACATGGTTAGGATATTTAGGATCCCTGTATCCTAATGGTTGGTGCATGTAAATAGCCTCATTAAGGTGTCCATGGAAGAAGGCATTTTTGACATCTAATTGATGAACTGACCATCCTTTTGAGAGAGACAGGCTGAGAATTATTCTGATAGTTGCAGGTTTGACCACTGGATTGAATGTTTCCCCGCAATCTACACCAACCTGATGTGTCTTCCCATCACCTACAAGACGGGCTTTATTCCGCTCAAAAGTTCCATCAGATTTTTCTTTATGGCTGAAAATCCACATAGATTGAATTATATTAGCATTAGATGGACGAGGTACTAAATCCCATGTCCTATTTGTAATTAGAGCATGATATTCATCATCCATGACCATTTTCCAATACGAGTCTTTTAGAGTAGACACTGGATTACGAGGCAAAGGTGATTTCGAGACCTGGGTGTAAAAGCTATATTTGGCATTGGGTTTGACAATTCCATGTTGACTACGGGTGACCGGACGGTTTGTTGGGCCAGTGGACTGGACGCCACTGACCGATGAGTGAAAAACCAAGGGTCCAGTGGGCTGCATTGATGGAGCTGGAGTTGGGCCCGTAGTGGTGGACTGGCCCAATGGGCCTGAATTACGGTGTTCAACACTAGTAATAGGTACCGAGCTGTGAAATAAATGTGTTAGATACGAAAGCTTATCATTATCCAAAAAATCATAGTTATGAGTCCCGGTGGCATGTATCTTAGCAAATGGAAAAATTATTTCATCAAATATTACATGACGACTTATAAAGATTCTTTTGGAAGAAATGTCGTAACATTGGTAACCGCGAAGATGAGTAGGATATCCCAAGAACACACATAGAGTAGACCGGGCTTGGAGTTTTGTGATTGTGGTGGATGGAAAAAGGGGTAGTAAAGACAACCAAACACTCTTAAGTGATGATATGTGGGCTCTCGTAAGTAAAGCATTTTTAGGGGAGCTTGGTATGATAAATTTTTATGAGGAAGGACATTCAACAGATAAGTGGCCATTTGGAGTGCATGATGCTAAAATACAGGGGGAAGTGAAGCATGAGAAAGAGATGTTCTAACAATATTGTTAATGGTTCTAGTTTTGCGTTCCGCCTTCCCATTTTGTGATGAAGTATGAGGACAAGACAAACGAAACCGAAGACCATTTGTTTTGAAAAAATCCCAAAACTATTTATTGTCAAACCCCCCCCCCCCATTGTCACATTGAATATTTTTATGTCACGTTCAAATTGAGTTCGAATGAATGCTCTAAAAGTGACAAAAGTGGAAAACACTTGTGATTTTTTCGATAAAGGGAATTTCCACAAATAATTAGAATAGTCATCAAGTATAAGTAGATAATATCTATGACCAGAAGAACTTAAAACAAGTGATGTCCAAATATCATAATGTAAAATATCAAATGGCAAAAGAGTGCATGAAGTAAAGGAAATAAATGGCAACTTAACATGTTTACCAAGTGTGCAAGAATGACACTTATTTAGAGTCCGTGTTTGGGTATAAGAAATAAAATTATTTTGTTTAAGAGAATCCAAAACAACCTCTTTCGGATGTCCCAAACGTTGGTGCCATAAAGATGGTGCCAAGGCTGCAAAAACAGAAGGAAACTTGGATTGTTGTGTTGACGGATTTATTAGATAGAGCTCCCCCTTGCTATCACATCTCATGAGAAGCTTCCCCGTCTGAAAATCATGCACGGAAAAGCCAAAGGGGTCAAACCGGACAGATACCCAATTATCAGTTGTAAACTTTCTAACATAAACCAAGTTTTTGATTAATTTGGAAGCATAAAGGACATTCTTTAAAATTAGGGGTGAGTTTGGTGGTAAGAATTTGCTAGAACCATAACCTTTTATTGGAATTGAATGGCCATTTCCGACAATTATTCCATTATCATTGCTCAAATTAAAATAGGACGAGAGATTATCTTGGGAGGACGTCATATGTGATGATCGCTCCGAGTCCATATACCAATTTGAATCTGGTGGATTAAGTTCAAGAGTGTGCATGGCGGACTCAATTTCCGTGGGGTGGCCCCTGTTGAATGGGCCTCATGCCACTAGGATCGGTTGAGGCCCACCTGCATCGCATGTGTTAACGGACCCGGCCGAAATGGGCACTGTTTCGCTACCAATTCGGTGGAAAGAACCCACTATTTTTCGAGGCCGGGCGGTGGGCCGTTGGGCCGCGCTCGGCCCAATTGCATGTTGGGGCTGGGCTTTGGGTGGTATACCCAAGGCCACCGCCACCGGTGGGTTGCTACCACCGTCCGCCGCCAATGTCCGCCGCCGCCCCGCTGTCGCCGCCGTGTTCATCGCCACCGTCCACCACCGGAGTTGGTGGTACCGCCATTACCACCGCCACCGGAATTTTGATGGCGTGCACCTTTGTTATTTCACGATTTCATCCTTATTTTTATTGTTATGACGTCCTTTTTGTCCCTTATTTTATTGAGAAGGGTCAAAAAAATTACCATCATGAGAAGGAGTGGCAAGCATGGCGGAATTTGAAGTAGTTGAGGAGCTTGATAAAATTGTGGTAGAGGATTACTTTAAAGGATTAGAGTTTCCACGCCGCTATACGAGTCGGTGAGACCGGCGACCAATTGGAAGACTAACCGTTTATTAGTAACCGGTGAACCAACGTTTCTTAATTGATCGGCCAACACTTTGAGTCGTTGACAATATGTAGAAACATTAGGGAAATACGCCATGTCAATGGTTGAGAACTCATGTTCTAATGAAACAACCCGAGAGTTTTGGTTATCTTGAAAAATATCTCGCAAGCGTTCCCACGCCACCATGGTTGTGGAATCCGGTTCCATTATCGTATGCAACAAGTCGGTGGAGATTGTTGCATAAATCCAACCAAGGACTGTGGCATCAAGTGTATCCCACAATTTCTTGTCTACATCGTTTGTTATGTCTTTCCCTTTACCATCTTTTGGAGGAATTATATGATGAAGAACTTTGTGAGCACGACAACATATTTTGAATAATTCCGCTCAAGTCGCATAATGAACGGTTTCTATTTCTAGTTTGATGGAAACATGTATTTTGATGTTTGGGACAGCAAGGGCAGGGTGAAAGGATGATTTGGTTTAAGACATAATTGGTTGTGATGAAGGATAATCAATAATGGAGTAAAAAAATGAAGAAATTTTTCGGCCACTAGGATTTCTAGGGAGGAAGATGACCGAAAATTTGAAAAAATTAAATTAATTTTGGATCTTTTCTTAAGCTCTTGATACCATGTAATGAATGGATCTTGGGCCTAACTAGAAGTGAGGGAAAAGAGAGAAGAAGAGATGAGAATACATTGGATCTGGAGGTAAATACAATATAGCTATGAGGGGTAAATTGAATACACAATATAGTTATGTATTGTTATTTATTTAAATTATAGTTATTATATGTAAATACCTCCTATAGTTAGCTACTTTTTATATCATTAAAATTGGCCCGTTTATACTTTTTCGTTTTTCTCTTGTTTTGGGTTTAGGGGAAGGAATCCAGATGTTTCAATACCTTTTAATGCATTATTTATCATAGTTAATCAATGAAAGTAATTTATCTGGATTTTTTGTAGCTAATTTATCAGCAAAACTTTGAACTATTTCGTTCTCTTTGAAGATAGTTTGACTAAACTATGAGTGATTTTTTCGATTTGATCAAAAAGATATACTGGAGGAATTAAGTGAATTATGTGTTCTAACTTTTCTGCCAAAATGTATTCCCTTCTGCCATTTGCATTTTTATATAAAGCATGAAATTTACAAACCAAGAAAAATAATTTAGAAACAATACTATTCTTCATGTGTTCCAACTTGACTGTGCTACGCCAGAAAAATTTAGCCACGCCATCAATTGAACTCTATTTTCTCCTAATTTTACCTTAATCCGTTCAGGTTCAGGGAATTATTTTAGGTTCACTTCTCAGTCACCTTTATATAAGAATATTTTCTCGTGTTTTCCCTACAAAAAAAATAATACTACAGTCACCTGTGTGGCAGTGTCATATATAGACTAATAGTTCTGTAAAACATTTGGACTTTAAGGTGAAAGGAGCCATTTAGTTGAACAAACTCACATGGAACAGGCAAGAAATATGGATAAAGATGACCTGAAATACGAATTTGTCTCATCGAAATGAAATAAACAATGTTCAACAAATAAAAACCGGAAAACTCATCAGTAGCAATGATTTCAAATTATATTAAAATAGTTTTGTGACTTTAATGGTATAAAAAATTATTTTGTATAAAGTCCCACGACCACGCATAAAAAGACAAGAATGGTGTCTCAATCTCAAACAAATTGGGGTCGTATATATGTGCCCTCCTTGTCCGCGTAGCACATTTAAGCTCATGTCACATTTCAGACCAATAATGTAATAAAGAAATAAAACTAAAATTAAAAATAATTGTTAAACAAGGTAATATATCTGTGATATACACTTGATATACATAGTGTATACCACGGGTACCGAATGCAGAAGCTCATCTTCGGCCGTGGCTGAGGCCCATCACGGGCAGTGTTATCAATTGTATATTAGGAAAGTATATTTGTAGTATATTGTAGTGTAAAGGTTACCTAAATTAGGATTATACACTTACCATAATTGTATAGTTAGAATTATGGTAGAACATGGTTTTAGGAGTAGAATAGGAATAGGATTCTCCTATTTTGTAACTTGTATATATACCTTTCAATTAATGAAAATAATCAAGGGGATTATTTCTTTCATGGTATCAAGAGACTAGGTCTAACAAAAATTTTCTCTCCCAAATTGTGTGCCCTTCTCGGCCGAAACCCCCCCCCCCCTCGAGTTTCTTGTCCAAATTTCGTCTTCCGCTCTAAAAAATCTCTTACTATTCCCAAATTTCCCCTCCTTCTTTGTTCTTTCAATATGTCTAAGAACAATTTTCATCATGCCCTCATGGTTTATAACGTCAAGAACAGTATCCCTATTGTGCTTGAGATGGAAAACGTCCAATATGCGACGTGGGCAGAATTGTTTAAAATTCACGCTATCTCCCATCAAGTTATCCATCACATAATTCCTCCCGCTATACCTATTCCCGCGGAGGATCCTCAGTTATGGATTACCCTTGATGCTACCGTTTTCCAGTGGATCTATTCCACTATTTCAGTTGACCTCTTACAGACGATTATTGAGCCGGATACCACGGCTATGGCTACCTGGAATAGATTGCGTGACATAATCCAAGATAACCAACATTCACGTGTTGTCACACTCGAGCAGGAATTCTTTCTAGTTCGCATGGAAGAATTTCCAAACGTATCTGCATATTGCAAGAAACTCAAGGAGTTGGCGGACCAACTCCGTAACGTTGGCACACCTGTGACAAATAATCGTCTGGTTCTACAACTGGTTGTCGGTCTCTCGGAGGCCTATAATGGCGTTGGAACTCTCCTTCGTCAAAGCAACCCACTTCCCGCTTTTTATCAAGCCCGCTCCATGCTTACTTTGGAAGAAGCCGGTTTGGCTAAAAAGGCGGCTACCGGAGCAAGCCCCGTCGTCCTAATGACGTCCTCCATAAATTCTTCGGGTTTTGTTGATAATTAGGGCCAAAACCATATTCATGGTGGCGGCAAAAATAATCGTAAGAATAATAACAAAAACCGCGGGGGCAAACGGCGGTTCCGGTGGTCAGCAGGCCGGCAGTGGGCCCCGTCTAGTGAACAGTGGCCCTCCACCCTACTGGTCCCAGCAGTGGGGCCCATGACAGTGGAGCTGGGGCAATGGGTCGTGGGCCATCAGCCCCTATTTTCCAGCAGCCAGTGGGCTGGCCAGTCTTTCAGGCCCAACAGTCAGTAGTCACGGCCCACTGCCCACTGGCCCAGTAATTCCAGCAGTTACTGCCCACAGCCCAGTTCTGGGATTCTTGGGCCCCGGCCTCCCCAAGCTCACCACGCAGCGGGCCCCATTCACACCGACATTGAGGCCGCAATGCACACACTTGGGTTGACGCAACCGGATCCAAATTGGTACATGGACACCGACGCAACGACACATATGACCTCCGATCAAGGTACTCTCTCGTCTTATGCCAATTTGAGCAACCTTCGTGGTATAATTATCGGTAATTGTAACTCTATTCTAATCCAGGGTTATGGTTATAAAACTCTATCTCCCCCCAATCCTCCCCTTATCATGAAAAATACTTTACATGCCCCAAAATTGATTAAAAACTTAGTGTCTGTCCGAAAATTCACCACTGACAATTCCGTTTCTGTTGAATTTGATCCTTTTGGTTTCTCTGTGAAGGATTTCAAGACGGGGAGTCCTCTCATGAGGTGTGATAGTAGGGGAGATCTTTATCCTATCACACCCGGTTTCAGTCCATCGAGTCAAGCCTTGCCATTAGCTTTTGCAGCCATTTCTCCTTCCTTGTGGCATGCTCGCCTTGGTCATCCGGGATCCTCTATTTTATCAGTTTTAGATAAAAATAGTTTTATTTCTTGTAAGGGTACAAGTCGTACTCAAATTTGTCAATCTTGTTCGTTAGGAAAAATTGTTAAGTTGCCATTTGTGGACTCAAATTCTCATACTTCAATGCCATTTGATATTATTCATAGCGACCTATGGACGTCTCCTGTTCTAAGTTCGTTAGGTCATCGATATTATGTTCATTTTTGGATGATTATTCTAAATTTTTGTGGACGTTTCCAATTGCCAATAAATCTCAAGTGTTTTCCGTCTTCATAAAATTTAGAGCATTCATTAGAACACAATTGTAAAGAGAAATAAAAAATATTCAGTGTGATAATGGGAAAGAGTATGACAATAGGGTGTTTCGGGAGTTCTGTGCTAATAATGGGATCAATTTTCATTTTTCGTCCCCTCATACATCTTTACAAAATGGGAAAGTCGAACGCAAAATTCGTTCCATAAATAACATTGTCCGCACTCTCTTACTTCATGCTTCCGTACCCTCATATTTTTGGCATCATGCTCTTCAAATGGCGACATATCTCCTTAACATAATTCCTTCCAAAGGGCTGACATATTATCCCCCTCCAAAGTTTATTTAATAAGAATTCTTCTTATTCTCATCTTCGGGTTTTTGGGTGCTTGTGTTATCCGTTATTCCCATCCACCACAATTAACAAACTTCAGGCCCGGTCTACTCCATGTGTGTTTTTGGGTTATCCGTCTAATCATCGTGGTTACAAATGCTTTGATTTATCCTCCAAGAAAATCATCATTAATCGCGATGTAATTTTTTATGAAACTCAATTTTCATTTACTAAAGTCCATACTCCCGAGCCTAGTTCGTATAATTTTTGATTTATGGTATATTTCCGTATATTACTCATCATTTTTCGACATGTCCCGCAACCAAAATCCTTCAGCGGGCCCACTGCCCGCTAGACCCACTGTTCCGTCGTAGTTTCCAGTCGCTGGATCAGTTCCATTGATTGGGCCAGTCCAGCCCAATTCTGGAACTGGTCCAGTTTTAGCCCCAGATTGCCGATTTGGGCCAGCAGGCCCATCGCCCGCCGGCCATCCATCCAGCCGGTCCGTCCCGAGACAAATTCCCAAAATTCACTTAATTCTTCCTCGAGTCATAGACCGGTCACTCGTAGTCAGCGGGGTATTTTTATACCTAAAAGACATTTTAATTTACATTCTGATGTCTCTAAATCCCTCTTGCCCCGTAATCATGTGTCCGCCTTAAATGACCCGAATTGGAAAATTGCTATGACTGATGAATATAATGCTCTTATTGATAATAAGACGTGGGAGTTGGTGCCCCATCCATTTGGTATTAATGTTATCAGGTCTATGTGGATTTTTGCTCATAAGGAAAATTCAGATGGGTCGTTTGCTCGACATAAGGCGCGGCTTGTGGGGATGGTAAGACTCAGCAGGTTGGGATAGATTGTGGGGAGACGTTTAGTCCGGTGGTCAAGCCGGCTACTATTCACACTGTGCTTAGCTTGGCTCTTTCAAAGACATGGCCTATTCATCAATTGGATGTCAAGAATGCTTTCCTACATGGTGATCTCAAGGAAATAGTCTATATGCATCAGCTGTTGGGTTTCCGAGATCCCCACCATCCTCATCACTTCTGTTTGTTGAAGAAGTCCTTATATGGGCTTAAGCATTCTCCACGGGCCTGGTATACAAGGTTTGCTGACTATGTTTCAACTATTGGGTTCACTCACAGCAGGTCAGATAATTCTTTGTTCATCTACCGACGTGGTTCATTCTTGGCCTACATCCTGTTGTATGTCATTCTGACTACCTCTTCCGATGTCTTACGCCAGTCTATCATGATCATGCTCAGCTCTGAGTTTGCTATGAAAGAATTAGGGCCCTTGTGTTACTTTTTGGGTATTGTTGTCAAGCGTCATTATGATGGATTATTCTTGTCTCAACGAAAGTATGCAGCTGAGATCATCGAGAGGCCTGGGATGTCATCTTGTAAGTCCACTTCCACTCCAGTTGATACAAAGCCCAAGCTTAGTGCCGCGGCCGGCGCACCATATGGGGACCCGACCCGCTATCGCAGTCTTGCAGGGGCCCTTCAGTATCTTACTTTTACAAGACATGATATTATGTATGCCGTCCAACAGGTGTGTTTATCATGCATAATCCCCGAATTGAGCACATGAATGCAATCAAACGCATCATTAGGTATATTCAGGGTACACTGGACTATGGTTTGCATTTATGTCCTTCCTCGCCATCCACACTTGTCTCATACACAGATGCTGATTGGGGTGGTTGTCCAGACACCAGACGGTCGACGTCTGGCTACTGTATGTTCCTTGGCAACAACTTGGTCTCCTGGTCTGTGAAGCGTCAGGAAACTCTATCCCGCTCAAGTGTCGAGGCCGAATATCGAGGGGTAGCTAATGTGGTCTCAGAATCATGTTGGTTACATAATTTGCTTTTGGAGCTTCATTGTCCCATTCAGAAGGCAACCTTGGTATATTGCGATAATATTAGTGCCATCTACCTTTCAGGAAACCCGGTTCAGCACCAACGCACTAAACATATCGAAATGGACATTCACTTTGTCCATGAAAAGGTTGCTCGGGGTCACGTTCGCATATGCCATGTCCCGTCCCGATATCAAGTTGCAGACATCTTTACAAAGGGTCTACCCGCGGTCCTTTTTGAATATTTTAGGGATAGTCTCAGCGTTCGAAGATCACCCGCTATGACTGCGGGGGTGTTAAACAAGGTAATATACCCGTGATATACACTTGATATACATAGTGTATACCACGGGTACCGAATGCAGAAGCCCATCTTCGGCAGTGGCTGAGGCCCATCACGGGCAGTGTTATCAAGTGTATATTAGGAAAGTATATTTGTAGTATATTGTAGTGTAAAGGTTACCTAAATTAGGATTATACACTTACCATAATTGTATAGTTAGAATTATGGTAGAACAAGGTTTTAGGAGTAGAATAGGAATATGATTCTCCTATTTTGTAACTTGTATATATACCTTTCAATTAATGAAAATAATCAAGGAGATTATTTCTTTCAATAATCCCAAGAAAATAATCTAAAATATCAGTGCAGAATTCAGCAGTTTGTAATAGATGTAATTCAATGACGATGAACCAAAATAAAATTGGGTGGAGCATGCTGAAGAAGAACCCGAATAAATACTTAAAAGTTTCAAAATTTTGTTCTATTTCTGGATGGGGCGGGAAAGCTAGGGATCGTATTTGAACCAGCGTAGACATGTTGCCAATGAATTTACAGACATCACCTCTTTGGTCTTTACTCAGCAAAGAGCTCATGATTCTGAAATCTAATGCTGATCCTTATATACTCTAGCTGAGCATCTGTACTGATTCTTTTACCCTCTGTATTTCAGTAGTATCAGAATAATGATCAGTTGAATAACCATTACACAGTAAAATTAAGTTGTAAAACGTACAACTTCGGATTTTAAACTGGAAAAGAGTAGCAGTTGATTTTAACTTACACTGGAAACATCAATCCAATGATTAAGAGTATTGAGAGCTTTCCCTGATTGATGTGTGGTACGGGCCATTGCTACTCCTTCAGCTAAGTTACCAACTCGCCCACTGACTAATAATGCTGCTGTGGCATTCAGTATCTAAATTTTCATTTACACAGAGGCTTGACGTGATCAGTAAGAAGTCAAGTTCTATACATTGACAGTGTATACAGGAAATCAGCTTTAAGTTGATTTACAATAATAGATAATCTTTCATAGCAAGTCCGATATGATAACTTAAAATATCCAGTTAAGGCGTAAATATTCTTTATACTATCAGTAATATACAAATGACCACTAAAGAAAAGACTTAGCATGAAACGATCCAAGAGGAATATATTGACTTACAAATGCATCTGCAATCGGCCCCCTTTCACCTGAAAGCACACCCCTTAATACCTCAGCATTATACTCTGGCCCTCCCCCTTGCAGGTCCCTTAAAGTGCAACGAGGTATACCAAAATCGACTGCAATGATACACGAACGTCAATTACAGAACTTGATGCTGAGAAAGCTAATGATTCTTCTTATTTTCTTCTTTTGGGGTCAAAAAGCAACAACTGAGATGTACCTGAGAACGTTACCTCATTTTCTTTTGTATTGCAATCAGTAGTTATTACTGTACAAGAAATCAAAAGAAAGTGTGCAGTTTCAAAGCCACATACAGTGTAATTTTGATGGATCATACCTAGGCATTAATCAAGTAAACTTTTACTATTGATGACAGGTCATCTCTACTCTGACTAATTTAGTATGGACTGATGTCTAGATGGTATAACAAAGAAATTCTCTATTATCTTTCATAACTTGTGTTGTCCAAAATTACCATCTAGTTAAACCATAAATGTTCGTCGCGGAACTTCAATAGCAGGTGTAGTCGAGTCAGTATACATTCTCTCAATATACACAACAGGTTTGAGTATACACGGACCAGATCTCTTGCAAAATACTATGAATTAGAATTTGTCAAAAGGGGACACCAACCATTGTGCTAGAAGAAGAGAAAAAAGAACTTACGTGGATCAAAAGAGAATTCCTCTATCTTTTCAGGTGTAACATCAAGGAATGTTGCAGGTCCTGTC
This sequence comes from Anisodus tanguticus, assembly GCA_034509755.1. Classification (NCBI taxonomy): domain Eukaryota; kingdom Viridiplantae; phylum Streptophyta; class Magnoliopsida; order Solanales; family Solanaceae; genus Anisodus; species Anisodus tanguticus. Next base: position 34,922,794 of record CM067545.1, on the reverse strand, counting down.
CATTCCCATTGCATGATTGATAAGGCCAAGTAGAAGCTTATATGCACAATACAACAATAGGAAAAGAAAATCTTACCAAGAGGACTCATTTCATCTAAACCTTGAGAATGGACAACTAACGCTCTCTTCATGCCATAACTTTGTAGTGCTTTGGCCATCTTGCTTACTATATCTTGTTTGTATACTCCAACAACAGCAAAAGGTACCCAAGCAGGGTTGAGCAAAGGGCCTAGGATATTAAATATGGTCTTCACTCGAAGCTTCCTCCTCACAGGTGTGACTATCCTCATTGCTGGATGGTAGTATGGGGACATCATGAAACCTATCCCGACTTCTTCCACGCATTTCTTGACCCCCTATAGCCATAACCATCCATAAAACCAAGTTAATTTTCTTGAGCTAGTCACCTTAAGTCCTGTAATACTCTTGAAATTCGAAAGTGTCACATTAATCAGGCGACACAAACATAGTCTAAAGGCAAACTGGTCATGAATCCCCACCGCAGTTCCTTGACGGATTCATAATAGCGAAGAAAACAACATGTTGAAGCACAATTACTTAATTGAGATGATGTTATGTTGTGTCTCAGGTAGACAATACTATCCTGACTTTTAACTGAATCCAAAAAGATGGGCATATTTTCATAAGAGAACAAAATGAAGAATAAGAAAATATCTCATTGCAAAAAAGTCTAAGATGGAATGAGTGAAAAAAATAGTTGTGTTAGAAATATTCAGTAACGTGCAATTTGTAAATTTAATTTGGCAAAGCAGTCTTCCTTTTCATATTAAGAACAAAATAGATCGCATTTGCAGGACAGTAATGACTACTAAGAGTAGAAGCAAATGTGTTATCATACCAAAAAGTTGATGAATTTTTGGATGTCGAGTTACTTGTCATTTTCTAAGTCAACAATCAATGTTTATTATAACGAGTTACCCATAATTGCCTTTCAGTGAGGTGATTGTGTACGTAAACTCCTTTACTAAAACAGATAGGCAGATTAAACAACTTTTCAATCAAGCTATTTCTTCAGCTTTACCAATTGCTCTAACCTCAGGCTTTAACTCAATGTTGACTCCAAGGGCTTCCAAAACATCAGCACTTCCACAAGCAGAAGAACTGGACCTATTCCCTTGCTGCATAATAACAGTCCCTTACATTGGGGTGAAATTCACAATAAATAATTAACTCCTAAAGTAAGTTGTGAAACTAACCTTAGCAACTTTAGCACCACAAGCTGCAGCAAGAATAGCTGCTCCCGTTGAAATATTCACTGTATTGGCCCCATCTCCCCCCGTTCCAACTATGTCCACTGAGTTGTTCAACCCTTCAACCTTTCTGCAACATTTAGTCATCGATCTTGCCAGCCCTACAACCTACATTTATGCTGACATTAAGCTCATTCTTGAAGGGATAAGATTACTCTTTCTTACAGAGAGATATATATACACATACTTCTTGAAAGGTTTCGCCTTTGGCTCTTAAGAGAACAAGAAAAGCGCTAATGAGAGCTTCACTGCCATCTTTTAGCAAGAAATCCAGTGATGCCTCTGCTTCTGCTTCATCCAAGTCCTCCTTATTCAACAACCGCTCCATCAACTGCAAAACTTAAAAACCAGTAACCCTCTAAAGCAGCTGAACTAAGTATAGTACCAAACATTAATTTTAGATATGTTTCTAAACTTTACTCACTACTAAAACTATTTTTATTTTATTTTTTTGTCATGTAAAGTTACTGGACGAACTATGACATTAAAGTTACAAAAAGAGTAATTGGACTTCATCATTATAACAGTAAGGTCACTAAATATTACTCACTACAACGATAAAATTTATCCATCAAGATGACTTTACTTTTATGAAGGTAAAGTTTTCTGATTTTATAGTGACAATTAGTAAATTTTCATTAGTAAGTATAGCTCAATAGTTTTGTGACTTAGCTCGAATGTTCGCTGTAATATAGAAATTCATGCAACTTTATCCAGGTATCACGAGTTAATGCACAATTTTTTTGATCAATAAGTTATTCAACTTTGCTCAAGTATCATATAAAATGTGCCTTCTGTTTTCCCCTATCGATTAGTTAAAGTTGAGTAACTTTTGTTTCACTATTATTTTATTTAGATAAAGATGATTCATTTTTCATTACAAAATTAAGTTAGTAACGTAAGTGCAAAAAAATGAAAGTTGAGCGGATATCTATGAAATAATCAACCCATTACTAGCTGGTAAGCTTCTCTTTTATGTAAAAGTAGTAATAATGAGATTGATTGCTAACCTCCTTAGATGATAAAATGGGGAGGGGCAGTGGAGAAGGAGACTGAGGTAAATCAGTGGCTACACAGTTCCATCTCCTTCCAATAGAAGGCGCAGTAAACACATACTTTTGAGTTTGGAAATGTGAAATTTTGGAGAAAGAAAAGGAAGAAATAATAGGGGAGAGTCCAAGCACCGCCATTGTTTGTTTGTTAGTAAAGGGTAGATGTGAGATCAGTTTATTAGGTGCAGTCTGCTCTAAGACATAAATGCACTTGAATACCACTGCCAACTACCCAAAATGAGAATCAATTTAATAATGTTGCTCAAAGCTTCCAAATTAAAACATTCAGTCTTTTTTATCACTTAATCATGCTTATACTTAAACATACCCAGACAACAACTACTAGTACTACGCGTCTATCCCATAAAATTAAGTTTAGAGCTAACTCATTGTCTATATTGTCCATTTGAGTTCATCTCGCTCTGATACTATAATTAAAATAAAATATGAAGTATTTGAAGCTCTCTATGTTACTACTGACATATAAATCTTTGAAATAATAAAGGAACTACTACGAAAAAATTGGATCTAAATTTAGTGATAGATCCAAAAATATTTACAAGGAGATTTTAAAAACACTTGAGAAAAATTTCATTACATAAAGAATTAAACAAGTTATATATATAAAAGAAAATTTATACATGCAGGACAATTTTTCGACAAAGGAAATTCAATAAAATCCCCTTATCTCCTTTACTGTTGTGCATCCTTGATAGGATCCGATTCATTTTAGTAATGAACAAAACAAACAGATATGGAACTCCTGAAAATACTGAAAAAAATGGGTCAGGGTTGGAACTCCTGTTTTAATTATAGTGGAGCATCTAATGGAAGGATATGGTTATTATGGAGGAGCAGTATCAATGTCACTATTCTTGAGGTCAAGGAGCAATTTATTCATTGCCTCATAGAGGACCCTGGGACTCAAGAAAAAATTCTACTTTACAGTGGTGTATGCTAAGAATGAATCTCAACATAGAGATGTGCTATGGAGTGAGTTAGCTCAGATCACTTTACAGATGCAGCTTTCATGGATCCTGTGTGGTGATTTTAATAATGTACTTAATTAATTCCAAGGATAGGATTGAATCACCTGTTACCCAAGCAGAAATTCAAGGTTTCCAAGATCTACTTGATGCTCAGTAACTTACTCCTATTAGATCTAAGGGGTGGCACTTTAGATGGTGTAATAAGCAAAGTGGGGTGTATAGCAAGATTGATTAGGCTCTTGGAATTTTTTTTCTGGCTACAACACTTTGGTCATGTGGAGGCTGATTATTTGAACCCATCTGTGTCTGACTCTCCAGTGTTTGGTTAATTGCTCACAGCACATTAACTTGCATCCCAAGCCATTTAGATTTTATCCAAATGTCATGGATCATCCTGGATTCCATGCTATACTTCAGGCAGTCTGGCACCATGGGAATATAAATTACAGTATGAAGGGTGTCTGGAGGAAACTTAAAGAGCTGAAGGTGCAACTCAAAGATATTAATGCTTACATGACTTCCTACAAGCAGAAATTGAATTTGGCCAGAGAGAAACTTGACATCATCCAAGGACAACTTCAAGATAACTTATTCTGTCCTGAATTGATAGAAGAGTAGAAGCAAATCCTCATTGAGATTGGGAAGTGGAGTAATGTTGAGGAACAGGTGCTTAGACAGAAGGCAAGAGCTACCTGGATTGAATGTGGTGATTCTAATTCTTCATATTTTCATGCACAATGGAAGATAAGGACTAGCCCCAATGCTATAACCTCAATATATACTGATGTTGATATTAAACTCACTGACCCTGTGCAAATTGAGCAGGAATTCATTTCTGTGTTCACTAGTCTTATGGGTGATTATGTTAGTGACTTTGCCTTGTGTATATACAGAGATTGTCAAGTCTGATGTTTACCTTACATTGCAGCAACAAAGATCACTGATTCAGGAGGTAACAGATGAGGAGATCCTTGCTGCTATACATGATATGCCAAAGGACAAAGCACCAGGTGTAGATGGATTTCTCATTGAGTTTTTCACAAAAAACTGGGACATAGTGAAGACTGATATTTTGGCAGCAGTAAAGTAGTTTTTTCACACAGGTAAACTGGCACCTCAGCTCAATACCACTGCTATCACTCTCATTCCCAAGGTACCTTCCCCTACCAAAGTTAAAGATTACAGGCCTATAGCATGCTGTACCACATTATACAAGATCATTTCTGGGGTCATGACAAGGAGACTCAAAACTATTATTGCTGACTTAATTGGATACTCAGTCTGCTTTTGTAGAAGGTAGAAGTATTATGGACAATATCTTTTTAGTCATGAAATTCTTAAATGTTAAACAAGAAAGTGGATATCCCCTAGGTGTGTCCTCAAGGTTGACTTGAGGAAGGCTTATGATACTTTGGAGTGGGATTTTCTGCACAAGTAATTGATTGACTTGGGGTTTCCTGCTAAGTTTATAAATTGGATTATGGAGCGTGTATCGACTGTCTCATACTCTTTACTTCTCAATGGTGGTCTGACTGCTCCCTTTCATGCCAAGAGAGGATTAAGGCAAGGAGACCCTATGTCTCCTCACCTTTTTGTGCTTGCAATGAAATATTTAGACAGAGAATTGAGTCAGTTGGAGTTCAATGGAGATTTCAATTATCATTCAAGATGCAGGAAGTTAAAGAGTATACATATTTGCTTTGCAGATGATCTTCTCATGTACTGTAGGGCTGATCTTAATTTCATACACCTCATGAATGCTGCTTTCATGAGATTCTCTAGAGCTTTTGGGCTGCGGTAAATGTGGATAAGAGTTCAATTTACATTGCTGGGTTGGAAAAAAAATTACATTACTTGTGTGGCTGATCATACTAGGCAGGAAATAATAGATGTGATTGGGTTCACAGAAGGTGTACTCCCTTTTAGATATCTGGGAGTACCATTATCCTCTAAAAAGCTTAGTGTCCACCAATACTTGCCTCTGATTGAGAAGGTTACTGCAAGGGTGACTTGTTTGTGTGCAAAACCTTTTGTCATATGCAGGGAGATTGCAGCTAATTAAGTCAGTGATATTTGGTGTTCAAGCTTATTGGCACAAATTTCCCTAATTCCAAAGAAAGTGATGAAAACTATTGAACAAATTTGCAGGACATTCTTGTGGACTGGAGCTGTCACTGTGTCTAAGAAGGCATTAGTGGCATGGGAAAATGTGTGTCTACCATATGCAGTAGGGGGTCTCAATATAATCAGCCTTTGTCTTTGGAATAGAGCTGCTATTCTGAAACAGTTGTGGAATGTTGCTAGAAAGAAAGACTGCTTATGGATCTAATGGATTCATAGTTACTATATAAAGAACAACAGTATTGAGACAATGCCAATACACAAGCAAGCCTCTTGGGTGGTGAGGAAAATATTAGTTTCAAGGGAGTTGGTTTTGCAGGGGCTATCTAATGGTAATTTGTATTCTACACTGGCTGCAACTCAACAAGACAGTAAGTTTTCTATCAGGAAAATGTATTTGATCTTACTGCCTCAATACCCTAAGGTGGAATGGAAGAGCATTGTTCTACAAGCCAGGGTGCATCCTAGATACACGTCGATGCTATGGCTTGCTTTACATCAAAGGTTAGCATCTGTAGATAGGTTATTGAAATTTGGTATCCAAGTTCCAACAGACTGCATTTTGTGCACAGACAAAGGAAACTTTCACACACTTGTTCTTTGAGTGCCAGCAGACTCATAACTTATGGCAGAGATTGTGTGATTGGCTAGGACATCAGAGAACCATACAAGATTGGAGAACTAAGGTCAACTGTGCTTGCAGGTTGGTAAAGAGGAAAGCTGGTTTGGCTGAGATTACTAGTTGTGCTTTTGCTATGATAGTTGATGCAGTTTGGAGGGCAAGAAACAGGATAAGGTTTCAACAGGGTGCATTAGTTGCTGGACAGGTGCTGAAGGATATTGTTCTGCATTTAAATATCAGAGGCCAAGCAAATGCAAGATGGGATGCTGCATTGAGAATGTTAAATACTTTTCCTTAGCGTTAGGATGCTTTAATTTCCCTTGTAATGACTTGTGTAATCCTAGTCTACTTGTGATGATAGGAGTGATAGTTAGTAGTAGAGTAGATTAGAGAGCAGTTCTATTGAGGCAAGCAGTAGTCCAAAGCTGCTTCTGTTTTGTATGTACCACTTTTTTGGTTATTAATGAAAAATGCTGGTTCAACCAAAAAAAAAAAAAAAAAACAGGATTGATTATGTATCACAATTTCATCACTACATCAAAGAATAAACATACTAAAATGATAAGGACTTGATCCCTATTCTATAGTAGACCTTTTCTTTGATCACTGCACTTTTCTGCTAGATCTTCTAATAAACGAATACGCCGTCCCTGACAGAAGACCTAGTGCTTATCTATAGAACTCCCATATGTAAAAGAAAGGTAAGTGTCAAGATTCTGGCCTCTAGTACGACTCCAAATATCGTTCTTTAAAATGTTGCATGTAACTCAAGGCAGATGCCTTGCAACCTCTTCCAAATAATTGCTTGTTTTGCATTCAAGAGCCAGTATACTTCAATAATGAGTAGCAAACTATCACGTTAAACCTCAATATGCAACATTTTCAGAAGTACAGGATCAAAGGAAATAACACTTCCCTATGGCATCAATATTCTTAGCTGTAGGAGTTGCAGCCCCTGTTTGGTCGTTCACTGAGAATATTCAAATATTCTTGTCCCAGTAGGCAAGACGATGGAAACAAAAAGGAATGGCAATGTAACGTTTTTCGTTTTTCTACATTTGATGCACTGTTCTTCCAAGAAGATATGGTCTAACATGTTCAGAAAACAAATTACCAGAAATGAACTCCTATTGATGGTTCAACACCAGAAGGGGTCCTCTTTCATTTCATTAAATCTCCAAAAATTAAATCTACAACACCAAATAGAGGATAAGGCCAGCAGGTACTAAGCCAAATGGACAATTCATGGATATGATAAATAATACTCCTTTAGTTCAATTTTTAGTACACAATATATTCTAACGAATTGTGCCTTCTTCCTCCTCTTCTAAAGCACGAGATCCATTAGCAAATTGTTATTACACGGAAGAACCTGATCAAATCATCCAGTAAACCGGCTCTTTTTATCACTCCATCCTGAACCCCCTATTGGGGCTTCTGCTGAGACTACGCTTCCATGAAGCATCCGCATCGAGGGTACCATATCTGTTGCTACATGATTAGGAACTAGTCAAAACCATGAAAAAGGGGAGAAAGAAATTTCAGAAAAACTTAGATATGGCCGAATACCTGTCGCGTGATCCCCGGTCGTAATCACCTCCACCTCTTTCTGATGATGGATTTATCCAACCTCCCCTTCCTCCATTCCGACCACCATAGCTGCTGCCATTAAAGTGTCCACCACGCCCTCCTCCATGTCCATCCCACTGCTGCCTAGCCTTTCCCATACCACCACCTCGTGAAGCCATATCACGCAATTCAGTTGGCACAGATTGATTTGCACCTTCTAGAAGTTTAACAAGATCTAAAGCATGCTTAGCATCCTGGTCGGAGAAAAATGTGTAGGCCAGACCAGATGCCCCTGCCCGGCCTGTTCTACCAATTCTGTGGACATAATGCTCTATTCCAGTTGGGAAGTCAAAGTTTATTACCACCCTGTGAAAATGCGTTCTCATTAACTGCCATTACCCCAAAAGCCTGCACCTTTTTTTCTATTCAAAAAGGAAATATGCATATGGATGGATAGACATATCATGTCGTGTATGCACACAAAAAGAGAAACTCAAAAGGCAAGTAGGTTACGCTACGATATTCCTATGAGGTCTTGGACCAACTCCATGGTCTAAGTTCAAGCTGTAAGTACTTATGGAAGGCGAAAGCAATTATTCACATCCCACACCAAGAGACAAAAATGTGGAAAGAAACCTGACTACTTGGGTGTATTTCTCATTCAATTTCTAGGACAGAATGTAAAATTCCAATTCCTCATCGCTCTACTTAATCATCCACAAATCATGCCAATGCATTAACCGCCAACTTGGTTTCCAGCAAAGTTATACGGTAACAGTTTTGGCTGATGCTCTCCTAAACCGGCCCACCTATCCTGAAAAGAAACCCCATAAACACACACCAAATGGACTAAAGAGCGGAGGGGAAGCAATCAGTAAATAAAGATTACCTCCACTCCATGTTTATGTCAGTCTTCCTCTTTTTGTCCATTCCGAAAAGATTGACCTTTTTATAAATGGTGAGTCATTTTAACATGTTCGAGTTGTCCTCGTGACATGCTCTTAAAGTTTTTTCTGGCACGTACATGCTTCATAGAAATTAACATGTCACTTTGAGTACCAGTAGATACAGAGGACACTTTTGGTATAATAATATTTAGCTTATGTATGAAAATTACTTTTTTCTTCTTAAACTACATGTCCAGGCTAGCACCACCATATATGAAAATGGACAGTATATGCCTATCCAAAACCTAATTCCACAAGAAAGTCTGACCAACAAACACTTTCTTCTCAAATTAGCCATAAAAAGAGTGCACCTGAGCAATGCATAATCGAGCATATTATGTATAATGGCACCAACCTGATATTTTTGATGTCCAAACCCCGCGCAGCAACATCAGTAGCCACAAGCACAGGAGACCTGCCATTGCGAAACTGGTTTAATACATAATCCCTCTCACCCTCAGATTTATCCCCATGAATTACAGCTGCTCCAAAGTTGCGAGTAAGATTGCGAGATAGTTGGTCACACATTTTCTTTGTTGAATAGAAAATAATGATCTTTGACCCTGGTTCCTTGGATCTCAAGATTTGTTCTACTCGCCGTTGTTTCTCCATCGGCATCAAGACTCAATGTGCTGCAAGTGAAAACAACTTGAATTAATTGTAACCTCACCAATTCAGCTTTATCTTCCCTGTATGTGTTAGACACGTATAATATAGCACTATGATACCCCAGCTATTTCCCCAATAAGGAGAGGTGAAGAACTTGAAGATATTAACAAAATCTGTCCAGGAAAATGATAAAGAAGCACACCTGTGTTATAGACTTGTTCGCAACAAGCTCATCAACATTACCAATATTAACCTGAACTGAATTAACCAATAGATCAGCTGCAATCTTACGAACCCCCTTCGGTCATGTAGCTGTATACATCAATGTCTGCCTCTGCACAGGCAGCTCCTTCACAATCTTCCTTATCTGAGGTTCAAATCCCATGTCCAGCATGTGATCTGCTTCATCTAGCACCAAGTAAGAAACTTGACCAAGACTAACTCTTCTCATTTACAAAATGCCGTTCAAACGACCAGGAGTGGCGACAACAATATCTACACCCCTACTCAGCTCTCGTAGTTGAGGACCTTTTGGAGCGCCTCCATACAGGCACTAACCATAAAAACATAGATCATAATCAGTTTCTCAAGAAAAAATATAGGCTCATAATTCTTCAAGTTCATCGGCAACTGTAATTGACATTAGAATCTAAATGTTTGTTTAAAGCAATGATTCAACTATTCTATGTGCAGGTGAATATGCATCTGGAATAATCTTAGAATTTAGCAAATGTGTGGTTCACAGCTCAAAACAAGGAATGCAATATTTAACCTGAGTTCTAGGTTTTAGATTTCTAGCCACACAGCCATTCTATAGTATGGGTATCCCAGAACCGCAATCTTCCAACAGTGTTGAACATTGCAAAAACGAGAGTCATAGCAAATGTTCTAATTATAAATTAATGCCAGACTAAACATCAGTACTTTAAAACGAAAATAAAATATCTAGTCTAGTAGCGATGATCATGATATTTCTTACATCGGTACGTAGTTTGCTTTGGTTTTCCTTGGATCTTAGCCTTGAACCATGGGAGCCCTTCTTAGAGAGTATTCTAGAGTTTCATAGGGTTAGAGAAGAAGGGAAAATTAATTAAAATTGTGAAGGGGGCCTATTTATAGGGGCTGCAAAATTGACCACCGACATGTCATGTGGCACCTGCGACTCGCAGGACTGCTGCAGGACATGTCCTGAGACAAGAAAATCTTTGTCAGCTCATGAGGCAGCCCTGCATCTTGCAAGCACTTCCTGAGAGATGCAGGATGTGTATCGCGATTTACAAAAAGCTCTGAAAGGCGATGTATTGAAGAACTTTTCGTCGAAACTTATTTCTATTGATCTGATGAGTCTTAAATATTTACGAAACTTACGTAATACATCCGTAAACTCTCATAAACCTCATGGAGGGATCTTACCATCCTTGAGCCTAGCCACATTACGATAGCGACGACGCATGAAAACACGAGGTGTAACATTTTCCCCCCTTCAAAACATTCGTCCTCGAATGTTGAGAGATATTCTAACACTCAAGATTTTTGAAAATTTCAACAGAGCTTCCTCTGTAAATAGGACTATCCCAAACCTGTCAAGCAGCCCAAAACATATATCTAATGCCACATCGGGCCACAAATAATGAAAACAGAGTAGTACTGGCCTCACACGACCATCCATTTACTCGGAATCAATAGGGTTAATTATAACTCACCTCAGTTGTTGAAATCCTGGGCTGCACCTGCCACCTCCGTCTCAATAACATTACTTTTACACGTACGCAAGATGAGTTGACAAAGGAATCATATAGCATGAATGATAGCGCAAACTCGAAATCTAAAGCACGCACGAATATTTGAACTTCGTACCTCTCTTTATTTCTCATGTCATCATTTCCATATTAGTACTTCCCCATAATATCATAATAAGAGTTATTCATTTCTGTCCTGAAGCTCTGAATTTAACAATTCAAGATAGTAAATGAGACTTCTTCATGCAGTGAGTCCACTGTAATCTAAGCATTCTCTACATGGGTAATACAGAAGAGATTTTCATGCACTTCTGAGGTGGCCAACTTATGAGACACTGGACGGGCTGTTCCAAATCCCTGAAGTATTTCAAGATTTATAGATCACCTGGCCAAGTCTTTGGGTAATCTCATCTAGTTCAACATATCGGAGGCTAAGATTGCTCCATTCCTTTGATTCTCAACACGCCTCTCCTAGACAACACTTTTAAGAATCTGTCGGGTTATGTTTCCTTCAATCCAATTGACTTCCAACCTTTCGTAACCCCTTTTTACCACCCTTACATGACATACAAGGCTCCTAGAAAGGATCTTAAGTCCTCATAACCCAAATCGGCTACTACACTCTTCACTTGCGTACGAACCTACAGGGCCAACACTCTTTGTCGAGGGATTCTATTTTTTTTATGGCTTAATATCTTGAACCAAGTCTCATTGGCTTGGCTCACTTAATTCTAACCATTGGATAGGGGTTTAGCACCTTCGCTTATTCAGAGTTTTACATGATAGTAATTCAATGCTCAACACGATCGCCGTTGCGGCATGAAATTTACCAATAAATAGGTGGTCACTCAGATTTCCCTTAATATACCTTCAATCATCTGAATCATCTGCTCAATCTACTTATTCATCTGAGAATAGGGCCAACCGGAGTGCCCTGAATTCCTTTCGAAGGATCTTCTGAACTTAGCCATAATTTAAGTACCCTTGACAAAAGGCGTAAAACTCAAGACATCGTGGAGATGAATCATCTTCTTAATTACATAATCTCGCGTAGTCTTCAATCGCTTCGATAGTTCTGATTAACAAAAGTGAATTGGCTAGTTGTCTTACTAGTAATCACCCGGAAGACTCAACTTATGAGGATGGTAAGATAAATCCTTAGATAAAATTCATACTTAATGATCTTTCAGCTCTCTTCAGTTTTGAATGTTCCGAGTTTATCCGTTGGCTCCTGGTGTACAATTTCTTGCCGGCTGATTATTCATATATTGGCTATAACCCTTATGGGGGCTCCATTCCTTTTCTGTATCATTCCATTAACACATTCCTTTAACATCAAGGTACTCCTTAGTACATCCTCTAAGAGTGCTAAGGTTGTGATCAGGGCGATCTTATGGTACTCTTGGTTCATAATCTTCGTTAAGTGGGGAATACACAATGATCAGGGTACGTGAGGACCCTCTTCCTCCGTTGAGCTTAAGAATTGCAGTTTTCCGCCGTTGATATATGTTGGAAATTAGCCTTTGGCGGGAGTTGCGACCGACCAACTTTAACGGCTTAAACACTAGTGTTACGTATGTTGGAGAATCCGGTTCTTCACACATGCATGATCTACTAAGTACGTAGATAACCGTAGGGCCAAGAATCGTCAAATTTCATTGAGAAATGAAAGAGATATTGGTCCACGAAGTAAGGTGTTTGAAGCATGGAAAGTGTGGTATTGTGTTCAATTCTCCCTCATCGGTAGAGGAAGAAAGAATTGTTGTGTATATAAGACTCGAAATTGGTTTGGGGTTTGGGACCCCAAGGGGTATCCCATGTGTTTAAATGAGGGAGGACCTAGATGTGCTTCGGTTCAAGGAAAGACCACACACGCGCCGCCGCCGCCGCCCGCCCGTCCGGTTCCGGGCCACGGGCCACGGGCCTTCTGATATTATCTTTTTGGACCAGAGAACTTTGCCAGAAGTACAGTTTGGACCAGAATTCTTTCAGATGTACAGTTTGGTCCCTGAAGTTTTCAGAAAATCAGAATTTCGACGGTCAGAACAGAAACACCAAGCACTCAATTCAGCCATTTATTTTGGCTGAATTACTCCTCCTATAATGGTCAAATCCGTTGGTCTTTCACCATTTATGTTGGTGACTTTACTACCTCCATAATGGCCATTATTTGGCTATTATGGAGGCAGTTTTTCAGTCCCCTCCCTCACCTATATAAACACCCCCTTACACCATTGTTGAGCAACATATATGACTAAGAATAACAGTTCATACAACACACGAAAATACACAACCAAAACAGTTTTCTTCCTACAACTTCCAAGCATCATTTCGTTACTCAATATTCTTCACGGTAGCACTTGAGTTTTCTTTGCTCAAGTGTTCCATTGTTGTTTTATCTTGGGAGACAAATTGTCCAGGACGTATAAAGGATACATACGGGGCAATATTATCTTAAGGACAGAGTGCCACACTCGACTCAGAAAAAACAGTTTCCATTTTTCGTCTTCAACAAAATTGTAATTTCAGTTTTGTAGTTCTATTGAAATTTTCAGATTTCTAGTTGAATTATTGAATCTTTGTTTATCCTTTCGAATACTTGTAATAGTTATATACTTCCCGTACTGCTTTATAAAGTACCATAGAGCAAAAATCTCCCAACAATATACTCTTCTCAAATCGCACAGATGTGATCTTTATCCTAGCATTTCTTATTTTCCCCTATGAACTACAACTTGTTTGAGTCTGGCATCTTAAAAGTATCATCATCTGCATTCTCTTGTTGATTTCAACTTAACTTATTGATACACTCGTTGGATTACTTTCCTCCTCTTAACTTTTGCACTAATCAGTAAGTTACAGTTACATCGCTGATTTCATGAATTACTATACCGCCCAACTCTGGTGATAGGACTATCGGTACATAAGACCCTTAAGAATACTTAAACCCTCCCTCCATTTTGTAAACTTAACCTCGTTCGACATTTCATATATTGAACTTTTTTAGGCCGACAATGTGTCAGTCGTGATTACTCCATAGATAATACCATCAAAATTCTCATTTGGGATCTTGATGAAACTCCTACGAATCTTCTCATTACTCGTAGTTGTGGGCGACTTCCTTTCTTGTTGTATGGCTATGATTTTTATGCTAACGGTATTGAGGAAAATATTTCCTTGATTACACTAAGTCATAGGCTCCCGCTCTATTTGTTATATGTAGAATAGACTTTAGTTGATTCCTAGATGCTCTCGGATATCTTTTCTTGTTAGACAATTCCATTTTCCTTTTCGGGTTACTGTCCCTAAACGCACCTTTCCAATGCCTTCTTGACATTCTTAGGCTTATGGCTCTTTTTATCTTGCTTCTTTATATGAGTATATCAAGTTGTACCGACCATCATTCCCATCTATATATTTTTTATGAGTCATCGTACATTCCAATCCAATTTGCGGCGTTTTATGGTCTGATGACCTTTCTTAGATCTCTTTGTCCTGCCATAATCGACTCTTTCCTTGCCCAATTTCTTTCCATCTTGCTCTCACCTTTCTATTTCAAGTTATCTTGGGGTTTCTTGTCTTTGATATGCTCCTCGTATCAACTTTTCAAACATCAAGGGTATGTAGATTCTTTCATTGCCTTGACACAACTACATCTTAACGGGACCTATCATAACTTCATTTGTTTCCCCTTTTTTACTACATTCCATCTTTCTGTTGTTAACATACCTACCTCTATATTAACACTTTGTTATGCCTTTCCATTCATACTAAGGAAACATTTCCACTTTCCCCCTACTTATTCCTCATTCGTCCCTAAGTTCTTGACATCTTTAGTTTTAGCAACTATTCTCATCTCGAGGTATCTAGAATCATAACATATTATCCGATAAATTTGAAGATCTTCTCACCTTGCCGTCTGTAGCATGTCCAGTTTACTAACACCCTGATAAGTAACTTTCAACAGCACGCGATTCAATTTCTTCATGATTAGTAAAAGAGCTTATATTGTCTTCTATCATCACGGATGACTAGCCCTTGTATAATCTAAGGTCATTGTCCTGAGTGTGTTTTCCTCCACATTCCTCTTAATTGTCACCATAACCAGCCCTAATATAACCCAATCAAAACAATCCATTCGCATTAACAACATCATGGGGTCATTATTCCTTAAACAAGGCATACTATTGGGTCGCGTGTTCATGAGGCACTTTCCTATATATGTCAACAAAGTTATCACAAAATAGGTAAGTTCTCGTAATCCTTGTTAAAACCTCCCAACCATACTCTTCACATCCTACTTCCATGCTTGTCTTCAGCTCACCATCCCGCTCACAAAACTTGGATTTTTGTAAGGTCATCAAAATAACAAAATATCATAACTTCGGGATCTATCTAGCGAAATCGTTTGAAAAAAAGAGCCATATTACCTACTCTGTCACAATATCGATGGGGTTCCACTTGCTTCCAGCCTACCGGCGCGTATATGGGGATCTAATTAGTGTTTAATTCCTACAATCATAACCTATTCTCGTCAGAGTATCTAATTCCCCAAGTGAAGTTATAAAACTAGTCATTGAGATAAAGATCGTATTAACACTTTTCAATGCAATTAGATCGATACCAAGTCTATAAAAGGTAGAGATTTCATCAACAATGTAATGATAGCGTACCTCAGACAGTATTGGGCCTCAAGGCTCCATCCATTCCTTTACCAATCATCCATGGACACTCGTATATCTTGTGGCCTTGCTTGCCACACCCGTATAAAACTCATGTACCTTTACGGTACTGTCCCATATGCATCAGACCACATTGCCTGCAAGTCAGCTAGGATGGCCTCACTCGACTTGCACTCTCTGTACCTAGAGACATTGGGGGTCTGTGAACCCTGCCTAGCCTCACCCGAGAACTCTAATTATACTCGATCTATCGTGAATGTCCATTCTTGAGGATCATACAATTGTAACTCACCGCCATACGATTGTTCCCTACAATCCCCAACTATCTTAGCCCTCTTGGCCCTCCCATCACCCTCAACGGGGTCAAATTTGGTAACCATCGGCAATCTCTAACTAAAACTCTCCCTAAGTTGTGAATTGCCTGACCCTTCATGGGGTCTATCAATATGAGATGCTCTGGGATAGATTGATGCCTGGGAGGAAACCAATTGTGTCAACACCTGCGTCACTCTCCTAATATCGGCATTAGAAGGCACTGGCGGCGGGACTGGTAAAGTGGGAGCTTTCCTCAGCTCCTCTGGTATTACTGGTGTCGAAGATACCTGAAAAGGTGAATTAACCATGATATCTGACGGATCAGACTCAATAGAGGGCGTGTTACTCGCACCTACCCTCAATCTCTCTACTATCTATAAATCTGCTGGATAAAAAAGGTTCATGTATTTATGAACATGAGAAGAGTTATGGAAAAGACTCTTACGACTCAGCTGTATAACATGATTCTTGATCAAGAAGAAAGGTAACCATCCTAAATGTCCTATAGCCTCATGTTTATAAGTGTGGTGCACAACACACCCATAAACAAGACTCTACTAGACACAAATTACAGACTCCCTAGGACAGGCCTACTCTGATACCAAGTTTGTCACACCCTAACCTTGGGTTGGGGGGGGGGGTGGCCAACACCCTACACCCAAAGTTCCGAGCGAACCACTATAGTACCTGAAAGCTCTGACATGAACTCTGGGTCGACAAGGTGTTGCGGTATTTCTAGATGCTACGCAAGTGTACGTATCGCAATTTGTAATAAATTTCGGTAAGACCAAGTATCGTCCACAGAGATTGATTTATCAAGTACCAATTAACTAATCTTTAGTTTCTATTTGGCTAACGAATATAAGTGATGATTTCTAACTAAAGAATTAATAAACTAACATGAATTTCTAGAATAAAATAGCAATGAAAACACACGAGGTTTAATTCAGTAATGAAGGAATTAGGGTCCTCAACTTTCCACTCTATCATTCATTAATGCAAGACTAATGATTCTTCTTTTTATTAAAATAGCAGGTTAACTGAGATGGTCTATATTCCGGTTAGGACATATAAAAAATCAACCTAAGCGAGAACTTTCTATATTTCTATGATAAGTTCGACCACATAAGAGGATTAAGATCAAAAACCTGAAACGCTACACAGGCAATCGTGATACTCTCGTTCAAGATTAAACCTACGTCTAATAAACTATAGCATATTTAAATCTCCCTTTTCAGATCTCGATTTGAAATCATATAGATAATGAAAACTAAAGACCAATTAATTCTCATTTAATAAAAGCAAGTCGAATAGATTTTAATAGATGAAGAAGAACATTAACAATGCATTAAATCATAATAGAGTTTCAAGTGATTCAATGGAAAACCCTAATAAAAGTAATTACCTCATAGTCATGCTAAGAAAACTAATCAACTTAATATCCAACATGAACTGAATTAAAGTAAAGAAAAGGAAAAGAACTTGAATAATAGATGTTTCTAATGACTTCTTGTTCTCTTCTTTCTTGCCTCCAAAGTGTCCTCTCAACCTCTTTTCAGAAAAATGTTCCCCCCAAAATATATCACGAAAAACCCCAAAATTGACCTTTTTGCCCTTGTTAAATTTAGGTTTCTCGCTTCACTGACGTCGTCGGCACCGCGGCTCTTCAAACATGCGTCGCGACTCTAATTCACTTTTGAACATCGTGTGCTTACTGCCAGAGGGGCGCCGCGGCTCTAGTGTTGGGCGTCGCGGCTCTTCCAGCTTGTTGTGTCGCGGGTCTTCAGCCTTCTTCGTCCGGAATTCGTTTAAATTTCTTCCCAGTGCTTCTTTGACTTATTTCTTGTGGCCATGTATACATTTTTATCCTCAATAACCGCCTATTTCCTTTCTGAATCGCTTAAAACCTGAAAATACAAAACACACGCATAATACCGCATAAAACAACTAAAATACAAACAAAAGACTCCCTAAAACAACACTAAAATCTACCTAACAAACACCCCCAAATTTACACTTTACTCGTCCTCGAGTAAAGAGCTCTAGACACCCTAAAAAGAAAAACACACAAACTCTAAAAATGAATCAAGTCAACCACAATAGATTATGCCTCGAAGATCATGAACAACATGCAATATAATCTTCAGGAACATTCTAGCCACTAATTTGCTATCTAGAATTTCAAGCCGGATATTTCTCAAAATTGCTTAGAGTTATTAATGCATATGATCACTCAACCATGATTATTGAAATAAACAAGTATTCAATATTAGTTTATGCACAATGAATTCTCACCGACATTCCATCAGGCCAAAATTCTATAGGCTTGCTAACTTGCTATTCTCCATTAATTTAGACAACACATGCTCAAGAATCAATAGGAATTTTATAGATTATGACGATAGGCTTAGGCACGGGTAGATGAAATGTCATTTAGGCTCAAAGTTACCATAAGCATGTAAACCAATCAACCCAACTCTATACTCACGTTATAAACCAAAAGCAATCCCCAATTTTTCTTTTCTTTTCGAACTACACCCCCAAACTTGTTTTTCAATGTATGTACAAGGTAAGTGTAGTGTATTCATTTTTTTCTTTGCTCTTCTATTGATAGCACTCAATTTAAAATACCAATTACAAAGTGCCAATCCCCCAATCATATACTTATATGCTCAAGGAATTCAAGGGAAGGAAAATATTTGTAAAGGGTTTCAAGTAGGCTCAGAATATGTGTCAATCAAAAAAGGGTTGGGTTACTTAAGACTTGAAAAGGGTAACTAGGGATTAAATTAGTCAAGTTTGGCTTGAAAGGCTCAATCGTTCCAAAGATGGCCTAAATCATCTTTCTAAGCATGCATCATCTATGATTTCGTCTCAAATGACAAGCAAGCAAGTTCTAGGACTTTCCATCATCTTTCCTCAAACCAAAATTCAATCATGCATAAACCAATATTCAAGTACAAGAAATTCACCAATCATGATGAAGTTTTCATACTTATTAATAATTGAAAACAACTCAGGACCTATCCAACCTAAGCACACAGATTTATGCATTTCATGGCTATCAATTTTATTCAACTCTATCACATGTGTTCACTCAATCTTATGGGCTATTATTATTAACTTGATTCATTGACATAAAACACTCAAACACTGACACTAAAACAAAAACACTAACAATAAACAAATAACTGAACACAAACAATTAACACAAAACAGTAAGACTCCCCCCCCCAAACCTATTCAACACATTGTCCCCAATGTCATAAGTAAACCAAGAGTAAGAAGACTTACCGAAACTGTAGCTAAGCGATTCAGAATGGTGGTGGCGGCTGTGGTGGATGATAATCAAAGTAGGGCTCATTCGCGGCGCTTTTTCTCCCCCAGAGTTGGCTCAATATTCACCTAACATAAGAAAAAAAAACATAGACCAAGAAACAACAAGACACTGAGATTGTTCAAAAATAACACAAAATAGAAATAAACTATTAAAATGTTGGGTTGCCTCCCAATAGCTGTCGTTTAACGTCATTTAGCCGGACGTAGATTTCCTCTTCATTTCAAGATCTTTTTTCTCATCACCTCCTTCATAGTTGGGTTCAACCTCCTTTGCGCCTCAATTGAAGGCATGCTCTCATCGTCATCGCATTGTGTTAATGTTACTTCAAGAGCATCAGTACTCTTGAAGCTTTCCTCAGCAACCGTTTTGTCAATTACATCAATGGAAAAACAATCGTCACTTGCTCTTGGATAAGTTGTTGCCTTGAATACATTGAAAATGACTTCTTCTCCCTGGATTCAGAGTTTTAGTTCGCCCTTCTGAACATCTATAAGTGCTTTCCATGTAGCTAAGAATGGTCTCCCCGGGTTGATGGACACATTTTCATCTTCTTCCATATCCAGAATGATGAAGTCAACAGGAAAGATGAACTTATCCACTTTCACTAGTACATCTTCAATGATACCTCGTGGATGTTTGATCGAACTATCTGTTAACTACAAAGTAGTGGTTGTAGGCCTAGCTTCACCCAAACCAAGTCTACGAAACATAGATAAGGGCATCAAGTTGATACTTACCCCCAAATCACACAGCGCATGCTGGCATTCAAAATTCCCGATAGTGCAGGGAATAGTAAAGCTCCCTGGATCTCACAATTTCTGGGGAAGCTTCTTTTTCAAAATGTCGCTGCACTCTTCAGTTAAAGCCACAGTCTCATAATCTCCCATCTTTCTCTTTTTACAGAGAATCTCCTTCATAAATTTCACATAACTGGCATTTGTTCTAGGGCCTCAACAAAGGGAATATTGATGTGCAATTTCTTGAACACCTCTAAAAACTTGGGAAATTGTTTATCAAGAGAATTTTTCCGAAGTCTTTGGGGGAATGGAATTCTGATTTGAGTGTCAACCATACCCGCGGGTGGTGCCTTCTCTGTACTAAGGTGGTGTTCAGTAACCCCCTCTTTTTCTAAACCTGATATCTCTCCTAAGTTATCATTCTTTTCAATATGTGGTTGGGTTACAGACTGCTCCACTTGCTTACCACTTCTCAAGGTGATGGCCTGACACTTCTCCTTCGGGTTCACAATGGTATTGCTACTCAGATTCCCTTGAGGTCTGTTATTCAACATGTTTGTTAACTGCCCCGCTTGCGTCTCCAAATTCTGAATATAGGATCTTGTCTCTGTCATGAACTGTGTTTGGGAATTGGTGAGAGTCAACAAGACTGCTTGCAATTCATTGGGGTTAGCTTGTTGAACTTGTGGCCTATGCTGCTGAGAAAATGAAGCTTGATTCATTGGCTGTTGTGGACTGTTCTGCTGATATTGCCCTTGGAACTGTGGTTGTTGGTTCTGATATTGCCCTTGAAATTGTGACTGTTGGCCTTGGTCATTTCTCCATGAAAAGTTAGGGTGATTCCTCCACCCAGGATTATAAGTGTTAGAGAATGAATTGTTGTTGGGCCTCTGAAAATTTCCAACTGCTTGAACCTGAGCTTGGTCCATAGGTAAATTGTTGGGATCCACTATTGTGCAATGATCAAAAGTGCGTGGTCCTCCACAAATTTCACAAACTACTTGCATCTGAACAATATTTGCGGACACAGTATTCTGTTGTACTTTCTTTGTCAAAGAAGCAACTTGAGAAGTTAATGTAGTGATGACATCCAACTCATGAACCCCTGTTGCTTTTCTCTCGTTGATATCTCATCCGACCATTGATGATTGTTTGTGGCCATATCTTCTAATAATTCATACGCCTCATTAGCACTTTTACTCATAAATATTTCTCCAACCGCAGCATCAATTATGGTACGAGTAGTACCACACAACCCATTGTAGAAATTGTGGACCAACATCCACTGTTAAATTCCATTGTGAGGACATCTCTTTTGCAACTCCTTAAATCTCTCCCAAGCATCATACAAAGACTCCCCATCAAGTTGATAAAAATTGTTCATTTCTCCCCTTAACTTCGCGGCCTTTGATGGAGGAAATAACTTGGTAAGAAATTTCTGAGCCAAATCTAGCCAAGTAGTAATAGAATTTGCCTGAAGAGAGTTCAACCAACTTTTAGCTTGGTCCCTTAGTGAGAATGGGAAGAGACTCAACCTAATGGCATCATCAGTAACACCATTATACTTTAATGTAGCACATAACTCCAAAAAGTTTGCCAAATGCATGTGTGGATCTTCTGAAGGCAACCCACCAAACTGAACTGTGCTCTGGACCATATGCAGGATTGCTGGCTAAATCTCAAAATTATTTGCCTCCACAGCTGGTGGTCTTATGAATGTCTGCACACCTGTAACAGTTGGCAATATGTAGTCCCGTAAGCTCTCGCCGCAGGATTCTGGGCTTGTGCTTGCTCGAATTTGGGCACCCCTCCATTTAACCCATAGTTATCATGTTGATTAGCCATAGCGGTTGAATCAGCAATTCTTTTGTTCTTTCGGTTCTGCTTGCACGCTTTTTCAATCTCCGGATTCAGATGAACAAGGCTATCTGCTCCTCTCCTGCTTCGAATATACCAAAACTACCTGAAAAAATGATCAAAAAAATGTTGCACGCAAATTAAGTTAAAAATGTGTTGTAAGAACAACCAAATTAGAAATAAGAATAATTATTTTGATATTGATAATACTTCAGTCCCCGGCAACGACGCCAAAAACTTGTTGCAGTATTTCTATATGCTACGCAAGTGTACGTATCGCAATTTGTAATAAATTTCGGTAAGACCGAGTATCGTCCACAGAGATTGATTTATCAAGTACCAATTAACTAATCTTTAGTTTCTATTTGGCTAACGAATATAAGTGATGATTTCTAACTAAAGAATTAATAAACTAACATGAATTTCTAGAATAAAATAGCAATGAAAACACACGAGGTTTAATTCAGTAATGAAGGAATTAGGGTCCTCAACTTTCCACTCTATCATTCATTAATGCAAGACTAATGATTCTTCTTCTTATTAAGATAGCAGGTTAACTGAGATGTTCTATATTCCTATTAGGACATATAAAAACTCAACCTAAGTGAGAACTTTCTATATTTCTATGATAAGTTCGACCACATATGAGGATTAAGATCAATAACCTAAAACGCTACACAGGCAATCGTGATACTCTCGTTCAAGATTAAACCTACGTATAATAAACTATAGCATATTCAAATCTCCCTTTTCAGATCTCGATTTGAAATCATATAGATAATGAAAACTAAAGGCCAATTAATTATCATTCAATAAACGCAGGTTGAATAGATTTTAATAGATGAAGAAGAACATTAACAATGCATTAAATCATAATAGAGTTTCAAGTGATTAAATGGAAAACCCTAATAAAAGTAATTACCTCATAGTCATGCTAAGAAAACTAATCAACTTAATATCCAACATAAACTGAATTAAAGTAAAGAAAAGGAAAAGAACTTGAACAATAGATGTCTCTAATGACTTCTTGTTTTCTTGTTTCTTTCCTCCTAAGTGTCCTCCCAACCTCTTTTCAGAAAAATGTTTCCCCCATTATATATCACGAAAAACCCCCAAAATGGGCCTTTTTGCCCTTGTTAAATTTAGGTTTATCGCTTCCCTGACGTCGTCGGCGCCGCGGCTCTTCAAACAGGCGTCGCAGCTCTAATTCACTTTTGAACATCGTGTGCTTACTGCCAGAGGGGAGCCACGGCGCTAGTGTTGGGCGTCGCGGCGCTAGTGTTGGGCGCCGCGGCGCTACAGCGTCGCGACTCTTTTAGCTTGTTGCGCCGTGGGTCTTCAGCCTTATTCATCCAAAATTCATTTAAATTGTTTTCTGAGCTTCCTAGGGCTTCTTTGACTTATTTTTGTGGCCAGGTATACATTTTTATCCTCAATAACCGCCTATTTCCTTTCTGAATCGCTTAAACCTTAAAACACACGCATAATACTGCACAAAATAATTAAAAGACTCCCTAAAACACACTCTAAAATAGTACTAAAATCTACCTAACACAAGGCCTCCAAACAACAATATAAGGATGAGTGACAACCTGAAAACAGACAAGTCCCAACAATAGTAGATATACATGACTAACGCCGACAAAGCCATAACAAAAGTACCGTCAACTAACAAGAAGGCCGACAAGGCCAAACAAAATGAATATATATTGAACACTAGTTTGCAAGCCTCTAGAAATACTATACTACATCAACTGGTTGGGACAGGGCCCCGCCATAACTAAAATTCTATATAGATATACAACAATACCTATCGACTCTGTATAGCAACTCCAGAGAAGCAAAGTGCGACTACTAGTAGCTGGAAATAGGTACCTTACTATGGAGGTGCATCACCTTGTCTACCTGTACCTACGGGCATGAACACAGTACCCCAGAAAGGGACATCAGTACAAAAGATGTATTGAATATGTTGAACAGTAAACAAGATATAAATATGTGAAGGAAACAAGGGATACCACCTGAAACTCTTTAAATATCACAATGAGCCAAACTGCATCTATATATATAATTTATTCGTGTGTATAACGTCGTAGGCCTTTGTGGGCAACATTCTATATATAATACATCGTGTGTTTAACATCATAGGCCTCTTGGGCAACATCATCAGTATCATAACTATATAGTCGTGTATGTAATGACATATGCCTCTGAGGGCAACATAAATACATATCATATACATATAAGACCATATGAATGTCACGACCCAAATCGGAAGGTCGCGACGGGCACCCGGATCCCACCCGTCGAGTACCTCCAACCGTACTCCCAACACCTAATCATAATTAAATACGGACTAAGTTGAAAGACATGTATGTGAAATCTTTATCCAAAAAACCAACTTATATATATATATACACATACCAAGGCCGAAAATTCCATACAAGTCTACTACATATAGGACACATGTCTACAAGCCTCTAAGGAATACATGACATCACAAGGATGGGACAGGACCCCGCCATACCTATATGCGTATGCAAAAATACTGTACCACAACCAGACTGCAGCTCTGAAACAAATAGAGTGCTCCAACATTAGTTGAACAAGCAACCTACTAGCGTGAACCATCACCCTCTTTAACTAAACCTGCGGGAATAAAATGCAGCATCCCCTGACAAAAGGGATGTCAGTACGACTGACGTACTGTGTATGTCAGGAATGAATAATAGCATAACAGGAATATAACAATAACTGAAACTGAAACAGTTGACCAGCAGTAAATGCCTCTGAGGGCCCTAACATATATGCCTAAATATTATGCATGATGCAAATGCGGTATACATATATATATTGGCCACACAATGGCATCTTCCTTTCCATAACCGCCTCTGTGGGCACTAGGTTATATCGTATTATCCACACATGCTTCAACATTGGCCTCTTTGGGCTCTTTTGTGATAGTTTGTACCAGCTGCAGGTGGTGTGCGTATATAATGTATTTCCCTTTCCCCATATACCCTACATATATACAATATTTACCATATAGTAGTGTGCATAGCACAAGTGGTCCAGGGTAATATATGAATATAATGCAAATGAAAATGCATGAATGACAATAAAACATCCTGGGTGACACAATATCCTTGTACCTTTGGCTAACACTGTGATTATCAACATCTTTTCCATATGCCTCAATAAGGTCTTGGAAACATATTTAGACATGCTTTTAGCATAGAAATCAATAACATGAATATTCTTAACTACTAGGAGTAGAATAAATTGTGGAACAATGTCACGGTTATATTTCGTTACATGGAACATGCCAAAAGAAAGAAATAATTCGCCTTAACATACCTCGATAATAATGGAACCAGCCCCTTTTAATTCTTTTGCTTGCTGGAATGTTTTCCTCCAAACCAAAAAGTAAAATGCTTCATACGTTTTGTTCAAACCAAATTGAAAGGAACTGCTTGCTGAATGTTTCCTTTTGGTTTACAAAATGAATTCTCAAAATGAAGTTACAAGTTGCTGGATCATTTCTTTGGTCTTCAATGATTCTTCAAACCAAGTTATAAATATAACCCCCCCCCCCCCCCCCACTCCCCAATCATGAAAACCAATTGATTCCCCATAATGTTGTCTCCTACCAGCTTATTTATTGGCAGTGGAGAGCACTGGTTGTCGACACATGCACACTACATGCACTCCACTTCATTTAATCAAGTGTCTGCTTCCATGTAATTTATCAATCACACACATAATTAATTTTGTGATCCCAATTTACTTAAACCTTGATACTTATAAGACATTCATATACTTAATTTCATAATTTGTGTGATATGACACTAGTTCATAACCTCTTTGAGGATATACAACCATTATTTTTAATCCCCTCGTCACACTTCTTATGTTCAAAACTATTTCGGGGTTTTATCCTTTTATATACTAAACTCTTTATTAGCATACATAAATATAACATAAATTTTCCCATCGCTCGGGTCTATTTACACACGCCTAACGATTTTACATACGCTTAGTGATTCAAACCGTGCCCCAAAAGTATGGGATGTTACAATGAAGCATCAAAAGTACTCACCAACTTGTCGGGGTAGCGTAAGGTCGATACACCCCAGACTATTCTTATGCGGACACATGTTACCTTTCACCTTATAATGATCAATAAGAAAGAGGACTCCCTACCGTTAGTTCTTTAGCATGATGTGAATGAACCTTGTTTTACTCATGGAAAGAGGATAGCATCAAGAATGAAATGTAACCTTGACGAATGAAAGATACATACATAATCAAGTAAAGGAATAAGCCACAAGTTTCTTCTTAACAACTAGGACTAGATTTCTTACTACGATATGTTTTGAGTTATTTCTATAAAGAGGATCATGCCATAAAGGAGAAAAAGTAAGCCCTACATACCTTATCGATGAAGTTACCTACGTTCCATAAGCTCTCGCATATTCTACGGATGATAATCTACATTAAATGAAGAGTTTGTATGAATTTCGGATCCATAACTTATAAGATAATTCAGTTACACATTTCGTCGAGCAACTTACATACGTACGTTCATGAGATCATTTGTACCTTAAACTAGATCCATTACATTACAATAATCTTCATACTAATTCTCCTAGCTATCACAATCCCATCCATAACTCCAAAATTCCATACAACACCTTCCAATCATGTAAAATAGCCCACAACAACAACACACACTTCAAGATCTTACAAATACTTGTTCTTTAAGAAACCTCCAACAAATCCATTTAAACACTTGTGGAACCTTAGATAGATGATGTAGAGGATGAGACTTAACTTAGGTTGCACGAAACAATCCAATTCAGAGCTTATTTCATCACCAAGCTTTCTCCAAAATTGTTAAAACACGAAAGAAAATGATCTAGCGATGATCACGATATTTCTTACGTCGAATTTACGTAATTTGGGTTTTCCTTGGATCTTAGTTGTTTACCATGTGTGCCCTTATGAGAGAGTATTCTCGAGTTTTTTAGGGTTAGAGAATGAGGGAAAATGAATTAAAATAGTGAATGGAGCTTATTTATAGGTGCTGCAAAATTAACCACCGACATGTCCCGTGGCACGTCCTGCAACTCGCATGACTGCCGCAACACATATCCTGATATAGGTAAATCTCTGTCAGCTCCTGAGGTAGCGTGTCTCACAGGCACTTCCTGATAGGCGCAGGATATGTCTCGCGATTGACAAAAAGCTTCGAAAGGTGACGTATTGAAGAACTTGTGATCGAAACTTATTTCCATTGATATGATGA
Source organism: Anisodus tanguticus (assembly GCA_034509755.1). Classification (NCBI taxonomy): domain Eukaryota; kingdom Viridiplantae; phylum Streptophyta; class Magnoliopsida; order Solanales; family Solanaceae; genus Anisodus; species Anisodus tanguticus. The sequence continues at coordinate 34,895,636 of CM067545.1, read as the reverse complement.
GTCTTAAACCTTCCCGAAAGTTACGTAATACATTCATCAATCCTCATAAACCCCATGGAGGGTCTTACCATCCTTGAGCCTATATTGGCCATGTTACGTTAGCGACGACGCATGAAAACATGAGGTGTAACATTTCGGACCGACCCCGATGCAAATCGTTAGTCCGGTAGCACCCCAATGTTCCACAACACTTCTAAACACTTGCACTAGTGGCTAGAAGTTTGATATTTGCACTGAGCAATTTGCCCAGAAATAGATGGAGGAAAAATAACTTTGAAGAAGAAGCTATATATTTTTCGTTGTATCAACAAGTGAAATCTCTACAGTATATATAGGTAGGTTGAAAGGTCTTTGTAGTGAATATAACAATCTGCAACGTCTTGTAAGGTTCAGCGAATAAAGGCTGAGATCTTAAATGTCTCCCAACTTTCGGAGAAATAAAGATCGCCCTTATGTCAGAGTATTTATGGATAGTGGACTGTTGCAATAATTAATTCCGAATTAATGATCTTTGACCGGTTTTGAAATAATTGATTTCTAAGAAATAAGTCTTGATCGGATTTGTAATAATTAATTTTGGAGGTATAAGTCTTGACCGAATTCGTAACTAATTCCAAAGGTATGAGAGTTACGTCTGAATTTTAATTTTAGGGAATGAACTTGGACATTAATCCGATAAGAATGTATTTGGAAAATTTTGGATAAGCTCAAAAATAGCAAAAAAATATTTTGTAAAACCGGAATTGAATTAGGCCTCACGTATACCTCGCGCGGGGGGGGGATCGACTCATTTTTCCTTGCCGGCCCATTTCCCATGTGCACGAGGCCACTCCCTTTTTGCAACTCTTTACAAGACCAATAATCCACATATCAATATAAGGAGAAAGAGATGATTTTCCACTACCAATATGGTACGAAGTGCATTTCATAAGAGACAAGAATGAGAAAATGAAAAGGGACCCACTTTGCATTATTTAGAATAAGAAAGTAATGGAAATGGGTAAATACCTACAACAATCCCCCACTAATGCAAAGGTAAATAATAGGAATAGATTTTTGGACGAAGGAACATGTACTTAAGTGTTAATATCTTTTGATTTGAATTAACACACGTAAAATGAGGCAGCAACTAATATCTAAAAAGTGTAATACTCTTGAACCGATTGAACATAAGTTGAGATCCCCACAACATATACTATATACTTTATATTTTATGCAAACTCCGCGATACTAACAAAGTGCGTTTATGATCATGCACACATACCTTGGGTCTAATGAGAGCTCTAGAAAGACCACCAAAGTCTTTCATAAAAGGCGACCACACATTTACACTCACATAGGTGATTCCATCAAGTCTATCTCAACATAGACAACCTTAAGGCTATGGAATCATTTAGATCAAATAACTCAGCCTTATAAACACTACTACATGCCATAGGGATAGGAAATGTAGTGTATATTGACGGCCCAAAATGGCTTCGTTTGACCACAAATGGGTATCCACAATATTACCTCAAACTATAGGGTTTAACCCCATCCCCCTCATTGTTTCAAGGATCATCTTCCTTGCTAAACTCTTGGTTAAAGGATCAACTAAATTTCTTTTGGACTTTACATATTCTAATAAGATAACACCATGTTTTAATAGTTGTTTAACCGCACCTATGTCTAATGCAAATATGTATTATTTTTCCATTGTACACACTGTTCTTTGCAATCTAAATTGCCGCATGTGAATCACAATGTAAGGAGACTGGTGAGGCTTGTCTTCCTCACAATGGCACATCTACTAAAAGATTTCTCAACCACTCAGTCTCTTGCCCTGCCAACTCAAGAACAATGAACTTAGATTCCATAGTAGAACGTGTTATACATGTCTGTTTGGAAGACTTCCATGAATAGCACCTGCACCCAAAGTAAACACATAGTCACTGGTGGAGCTAACTTCATCATTGTCAGTTACCCAGTTTGCATCACAAAATCCTTCTAAAACAACAGAAAATTTATTAAAATGCAATCACCAATCCATAGTACATCTCAAATACCTTAACAAATGATGAAGAGCAGTCCAATGTTGACTACTGGGACTATGAGTATAACTACTCAATTCTACTAACAACATAAGCAATATCAGGTCGAGTATAGTTCATGAGAAATATTACTGTCCCAATAATTTTAGCATATTCAGTTTGGGAAACAATAAATTCTTTATTCTTTCTCAAGTGTATGCTAGGATCATAAGGAGTTCTCACTGGAGCAACATCAAAACAATTAAACGTTTTCAACATCTTCTCAATGTAATGAGATTGACACAAAGAAAAGCCATTAACAGTTCTTTTAATTTTAATTCCTAAAATCACATCTGGTTCTCCAAGGTCTTTCATTTCAAACATAAAAGATAAAAGTTCTTAGTCTCATTTACAACATTCACATTAAGACCAAATTTTAACATGTCATCCACATATAATCACATAATTTGATCCTATCATTTTAGAATAAACATGTTGATATAGCAGAAATTCCAGTTTTAGATACAAGTATAAGAAGCATTAACAATAAAATCATTATCCATTAATGTGTCATTAAATTTTTCATACCACTGCTTAGGTGCATGTTTTAAACCATACAAGGATTTCCTCAATTTGCATACTTTATCTTCCGGTCATCGGACCACAAAACCCTCAAGTTAAGTTCATATAGATCTCTTCCTCTAAATCACCATTTAGAAAAGCCATATTAATTTCCATTTGGTGTACTACCAAACTGTGAATAGCTGCTAAGGCAATATGAATTCTAATGGTCGCTATTTTAGTCACATGAGAATAAGTATCAAAGTAATCAACACCTTTCTTTTGGTTAAAACCACTAATCACAAGTGTAGCCTTATATTCATTAATTGTACCATCATGTCTCAATTTATTCTTAAATATCCACTTGCTACTTATGGATCTAGAGCCTTTAGGAAAATCATGCAAGTCCCAAGTATGATTAGAAACTATAGAATCTAATTCACTTTTAATAGCCTCTTTCTAAAATATAGCATCTATTGTCCTCGTTGCTTCATCATAAGTCTTAGGGTCTTCTTCCGTTAAGTAGATACATTAACTCATCATTTAAAAAATCAATATCACAATTCTCAGTCAAAAACTTAGTAATAAAATCAGGACTAAAGCTAGTCTCAGTTCTACGTCTTTTACTCCTTCTAAGTTCAATTTCATGCTTATTATCAACAACATTAGAAAAAGGCACAACATGAGAATTAAAAGGCATGAATGTAGAAGTATTATTTTGCATATCGCTAGAGACATCATTTTTCAAAGGAAAAACATGCTAAAAAAATTCGGCATCTCAAGATTTACAAATAGAATAATCATTTAAAGACATAAATCTATAAGCAGTACTATTTTGAGCATAACCAATAAAGACAGTGTCAAAAGTCTTAGATCCTATATTTACCCATTTGAAATCAGGTAGACCAACCTTAGCCAAACACCCCACACTTTCATAAATTTCAAGTTAGGGGAAAAACCTTTCTACAACTCATATGGAGTCTTATCTAATTTCTTATTAGGGACTCTATTAAGAATATAACATGCAAATAAAACATCTTTTCCCCACATATTGTCATATAGACCTGAACTTAAAAGCATAGAGTTCATCATTTCCTTAAGTGTTCAATTTTTGCGTTTAGCTATACTAATTTGTTGGGGAGTATAGGGAGAACTAACTTCATGTATTATACCATTTTCTCACAAAAAGCCTCTAAAGTATTAGTACTATATTCATCGACCCCATCAGATCTAAGTCTCTTGATTTTTTTTATCTAGTTGATTTTCTACTTCTACTTTGAATTTCAAAAACATGCATTCTGCCTCATCTTTAGACTTAAGAAGATATACCTTAGTATATCTAAAGAAGTTCAACAAAAGTAATATAATACTTCTTTCCACCTTTACTAACAGTGTTTTTGAATTCATCTAAGTCTGAATGTATAAGTTCAAGTAATTCTATTTTTTATACTAGTAATAGGTTTACATGGTTTCTTAGCATGCTTTGCTTCTACACACAGGACACTTAGAAAATTCATCAACTTTTATAGCAGGGATTAATTCAATTTTTCTAAGTCTTTTAATATAAGCAATATTAACATGACCTAGTCTACCATGCCATAAATCAACAGACTCATCAATATAAGTAGAACATGAAACATTTTCATTATTGATAGTCTCTTTAACAATGTTCAGTACACATAGACCTCCAGTAAGATATCCCTTCCCAACAAAGTCTCCTCCATGAGAAATAATTATTTTATCAGCTTCAAAAACAAGTTTAAGGCTTGCTTTGTTGAAAAGTACTCCAGAAACTAAGTTTTTACGAAGGGAACGTACATTATCACGCCTCGAACCATGGTCCGGACGTAACATGGCACTCGGTGTCTGGCTGCATATGACCGAGTGAACCAACTGGCTAGTTAAATCGACATGTGATATCAAAACATACTGAAAGATGAATTAAACTGACACATGCTAATGTATTAAAAGTCTGACTTAATAATCATTAAGTGCGGAAAATATTGAATAAGTTTGAACATAGTAAAAGTGCCAACACGGCAACCATGAAAATTTGATAAACTCTGTCTAACCATTACTCTAGTCTATGAAGCCTCTGAAGAGTATTGAGATGCTAACTGTTTGCCAGGACAAGGCCCTCGACATACCTAATTGTCTGTAATAAACTATAAATACTGTAAAATAAATGATAATGCCCCGAAAGACTGGGGCTCACCAACTCAGTTGATACCAGAGATCCTAGCGTGCAGATGCATCATTCTGAAAGTCATTACCTGCATGTGAAGTGCAGGACCTGGGCAAAAAGGACGTTAGTACATTTTAATTGCACTCATATGTAAAACCAATTGAAGGAAATAACAAGTTGTAGGGTGCTTGGGATAGGGGAAACCCAAAACAATAAACACAAATAAATATGAAACTGAAAAATATAATTGAAAGTGAAACTGAACATAAGTACTCTTTATCCTAACTGAAGAACCACTTGTTTAACTGAATAAATAAGCTACAGCCTCTGGCCCAACATAAGTGTACAAGCTACGGCCTCGGGCCCAAGTATACGTATATAAAACTATGACCTCAGGCCCAAAGATGAATAAAGCATAAACTACGGCCTCAGGCCTTAATACAGGTATTCAACATTTTGGAATATAAAATAAGGAGCTGAGAATCATACTATAATACATGATACTGAAATACTAAATCATATTAAAGTACACGATACTAGAAATACTGAATAGAACTAGACTGAGACATGTACTCATAAACTGATTATGAAGTTTGAAGCATTAACATTTCATAGTAAATTGAATTATCTTAACTAAGACTCATGGGATATCGAAGACGAGTCTATGCTAATTACATAATAAGTGCACAATATTCGAAGTGATAATTATGAACAAGTACGAAGTTATAATCTGAAAAGATAGAAGTTCTAGACCTTTCACGAACTATGGCATAATCTCTAATTCTGAATTAATTAATAATGATTTTGATGAATGAGGCGTGGAGATGATTAATATTGTTCCCACACGTAGAGAGTTAGCCTTTCATACCTTAACTTCATGCTCGTGGGCGTAATGTAATATTTGTCACTTCTATTCGACTTTAATCTATATCATATATGTCGATAGAATCAACATTAGCAAAAATTCTCATGTTTTGGCCATCTAGACATTTTATGAAACACTTGGTGGGCATAAAGCCTCATAGCCCTTATTAATGGTGCTTCTACACCCAATCTCCCATCCTCTTATTTTTAGGTGATTCCACAATCCCAAATAAATATAATTAACATCATTCTTCATCACCCATATGATTACAACAATCCTAAGTCTACAATTCAACCCGTACAATAGTTCATACAGTTATCTTCATCAAACCCAATAGCTTATCTTAAGAATCTCTGATATATAATCATTAATCCAATACTATAATCAACTAGGGGATGAGGATAATATATTTTTTATGTTCACGAAGATTGAATTCGAAATCTAGGGCTCCTCGTCTGATAATAACATTTCAATCACAAATCTATGGATTAGAAAGGTTTTAATCAAGTTAGGTGGGTACTAAAAACTTGAATTCAAGCTAGAATCATTAGGGAACTTACCTTGGAGTGTTCTTGCAGCTTGGGACTTGTTCTCTCTAACTTTAGGGTGATATTTCGGGGCTAGGGGTGTTAGGGAATGATGTAGGGCTTTTAAACATTTTTTTTGTTTTCCTAGTGTGCAGTCGCGCACCGAAAGTCTCTTCGCGCAGCTGACCGCACAACAAGGGTAGTAACACTGCCTCTGGTACGCAATTGTGCAGCTGGCTGTGCAGACTGTGCAATGTCTAGTAAAATGGGCATAACATTTTGTAAATAGCTCCATTTGACCTCCACCATATATGATTGAAAAGGTATTTCAAAGTGATAGATTTTCACGTAAACTTGCTGGAAGTCAGACCTATCATAAATTTTAGGCGATTCTATTGAATCTTATTCACCTCATTATCCATCTTGATTCTAAAACAACTATTTCTACTTAAACTCATCCCGATAGTAATTCACATGATTAAAATTTCACAATAATACTCATATAACACATCCACACCTAATCCGAATTTACGGAGTGTTACATTATCTCCATTTAGGATCATTCATCCTCGAATAATTATTACAGTTACATATATAGCTAATGTTGGATCATAACCGCGACTAACAGAGATGTGCGAGCACTAAACTGCCGGGAACACATGAATACCGAACTGAATAAATGCTAAACTGAATAGGTACTAAACTGAATAAGTATTGTACTGAATGAAACAAAAGTGACTGAATACTGAAAAAATGGAGCTAATACTATGAGGTGTGAATGAAAAGGCTAGTTACCTTTAACATTTTCTGCTTGCTCTTCAAAGAGATGGGGATACTTGGACTTCATGTCCTCTTCGGCTTCCCATGTAGCCTCTTCAACTTTCTGATTTCTCCACAACATTTTCACTGAAGCAATTTTCTTAGTTCTCAACTTGTGAACTTGACAGTCAAGAATAGCCACTAGAATATCTTCATAAGACAAATTATCTTTTAATTTCATAGGAACAACCAGAGACGGGTCCCCCATGAACTTCTTACAAAAGAGAGGCATGAAACACTGGGTGCACAGCCTCCAACTCTCGTGGTAACTCTAACTCATAAGCCATCTGCCCGATCCTTCATAGGATCCTATACGGCCTAATATAGTGGGGACTGAGCTTCCCCTTTCTTCCTAATCTCATAACTCCTTTCGTGGGCAAAACCTTCAAGAACACCCAATCATCAACCTGAAATTCCAAATCTCTATGACGTACGTCCGAATAGGACTTCTGGCGGCTTTGAGCCATTTTCAAACGCTCCTAAATCAGCTTGACTTTCTCCAAAGCCTGGTAGACCAAAACTATTCCTAATAACTCTGCTTCACCAACTTGAAACCATCCAATTGGTGATCTACACCTGCACCCATACAGAGCTTCAAATGGTGTAATCTTGATGCTAGAGTGATAATTGTTATTATAAGAAAATTCTATTAGAGGCAAGTGATCATCCCAATTACCTTTAAAATCAAGGACACATGTCCTCAAATGTCTGAATGGTGCGCTCCGCCTGGATATCTATCTTAGGATGAAAAGTTGTACTATGGTTTACCCTTGTGCCTAATCCCTTTTGAAAAGATCTCTAAAAATTTGCTATGAAGTGGGCACCACGATCTGAAATGATGGAAACTAGGGTCCCATGCAGTCTGACGATTTCCTGAATATATAACTTGGTGTAGTCCTCTATTGAGTTAGTAGTTTTCACGGGCAAAACATGTGTTGACTTAGTGATTTGGTCTACAATCACTCATATCGAATCATACTTATGAAAAGAGCGAGGTAAACGTGTTATGAAATCCATATTGATCATCTCCCGTTTCCAAATAGGAATGTCTATGTTCTGACAATTTGGACACTTAGCCATAAAATCTACAACATTCCTTTCCATGTCGTTCCAGCAATAAATCTCCTTGAGGTCATGATACATCTTTGTGGAACTTAGGTGAATAGAATACCTGAATTGTGAGCTTTTGTCATGATTTTCTCTCTCAGCCCATCTACATCGGGAACATATAATCTGTCTTGGTACCTCAAGGTACCGTCATCTCCCCCTTGTTCAAAAGTCGTCATCTTATGCTTGTGAATCCCCTCCTTTAGCTGTAACAAGTAGGGATCATTAAACTGTTTCTTCTTTACTTCGGCTACTAAGGAGGATTGAGCCCTATTCTGAACGACAACACCACTATCTTCGGAGTCCAAAAATCAAACTCCTAAATAAGCTAGATGGTGGACTTCCTTTACCATAGTCCTCTTTCCTTCTTCGACATGGGCTAAACTCCCCATGGAACACCGACTGAGAGCATCGGCCACAAAATTCACCTTCTCTGGTTGATCAAGAATATTCACATCAAAATCCTTAAGAAATTCGAGCCATCTTCTCTGCCTAACATTCACCTCCCTTTGGTTGAAAATGTATTGGAGGCTTTTGTGATCTATTAAACTATCCACGTGAACCCCATACAAGTAGTGACACCAAATATTCAATGCGAACACCATTGCTGCTAACTCTAAGTCATGATTTGGGTAATTCTTTTCATGAGGCTTAAGCTATCTGGATGCATAAGCTATCACCTTCCCATGCTGCATTAAGATGCATCTGAGACCAACCCCTAAAGCATCACAATATACTACGATGGTAGTGCCAAAACTAGAGTAGAAGTCAACCTTTTCTTCAACTCTTCGAAACTTTTCTCGCAAGCATCTGACCATTGGAACTTCACTTTCTTCTGATTCAATTTAGTCAACTTAGTTGAGATGGAGGCAAAACCTTCCACCAAATGCCTATAATAGCCTACTAGACCCAAGAAACTTCTTATGTCAGACACAGATGTGGGTCTGGGCCAATTCTTTACCGCTTTCATTTTCTAAAAATCCACCTTCATACCCTCGCCAGAGATGACATAGCGTAGAACCGCTACTAATTTCAACTAAAATTCACACTTCAGTAATCAATGTACATTGGCAAGGACCCATCCATCTTTCTAACAAACAAGACCAGTGCGCCCCAAGGTGAGACATTTGGTCTTATAAATCCCTTATCTAGAAGATCTTTCAACTAGACTTTTAGCTTTGTCAACTCTACCGGAGCCATTCTATATGGCGAAATAGATATCGGCTTAGTGACGGGAAGTAGCTCAATTCCAAAGTCGATCTCCCTATCGGGAGGAACTCTAGGAAGAACTTCAGGAAACACCTCTAGAAACTCACTAACAATTGGTACCGACTACAGAGTTGGGATCTGAGCATCTGCATCCCTACCTCGAACTAGGTGATAAATGTACCCCTTAGATATCATTTTTTGGCTTAAATTGAGGAAATAAACATACCACTAGGGCTCCATTGCATCGCCCTTCCATTCTAGAACTGGTTCACTAGGAAATTCAAAACATACTATTTTGGTTCTACAACCTATTGTGGCATAACATGACGACAACCAATCCATTCCCATGATTACATAGAACTCCACCATCTCTAACTCTACTAAGTCTGCTATTATAGACTCTAGCTAGGCAACCCTTTTACACACGCCTAGCTATAATTGACTCTCCAACTAGAGTGGACACTTCAAAAGGTTTAAGCAACTTTTCTTGTTCTATCCCAAATTTCTTAGCAATAAACGGGTTACATAAGATAGGTTGGATCCTAGATCCAAGCGGGCATAAACATCAAAGCTGAAGATTGTTAGCATACTTGTGACAACATATGTATAAGCCTCTATGTCATGATGACTGTCGGTGCATACAAGCGATTTCGAACTCCACCCGTATCACGGACTTTGTTGCACCACACCCCGCTTGGGCTTGAGAATTACGAGGAGATGAATTAGTGGACCTGAGCCACTTGAGATCCTTTCTGATTGAAGTTGCCTGCAGACTTAGCTCTTTTATTAAATTTCTTGTCTTTATCTTTCTGAAGCACCTCTTCCTCCTTCATTCTACTATCGTTGCCTTGTACAAATGCAACCATTTTGGTAATAGTCATTTGTTTGTTCTGAGCAGCAATGTTAGCATCACCGAACAAATAGGGGTCAAGACCCCACACAAAGCGCCTAACTCTGGCCCTCATAACTTGAACTATGTGTGGAGCATACTTAGCCAAAGAAACAAAGTAGAGGTAATACTCTTGCACACTACTACCATTCTGATGGAGCTTCTCGAATTCGAAGGCCTTTGCCTCTCTGACCTCTAGCGGTTGGAAGTGTTTAATGAAAGCATCTACAAACTCATCCCAAGTCACATGAGGTGCACCTTCCCCATGGAACTGTTCCCATGACTCATACTAAATATTAGCAACATCTTGTAATTGATAAGCTCCCAACTCTGCTTGCTCTATCTCAGTAGCATGCATGACACAAAACAATTTCTGAAGACCCTCAATGAAATTTTGCGGATCCTCCATCTTGCTAGACCATGTGAACACTGGCGGCTCCATACACAGAAATTCTCGAATCCTAGAACTGGATGACTCTCCACCAACACCTGCACATGGAGCTGTCCCCTGAAGTTGAGCTTGTGTTGTAACAATTTGGGTGAGCAGCTGAATAGCTCCTCTAACATCTGAGTCAATGGCACTGGGTGGAGGAACTGAAGTATGAACCTCCACTAGGCCCTTTAGTAGCAGGTGGAAGTACTGTACCCGAGGTGGATCTCTGGGCCTGAGTGTCCTCCTCCTAAGTAGCATTATCAATAGCTCTCTAGCTAGTAGCTGAAGTCCTCTTAGTGTACTTTCTTTTCGCAGGCATTTTATGAAATATGTATTTCACACGGGTTAGAAGAATTACTAAAAATACTGCTCTAACTGCACAATCTAGAATATGAAAGAAGTGAAACAATCCTGAATATCCTGGTGGTCAACTATTTACATGTGTGGCATGCACACACACATAAAAGAGATCACATTGGACACGGCTTCATAAACTCCCTAGGACACTTGAACCTAGTGCTCTGATATCAAACTTTGTCACGCCCTAAACTATAGCTCGGACGTAACACGGAACTCGATGCCTGACTGCATGTGACCGAGTGAACCAACAAGCAAGCTAAATCAACACGTGATATCAAAACACACTTAAAGAGGAATTAAACTGATACATGTTGATGTACTAAAAGTCTGATTCAATAATCATTAAGTGCAGAAAATACTGAATAAGTCTGAACATAATAAAAGTGCCAACACGACAATCATGAAAATCTGATAAACTCTGTCTAACCATTACTCTAGTCTATGAAGCCTCTGAAGAATACTGAAATGCTAATAGTTTGCCAAGACAAGGCCCCTGACATACCTAATTGTTTGTAATAAACTATAAAGACTGCAACATAAATGATAAGGCCCCGAAAGACAAGGCCCCTAACAGACCCCAGGAAAAAAGGACGTTAGTACATTTGATTGCACTATATGTAAAACCAAATAACAAGCTATGGGGTGCTTGGTATAGGGGCACCCCAAAATAATAAACAGGAATAAATATGAAATTGAAAACTGTAATTGAAACTGAAACTAAACACATGTACTTTTTATCCTGACTAAATGAATCACATGTTTAACTGAATAAATAAGTTACGGCCTCTGGCCCAATATAAGTGCACAAGCTACGACTTCGGGCCCAAGTATACGTATACATAACTATGGCCTCAGGCCCAAAGATGCATAAAGTATAAACTACGGCTTGGAGCCCAAATACAAGTGTTCAACATTTTGGAATATAAAATAAGAAGCTGAGAATCATACTATAATACATGATACTGAACCATACTGAAGTTCATGATACTAAAAATATTGAATAGAACTAGATTGAGACATGTACTCATAAACTGATTATGAAGTTTGAAGCATTAATTGTTCATAGTAAACTGAATTATCGTAATTGAGACTAATGAGATATCAAACACAAGTCAATATTGGTTATGTTCACAATATTTGAAGTAATAATTATGAACAAGTACGAAGTTATAATCTTAAAATATAGAAGTTCTAGACCTTTCATGAACTATGGCATAATCTCTAATTCTGAATTAATGAGCAGTGATTCTAATGAACAAAGCGTGGGGATGATTAATAATATTCCCACACATAGATAGTTAGCCTCGCATCCTTAACTTCCTACTCTTGGGCGTAATACAATGTCCATCACTTTCTTTCAACTTTAATGTATATCAATATATGTCAATAGAATCAACTTTAGCAATAATTCTCATGTTTTGGCCATCTAGCCATTTTATGAAACACTTGGTGGGCATAAAGCTTCATAGCCCTTATTAATGGTGTTTCTACAACCAATTTCACTTCCTCTTGTTTCTAGGCGATTCTATAATCTCAAATAGATATAATTAACATCATTCTTCATCACCCATATGATTACAACAACCCTAAGTCAATAATTCAACCCATACAATAGTTCATACAATTTTCTTCATCAAATTCAATAGATTCAACCCATACAACAGTTCATACAGTTTTCTTCATCAAATCCAATAGCTTATCTCAAGAATCTATTGTTTATAATCATTAATATAATACTATATTCAACCATGGGTTGAATATAATACTTTTTTGATGTTTAAGAAGATTGAATTCAAAATTTAGGGCTCCTCGTCCGACAATAATATTTCAATCGCAATTCTATGGATTAGAAAGGTTTTAATCAAGTAGGAGGGTACTAAGAACTTGAATTCAAGCTAGAATCATTGGGGGAACTTACCTTGGAGGGTTCTGGAGGCTTGGGACTTGTTCTCTCTAACTTTAGGGTGATATTTCAGGTCTAGGGTGTTGATATAGGGCTTATAAAACGTTTTCATTATTTTCCCAGGGCGCAGTCGCGCACCCGAAGTCCTTTTTACGCAGCTGAATGCACAAAAAGGGTAGTAACATTGCCTCTGGTGCGCGATCATGCACCTGAAGGCCACTTTGCTTAGCTGGCCGAGAAGACTGCACAATGTCTAGTAAAATGAGCATAATATTTTGTATAGAGCTCCGTTTGGCCTCAACCATATATGGTTGGAAATGTATTTCAAAGGGATACAACTTTCATGCTTTAAGTTTCTCAAATTCTCAGTGTATTTTCACATAAACTTTCTAGAAGTCAGACCTATCATAAATTTTAAGCGATTCTATTGAATCGTATGCACCTCATTATTCGTCTTGATTCTAAAACAACTATTTTCATCCAAATTCATCCCGATAGAAATTCACATGATTAAAATTTCACATTAATACTCATGTAATACATCCACACCTAATTTAGATTTACGGAGTGTTACACACATATAGAACATTGTTCAAGTCTAAAAATTTTCCAGAAGTTAACTTAACTAAAATTTTCCCTTTACACATAACTCCAGCAGTGGTGGAGTTACCCATGTAAACACATTTGACATCATCACACTCCTCAAAGTTATGAAACAACTCTTTATTAGCATAGAGATGTCTTGAAGTGCCTGTGTCCACCACCCAATCTGTGTTATTAGCCACCAGATTTGTCTCGACGACTACAACAACAATCACTTCATTACCCGTTGCAAGATTAGCTTGGGCAACAACTTGTCCTCACTGCTTTGAGTTTTTTCCTTGTCTGTGATAGCATTGGGCAGCCCGGTGACTGAGTTTTCATAAATGAAACAAGGTTCCTTTGACTTCTGAATTTGGCTCTCTGGCTTGTTGAAGTGATTCTTCTTATTTCCATTTCCCTTTTTCGGGACTTTCTTTTGTTTGCCTTTGAACCTATCTTTCACAGCAGTATTAGAAGTTTCCACAAGGTTAGTTTTAGAAGAATTAAGAGAAAGAACTTACATCTTATCTTTGAGACGGTTTGCCTCCTCAGTCCTCATATGACTGATCAGTTCCTGGAGAGTCAAGTTCTTCTTCTTATGCTTCAGTTGATTCCTATAATCACTCCATGACGGTGAAAATTTTTCAAGCAGAACATTAGCCTGAAAAATCTCACACATCTTCATGTCTTCGGTAAGAACATCAGCAGTTAAGTTCTCATACTCATGAACATGTTCCATGATTGGCTTATTGTCAACCAGTGTTTTAAAAGATAGTTTCAGGACTCGCCCCGGGGGGCACTAGCAAAATGCCCCAGGGCTCACGTGCGGGGCTTAGTTCCTGTAAGGCTTACGCCCTAAGCGCCCGATTGTACGCCCTAAACACGACAAGCGTTCAACACTCGGGGCTCGCCTAACGATTTTTACACAAATTATATGTTAAATTTCTTAATTAAAATCATTGAGCCTCATAATTTTTTAACAAATGAATGATACTTAATAGTTTTTCATATATATAAATAAGAAGACTGGGTGTAACTCAAATAACAAATCATAGTATTGCATATTTTCTATTTGAGAATATCGTGAGGGTGAATATCACTTAATATATATTTTAAAATACATATCTGAATTGTACATTTTCACTTGTCATTCGTTTTTTGTCCTATGTATCAAAATTATCGTATTTTATTATTCGCTATGTAATTTTATTTTTATTCAAGAAGGAGTTACGTTTTAATTATAATACTGATAAGTTTATTGATTATTTACTTATAGGGAGATAAAATAAATAGTATGATAGTAATATTATTTTAAGAAATTGTGATTTTTTCATTTTTTGAAAGTTAATATGTTAGAATTGATATGCATAATAGCTTTTATTTTATTATATTATTTATACTTGTAAAATTATGTTATATATAATTACAAGTTGTCAGTGGCGTATGATGGATTGCTTTGATTAGTTTTTTGTAAGTTATGTAATTTTACCTATTTAAAAATATTTATTATAATTATATTATTTTATAAAATACTAAAAATTAAATATCCATGGGGCTTACGCCTCATGCCTTGGGGATTACGCCTCGTCGAGGCATATGTAAAATTCCCCTCCTTAAGCCTCCGCCTTTTAAAACACTGTTGTCAACCATTTGAAACTTAATCTATTGGCCAACAACATACTTCTTTCCTGCATCATCAGCATCATATTTATTTTTCAAACTATCCCAGATTTCCCTAGTAGATTTATGAGTAACAAATAAATCAAACAGAGGATTTGTCATATGACTCAACAGATGTCCTCTAACAGTTTTGTTATCCTTTTCAAATTTCTTTTTAAAAGCATCATCAATAACCATTGTAGCAGTAGAACTACCGGTGGTGTTAGAAACATTATTAGGAGCAACAACATTTGGTTCGTCAAATAAAACATAATCAACTTCTAATTGTTCAAAGAAAATTAAAAGCTTTTGAGACCAACGTTTAAAATTATTTTCGTCCAAAGGCTCAAGTTTTGATAAATCCAGAAGGGTTTTATTCAAAGAAATATTCATCTTATCAATATTGTATAAAATCACTTTCAAATTGATAGTAAAACTCGAAACAATATTAATCAAGAATAAGAAAACAAAATAAACAACTTATCAAATCAATGTTGTGCCGTGGAAAGCCACTCCTTGAAAGTAATTTTGAACTAGACCCCGGTGTAAATCGTTAGTCTGGTCGCTACTCAAGGTTCCACAGCACTTCCAAACACTTGCACTAGTGGCTGAAAGTTTGGAGTTTGCACAAAGTAATTTACCCGGAAACATATGGAGGAAAAAGAACTTTGAAGAATAAGAAGATATATATTTTTTGGTTTATTAACAAGTGATGTCTCTACCGGTATATATAGGTAGGTTGAAAGGTCTTGGTAGTGAATATAACAATCTGCAATATCTTATAACTAGGATCTGAAACGTCTCCCAACGTTCGGAGAAATAAAGATTTCCATTAAGTCAGAGTATTTATGGATAGTGGACCGTTGTAACAATTAATTTCGAAGTAATGAGCTTTGACCGATTTTGAAACAATTGATTCCGGAGGAATAAGTCTTGACCTGATTCGTAACAATTAATTTCGAAGGTATAAGCCTTGACCGGATTCGTAACAACTAATTCTAGAGGTATGAGCCAGATTTCAATTCTAGGGAATAAACTTGGACATTAATCCGGTAAGAATGTATTTGGATAATTTCGGGTAAGTCAAAATAGCAAAAATAATATTTTGTAAAATCAGAATTTAATTAGGCCTCACGTATACCTCGCGCGCAGGGGGGGGGCAAATCGACCCGTTTTACATTGCCGGACTATTTTCCATGTGTGCGAGGTCACTTTCTTTTCGCAACTCTTTACAAGTCCAATAATGCACATTTCAATGTCCCCCGGGGCATAGCTGGATGGCAAAGGAGGGAACTTAAAATCCATCTGGAGGCCTGTAGCGTGGGTTCGAACCCTGGTGGGAGCAAATTGTTCTCTTCTAGGGTAGGACCTTGTAGGTGATATCAATTGCTTTATTCTTAAACCCTGGTCATTCAGGCACATCCCGCGATTTACTAGTAATAGTGTTGATAGATCGGGACTACTATCTTCAGGAATAGTCTGGCGTAAGCCGGAAAGCTGAATATCAAAATAAAATGCACATTTCAATATGAGGAAGAGAAGACTTTTCACCATAAATGTGGTACAAAATGCATTTTTCACAAGAGACAAGAATGAGAAAATGAAAAGAGACCCACAAAGATTCTTTGACTTTTCATTATTTAGAATAAGAAAGTAATGGAAATGAGTAAATACCTCGAACACACTTATGCTAGAAGTTCCTCGTACGTTTGTTAATAGTGATTTTTGGGTAGACATGTTAGGAACTGCCTATGTATATATAATATATTAGTAGTGTCTAGTTAACAAAATAAAATGACTAAACTTGAAAATTTTGCACAAGTAATGAATTAGGATGAAAGATAATGTAAGATTATAATAGTTAAGAGTAAACGTCCACAAATTGTACCGAAAATAAATGTGCACAATTTTGTCTTTATTATTTATTATAATGTATATATACGTTTTTATACAAAGATGTTAAAGGAATATTATTAAACTGAAGGGTAAAATGATCATTCAATATTTAACGGGCATTTTAGTAATTCAATTTTAACTTCTAGAGCTTTTCACTTTTAAAATTATATATATATATATATATATATATATATATATAATGAGCATATTTTATTACAGATTTGGTACATATGCACACTAATAAAGTAGGAGCTAATCAAAAGGTTGAGCCATTCTTGGATTACCCTCTTTTCTTTCTTAATGATCTCATAATATCAAAATGAATTAAGGCCTCGTTATCTTTCCTTTTCTGTGATAGCACGAATAATCAATTCTCATGTAATTCATTTTTTTCATGAAATTTTAAGTTTTAGGTAGATTCGTAATATAATCATGTATTTTTGTTAGGACTTGTGCTCGTGTCAAGCCATTCATGTAAGCTATATATAAGTCTGTTTGGGCAGCTCAATTGGTTATCAAGAGGGATATTTGGAAAATGGCCAAGGATCGAATCCCATCAGCGGCAGTGTGGGGGTTACTTCTTGAAATAAAGGAGGGCCCCTTGTGCGCAGCGTGGTACTGGTCTAACCTTTGAAATCAATTGAGTCACCATGATTTACCTCCTTCACAGTCCTGTCGGACCGGGGTGTGGGGGCTCCTGGGGTGGGAGTTCCACCTTTTTTTGGAAAATGTAAGCTATATATAAAGATATGTTTACTCTTTAGCTACTTTGACTAAATAACGAGTTATCAAACGACGACAAAGTTCCATCATTAATTTGTGGCAGTGGCACTATGCTCTTATATATTTGCATCAATTATTTTCATTATTGCTTTGTGTGAAAATTATTAATTCCTTTTCCATTGAGTTATGATACATAACTTATCATATAATCTTGAACGCCAATGTTTATATTTTCACTCACTTAATAGTCAACTCTTTGATGTTATCGAGTTCTCTATGATGTTTCGCTTGTTCAATCTCAAGATGGTATTCATATCCTTACACTCTTTTCTGATAGCGTCATTGGTATAATGAAAAATTGAAATATTCTGTGATTAAAAAAAAAAAAAAAATCTTTTTATTGTTCAGAAAATTCATAATAATAAAAATTGACTAATGATCCTTACTAAAGTATCTGTGTTCATTATGCACTAAGTGTATACTTGTGGCAAATTTGATCATATTTTTTTATATTTAATCTTACCTTTCCATTACCGTTGTCATGACTTCTCCGCGGTTATTAAACTTAGATCATTTGCAGTGGTGGATCCAGAAATTTGAACAAGTGGGTTCAAATAGCGATAAAATTGTAGCAATAGTTAATACTAACAACGATCTTAGACACGATAAATGAGCACCATTAAGACACTAATTTTGCTTCTAATTTTCACACTAATCATCATAATTGATTTATAATATGGTCTAACACCAATATAGTATTGAGGTTATGCCTATATTATTAACAAATCAACAAAGCGATAAAAATATTACACCACTTTTCAAAAAAATTAAAATGCATGTTACAAGTTCTAAACTTCTTAAATCGAATTATTAGTTTGAATAGTTTTACAATGCATTTATTCTCAAATACATAAATAATTCAATAAAAATTAATAGAGTTACAATCATTATGCATCTTCAACTTTTATATTTTATTTTAAGCATTTAATTATGAGATTTATAATTTAATATTGTATTTGATTATAACAAAATTTAACAACTTAAAGCACAAAATTAAAATAATAATAATGTATGATCAATTTTGAAACAAGAAGTAACCTAACCTTATCTTATTTTTTTAAAAGCAAAAAGCAGCATATTAGGCTAACGAAACACAATAAATAAATAAAAGATTTCTCAAGTTATTAAAATCACAAAAAAATACCAATACTAATTACTAATCTTATATAACAATAAACCATAAGTAAAGTACTAGAGTACAAGTATATCAAAAGTAATGTCACAAACAGAGACTTATCAAAAAAGCTCCAAAAAATTATATAAAGCGAACTTCACCAAGGGATCGAGAGAACGCGCGACCGCCCTCAAGAGGACTTTGAACCCAACTTCCGCTCGATTCAGGTGGGTTTATTTGTTTTAGATATTTCAAATTTGCCTTTTGTCAGCCAAATTAATATAAAAAGCAGCTCGGTGCACTAAGCTTTCACTATGTACAGGGTCCGGAAAAGGGCCAAATTAATATATAAAAATAATATTTTTCCTAGACGAAGTAGGTTCAACTAAACCCTCTTGCAACAAGGTGGGTCCGCCCCTGATCATTTTACGTCGAACTCCAATGCATATATTCTAACTCAAGAGTCATCAATGGCTTTGTTTGGCCTTGTACTTTCTTGGTAAGTATGATTATTTTTTTTACTCTATTGTCACCTGAGGGTGACTTTACTTGTCCAACACTCTCCCTCTTAGGAGTAAAGTTATTATCAAGCTCGATTCATCAATAGTAAGCTCTTGTAAGTAAACTTCCTTCTGACTATTTACTTGTCGGGTTTCTTAGTTACCGACGAGAAATTTCATTAAACTATTTTCTTTTGTCAAGCCTTGACTTCTTCATTTCCCGTCAAGATTGTAGTACATTCCACCCGACAAAAACATAAAATAATTGTGCTTATTAGAATTATTATATTTTTTTCATAGTTAAACATCATGACGCTTCTAACTATGACTCATATCACCGGTAGAGGTGTACATGGATCGGATTGGTTAGGATTTTTGGTATACCAAGCCAATTATGTCCGCTTTTAAAATTTATAAACCAAACTAAATCAACAAAAGTCGGGTTTTTCAATTTTGATTTTTTTTTGGGTTTTCGGGTTGGTTTGTTTGATTTTTAAAAAAAAAAAAAATTGGCTCGATGCGAAACATCTTATAATAATATTTTTCTTGACCAATAATAAGCATCTTACCCTTCTATTTCTAAATTTGTAAAATGAAAAAATGAGTGGTGAATTAATTGACTCGTTAAATAAAAGATTCATAACAGTTGGACCAAACAAGTATAGAACATGCATGTGATGTATAAATATAACAATCAAACATAATGTGTAACAAACATCTTTAATATTTTTAAAAAAAAATAAGTTAACTTTTAGCTAGCTTTTAAACATTTACTCAAAAGGCACTAAATGAACAAAAAAATTATAACTCAAACTTGCATTAAGAATTATACATTCAGTTGTCGTGCCAATTCTTAAACGGATGGTTCATGAACGAAGCTAACTACTCAATGCTCAAAGGTGAAAAAGTTATAAAAATATTTATAAATTATGTGTAAAATAATTTTAAAATATATATATATATATATATATATATATATATATATATATATATATATATATATATATATATAAAATCCGGTTGATTTGGTCTCGGTTTGACTTTTTTTTTAGTTAAAACCAAATCTATTATAATCGGGTTTTTTTATCCAATACCAAACCAATCCAAAACAAACTACTAATCGGTTTTTTTTCCTGATTTGATCCGATTTTCCGGTTTGGTGCGGTTTGTGATTTTGCATTTTTATACCAAATAAAAATATTGAATTAAATCAAAACATTGAACCAAAATGATTTAAAATAATTGAATATATTTGGTTTTGTCCGGTTCGGTTGGGTATTAGTAGCAAAAAATCAAACCAAATCAATATATAAATATATTATTTTATATATTTTTATAGATTTTTATATGATTTTCTTTTAAAAAATATATCGTGATTCTCTCATGAGGTTAATTCTATAACACGCAATAATTTACGATATTATTTATAGTATTTCTTATTAAAAAAATTGTAACAATTCTTTTAACTTATTCATCATTATTGACCCCTCAAAAACCTTTGCCAGCAAACCTATTTTCCTTAAAATCCCGTGAGTATGATTTATTAAGGCCTTTCAGAAACTATAAATGCATTGCTAATGTCTAAAAAATGTGATGCAAAACTAAAGCTTTGTATTCTTCCCACAACAAAGGCAGCTAGTAAAATAAGTTGAAACTATAGGGGTGTGCGTTTGGTATGGAGTAAAACATTTTTTGAAAAATGTTTTTTAATTTTTTCATTTTGGTTGGTCAAAATGTTTTGGACATTTTTTTCTGAAAAAATAAGTTTCGCAAGTGACATTCCAAAATTTATTGTTTTCTACGCACTCACCCAACACCCCCACCCCTTGATCATCCAACCTCCCACCACCCCGGAACCTCCACTCCCCGCTTCATCCTACCTCATAATATTTTGCTAGATTATATATAAATTTAGGATATTTTTTTTTACTTATTTATCAAACACTAAAAAATAAGTAAGAGACTCATAACCCGTTTGGATTAGCTGAAAAAACTGGCTTTTAAGCATAAGTGCTTTAAAGTACTTTTTAAGTGCTCAAAGTTATTTTATAAATAAACAGTTACGTATTTGGATAAAAGAGTTGAGAAAATAAATTGTTGATGTGTTTGGTACACAAGTGTTGTTAAGCACTATTTTCTGTCAAAATGTTGAAATACCTTTAGATCTGTTAACACTATAAAAAAAACTGATTACTAAAAAAAAACATCTAAATTGATTCAAATTAAAATTAGTTTATATTTTAATTCAGTTCCAATAAGAAAATAAAGTTCAAAATCTAAAGTCACGATCAGTAACTTTCCCTTGGTTTCAGTTAGATAGACGAGTTGGCATCAATTATACGATTAGTACCTGTGAAGAGCTTTTTGTGTGTGTAGAGCATGGTATATTATTTTCTTCTCTTGGTGGAAATGTTTTTAAGCAGACTAGAAAAGTCTAGCCGTTTGTGGAATATACTTTTGCTGAAGTTTCGTTGCTTTGACATCAGCTATGGTGATGAAGAAGAAAAGAGAGGAAAGATAGATAGTTTAGGGTTTTTAGTAGTTAGGGTAATATTGAAATTTCAAAAAAAATATAAGGGATAAAAAAGTAAAATTATTGGTCAAACAAAAATGGTTTTTAAGCCAAAAGAAAAAAGTTGGGGTTGGAGTATTCCACTTTTTAAAGTCTTTTTAATTTCTATCAGAAAGGAACTTGGGTATACATAGAAAAAGTCGTGTGCAATGAAAAGTGCAAGCACGCTTAGAGAGGGATCTTTACTTATTTATTTAATTTAAGATTAACATTTTTTCAACTTCTTGCTTTTAACTTATTTTAAATACTTTTTAATTTATTTTAAGTATTTTTTCTATTTTACCAAACACCCAAATAAGTTTAAAATGACTTATAAACTGATTTGGCCAACTTATAAACCAATCCAAATGGGCTCACACTTGTATTTCAAGAAAACATTTTGTAGAAATATATTTTTATAGAACATTTTCCATTGTACCAAAAACACCCTCACTTCCTTGAATGAGTTTTAACAATACTCTCCTGATGGAAATAAAAGATTGTTGATCTACTAACTTTACCAAATTTTTCGTTTAAATCCTAGGAAATTAGATAAAAGTCCAATCCATACATATGATGCTACTTATAAAAAATTTTAACCTAAAATTTTAAGAGCCCGTTTGGATGGGCTTATGACTTTCATAAATTAGAAATTTCAGCTTATGACTTTCAACTTATTTTGTTATTTTAGCTTTAAAATAAATGCTTAAAAATATTTGTTTATTTTACTCGAGCACTATAAAAGTGCTTAAAACACTTAAAATAAGTCAATCCAAACATGTTCTAAGTTGATTTTTTTTTACAAGGGTAAACAAAATTTCTAAGTTGATCTTGAGGGACAAATTTGTCCAAACATAAGTTTTTATATAATACATATGTTAAAATATTGTTAAAAAAAACTGTAACATCATAAATCACAAGAAATATGAGTGTTGTGGAGCCAAATCTGAGGGGATGTCTATAAAAAATATTTCTAATATCCAATATAGCTATTTTAGTGTATCTGTTTTATTTACTATAGATAGTGCTTGTTTGTTACTTGCACAATCACTTTTTTTATCATGTGTTATAGAGATGCTTCAATCTCATTATCCTTCCATATTCACAAGTCAAGATCTATTAAGCTCCTAAATCTTTTTCGATTTTGAGATATTATTGGTAAGTTTGAAATTTAAACGAGAATATATCATCATTGTGTTTTATATTGATCTTTAGGTTTAACTATTAAAATTTGAGCTTGAAAGAATATGAGTGAAATATTATTGTTAGATTATTAAAACAAACATCGTGTGTCACAGAAAAGAAATTCCTTTACGGATATTAAATTAGATAATACATTGGATTCTGATTAAACATAATGGACTTTGTCAAAATTTTCTTCATTACTCTAGTAAAAAGTTATTTGAAATTATATTATGTGATAAAAAATAAAAATAAAAACCGCAATAATCAAACCAACCAAATAGTTGATCGGTTTTGATTTTAATAAAACCGTAATAATTAACAACTATCTTTAACTAGTATGGATCCAGTAAATTAACGAATGCAGTTTTCTAGATACATTCATGAATAACTTAAACTATCCTCTTAAGTTAACGAATACTTCCTAAGTTGGAGTACGTACATACGCATGCAAAGTATATATTCATGTATTTGAATGGTAGTTCATTTAATCAGGAGAAAAGATTTATTCCCCAACTTGTTATGGCTATTGATGGGACAGTCATATCAAGAGACACCCAATCTTAGTTTGTAAACAAAAATAGAGGATAGTGAAGATTAAGACAAAAGGAAGTTAGAAGGCATCATGGCTCAAGGTGTTTATAAGTTGCTGTAAGTCTAATATCTTACTTGGTATCTAACATTGGATCCTTGCCTTCATTTTAATAATCATAATACTTTAGTTTTCATAGTTCAACAAGAATCTAGACACATGCTTTAGCAAAAAAAAAATTGAATCTCATAACGTATATAACACAGTTGACAGAATCTACTTGTCCAATCTACCCAATGTATACAATGTAATGGCCAAACACATAAACGTGGTTGACCTTTCAGCAGAAATTCAACTGTATCAACAAATTCCCCTTGTTTTTTTCCTGTTTGGAATCAGAAAATGGTAAAAGGAATAAAAAAAAGTCATTAGCAAGTCCAAGAAAGTAGCTTTTGCACAAGGAACAACTTTCACAATGTTTTTTTCAGTCAACAGTTCTGATGGAAAGGAAGAAATGTCAAACAGTTTGTGCCAAAGTAGATAATAATAAAAGTGGTTGCAAATAAGTATACTAAAATTACATAACATCACAAAGTTTAGAAACCAAGGGAGGTACACTGCTTCTTAGCATGTTCTGGTACCAGTTTGTTTAAGAGCTCTGCAGATGCTCCTTTCAACTCTGTAAATGAAATTGCACAAATATAAGTAATGAAGAAAAGTTCAATTCCTTAAAGTACTGGTAAGGGAATGATTAAACCTTGAGGCCTGAAGTTGAAAAGCGGTGGCAATGGCCGACCATTAGGGAGACGAGTCTTAGGGTCACGGAGCTCATCAAAGAA
Source organism: Anisodus tanguticus (assembly GCA_034509755.1). Taxonomy (NCBI): domain Eukaryota; kingdom Viridiplantae; phylum Streptophyta; class Magnoliopsida; order Solanales; family Solanaceae; genus Anisodus; species Anisodus tanguticus. Next base: position 34,871,131 of record CM067545.1, on the reverse strand, counting down.
AGGGTGGGTGCAAGCCTCCAACTGCAAATAGGAATCAAGTAGATCATATAAAAGCTTAATGGACATTTTTTCTTATAAGTAGAACAATAGACAATTTCTTGCATGCCATAACAAACATGAAAGGAAGGTACTTTGCTCGTCATAATTTTTATGTCCTTAAAATGCACAAAAGGCTTCCAAATTATGCAATCACATGATTGTAAAAACATCTGACTCCATAAGTAACACATAAATTTATTTCATACATCATTTCATAGAAATATGTTACATAACAGAAATGATACAACAAGATCAGGATGCATTTTTATGGACAACACAACAAGATCAGGGTTCATATCTGCCGTAAATGCATTTTTATGGACAACACAACAAGATCAGGGTTCATATCTGCCGTAAAAGCACTTCCCAAAAAATATATCAGCCCAAGAAATTAGAGAGTATTAATTCTGCAGTCATGAAAAAGTAACTGATTCAGAAATGACTTGACCTGTTTGCTAAAGCATTTTAAAGGTGATGTTAAGCTAATTTTTCTTTTAGTTACTATTGAGCTAATCCCGACACAGCATATCCAGGGAGAGGTGCTATGGCGTATGCTATTTATAGATGAGTAGTATTGATTGATTGATGGAGGTTTGGAGACATACCCTGAAGTCTAAAGGGTTTAGGTTGAGCAGGACCAGGACAAAATACTTGGAGTACAAGTTCACTAACGTAACTCACGAGTCAGATATGGAAGTGAGGATTGATACACAAGTCATTTTCAAGTATCTTGAGTCAATAATCCAACAAAATGGATAGATTGACAATGATCTTACACATCGTACTGGAGTAGGGTGGATGAAATAGCATCCGGTGTCTTGTGTGATAAGAATGTGCCACCAAGACTTGAAGGTAAGTTTTATAAAGTGGTTGTTAAACCAGCTATGTTGTATGAGGCGGAGTATTTGTCGGTCAAGAACTCGCACATCCAGAAGATGAAAGTGTGCGCGTACTAGCAGAGATAGGATTAGAACAAATATTCGGGACAAGGTGGGAGTGGGCCTCGTGGTAGACAAGATGAGGGAGGCGAGGTTGAGATGGTTCGGGCATGTGAAGAGGAAATGCACAGATGCCCCAGTGAGAAGGTGCGATAGGTTGGCTATGTCAGGAGAGGTAAAGGTAAGCTGAAGAAATATTAGAGAGAGGTGATTAGACAGGACATGACATACGTGTAGCTTACTGAGGACACGACCTTATATAGGAGGGGCTATGGAGGTAGAGGATTAGGGTAGAAAGTTAGTAGGTAATCAGGCGTTGTCTAGTTTCCTTTTCACATACTATCTTGTCTAGTTTCCCTTATCAATATTGTTATTATTACTCACATACTATCTTGTTCTTCGATTTTGTTATTATTTGTTGTCTCCTTAACTTCAGTTATCGTATTGTGTTGTTGCTATCGTTCTCTTCTCCTATATGTTCAGCATGACTGCTTCACTACTGTATTTTCCTTTTCATACTCGATTTTATTATGGGCTAATTGCTATGGATTCTTAGATTCTTGAAGAAAAATGCAAATGACAATTAGGAACAGTCAATGTCGTGATTTGTGACCATCCAGAAATTGAATTTTCTGCTCCTTTTCTCTCTGACTTTTGCACTCTCTTCTACTACCGGTAACGGCTAGCCCCACACCACCACCATCGCCGCCGAACCTCCACCCATTCATCATCAGGTTTCTCTCTCTTTTTTCTTTCTCTCTTCTATTCTCTCTCCTCTTCTTCGTCCCTTTTTTCTATGTCCACTATTCAGAATCCTAATGCCACGACTACCAACATGAGAGACCACAATTGGCGACGGCGACCAACCAGACGACTACTACCGGAAAAATCAGGTTCTACCGTTTCTTGATCTTATTCTTCTGTACCTATCTTCAGTTACTGTCTTAGTTTACTAATTTGCTTATATTGCTTTATTTTGGTAGTAGCGATTTGCTAAATTGCATGCTCCCTGGTTTTTTTTTCTAGTTTTGTCTCTACTATTTTTATATTAATTTGTGTTACTACCCTGAGTGCATTATCTTGATTTATTACTAGGTATTCTTAATTTGGTATTCTGTTTGTTTACTTTATTATAATATTCAAGATCCTTCTTCAGTTTTATTTGCATTGTTTCTTTTCCTTTCGAGTAGTTTTGTGCCATCATTCTGGTTGTAGACTCATTCCCCCATGTTTTAGTTTAAACCTTTGATTAGTTTTATTTGTTTTGCGTCATGTTGTTAAATTTGTCTGTTACACTTTGCTGAATCTTGACATTACATTCTTATCCTTTGTTTTATCATTCCAATCTGTAGTAGCCTGACTTACCCCTAGATTCTTGCTAACTTGTGCTTTAGTATTGGTTCCCGTGTGTGTTAGCGTTAACCTTTGATTAGTATTTTGCTCTAGTGGCTTTGGTGAATGATAGTAGACTAGAGTCATGTTCTCGATCGGGGGCGGGAACATTGGACTTTAAATGGGGAAGTCCTTAGAATTAGTCAAGATTCTTTAGAAGAGGATTAATATAGCATGTGTCCAGGAGACTAAATGGGTAGAACCTAAGGTTAAGGATGTGGACAGGGATAAGTTATGGTTCTCGGATAGGTCGAGATATAGGAATGGGGTAGACATTTTAGTAGACAGCATGCCAAAGGATCATGTGGTAGAGGTTAGGAGGGTCAATGACAAGGATGATGGCGATTAAGTTAGTAGTTCGAAGATTCACTATGAACATTATTAGTGCTTACGCGTCGCAGGCGGGCTTGGATGAGGAGAAAGAAGTGTTTCTGGAAGAATTTAGATGAGGTGGTGGGAGGTATACCACCTGCTGAGAAGTTATTTGTAGGAGAAGATTTCAATGGACATATTAGGTCACTTCCGGGGGCTATGACGATGTGTATGGAGGCTTTGGCCTCGGGGACAGGAACGGGAGAGGCGTCTCACTTTTGGAGTTCGCTAAAGCTTTTAGAATGGTGATAGTCAATTCGAGGTTCCTAAAGAAAGAAGAGCACTTGGTGACTTACCATAGTTCGGTGGCTAAGACTTAGACTGACTTTTTGCTCATTAGGAAGGTTGATAAAGATTTTTGTAAAGACAGCAAGGTTATTCCGAGTGAATATCTTACAACCCGACATAAGCTTTTGGTGATGGATTTGGAGATCAAGAGAAGGAGAGGAGGCTTGTGGAAGACAGGTTAAGAATCAAATGGGGGAGTTTGACCATGGCTAGTGCACAGGAGATGGGGAGAGATTGATGGCTAGGGGGCTTGGAGGAGTAGTGGGGATGCAACCGGTATGTGGGATAGGATGGTCAGTTGCATTCGGGAGGTAGCTAGAGAAGTGCTAGGGGTCTCGCGGGGTAACCGTGGTGGGCATCGAGGGGACTGGTGGTGGAATGGCAAAGTTTAAGAGAAGGTGAAAGCAAAGAAAATGGCGTATGCGAAATTAATAGAAAACAATGATGAGGTGGAGAAGTGGACGAATACGAAATTATATAAGATGGCGAGGAAAGAGGCAAAGCTAGCGATTACGGAAGGCGAAAACGACGGCTTTTGAACGCCTGTGAAATTAAAGGAAAAAGGCGAGGATAAGTAGTACAGACTAGCCAAGGCGAGGGAGGACATGAGGTGCATCAAGGACAAGGACGGTAAAGTACTGGCTGAGGACGCGCTTATTAGACGGATGTGGCAGTCTTACTTCCATAAAATCTTGAACGAATGAGATAAAAGACATTGTGCTGGGAGATCTGGAGCAATCCGTAAGGTACCGGGATTTTGAATATTGTAGAAGTATTAATGTCGAGACATTCGACTACATAAGTCATTCATCTTATTATGAGGTTGGTGGAGTAATATAGAGAGAGAAAGAGGGACTTACATATGATTTTCATCGACCACGAGAAGACATATCAGTCACTAGAAAGGTTATATGGAGATGTTTGGAGGTTAGAGGTGTACTTATGGCGTACACTAAGGCGATTGTATGATGGAGCCAAAATCAAGATATGGACAGTAGCAGACTCGAAGCACTTTCCAGTGATAATGGAATTGCACCAGGAATCAACTCTTACCCCATTCTTACTTGTCTTGGTGATGGAGGGACTGACGCGACAAATTCAAGGGGAGGTGTCGTGGTGTATGTTATTCGCAGATGACATAGTCCTGATTGAGGAGACTTGCAGCGGAGTGAATGCTAAGCTAGAGGTTTGAAAACAGACTGAAGTTTAAAGGGTTCAGGCTGAGTAGGACAAAGACAGAATAATTGGAGTGCAAGTTCTGTAACGGGAGCGACCATGAGACAGGTGTGGAGGTGAGGTTTGGTACTCGGGTCATTCCAAAGAAAGAAAATTTCAAGTATCTCGAATCTATTATCCAGGGAAATAGAGAGATTGAAGACTATGTCACACATCGTATTGGTGCATGGTGGATGAAATGAATGCTCGCATCTAGAGTCTTAAGCGATAAAAAGGTGCAATCAAAACTTAAAGGCAAGTTCTATAGGGTGGTGGTTAGACCGACTATGTTGTATGGGGCGGAGTGTTGGCCAGCCAAGACTTCGCACATTCAAAAGATGAAAGTTGCGAAGATGAAAATGTTGAGATGGATGTGTGGGCGTACAAGTAGGGATATAATTAGAAATGATGATATCCGGGATAGAGTATGAGAGGCCTCGATGGAGGATAAGATACGGAAAGCGAGGTTAGGATGGTTCGGGCATATGCAGAGGAGGCACAAATGACCCAGTGCGGAGGTGAGAGGTTGGCTATGAACGAATTTATGAGGGATAGAAGTACTGGGGAGAGGTGATTAGACGGGATATGGCGTAGGTGCAACTTACTAAGGACATGACCTTAGATAGGGGGTTGTGGAGGACACGAATTAAGGTAAAAGGGTAGTACGTAGTTGAGCGTAATCATACTTACGCTTACATACTGATAATTGTAGTGTTATTATTGTAGCCCTACTTAGCCTATCATACTAGTAGGCGCAGTATTGTTTTATAGTTCCATGTCCTTTGATTTCTGTTGATGTATGTTCTTTAGTATACTTTGTTTATCTTATTTACATGATTAAGTTATTGGGTTTTTTTCAAGAATGCTTTATCATGGCCATTTCTCTTTAGTTACGCTCATTTTCATACTTCTTTAACTTTCTTGTCCGGGTCTAACCATTTCTCTTACTTATGCTTTTTCTTGAGCGGAGGGTCTTTCGAAAACAACCTCTACTTACCAAGGTAGAGGTAAGGTCTACGTACACTCTACCCTCCCCAGACCCCACGTTGTGGGATTTCACTGGGTATGTTGTTGTATACTCGATTTTATTATGTTTTACTTGAGCCGAGGGTCTATCAGAAACAACCCCTCTACCTTCTCAAGGTAGGGGGCAAGACTGTGTATACACACCCTCCCCAGACACCACTTGTGAAATCATGTTGAGTATGTTATTGTTATTGTTACTATTAAGGTAGGATTGTCCAGCTTTTAGAAACAAATAGGGGGAAAACAACCATAAGCCACTTGTGAAATCATGTTGAGTATGTTATTGTTATTGTTACTATTAAGGTAGGATTGTCCAGCTTTTAGAAACAAATAGGGGGGAAACAACCATAAGGCAGTCCATGGCTAACAGAACTTAGTTTTTTCTTTTTTTCTCTCGGATAAGGAAAAGAACATAGTTGTTTCAATGGGGAATTCTAAACAAGGTCAAGTAATGTATACATCACAAAGAGCTTGTGGTCCTGTTACTGTGACTATGAAGCCCTTAGTTACTCTTGGTCCCACAATCATCTAAAAGTGACTCCCAGAGGAAAGACTCCTAAATAACCTTTCAGAATCATACAATTGTTTGTTCCCCTCAAATTGAGGTCTGAAGTTTGACGAGGTACTACTGCATAACATCGTTTCTTGATCTATCCGATTCATCTATATTTGCAGCTGAGAAATTGCGGGAAAATGTTTATACTTACTGCAGTGGACCTCAAATTTGGAGAATACTGGAGAAGCCTTGACACAAGATCCACAGCTTCAGGAGGCATCCGCTTATGAAAAATCTAAGCACCAAAAGAACAAGGCAACAAGTATATAGGTGTGCATGCAGTGATCAGCATTGTATTCTCTATGTAGAAACAGAGATCAAGAACCTTACTTTGTGCCAAGGGTGAGCTTTGATTTGTGGGAATTTGAACTCAGTGTAATTCGGATTCATACACTTGATTTCCTCCCGAGTTGGTGTTCCAAGAACCTGGACCATACAAGATTTCAGTACAATTGCATTCTGCATTCTGAAGATCGTGAAATTAAGTTCATTACTAGAGTGAGATACCTTGATTATTTCAACGAGCTGATCAACTCCACTCTCACCAGGAAAGAGGGGCTATGGATATTGTAATGGAAAAAGATTAGAAAGATATCAAGAATTATGAAATTGTCCTGTGTCTAGAATTAAAGAACAAGATTCTGAAAGAATAAGACCTGGCCAAGAAGCAGTTCAGCAAGGACGCAACCCACAGACCAAATGTCAATTGCAAATGTGTATTCAGTTGCTCCAAATATAAGTTCAGGCGCGCGATAGTAACGTGAACAAATATATGAAATATTTGGCTCGCCTTTGACCTGAAGGATAATAGACAGCTTTAGACAGCTATTACAAGGAACATAAAGATCAAATAAACACATGATTGAGCTGAACTCTTCTGATACCCTGGAGAAAAATGAAATCGAGAAAAGAATAAAGTGTGGGCTTCTAAGGAAATTGTAAAGTCCGACTTGATTGACATTAACGAAAAGCAAACTTTTTTGTTGTGGTAGAATCCCTTTACAATATTGTACAGTGTTGAAAGTTACTTGTTTATCATTTGGTTGACAGACAATACTCAAAGGGCCAGAGATCACGTATGAAATACACTCTTCAAAAATAAAGGAGACTATTTCAATAGTAAGTGCTTTGCCTCAGAAATTAGAACAGTACAAAAAAATGAAAAAGTAGAAAACAACGCTGATTATTATAATCCAAAACACTTCAATTTCCTGAATAATCACGGGACAGCCATGTAGCATTGTTCAACTCCTGAAAATCCTAGTAACTATATAACAAATATAACCATCATGATAGTGTAGAACCACAATAACTTGTCACCAACAAAAGGAATGTGCACAACCACAATTGTTTCCTGATTTATCCGCAAGTGGATGATAGTAGTGCACAACCACAATCACTCATCACAAAAGATTGTGCACGACCAAAATTATTCCTGGTTTATAAGAAAAATCGCTCGAATTGAGGATTCCTCTTCTGCATGAAATAAGTGATAAAAAATGAAATACGTCAACTTGTAAGTTGTAAAACTTCTGTCACTGAATAAATAAATAAATAAGTAAACTTTGTTCTTCATAACTGGAATTAGTCAACTTTTGAGTAGTCACAAACAAAAATATTACAAATTACAATTACCAGAACTTTTGCACTCCCAAAATCACAGAGCTTAAGCTGGTGAGTGTGTGGGTTGACCTGCATAGCAAACTGCAGTAGTTAATATCATAAACCTATAACAGATAAGACTCTTAAGCTTTAAATACAGACCAGTAAATTCTGAGGCTTGATGTCCCTGTGGCAGACACCTATCCCGTGTATGTAAGCCAAAGCTCTGAAAATCTGAAGAAGTGTATAATAAACAATGATTTGCAACAAAATATCTTTAAGGTATTTGTAACAAAAAAACTTAACAGTCATGAGCAGCAACAATTATCACTTAAGTTTTGCTATAGAACGTGAATTAATGGAAAACCTGATATGTATACAGCTTGACATAAATCATAGGCATTCGTTGGTTTGCTTTGCTGTAATGTCTCAACACACGGTAGACAGTCTCAGGTACATATTCAAGAACCAAATTTAGATAAAGCTCATCCTTTTCTGTGGTTGAAAAGAAGCAGTGCCTCAGTGAAACAACATTAGGATGATCAAGAAGGCGTATTGTTTGCAATTCCCGATTCTTGTATCTCTTATCCTGTAAAACCTTTTTTATAGCCACAGTTTCTCCAGTTTCAAGGCATTTGGCCTGCAAAATACACACGGTTTCCAAATCAGTAACAAACTTGGACTTATAAATAATCTGCTAGACAAGTTCTGCATAAAAACAAAAGGGTCTTATTCCCCAACCCTTTGGGTACAATATGCCTTAATTAACGGTGGTTATCATCTGTAATATATGAACAGTTTGTACCTGGAACACAATTCCAAAGGAACCCTGTCCAACAACACGCTCGGCCATGTAACTAATGGTCTGAATGACAAAAGAGAATAAAATTAGTAAATAACAACTTTTAACGCCACAAAACGATGATATAGAAATGTATAAAAGGAAATGTCAAAAATTAGTATAGAAGTAAGATGACACGACAATACTGGTGTTGGTTACAGAGACATGATAATTATGAGCGTTGAGTGGGTTCGTGCCACTCCACTGAATTTCTGTATTTCGTAGTATATATTGTCCTCTGAGAAACATTAACCTAGACTTACGTGTTCAAAAACTCTCTAAAATATTTGCACTCTTCCAGATTCTTATATTGATTCTTCATCTCATTATGTGCGGGTTTTGTACATTGATTGCAATTATTTGGTAATTCTCCAATTTGGAGAAATCTAGATAATTTAAAAAAAAAAAAAAGACTAGCACCACGTATCAATAAAATTAACTGATTTCATGCCATCACAACTTACCAATTTTATTGTGGTAAGATTTACCCCCCTACACAACTCCCATTCTCCAGGATAGTGAAAAGGAAATTGTTGGATGTAACTAACCAGGCAGGATAAAAGCAGAACCGAAGAGAAGGATGGAAGATATCTCTAATGCACATCTTGCCGAAACATCATCTAAACTTTACAAGCATGCTACTAAAATACCTAATCGGCTACTAACATATTTGAATGAGAATTCTTGTTTTCTAAAACTTAAACAAAATAAACATACAATAACAACAACAAAAACACACCCAATGTAATCCCACAAGTGGGGTTTGGGGAAGGTAGAATGCAAGCAGACCTTGAACTAGATGGACATATACTATTAAATCAAACAAAGCAGAAAAAATGGAGTCTTTCTTTTGTTTTGATTTCACGCCAGTGTCCATTAACCATTTTGGGGGCCGACTAATTCGCATCGCACAGGGAAGTCCTACCTATGGGGGGTAAAGCACTCCCCACTAGAGGCGACTCCATTCCTAGGGATTGAACGTGAGACCTCTGGTTAATGATGGAGGGGATACTTACAGCACACCGCCGCAACCTTTGGTGGTAAATTGGAGTCTTTCAAAACTATCTGCCTCTCTGTCAGGGTGTGCAACAAATGTTTGCCACCAAATAAATAGCTCTATGACCAAAACAATAGGATCAACTGCAAAATGAAAAGATCTGTACGATACATTTTGTCGTTGCTTTGAGCAAAAACGTTAGGTAAGTATATGGTATATATATGTTCCCCCCCCCCCCTTACTCTTTTTTTCAAGAAAAGGTAAGTACATGTGCCCCCTTACTCACCTAAACATCTATAAGAAAAAGCTTTCTCCTTTACATTTTATAATAATAAGGTAATTATCCAGCTCTGGATCAATGAAATGTCTTTCGCTGACCCTCTAAAGCATAGATTAAATATCCGGTAAGTAATGTAGATTGTGCAGATAAGGCAGGGAAAACGATAGGGGAACAAGATATAACTTTCCGATACTCAGGCCAAAAAGAGAACTATTACAAAGAGAATTGCTCATTGAATCTATAGATTTCACATTTTATCTTTGATCTAATATTACTTTACGAATTCCTAAGACAACTAACTCAAAGAGAATTGTTGCTTAACTCAATAAGATCAATGCTTTTGTGAGATGACTCTAGACCTTACGTCTTGGCCATTTTATCCTTTTTCTTCAATGATAAATTATTTATCCTGTAATTTGTAAAACTCATGAAATAAATATTAAATCAATTAGAAGATATTAGTCATGCACAGTATCACTCAGTTAGCAAGTGTAACTAACATATTCTAGAGCTTGAACCCAATATTTGAAAACTGAACGGTCAGATGATTTAAAACTCTTACCTGCTTAGGCTCACCATTTTTTCCCCCAATAGTTGTCACAATGATGTGGCCTTTTTCTGTTCCATTTCCATCAACTACAGCTGCTTCCATTTCCTATGACAGGTGAAACTGGCTAAGATAAACCAAGTGTACACAAGGAGAACACGTTTAGACAAAGAGACTAGAATACGCAGTTCTCTTCCCAGAACCAACCTTTTCTGCTTTATCATCTCTGATCTTCATTTCATTTATTTCTTCAGGAAGTTTGTCAACAAGCATGACATCAGTTTGAGGTTTTCCACCTGCTGAAGGCATTATAGCACCAGATGCCATATCAAGAACAAATATAAGCACTTGCTTATGGTACTGATCAATGGGCACAACTCGAATGACAGATCATCAGCTTCCAAAAACCTAGGATGCAACAATACACAAAAATTAGAAAAGATGCATGTGATACTATATCTGTGTTTCAAGGTAGTGTCATAATTTCTGAACCAAGAAATGGCATACACATTCGTACAACATTGACCTGAAATGACCAGAATAGAGCCATAGCCACTCGACATTCTACTGAGTAAGAACACATAGTAAGTATTGCAGACATATTACTGCTAGTTTTGGTTATTTAATGTTTTTTGTCATTCCAATAGTAAATTATGACTTGCGTGCATAAACAATTTATTATATCACTACAGAGAAGTTTGTGCAAAGAAACATTAAAAAGAAAATTTCAGTGCCATTGCTTGCAAAGCTGAAGCAGAATTCAGTATTATCTTAACTCTCACAGTTTATCCTTGATTGAACATATGACACCAGGAACAAAATAAATGAACAATCAAAAAAGGTAATTATTCGGGCTAAAATTGTTCCTTCTCTTGTACTGAAAAAACGCCCAATAACATCACAATGATATCTTCTCCAGAGCTTGAGAAGACCCCAAAAGAATTCGAACACACCAATACTTGTTAGAGAATATAAATTTTCAAGATTTCAGTCAGCAAATCGTGTACCACTTTCTCTTTATGCATCGAAATTTAATTTACAAAACGCAATAGACAGTATGGTTCCCTCACCAACCTCTTCATCTCCCCTTCACCCGTCCAACTAGAGGCGAATCTAGGATTTCAATAGGATGGATTCATCATTGCTTTTAGAGTTTAGAAATAAAAGGAAAAAACGTGCAAAAGCTGGGGTTCGATCTCGAGACCTTGGGGAAATAAATACAACCCCTAACCAGTGCTCCACTCGGCCTGATTTGAGCATGTGTTCCTTCGGTTAATATTAGTTATATTTTCAGAATTATACACATAATATATCGAGTTTAGTCGACTGATCATGTTCACATGACCCAAAATTAGTACATAAATTCACCCTTGCGTCCAACCTCACAGCCCCTGAACGTGCCTGATCACATTTTCAGCTATACTATGAAAATACAATAGACAAGTACTTTCACTTCAATATCCCAAAATAGACATAATAACTCCTTCCATTTTAGTGATCATCAATTCTTCTCTTCTAATATTGACCACATAATTTGTGCAGTCTTTCACTTCCTGATTTATCTCGTCCTCCTGAATCCCCCTTTCCATTTTCAAAAGACATGCTTCAATACTTGTATCTTTTGAACTTGTCTGTATCAGCCTGATATTGTAAGTTTGGAATAATCTCCCTTAGAGATTCCTTTCATTAATCACAATATATAGAGTTGTACAGAGGTTGATTCCTAATATAATAAGAATCTTAACTTACCTCAAATGGTTGATTCCTAATACAATAAGAATCCTAAGTTACCTTAAATATACATCTATCATATTTACAAAATATACTGTGAATATTCGGAGAATATACGCTAATAGTCCCCCTCAGTCGGAGCGGGAGGAGGTCGAACGCTAAGGCAGGATCAAAAGTCGGTGAAGAGTTGTCTCGGTAGTCCCATTGTGAAAATATCTGCATACTGATAGGAGGAAGGCACGTGTAATATTTTGACCCGACCAAGGGCAACTTTCTCACACACAAAGTGAATATCCATCTTGATATGCTTGGTCCGCTGATGTTAGACCGGATTATGAGACATAGATGACAGATATGTTGTCACAGTAGACTATAGAAGCCTTTCGCAATGGACACTGAAGCTCCAAAAGAAGATTTCGGAGCCAACAGATCTCAGCAACGACATTAGCAACTCCGCGATACTCTACTTCAGCACTCGAACGGGATAGTGTGGCCTGCCGCTTAGCAGACCATGAAATAAGATTATCCCCAATAAATACACAGTGGCCCGAGGTGGAGCGACGTATGTCCAGGTACCCTGCCCAATCTGCATCCGTGTAGGAGAGTAATTTGGTTGGAGCAGAGGGGTATAGATGCAGTCCAAAGTCAAGTGTGCCCTTAATGTATCTGATAATACGTTTGAGGGCCGTAAAATGAGACTCTCGAGGGGCGTGCATAAACAGACAAACCTGCTGAACGGCATATGCAATATCAGGCCTAGTGAATGTGAGATACTAAAGGGCACCTGCAAGACTCTAATATAGGGTGGGATCAGAAACTGGCGCACCCTCATTAGCACTAAGCTTGGATTTCGAGTCAACCGAATTGGCATACTTTTACAATTTGTCATTTTAGCCATGTATACAATCTCTTCCGCATATGTGCGCCGACACAGAAACATAGTAGCGACCAATCCGGCCACGGATATACCCAAGAAATAACTCAGCTTGCCCAAATCAGTCATAGCAAATTCAGTTTTGAGTAGAGCAATGATTTCATTCTTCAAACCGTCAGAGGAGGCAGTAAGAACAATGTCATCCACATATAATAGCAAATAAGCAGTGCTGCTACCTCGATGAAAAGTGGAGAGATATCACACCTGCTACAAATAAATCTGATCTGCATAATATACCTAGCAAAGCGATCATACCAAGCGCGGGGTACCTGTTACAAGCCATATAATGACTTCTTGAGACGACACATAAACTGCGGAGTTGCCGGATGAACAAAGCCAGGAGGCTGATACATGTACACAGTCTCTTTCAAATCCCCGTGAAGAAACGCATTCTTGACATCAAGCTGATGAATCGGTCAATGCATGCCCATAGCAATACTGAGAACAGTCCGAATAGTGGCCGGTTTAACAACCGGACTGAATGTATCACCACAATCAATACCATGCTGCTGATTAGTGCCATTAGCAACCAGTCTTGCCTTATACCGCTCTAAGTCATCACTGTCTCTGAACTTGTGACGATATAGCCACATACACCGGATAACATTCACACCGTCCGGTCTAAGTACCAGCTCCCAAGTGTTCTGCTTGGTTAAAGCATTAAATTCCTCACACATAGCCGCATTCCAATTAGGGTCCAGTTTGACTAGTTTTGAATTTTTCGGAAAGGGGGATAAGGTTTGTGTGGAGAGATTGAAGTGAACCTTGGATTTGAAAATCCCGTGCTGGGCACGAGTCTCCATGCGGTGGGTAGGCAACAGTGTTTGGACTGGGGTTTGAGGATGTTGGCTTACAGGTTCTGGAGGCAGCAGTGGTTGAGTTGATCTGCGATATGTGGCTGCTGACTTGCTGGTTCCAGAGGTGTTGGCTGGTCTCGAGTCGATGGTTGGTCGAGAAACTGTTGGTGGGGTAGGTGACACGGGGGGGTCGAGCTGCGGAGGGTTCGACCGAGAGCTAGGGGGTGTGTGGTTGGGGACAACGCCAGACTTTGTTGGCGACGGAGCTGCTGGTGCAGTCTTCGTCGGAACCGAAAACTGCCGGTGACATATTGTCTGAATTATAGGAGACGGAGGACTCATCGAGAAATGTGTAATCCGTGGTTTGAAATTTTTGATGATTTGAAAATGGATAGTTCGCCTCGTCGAATGTGACGTGACGTAAGATAATGATCTTACGAGTGGCTATGTCATAGCACAGGTAACCCTGATGATTGGGTGAGAAACCGACAAAGACACATGGCGTGGTGCGTGGGGCTAGTTTGTGAGATGCAGAGTGCTAGTTGATAAATATTAAGGAGGTACTCTACCATTTTAACAGCGTAAACCCAGAATGGCGGTGGAAGACTGGCATGAAAAAGAAGGGTACGAACCATATTATTGATAGTATGTATGATTTGTTCAGCTTTGCCATTTTGGAAGTGTAGGGACAGAAAAAACAGAAAAGCATGCCTTGTTTAGAGCAGAAATTATGAAATGCCAAATTGTTAAATTCACGTCCATTATCACATTGAAAAGATTTTATAGATTTTTCAAACTGTGTTTTAATGAACTTTTGAAATTCAAGAAATTTGGCAAAAACTTCAGATTTGAACTTTAGCGGGTAGATCCATACACAGTGTGAAAAATCATCTAATAATACTAGATAGAATTTGTGACCCAAGGAACTGACAACCGAAGATGTCCACAAATCAGTATGAACATTAGGGGTGAGCGGGTTCGGGTACCCTAACATTTTTGAACTACCCGGACCCTACCCGGTAAAAGATCGGTTCCTACATTTACTACCTGGAACCTATCCGTAGCAATCATTACCGGAACCTACCGGACCGCAGGTCCGGTAGGTTCCCGGTACCTCGTAAATAAAAAAACACAGATTAAGCAATAATTTTTTAGCCTATGAGAATAAAAAAGAGTTCTAAAATAATTTCATCCAGTAGTTTTTTAGCCTGGAATTCGAGTTTTTAGTACCATTATAAGAAGTTTTAGAAAATTTAATTCTGTAACCAAAACCTAAAATTGCAAGCCAAATTTGATACTCAATTAATTGAATGTGTTGATTTCAAAATAAATTTGAAAATATCCGAATTAAACTTATTTTTGTGTTCATAAGCTCTTCGATACAAAAGAAAAGCTTTATTATACTAGTAAATCCCTAAATTTCATCTTCACAACTACAAAAATATACAAAAAATTTAAAAATACATTTACATTTCAAATAAAAAAAGTAATACAAATTGAAGATGAGTATCACCTGAAATAGAACAGAAGCATAGGATATTAAAAAGAAATTGAAGAGTTAGATATAAACACATATGCATTTTAGGAACGGCGTGAACACAACCAAGGGAGAGAAAGAGGCAAATGTGAAGCTTCAACGATGACAACGATGAAAGTACCTGACAGAAAGCTTCAACAACGACGACAATGAAGCTCGGTGGTGTAGCTAAAACGCCATTGTTATTGAGAGAGTTTTGGGTGTTTTCTCTTGGGGCACAAAAAGCATTCTAGAATAAAGGAGTGAAAATCAATGTGCAGGCGTGCAACAAACAATTTTGGAGAAAGTTAAAAGTGGTCCAAATGTTTCTCAAAAAAGTAAAAATAGTTAATATTTTATAGGTTCCGGATCCGGGTACTCTGTCTCTATTTGCCGGAACCGGACCCGACATTGATCGGTTCCTAATTTTACTACCCGGACCCTACCCGTTATTATAATATATCTACCGGGAACCTACCCGTTAATGTCGGTTCCGGTCGGGTAGCTGGGTACCCTGTACCCGTGCTCACCCATAATGAACATTATCAAATGGAGAAAAGTAACATTGTTGGATGACATAAATGGAATACGAGTATGTTTGTCAAGCGGACAAAAAAAACAGTGTCAGGCAAGTTTCTCATTATTACATTGAATACACTTACTAGTCCTAAGAATATTGAAAACAGGATCTCATGGGTGTCCGAGTATGTTATGCCAAGTGGACGGAGAGATAGCAGCAAGGGAGACAGGTGAATGAGTTTTGACAGCGGAAGATTGAGTGAAGGGGTAGAGGTCAACCACACTATTGCAACGCGTAAGAATTTTTCCCGTATTGAGATCCTTCACAGAAAAACCAAAAGGGTCAAATTCGACAGACACAAAATTATTGCGAGTGAATTTTCTAATAGAGATTAAATTTTTAATGATGTTGGGTGTGTAAAGGACATGATTTAGGGAGAAAGGCGGGTGGGATATTTGGTATATGTGTTACCGTAACCTTCAATTGGAATGCGATGACCATTACCAACAGTAATAAATTAAGGACACTGTAACCGAAACATTTGAGATAAGTTATCTGATGACCGAGTGAGGTGAGATGTGGCTCCGATGTCCATGTACCAATTATCGTCGGGCTGTTGAAGGTTCACGGTGCCGAAAGCCTGGCCCAAATCGATGGGGGCCAAGCTACTGCCTTGCGGGTGCTGATGGACCGAGACCATGGGCCTGCTGCTGCTACTGATGGGTCTGCCTATTGGCTGGGGCGGAGCCCAAGAGACCGGGTGACCAAGCAGCCTGCTGGAACTGAGGCCCTATTGTTGGGTAAAGGCATGCAGGCGAGGCCCAATCCCCGATATTGGGCCAGGGTTGTTGTCAAGCCCACTGGAAGTAAGGGGTAGGAGTTGGGCCTGGTTGCTGGTTTCGGTGGCCCTTTCCTTTGTTATTATTGCCGCGGCCTCTGCCGTGGCCCTCCGCCGCAGACTGCTGCTACTGGTGGTCTTGCGGTAGTGGCTGGGTGGTGTTGGCCGCCGGTGGTGTCATGCCGTCAACGGCTAACGCCTTTTGATTGTGCTCGTCTTGTTTAGCATGGCGAGTTTCTTCCAACAATAGTTGTGAACGTGCCTTGGTGAAACTTGGAAGTGGGTCGGCCTGTTGAATCATCGTCGCAAATGTATCGTATTCACCTTTCGATAAGCTAGCAACCAATTGAAGTACCATCTTGGTGTTTGAAACAAATGTCCCGACGTTGGAAAGTTGGTCGGCTATAAGTTTCAGTTGTTTGTAATATTCGGACATGTTAAAATTCTCGAGACGCGTATTGTTGAACTGCTCTTACAAATACACGGCCCGAGTATTTTTATTATCCTGAAAGTTTTCTTCTAACCGTACCCAAAGGTTACGTGTTGTAGCACCTGTTTTCATGATAGTACACAACAAGTCTTTTGAGATGGTGTCGTATATCCACTGTTTGACGATGGCGTCAAGGCGACGCCATGTCGAGTCGGCAATATCGGTGGGACGAGGAACAGAGTCATCAATATAGTCTAGTACATTGTACGCACATGCATGAATATAGAACAGTTCTGTCCACATGGAATATTGACAGTCTTCTTGGTCAAGAATTATAGGGATAGAATTCTTGATGTTGGTAACGGCGAAAGACGGATGAAAAGAAGACGATGAGTGTGGTGAGGGGTTGTCAAAAGTACCAGTGGAGAAACCGGAATTAGTGGGGGAAGACATGGTGGCCGTCGACCGAAAAGGAAGAAGAGAGAGGGTGGTGGTCGGCGGCTTTGGGAGTAGAATTTAGGGTTTGGCTCTTGATATCATGTAAGTTTGGAATAATCTCCCTTAGAAATTCCTTTCATTAATCACAATATATATATAGTTATACAGAGGTTGATTCCTAGAACAATAAGAATCCTAACTTACCTTAAATGGTTGATTCCTAATATAATAAGAATTCTACATTACCTTAAATATACATATATCATATTTACAAAATATACTGTGAATATTCGGACGCTAATAGATATGACACCAGATTCAAAAGTCTTCATTTATTTCTTAAACTCCGATGTCAGTCAAACTACATCATATTGGGACTTAAGGAGTATTTTTTTAGTTTCAATTCCATTACCAAACTGGAGATCCTGGTCTCCTCATTCAGTTCAGACCAAAAAAGTAAAAAAACAAAAAGATACAGCTCCAGCAAACATATCTTTACTCTCAGAAAACATAATCAGAGCTGTTTGTTATATATGTGCACGAGTTTCCATCTTTATATGTTCGTCAACAAAAAAGAACAGCACGGTGCACTAAGCCCCCGCAATGCGCGGGTCGGGCGATAAGAAATCTTATGCTAGCTAAACTCAGTTCACGTCCAGCTAATAGCACGAGAAATAGAATCATAAAAAAAAGGGAAATCATAACTGAGCTAAGAAAAATGCAAAGAAAACACTTTTAATGAATATATCAGTAATAAATACTGCCCATTTCAGCTATCATTTCTTGAGGGGGGGAAAAAGACACGTACCAGCAGCTCAGAGGTTGTGATGGGTAAAGCGGCAAAGAAGAATGGCGATCGGAATGAACAAACAGTGAAGAGAGGAAACCCTAGGGAAAAAAAAAAGGAATATCCTAAAGAAAGAAGGTAAAGTTGATTGAAAAATGTGTGTAATTTGTTGTGCTCAAGTTTCAATGACTTTTCATTACACAAACCACCTTTGACTGGAAATTCTACTCGCTCGGACCCCAACTGCTTTTATCAATTTCAGTTTATTCCACTCTCAGTTACGTACCAGGTAGTCTAATATACACGTGGAATTATCTGATTGGCATCTTAAGTCTTACGGTAATATGTTGACTGTATTAATAATTCTAGCAAATTTTTTTCCCAACAAAAGATTCCGGCTTCTAATTTTATTTCAATGGTTACCAAAAATAAAAAGTAATTGCGAGAGATAAGTCAAGTACATGCATTTGACCACCAGACTTTATTTATGTAGAGACCCATTGCCTTAACTAGGGGTGGCCAGTGGGCCGGGCTCGAATCTGGCGGGCCGGGTCTGGCGGGATCGGGGTCGGGGCGGGGTCGGGTCTGGTGGGACTTGCTCCAGTCCCGTCCCGATCCCGTCGGTATCGGGTTGGGGCGGGGTCGGGCTAGGGGCGGGGTACGGCGGGTTTTTTTTTTTTTTTTTTTTTTAATAATATATGTATAAAAAAAACTCAATAAACAAAACAAGATAGTGTAATAAAAACATCTCAATGCTGTTTTTGTGCCTCTTATATTATTTAATAGACATGATTTTTTTGTAATACAAATACAATTGTCTAAAATCTAAATTGCAACTTTGTGGTGTTGTCCAAAAGTTGCAAATTATATAATAAAATTGCAAATAAAAAAATTACATTCTCAAAAAAACCTGTTCTAATTGCTTGATGATTTCCTGTGGTTCTTCGGTTGGAATTGGTATTTGTTGGTCAAATTGATCCACGTCGCTTCCACTACCTTAGGTTAAGATTTCGTTGTAGTTTTCATCATCTTCTTCGTTGATCTCCGGTTGACCGCACCTTCTCCGCTCCGCTCGTATCCAATCTCTGAATAATATTGCAATTTCCAAGCTGACTCCGGCTAATGAGTGTCTGTGGTCTTCTATTTGATATTTGCCTGCAGAAAAAGCGCTTTCAGACGCAGTTGATGACGCTTGAATGTTCAAAACATCTCGAGCCATCAATGAAAGTGTCGGAAAGGTCTTCTCATTCCCCCCAAGTATTTCAAAGCAAGTCTTCATGTCCATATTCATTGATAACTTCTTGATACGGTATATTTAACCCCGCAAAATAAAAATATCCAACTCGCTAATTTGGTTAGTAGTAGAGGTACGGCCGCACATTCTATTTCGAGGCTTTCAATACTAGCCGCGAAAACAAGATGTCTTTTGTGAGGTTGTGTTGAAGATGAAGAAGATGGTATGGAAGCCAAGTAAGTTACTAGCATTTTCTTGTTGATAAAATCTATATATATTTTTGCATTGGTGTTCTACGCTAGACACCACTTCTTCTTTAGTTTGTTCAATAGGTGGTGGGTGATTTAGATTTTTGGGACTTGGAGGTAGTAGTACTTCTATACAATCGTAAATAGTTTCAATTAGTGATTTAGTACCGTCTATTTTAATAGTACGATTTAATACATAACCAATAATATAAATAGAGAGAATAGGAATAAAATATTTTTTTATTTTGACAAATATTTTTTTAATAATCTGCCTTATAAGCTGGTTTTTCCATATATTCACTAAGTAATAAAAATATTAGAGTTATATAAAATAACATAGTTGAAATAGTAGGATAATATATACCGGAAAATTCTTTTGTTGCTTGAAAAAATTTCTCTAAAAATACAATAAGTTCGGAAATTTTTACCCAATCACTATCTAAAATCATATCAGTTGGCTTTTTATTATGAGAGTTAAAAAATAAAGTTATAGGTAATTTATAGTCATAAGCAACAAGTAGTTGCTCGTATAAAGAATCCCACCTAGTGGATAATTCTTGTGGAATTTTTCTATAAGGTAGTCCACAATCGTGACAAGTTTTTTTATATTCTTTTCTACGTTGTACTTTATTACTTTTAAAAATAAAGTTTATAGCAAATTGTATTTTACTAAGAATGTCTTCAAAAAGTGATAGACCATCATTTACAATTAAGTTATATATATGGCACGCGCATTTTATATGAAAATGGTCTGGAAAAGATGGAGTTAAACTATTTTTTAAAATTGTAATTGCGTAATTGTTATTAGAAGCGTTATCTAATGTAATAGTCATAATTTTATCGGTAATTCCGTAATAATCGCACACTTGATAAATATTTTCTCGCAATAAAAGTACCAAAGTGTGCCTATCATCTATATATCTATACGCTAAAATACGTTTTTGCATAGACCATTTATAATCTATCCAATGACAAGTTACAGTTAAATAATCATGGTCGTTAGTACTACGACCTATATCAGACGTGATAGATACTTTGCCATTAAAATGATATAATGAAAAACGTAAATATTGTTTATATTCATGCGCGAATTTAAATACATCTCTCTTAATAGTTGATCTAGGAAAACCGTTAAAAGCAGGATTATATATATCTCTAATGTAATGAATAAAACCGGGAGATGAAGGAAATGAAAAGGGCAAACCTTCCACAGCAACTAATTTTGATATTGCTTCTCTATCTCTATGTTTATTGTATTTAGAGCCTACAATTCCCCCCGTCATAGGGTTAATTTGACTCTGTACTTGGTCCGGGACAGTATCAGTTGTGAACCTTGTCCCGATGGAGCGGGCGTTTGCGCACCCGATTTTGAAGCCTGGTATTGGGCATACCTAGCTGGATGAGCACTTACTACGTGTCTAATTAAACCCCCCGTCCCACCGTGACCTTTTCCAGTTTTAAATTTTAAAACATTTTTACAAATTTTACATATGGCTACTTGATTCTCTACGTCCCTATCAAAAAATGTCCATGCATCTGATTTTAATGGTCATTTTGCTAGACCTCGTCTCATACTAGGGGGAATAGGAGGTATTTCAGTTGAAGGTTCACTAGTGGGTGTGTTGTCATCAACATTAGTGGGTATATCATCTAGATCATCGTCTAAATTAAAGTCTTCTTGAGTTCCAGAAAATAGCTCCTGGTCTAAATCTAATGGTATTGTAGGAAAATGTTGAGTATCAACAAAATCATCCTGTGTAGGAATAAGATGACTAGAAGAAGTACCCTTGCCCTGGTTGCCCCTATTAGAAGAAGCACTCTTACCCTTACCCTTAAACATACCTTTTAATCCTTCCATTTTAATTATGATAGTAAATAATTAAAGACAATAAAATTAAGTGCGCTAAATAAAATAAACAGACAATAATAATTTAATGAAGGAACGAATGTACCAAACGCCAACGTAACGTCGATGTGTAATCGAGAGGTTGAAAATTGAAACTTTGTTCGATGGAAGATCCTCAAGCTAGTTGCCAACTTCACTCCCAATTCCCAAATGAATAAATAAAATTGAATATTTAGCAAACAATGTAGACTTGTAGAGAGATATATTGAGAAATTAGAGAGATTGTAGGAAGATTTGTGAGAAAGATGAAGAGAAAATGAGTTATTTATAGTTGGAAAATTGGGTTAAAGTGTAAATATAATAACTTATGGGTTAAAAATAAATATTAAGGGGTAGGGGGTTGGGGGAGGGGGAGGCCTAAAATGGCCGTTGGCCAACGGCCATAATCTAAAATGGTCGTTGGTGCAACGGTCATATTTGCAAAGGGGGGAAAAGGGCGGGGTCGGGGTCGGGCTCGGGACGGGGTCGGGGCGGGGTCGGGGTCGGGGTCGGGTCTAGCGGGCCTGGGGCGGGCTCGGGTCTGGCGGGATGAGACATCGTCCCGTCCCGAGTTCAAGTCCTGCCACCATTATTTTTTTATTTATTTTTTAGCGGGGTCGTGGCGGGCTCGGGACGGGGTCGGGTCGGGGTTGGGCCATCCCGGCCCACTGGCCAGCCCTAGCCTTAACTAACTTTTAAATACTTCCTCTCCATTTTATTTTATGAGAGTGAACATGAGTCCGTTTGGTTTGGTTATCAATTTTGGTCGGTTCAATTTTGTCCATTTTAAGAAAAAATTATCTCATAAATACTATTTCAAACTTATTTTGTTGAATTTTATTATATAATTTACCATAGGCAAATCTTTTTACATTGAAGGTATAGATTAAATATTTGATAAATTAACATACATCTAGAAATAATTGACAAATTGACAAACATATGATATACTCAATGAAATGATCCTCCCTCAGTCCCAATTGAAATGTCTCCATTTGACTCGTGGAGTTTAAGAAATTGATAATGTAATGTTATTTCTTATTTTGATTATTTGACAAACATGTACGAGGAACCAATTTTGTCTTTAGAGAGATCAGTTCTACCGATGTAAGTCAACTCTACAATTGTAAAGTTGCTGACACGGTGATAGTATCACAAAGCACTGCTCCAGAGTTGCTGCGGCCTTTTCATTGGTCCAAGGTTTAAGGTTTTGTCACTTCCTTCACCTGTCATAAATACAACATGTTAAGGAGTGAAAACCTATTCTTGCAAATCCAAATTGTTCACACTTTTATCTGCAAGCCGTTGTGATCATCAGAGCTCCAGTCGAGACCAAAGATACAATAAACTGAAGGACCAATTCTCTCACCAATGAAGATGTTTAAGTCCTAGGTTTGTTGAGTCTTTGTTTCGTTGTTCTTGAACTTGTAATCCTACTCTTCGTGTAAGAAGTTGTTTGTAGATCAACTGTTTTCTCAAGTCTTTGAGCTGTGTACTTAGTTAGAGTTAGTTAAGGTGTGTCTTCGCAATAGAGGTATTGTAGAGAGCTTGCAATAGAGTTATTGTAAGTAGGAGGGATTAAGAGTTTAATTTCTAGGTTGCAAGAGGTTGTAATCTAAACATTGCGCAGTTTTAGTGAAGTTTTGGGAAAATCCTATTAGGGTAGGTCGTGGTTTTACTCCCTTAAGCAAGGTAGTTTTCACGTAAATATCAAGTGTTATTTACTTACTGCTTTAGCTAATGGAACAATTATAGAACTCGGTTCTCTACATTGTTTGGTGGACTCGTATAATACATCAATTGGTATCAGAGCAAGTTCTTTCTAAAAGGTTAACACCTAGAAATGATATTTCTCATAACTACTCCACCAAACCTGGAAGAAGGACAATCTACCACAAGACCACCAAGATTCAATGGAAAATATTATAGATAGTGGAAAACAAGAATGTATGATTTTATCATGGCTGGGGATTCTAAGTTATGAGACATTGTTTGTGATGGTCCTTGTGTTCTCATGAACACAGATCTGGAAAGTGTCCCAACCACTGAAAAAGTTCTTTCTAAAAGGTAAACACCTAGAAAGGATCTTTCTCATGACTGCTCCACCAAACCCTGAAGAATGACAATCTACCACAAGACCACCAAGATTCAATGAAAAATATTATGAATGGTGGAAAATAAGAATACATGATTTTATCATGGCTGAGGATTCTAAGTTATGGGACATTGTTTGTGATGATCCTCATGTTCACATGAACACAGATCTGAAAGGTGTCCCAACGACTGAAAATTCAAGAAAAAAGTATAATGATGTTGATAGAAAGGCAGTGGAAAAGAACTTCAAGACAAAGAAAATCATTGTCTGTATAATCGGACCAGGTGAGTACAATCGTATTTTAGCATGTCTAACTGTAAAGGAGAATTGGGAAGCTCTCCAAACTGCTCATGAGAGAACAAGTCAAGTGAAGCATTCCAAAATAGATATGCTCACTACCGAATCTGAACTCTTTAAGATGAAAGAGGGTGAGTCCATTCAGGACATGCACACCAGGTTCACCTCCATAATCAATTAACTCCATTTTCTTGGTAAAATCATTAAAACCAACAGACTCATTCACAAGCTTCTTAGTGTTCTGCGCACCTCTAGGGAAAGCAAAGTAAAGAGGGTAAGTCAATTCAGGACATGCACACCAGGTTCACCTCCATAATCAATTAACTCCATTTTCTTAGTAAAATCATTAAAACCAACAAGCTCATTCGCAAGCTTCTTAATGTTCTGCGCACTTCCTGAGAAAGCAAAGTAAATGTTATTAAGGACGCTAAGGACTTGCAGAAGATGACCATTGATGATTTTATTGGAAATCTTAAAACTTACGAGTTGAAAAGACAAAAGGATGATGAAAAGAGAGAGCCAAATAAAGAAAAGATCCTGGTTCTCAAGGCTGCTAAGAGTGATTCAAGTGGTGATGAGTCAAACATAGCTTACCTCACTCGGGGATATCAGAAGATGGTTCAGAAAAATGGTGGGTTCCCCAGGAAAGGAAGTACAAGCAAAAACCCCAAAGGAAGTGATTATTGTCACAGGTGTGGAAAGCATGGACATTTCATCAAAGGACGTCATCTTCGCAAGCAGGACTATTACAAGAACAATTCTGAAAAGGCAGCAAAGAGGAACTAGGTTCCTGACAAATTCAAAAGAAGAGATGCAACTGACAATGTTGTGAAGTAAGTTCTGGCTACCTGGGGAGATTCCTTTAGTGAATCTGAAGACAAAGATCATCAAGAAGACACATCTATGATAGCCATTGATGACAGATATTCAATATGTGAGTTAATATTTTCACTCATGGCCAAGTCTGATGCTGAAGATGACAATGAGAAAGATGAGGTAAATTTTCTTGATGTTCAGAAAAACTTAAAAAATTACTCTCAGCAA
Source organism: Anisodus tanguticus (assembly GCA_034509755.1). Classification (NCBI taxonomy): domain Eukaryota; kingdom Viridiplantae; phylum Streptophyta; class Magnoliopsida; order Solanales; family Solanaceae; genus Anisodus; species Anisodus tanguticus. The sequence continues at coordinate 34,846,244 of CM067545.1, read as the reverse complement.
AAATTGATGTCACTAACAAATGTGTTAATTGATGCTTATCATAGTCTCATAAAGGAGAATGATGTTTTGACTGAAGAATTTAGTGAACCAGAACAAGAAAAGGATGACATGGCTGATAAGATCATAAAATAAAAGGAACATGTTAAGGATGTGTCTAGATAAAATCCCTGTTAAAAAAAGTCAATTTTAAAAATGGATAGACACTCCTTCTAAAGGAAAGAATGTAGGCAATGAAATTCAGTTTGAGCTTGAAAGTGAGCTCAAAAAGGTCAAAATGAATCTTACTACTCAACTTGAAAAGAATAGGCAGCTTCAAGAAGATTTGAACATGGTGAAAAATGATCTTGACAAGTCACTTTGTTAGACCTGGTCCTCTAAGGTGGTTGCGTCTATGTATAAGAGTAACACGAGTGGTAGGGAAGGTGTTGGATTTCAAAAGGCAAAATTTGCCTATAATCCACACGGTAAGTATGTTACCAATCCTGATAACTGGCTATGCACTCACTATGGTCAAATAGGCCATTATAAGAGTGCATGCAAAGCCATAATCCAAGTCGTTAAGAAAAATATAAAACTTGTTGAAAATGAGTCTAACAAAGGGGGACTCGGTCCCCGAAGAAAGAAATATGGTCTACCTTCTTGGACCAGAAGAAGTCTCATTTATTCTTTTTACCATCTAAGGGACTCAAACTAATTTGGGACTTTTCTCCTTTACTAGAAAAAATGGAGGTCACATATGTGCTAAAGGTATAGCCTGGACCCCAGTTACAAGTCAATCTATAGACCTCTGAAACTTTAAATGGATCCCTGATCACCCCCACCCCCCTTTAGAAATATTATCCAGGGTCTCCTCACAATTAATGAACAAAATCTTAATCTCTCTAACCTATGGGATGGGAACACTTGGAACTGGGACAGCCTGTCTTTCATTCTCCCACCCTGTGTGTATGATGCTGCTTCCTTAGTCTCCCCCTCTATGGATCTGTCTACTCCTGATACTCCCTACTGGTCTCTAAATCCCAATGGTCTATTTACATTTAAATCTGTGCATAAAATCTTAGCACCCCCTCCAGATGACACCCCTTTTCCCTTTACTTGGGTTTCGAAACTTCCCACACTTCCTAAGATCAAATTTTTTTTGTGGCAATGTTCACACAATAGACAGCCTACTAGAACTTTTCTCAACCATATTGGTATTAACATAGAGCCTAACTGCCCTATCTGCAATCATATTCATGAAAATATGGAACACATCTTGCAGTGCCACATAGCTCGTAAAATATGGTTAGATTTTGGCCTTAACATCCATAATATGCCTTCTAATCACTCTCACTAGCTCCAAAATATTCATGACTTACAACCTCCCATTAACATCTTAGACTGGCATACTCTTTATCCTTTTATTCTTTGGCACATTTGGCTAAACCGTAATCATAATGTTTTCAATGAGACAAAAAAACTATTATCCAAAGAGCACATCATCAACAAGGCCATGGAATATTATCACACTATCCCTCCCACAAGTAATACTACTCTTACAAAGCAGGTTACAATCAAATGGACTTTTCCTCCCCCAGGTCATTACAAACTAAATACAGATGGAGTCTTTGGTTAACAGAACTTTCTTGGTGGGATTGGAGGTGTAATCAGAGATGCTCATGGTAACTGGATTATTGGTTTCTCTCATGCTTGCAAAGTTTTCAACCATCTATTAGCTGAACTGCTAGCGTTGCAGGAAGGGCTCAAATTAGTTCTCCAGAGACAACTGATACCCGTTATAGTGGAAACTGATTGCACGGAGTTGATTGATATTTTACTAAACAACCACCCTACTTACATTACTACCATTCTTTTTTGCAGGTCCCTATTGAAGAAATTGGAGAATACAGTGGTCCTGCATAGCTTCAGGGAAGGTAACAAGGTCCCAGATGTTTTGGCTAAGCTCGGAACAAAGCAAACAACCCTTTACCAAGCTCCATTGTTGCACAACCCCCGAGTGTAGCGGTTGAAGAAGCCACAAAAGCAGATACCTTAGGAGTAACCTCCACTAGAATGATATCTATGCCTATTTATAAAGCACTAGCTAAGTATGGCAATGTTAACGTTCTTACTCATAGTATAAGCGACCTTGTAATAGATGTTACTAATATGTATGTAATGCCTTTGTATTAATGAAATATCTGTTTTAACAAAAAAAAAAAGATACATAATACTTGGTTTTAACTTTTATAGCAATTGTATTCAATATCAAATAATCTTTATTTTAAAATTAATTTAATTTTGTACGGTTTAAATTCAGCTCAATGTCACATGTTAATAGACTATTTTATTTTGTAAAAATAAATTTTACATTAGACAAAATTATAATTTGATTATTTATTTTAATATTTAGAACTTTAAATAAACTAAAATAATAATTATTATATATTTATTTTAAATAATCGCCAGGCTACACACGATACGTTTTAAATTAACGAGCTTTATTTTGCACGTATGTAATTTTGAAATTTGACATTGTATTAAGGAACTCTTTTTTTTCTCCAGTGAATTGTTTCCTTGGTCAAAAATCCTTCTACAAAATTTTGAAATTCTGTAACCTCAAGCTTGCTTGTTTATTTTAATGATCACGTAATAAACATCCATCAATTTAAAATTTTATATTTTTTGTTTAATTTTTATTTAACTTACATGTTTAATAATATTTTTGTAATTTTTGAAAATTGTGTAGCAACTAAACTATGGTCCAATATGTCGACTTACAAATTCTAGCCCACCTCATGTGAAGTTTGAATCTCGTATCTGTTATTAATCTGTATTCCAAAAAAAACTAGTAAATAATAAACACTGAAAATAAACTGAATCAGTGTTGAAAAAATAAGAATAATTTTTCAGAATATAATCGAGCCCACTTAGTTCAAAGTGTGTCCTTAAGGAAATTATTCCCCTCACAGTACTCGAGGTTGATGGAATATCCCCTCCCAGGATAGAACGATTATCTTACCGTAATAGTAGTACTCCAAATTCGGGTAGCGGCGAACCACTCAACTAAAGTATATCACACGAGAATTTATTTGTGCGAAGAAGAAGAAGTTTGTGTTGTTCAGAAAATTCGTAAGTAAAATTCCGAGGAATCAAACGAATTTATAGCCATGGAAGTATTGTTTCTGAAGGTTTGCAACCTTTCTGAACAGCCACTGAAAACTGGTGGGAAATTTAAATGTGGGAAAGAAACTGGGTCGCGGGTCAGACACGCGGATCCGGTCGGGTCGCGGGTCAGATACGCGGATCCGGCCGGGTCGCGGGTCAGGGTCACTAACGGGTAGGATTGGATAAGTTAATTAATTTAATTAAATAATAATTAATTAAATAATTAAATAATTAAAAATTAAAGAAAATTTGGTCCAAAAAGATTATCAATCAATCAGATAATTTGACCAAATCCAAATCCAAAGCCGAAGCCGAGCCGAGCCGGAGCCGAGCCGAAGCCGAAGCCGAGTCGGAGCCGAAGCCGAGCCGAGCGAGCGACGACGACGGCGCGAGGGGTCCTTGCCCCCTCAACCCTTTTACTGACAAGAAGGAGTAATTCTACTTATAAGTAGAAGAACTTTTCTTTCCACTACCGATGTGGGACAAATGCTTATTTTATAAAGCAAGAGGGAACTCCCACTTTTCTTTCCACTCCCGATGTGGGACAACTCCCACTTTTCTTTCCAATCATTTCCCATTCACCTATATCAATACCCAACAATCCCCCACATGAATGGGGAATGGCTATAATATAAAGGAATGCGCGGACAAGTGTGATATACAAGCGAGAATTGACTGCATCTGGATAAGTAGGTTTCCCTTTGAACTTTCCGTAGTGAACTTATATCGGATATACTCGATCAATCGGTAGATTTGATATCTTTGAACCGTCGAACTTTGTTGTATACCTAGACAACATAAGTCACACAATCAACCCTCAACCATTTATGGTTCTCACGGTTGTGTTCGTTTCAGCCATGAACACCTCCTAGTTTCATGAGTGTGTAGATAATAGGCCTTTACTGTCATTCCCCTTTAAAGCGGCTTACACTTAACACTCACATAGGTGATTTCTAAACATGTGGTCCTATAGCCACATTATCTGGTCATACACTGCTAGATTTAGATAATCATTAAAGAACCTTAATGCTTTATTAACTCATTAACAAGCCATAAGGTTTTATCCTTATTTCTGAACATTGTCTTCATCCGAGAATGGGTTGAGTTATTTGACAATGTTGAACCGTCAGTCACAACTTTGTTTGATCTCCTTGAACCTAGCTCTTGGGATCTCCAGTCTACTAGGTAGAGTTACCGCCATGATGACTTGCCCTCGGCCTTAACCCCATTCCCATTGATGATCTACTAACTCCCTCTCTAGATAAGCCTTTTGTAAGCGGATCCGCCACGTTATCTCTTAACTTTACATAGTCAATCGTGATAACGCCACTAGAGAGGAGTTGTCTAACGGTATTGTGTCTTCGTCGTATGTGATGAGATTTTCCGTTGTACATTACGCTCCCTGCCCTACCTATTGTTGCTTGATTGTCACAATGTATACATATAGGAGCCAAAGGTTTGGGCCAGAATGGAATATCTTCTAAGAAATTTCGGAGCCATTCAGCTTCTTCACCGACCTTGTCTAAAGCTATAAATTCAGATTCCATTGTAGAGCGGGCGATACATGTCTGTTTTGATGATTTCCAAGACACTGATCCACCCCCAATTGTGAAAACATAACCACTCGTGGATTTAACTTCAGATGATCCGGTGATCCAATTTGCATCACTATATCCTTCGATCACGGCGAGATATTTGTTATAATGCAAAGCATAGTCTTGGGTGTGTTTTAAATACCCCAAGACTCGTTTCATTGCCATCCAATGAGTTTGATTGGGATTACTCGTGAATCGACTCAGCTTGCTTATAGCACATGCTATATCTGGTCGTGTACAATTCATAATATACATCAAACTTCCCAAAACTCGTGCATAGTCCAATTGTGAGTCACTTTCACCTTTATTCTTTTGAAGTGCAAAACTTACATCAATTGGAGTCTTTGCAACATTGAAATTTAAATACTTAAACTTGTCAAGTACTCTTTCAATATAATGAGATCATGCGATAATGCTAGACCTTGTGGAGTTTTATGAATTCTGATACCTAAGATCAAATCAGCAACTCCTAAGTCCTTCATATCAAATTTTCTAGCCAGCATACGCTTCGTAGCATTTACATCGGTAATATCTCTACTCATTATCAACATGTCATCAACATATAAGCAAACAATGACTTCATGATTTGGAGTATTTTTAATGTAAACACATTTGTCACACTCATTAATCTTAAATCCATTTGCCAACATTGTTTGGTCAAATTTCGCATACAATTGTTTGGGTGCTTGTTTAAGTCCATAAAGTGACTTAACAGTTTGCACACTTTCCTTTCTTTACCAGGAACCACAAAACCCTCAGGTTGTTCCATATAAATTTCTTCCTCCAATTCTCCATTTAAGAAAGCTGTCTTGACATCCATTTGATGGATCTCAAGACCATATACGGCCGCCAGTGCCACTAACACCCGAATAGATGTTATTCTTGTTACCGGTGAGTATGTGTCAAAGTAATCAAGGCCTTCTTTTTGTCTATAACCTTTGACCACAAGTCTTGCCTTATATTTGTCAATAGTGCCATCAGCTTTCATTTTCCTTTTAAAAATCCATTTTGATCCTAAAGGTTTATTTCCAGGAGGAAGATCAACCAATTCCCATGTATGATTGTTGAAAATTAATTCAATCTCACTATTGACTGTCTCTTTCCAAAATGCTGAATCAGAAGAAGACATCGCTGCTTTAAATGTTTGAGGCTCATTTTCAAGCAAGAATGTCACAAAATCTGGTCCAAAGGAAGTAGATGTCCTTTGACGTTTGCTACGCCTTGCATCCTTTTTACTTGGTGTATTTTCCTTTGGTTCTTCCCGCGGTCGTTTAGATCTTTCACTTGACGACTCACATTCGTTTTGTACGGATAAATGTTTTCAAAGAATTCAAAGCATTATCGATTCAATTACCGTATTAACATGTATTTCGGGATTGTCCGATTTGTGAACCAAAAACCGACAAGCTTTGTTGTTTGTAGCATAGCCAATAAAAACACAATCCACAGTTTTTGGTCCGATTTTTACCCTTTTGGGCAAAGGAACTTGGACCTTTGCTAAACACCCCCACACTTTGAAATATTTCAAGTTGGGTTTTCTTCCTTTCCATAGTTCATATGGAATAGATTGTGTTTTCTTTGTGGGGCACCCTATTGAGTATTCGGTTAGGCTATGTAAGGATAGCTTCCCCCACAAGCTTTTTGCGGTAAACCGGAACTTATTAGTAAGGCATTCATCATTTCCTTTAATGTTCGGTTTTTCCTTTCCGCAATTCCATTTGATTGTGGTGTGTAAGGGGCAGTAGTTTGATGAATAATTCCATATTCTAAACATATCTCTGCAAAAGGAGATTCGTACTCTCCACCCCTATCACTTCTAATCATTTTTATCTTTTTATTCAATTGATTTTCCACTTCGTTTTTGTATTGCTTAAATGCATCAATTGCTTCATCCTTACTATTAAGCAAATACACATAACAATATCGAGTGCAATCGTCAAGAAAAGTTATAAAATACTTTTTCCCACCGCGAGATGGTATTGACTTCATATCACATATATCGTGTGAATTAAGTCTAAAGGATTTGAATTCCTATCAATAGACTTATATGGATGTTTAACAAACTTAGATTCAACACAGATTTCACATTTAGATTTATTACACTCGAATTTAGGCAATACTTCTAAATTAATCAATTTTCGCAAGGTTTTGTAGTTGACATGTCCTAAACGAACATGCCATAAATTATTTGACTCCAATAAGTAAGACGAAGCTGAATTCTTATTAATAATGTCAACAACCATTACATTGAGTTTGAAAAGGCCCTCGGTGAGGTAGCCTTTTCCTATGAACAAATCATTCTTACTTATTACAATTTTCTCACTAACCAACACACATTTAAACCCGTTTTTGACGAGTAGTCCAGCTGAAACTAAATTCTTCCGAATTGTTGGAACGTGCATAACATTGTTGAGAGTCAGGACCTTGCCGGAAGTCATCTTCAGAAGTATCTTCCCATAACCTTCAACCTTGGCTGTTGCAGTATTTCCCATAAACAGTACCTCTTCGGGTCCAGCGGGAGCATATGTTGCAAATCCTTCTTTTGTAGCGCAAACATGTCGAGTGGCACCAGAATCAAGCCACCACTCTTTTGGGTTTCCAACCAAATTGCACTCCGATAGCATTGCACACAGATAATCCATATCATCATTCTTTTCCACCATATTGGCTTGTCCTTTTCCCTTGTTCTTTTTCGGGAGACGACAATCTGGGGCTTTGTGGCCAACTTTCCCACAATTAAAGCAGTTGCCCTTGAATTTTTTCTTGTTGGAATCCTTCTCCTTTCCAGAAGGCCTCTTCCTTTTCTTATTCTTTTTCAGAGCAGCATCTTCAACGATGTTTGCCCCTTCAATTGGTGAAGTCTTACGGTACCTCTTCTCAGCTGTTTTGTTATCTTCCTCGATCTTGAGACGAATCACAAGATCTTCCAACTTTATTTCCTTTCTTTTGTGCTTAAGATAATTCTTGAAATCTTTCCATGAGGGCGGCAACTTCTCAATCATTGCAGCCACTTGGAACGCTTCATTTACTACCATACTTTCAGCAATAAGGTCATGGAAGATAAGTTGAAGCTCTTGAACTTGGGTTCCAACGATTTTTCCATCCACCATTTTGTAGTCTAGGAATTTGGCAACTACAAACTTCTTCAAGCAAGCATCTTTGGTTTTGTACTTCTTTTCAAGTGCACTCCATAGTTCTTTGGAAGTCTCTACTGCACTGTAGACGTTGTACAAGTCATCTTCTAAGGCACTCAAAATGTAGCCTTTGCACAAAAAATCAGCCTGTTTCCAAGCCTCAAGTAACCATGAAGCTGTTGGTTGTCGTGCATGTCGGCGGCAGCACGGGAGGGTCCTCACCGGTGAACTTTTGCATACCAAGGGTGGTAAGCCAAAAGAACATTCTTTGTCGCCATCCTTTAAAGTTGGCACCGGTGAACTTCGCAGGTTTCTCAGCCGGTGGCACAGCGGTACGGGTTGTAGGAGTAACCGTTGATGCAGTATTTGCAGAGGTAGTTCCAGTCTCAATTGCCATTATTTATTTGTCACTGTCAAATCGATAAACTGTTTTAGTTAATAAAACCAGAATAGCAATTCAATCACAGACTTAAACGATGAAGATTTTATTTCTTCAAATCGCAGTATAATTATGAAACTTTAGTATTCCAACGAAGTTTTTATATCTTCGAGTCAGAATACTAATATTCATATGGAGTAGAAAACTACACAAGTTTTTATCTCCAAACCAGAATACAACAACGATGAAGTTTTTTGTTCTTCAAAACATTGTACAAGTATGAACTTTAATATTCCAACGAAGTTTTTATGTCTTCAAGTTAGAATATGAAATTTCATACGGAGTAGAAAACCACACATGTTTTAATCTCCAAAACAAAATACAGATTAATCAAAAAAAATTTAATTTCCTTAAGATTGTTATTAATCTGTATTCCAAAAAAAAACCAGTAAATAATAAACACTGAAAATAAACAGAATCAGTGTTGAAAAAATAAGAATAATTTTTCAGAATATAATCGAGCCCACTTAGTTCAAAGTGTGTCCTTAAAGAAATTATTCCCCTCACAGTACTCGAGGTTGATGGAATATCCCCTCCCATGATAGAACGATTATCTTACCAGAATAGTAGTACTCCAAATTCAGGTAGCGGCGAACCACTCAACGGCAGTATATCACACAGAATTTATTTGTGCAGAAGAAGAAGAAGTTTGTGTTGTTCAGAAAATTCGTAAGTAAAATTCTGAGGAATCAAACGAATTTATAGCCATGGAAGTACTATTTCTGAAGGTTTGCAACCTTTCTGAACAGCCATTGAAAACTTGTGGGAAATTTAAATATGGGAAAGAAATTCGGTCGCGGGTCAGACACGCGGATCCGTCCGGGTCGCGGGTCACTAACGGGTAGGATTGGATAAGTTAATTAATTTAATTAAATAATAAATAATTAAATAATTAAAAATTAAAGAAAATTTGGTCCAAAAAGATTATCAATCAAACAGATCATTTGACCGAATCCGAATCCGGAATCAATCAGATCATTTGACCGAATCCGAATCCGAAGCCGAAGCCGAAGCCGAAGCCGAAGCCAAAGCCAAAGCCAAAGCCGAAGCCGAGCCGAGTGAGCGACGACGACGGCGCGAGGGGTCCTTGCCCCCTCAACCCTTTTACTGACAAGAAGGAGTAATTCTACTTATAAGTAGAAGAACTTTTCTTTCCACTACCGATGTGGGACAAATGCTTACGCACTTTGTGTGTCTTACTTTGCTTGGGCTTGTGCTTTGTCTTGAGGGGTACTTTGTGGGTCTCTCGGAAACTGCCGCTCTACCTACCAAGGTAGAGGTAAGGTATGTGTACACTTTACCCTCCTCAGACCCCACATTGTGTGATTTCACTGGGTATATTGTTGTAATATATGCATTAGCTTTGTGTATTACTAATACCTTGTTTTGGCACACTTTTTCAACCTATATTAATTATACACCCTATTTGGTATTATCCTATGTATAACTAATACATAGAAAACCATGGTATTAGCAATACTAGGATTTCTAATACATGTTATGCATGATTAAAGACACAATTGCCTTTGAAATCCCATGCTATTTGTATTTTCTGATATGGAACTTCTCGTTGTTGTGTTAATTATTTATTACTTATATATATATAACTATATATATACAGTCAATAAAAATGGGTGGGGAAAAAAAATTCCGTAGTTGAGGTAATGCACTAGGTCTAGATGATGAAACCACGATAGATCTTTCTTTCAACTTGTGCTTGAGTTATTTTCTTTCCAGTCAAGCCATAAAACCTTTTCCAATTATTAAGTTGGAACTACATTAAATTTGGGTAGCTTTAGTTCGAATTTTCTTGTATGTGCTAAAACATAATTACTAATGCTATATGTTTAGCATTTTGGTTTGGAGGATACTTTTGTAAACAATCATTTTTTTGGAAATTATGCAATTCATGTTATTTTTAATACACCAAATCAAACCGTGAACATTAAATAATATCAGCATAACTAATTCCAACATAACTAATACCGGCATTATTGATACACCCTAAAAAAAAGTAGCCCGGTGCACTAAGCTCCTGTTATGCGCGGAGTCCGGCCTGACCACAAGGGTCTATTGTACACAGTCTTACCTTATATTTCTGCAAAAGGTTATTTCCACGGCTTGAACTCGTGACCTCCTGATCACATGGCAACAACTTTACCAATTACTCCAAGTCTCCCTTCAACATTATTCTTAGACACCCCACCAAACGACCCCTTAATGTCTTTATTTGGACAACTCTTAATCTCTGCGATCTCTACAAAGCACCCTTTCTTTTGATCCACCTCCAGGCGTGTGCATTTCCCCACATAATTGTTAATCTTATTGGCGTAGTCCAACTCTGCATTCTCACCCCCTCCGGAATAATAATGGTAGACTTGAATTCCCTTTGAGCGCCACCACTCTGATGTATCTTCCGATAGAGTTGAAGTTTTGGTAGATGAAATAGGAGTGAAGTTGACTAGTATTCTTCCACCTTCTGCAGCTATTACCTTTTTGTCAGAGGCTACAGTTACATAGGTTCATAACATTGAGTTTATCAAAAGTAACTGCTTACACAAAGTTCCTTCTATGCTCCGTGATTTAAAACCAGTTATCTCCCACCTCTGCAACTTGGAAGGATTTATTTCCAGCATAGGAAAAAGTATTCCTCCCCATGGAGTCCAGATAATCTCACTAACAATCACTTTTCTCATTGCCGTAAAACTAGGCTTAAGTTAATCAGTGATTGCAGTAAGACACTAGATAAAATAGGAAAGGAAAATAAGTAAAGACAAAATTGCACAAAGGGAAACAACACGATATATAAAAGAACAGTCACAATAGACTATGAATCTGGGGACAAATGAAGGAACGGAACTAAATAAAGATAAGAATTTTAAGACGGAAAGGCATGACGAAAAGAGTCATCGGAGATGATGGGAAGTTACACATTTCCCTGATCCTCTTCTTTCTTGAAAGTTCGGGGGTTAAAAGTTGTTTTCCTGTCTGGTAATCACTTGAAAAGCACACCTTTCTCAGTTCTGGGGAGATCTCTGACCACGAGCTTATTGGAATAGGATCCATTACTTCCCAATACCCACCTCCAGTCATCTGGACTATCATGTGAAGTGCTTTTTTTGCTAGACTAAGGAATTCCTCAATTTCCAAGTCTTGCAAAGATGAGCAATGTTAAGGTATGTCCCCTTGCCTCCATTATTATAAGGATATGCTTTTCGTGGAGATCATTTGAAAGGAGTGCTCTTTTGATGTTTAGGGGAGAATGAAGAGCTTCATGCTATACACGAATCCATTTCTGGCGTATTGGAACGTATCAATCCATGCCAAAACTTCATTTTTCACATAGAAAGATGGGGTACTATTGACAACAATGAGAAAAGATTGCTTAACTTTGCTTCAAGATGCAATGCTCGTCAATTTTATACACCAACCTCCTGGAGTATTGCAAGCAATCGTTGTTTGTTAGCATGCTTGGGGTTTGGTTCTTGTTGTACCAATACAAAATGTGGGGATTTGACAGAATCTGAGAATATAAAGGAGGGCAGTCACTTATAATCTTGTATTGTTTAAATTACCAAATGCACTATTTTGTAGTGCCAATACAAATCATGTGGACTACAAGAAGAGATCCCGTTAAAGGTATAAATAGAAAACAAAAAATTAGAGTTTCTAACAAAGGTACTTTTCTTTTTTCGGACGATGGAGTAATTTGGGTTAGGTGTCAATAGAAATAGTGCTCAACAAATTGCGACTGAGGGAGCAACTTGGATAGATATCAATAGGGGTCGAAAGTCCATTAGGTTACCCTTCCAAAACCCTACACCGATCCTTTATGTATAGGGGCAACCCAGAACTACTAACAAAATACCATTCAAACTCCATACACTGAAATTCAAGCTAGTCATTTCAAATTTAGAAATGATTTATCCTATATAAAAAAGATTCATTTCAAAAACAGAAACTTAAACTACAGAAAAAATAAAATAGAAGTTGCTTATTTCTTTTTAAAGGAGAATCCCAAACATCCCAGTGTAGCACATAGTGAAAATAGGTGGTGCATTGATTCCCAGTGTGATCCAATAAGTGCACCACTCATCAGTCATCATAGAATTTTTGTTCAAGTTGCAATGATGCAGGAAACGAAAATAAGTAACTGCTAAGTATTACAACAAACTGAAATTACAATAAACTTGAACAAGAAACTGGAATAGTTTTTGGTATGCTGAGTCGAGTGATGACACTCTATCTTTAAGACAAGATTGCCCCGTATGTATCATTTCTACGTCCTGGACAATTGTCTCCCAAGAAAAAACAGCAAATGAACAAATGAGCAAAGGAAACTCAAGTGTTATCTTGAAGAATTTTGAGTAATGAAATGATGCTGGAAGATAATAGGAAGACTGATTTCGTTTGTATGTTTCTGTGTCTCAACAATTGTGCAAAGACTCTTTTATATAGTTGAAGGAGAGGACTTACCAACTGGCCACATAATTATTGTTACTGGCCAAGTAATGGCAATTATAGAGGTAGTAATTCACCAAAATAAATGGTGAATTGATGTGCAATGGATTGGCCTTTAGGGAGAGTAATTCAGCCAAAATAAATGGCTGAATTGAGTGCAAATTAAGGCTGGTTGACGTTCCAATAACCAACAGAAAGTTCTCTGCCCAATTTTGACTTACTTGAAACTTTAGGGACCAAACTGTAAATCTGAAACAATTCTGGGTCCAAAAAGATAATATTAGAAGAAGCCCATAGCCCGTGACCCGTGACCCGAAACCCGAAACTCGAAATCCGAGACCGGGCGGGCGGCGGCGGCGCGCGTGTGAGCTTATCCTCGAACCGAAGCACATCTAGGTCCTCCCTCCTTTAAACACATGGGATACCCCTTGGGGTCCCAAACCCCAAGCCAACTTTGAGACTTATAAACAAACCAATTCTTTCTTCCCCCACCGATGAGGGAGAATTGGTCTCAATACCACACTTTTCCATGCTTCAAACACCTCACTTCGTGGACCAATATCTCTTTCATTTCTCAATGAAATTTGACGATCCTTGGCCCTACGGTCATCTACTTACTTAGTAGATTATGCACGTGTGAAGAACCGGATTCTCCAACATGCGGAACACTAGTGTTTAAGCCGTTAAAGTTGGTCGGACGCAACTCCCGCCAAAGGCAAATTTCCAACAATCTACTCTTGAAAGAGATTTTGGCGCACTCACATGGTGCATTTTTCCTTTCCAGCAATAGTTCAGCAGACCGATGTTGCATAAGGAGAGGTAGCTTCAGCTTTGAACCTTCCATAGTTAAATACCATCGGACTTACTTACTGCGCGGTGAACGTGATATCTTGAACCGTCGGTGTTTAAAGTAAGCCAAGTCAATAGTACCAACACAACAAATTCCCTCACTCTCTTCTTGGTAATGTTTTGTCCGTTGTGGCCGTGGACAACTTCTTGAATTCTTATGTGCGTTCATTTGAGGTGGTCTGTCCTCGCACTTAAATAGGTGGTCTCCTATAAGGTATCCTGCTATACCCCACTTCAAGAGTGTTATGATCCATTAAAAGTTTCCCCAAACCTAACCTCAACTGTTGAGGATCATTAAAGGTTGTGAAAACTTAACCTTTACCCACACTGCAGATAACACTTAACGTCTATTGCGGGAACAACTTTGGATTTATTATTTCTTTACAGAAATCACTATCCGAAGTGCTCATGCTTCCACTAAAGCGATCAAATGAACCTTTACAGCTTAGTTTTACCATTGAACCAAATTACTGGGATCTCCAGTCAGTAAGGTTGGGTTACCACCGTATTGGTCCTTATACTTTGGGTTTTAAGTGCATTCCCTTAGACAGACAGAACATATGATCCTTGGGTAAGCCCTTTGTCAGCGGGTCTGCTATATTATCCTTTGACTTTATGTAATTAATGGATATTATACCCGTGGTGATCAGCTGCCTAACGGTCTTATGCCTCCGTCGAATATGACGAGACTTGCCGTTGTACATAGCATTCTATGCCATTCCTAGAGCCGACTGGCTGTCGCAGTGGATCATTACAGAAGGTACGGGTTTGTTCCAACATGGAATATTCTCTAAGAAGTCATGAAGCCACTCAACTTCTTCTCCTGCTTTATTTAAAGCGATAAACTCCGATTTCATTGTGGATCGGGCGATGCAAGTTTGCTTAGAGGATTTCCAAGACACATCTCCACCATCAATTGTAAATACATACCCACTGATGGACTTGGTGTTCTCTATATCAGATATCCAGTTTGCATCATTGTACCCCTCTAGTACAACTGGATATCTCGAATAATGTAACCCGAAAGTTAACGTGTGTTTAAGGTATTGTAATACCTGATTCAACGCCTTCCAGTGATCATCACTCGAATTACGAGTAAACCTAGCCAACTTATTGACTGCATAAGCAATATCAGGTCGGGTGCAGTTTGTTATATACATCAAACTACCGATCCCCTGTGCATATCGCTCCTGGTATATGGGTGCACCATGATTTTTATCAAGCTTCTGATTTGTATCCATTGGTGACTTTATCGGTGAACTGTCAAACATCTCGAACTTTCTTAAAACATCCTCGATGTAGTGAGACTAAGATAAGACCAGTCCGTCAGACGTCTTAGAGATTTTTATCCCTAAGATGACATCTATGATACCCATATCCTTCATGTCGAAGCATTGTTTCAACATGTTCTTAGTCTATAGGATTACCCTAGGACTGTTTCATGTGATCAACATGTCGTCTACATACATGCATATCATAACAAATGAGTCAGAGTTACCTTTCATGTAGACACATTTGTCACATTCATTAATGGCGAAACCCTTCGATAGTAGAGTACTATCAAATTTTTCGTGCCATTGATTCGGGGCTTGTTTCAGCCCGAACAGAGATTTGACAAGCCGACAGACTTTCTTCTCTTGCCCTTGAACCACATACCCCTCGGGTTGGTCCATATAAATTTCTTCTTCCAAATCACTATTTAGGAAGGCTGTCTTGACATCCATTTGATGTATCTCAAGGTCACGCAAAGCTGCGATCGCAATGAATACCCGTATGGATGTCATCCGAGATACCGGGGAGTACCTGTCAAAGTAGTCCACCTTCTTTCTGCCGATAGCCCTTAACTACCAGCCTGACCTTGTACTTGTCTATAGACACATCTGCTTTATATTTCCATTTGAGTATCTACTTACAACCCAACGATTTATTTCCCGGAGGAAGATCAACCAACTCCCAAGTATGGTTATGCAGAATGGAGCCTATTTCACTCTCAATAGCTTCTTTCCAGAGCGGTGCTTCTGAAGTTGACAACGCTTTAGCAATTGTCCTTGGTTCATCATTAACCATATAAGCTACAAAGTAAGGACCGAAGGATTTATCCTTCCTGTCCCTTTTACTTTGCCTTAGTTCCATCTCTGGGGTCTCCAAGTTCTGAGAATCTGGAACACTAGATTCCGGATATTCAGCCACTTCGAGATCCGCTAGATCTGAACCATCTAGATCCGGGCCATCAACGACTCCCGGTTCTTGAGAGCTTTGTTCATAACTTCATTTGTGAGAGGTTATGTCTTTTTTCTTTCTAGGAATAGTATCTTCAAAGAATTGAGCATTCCTTGATTCCATGATTGTGCCCGGGTGGATATCTGGAATATCTGACTTATGCACTAAGAAGCGATAAGCACTACTGCTATTTGCATATCCGATGAATATGCAATCTACAGTCTTTAGCCCAATCTTGACCTGCTTTGGCTTGGGTACTTCAACCTTTGCCAAACAACCCCACACCTTAAAATATTTGTAGGTGGGTTTCTTTCCCTTCCATGATTCATATAGAGTTTTGTCCTTACCCTTATGTGGGACTCTGTTAAGAATCATATTAGCGGTAAGGACGATTTTCCCCACATATTTTAGGGAATACCGGAATTGATGAGCAAGGCATTCATCATTTCCTTCAATGTGCGGTTCTTACATTCCGCCACACCGTTCGATTGAGGTTAGTATGGAGCCGTCGTTTGATGAACAATACCTTGTGCTATCATCAATGAATGTCACAAAGTACTTGTTCCCCCTCTAGTTTGTGCGAACTTCAAATCACATATACCTGTGTGAATAAGTTCTAGATGAGCGATATTCCTTTCGACGGATCGAAAAGGAAGCTTGGTGAGTTTTGCCTCTACGAACACCTCACACTTATATTAAGGGTTTACGTCGATAGACGGCAACAACTCCAACTTTACCAGCCTTTGGATAAACTTGTAGTTAACGTGTCCTAATCTATGATGCTATAAATTAGAAGACTCAAGCAAATAAGAAGAAGGTTTAACTTTATTACTTGGACACATTACAGACATGACATTCACTTTGAAGAGGCCTTCACAGGCGAAGCCTCTCCCCATAAAAGTGTCATTCTTAGTGAGTACAAACTTATTGGATTCAAACACTAGCCTAAAATCAGCTTTAACCAATAAAGGTCCTGAAATTAAATTTCTTCTAATCTCAGGGACATGCATCACTTCCTTCAGAGTGAGCTCCTTTCCAGAAGTCATCTTCAGGACCACCTTTCCTAACCCCATCATGTCAGAGAAAGCGTTGTTGCCCATGAACAGCTTCTTGTCGGTGACCGGTGTGTACGTGAAGAAGGCATCTCTGTTGGAACAGATGTGTCTGGTAGCACCTGTGTCCACCCACCACTGCCTCGGATTCTCGACCAGGTTTGCTTCAAGCACCACTGTCGAGAACTCCTCAATCATGTCATCCAGGAGCGTGTCCTTGACGACGTTAGCATGTGCCTTGCCTTTAGCCTTGGCTTTCTGTTGTTTCTCAGTCTTGAGCTTGCGGCATTCCTTGATCTTATGATCAGGTTTCCCACAGTGGTGACCGTTACCTCTGAACATCTTCGCTGCGTGGGCCTTGCTATCTTTCTGGAACTTCCGCTTCTTGCTTGGGTTCCCTTTGGGCTCAGCCAGATTTGCCTTTGCCTCAGCAGGTTGTTTACCCCTAGGCAAGGCCTTCTTATTATCTTCATGAATTTGGAGTTTGATAATAAGCTCTTCAAAGGTCATCTCCTTTGTCTTGAGTTTTAAGTAACTCATAAACTCATTGCACGAATGAGGTTTGTGAAGAGAAGAGTCGTCGGGCTATTGTAGAGTGAAGGAAGGTGGGAAGGTGTCTTTGATTCCTCGCTGCATACTTCAATGAGAAAGGAAAAGAGCGGGCTCTCCATCTCTAGGAAGATTATGTACAGGATCTGGTAATCTAAGCCTTGCTTCTTCTGGTCGGCTCGTATTAGCCTGTGCAATACTTAAAAGAGTCTCTCATGGCCCAATTATTATTACAGCGTTCTCTACCATAGAATTCGGACCAATCGATGAAAGAACATGAAACCATTCTGTTTCAATAGAGGTACGAGAAACGGTTGGGGGCAATGAAGTAGGTGAATTGGCTTTTCAATCAGCGATGCAACCAAAATCTGCTCATTTGGTTTGATTCCTTCCAAATCCAGGTGATGTAGAATCATTTGGAATTCCTGGACTTGGGACATCACTGTCTTACTATCCACTATTTGAAATTTTAGAAATTTCCCAATGATGAACTTCTTAGTACCTGCATCTTGTGCGTTGTACTTCTTTTGCAGTTTTTCCCACTGCTCTTTGGCAGTGCCAACGGTGCAATAGACCGTGTAGAGAGGGTCTGCCAAGCAGTTCAATATGTAATTCTTACACATGAAATCGCTATGATTCCATACATCAAGAACCATCATCATGCCATTAATGACATGGATACCAAGACCCCCTTCACCTGTTTCAGAAGGCGAAGGGTCCATTTCATCTCCAGCTTGTGAAGGATCTTCCGTTAGGAATTGGGCCATGCCCATAACAGTTAAGTAGAACAACATCTTCTGCTGTCATCTCTTAAAGTTTGAGCCCATGAATTTTTCAGGGCATTCATGGTGGAATGCGGAGGGTGTAGCAGTAAAGGCAACGGACGTGCCTTGAGCAAAAGCGACGGTGAAGGCAGCGGCAGGTGCGCCTTGGACGTAGCGGCACAGCGCAGGAAGGCGAGTCGCCTTGATTGGCAGCGGTAGCGGCATCAACAATGTTTCCAGTTATGTTGCAGCAGTTACAGTAAGAAAAATCTTGTCTTAAACTTGTTGAAGTTGCAATGGTGCAGGAAACGGAAATAAGTAACTGCTAAGTATTACAACAAACTGAAATTACAATAAACTTGAACAAGAAACTGGAATAGTTTTTGGTATGCTGAGTCGAGTGATGACACTCTGTCTTTAAGACAAGATTGCCCCGTATGTATCCTTTCTACGTCCTGGACAATTGTCTCCCAAGATAAAACAGCAAATGAACAAATGAACAAAGGAAACTCAAGTGTTACCTTGAAGAATTTTGAGTAATGAAATGATGCTGAAAGGTAGTAGGAAGACTGATTTCGTTTGTATGTTTCTGTGTGTCTCAACAATTGTGCAAAGGCTCATTTATATAGTTGAAGGAGAGGACTTACCAACTGCCCACATAATTGCTGTTACTGGCCAAGTAATGGCAATTATGGAGGTAGTAATGGAAGAAGCCCATGACCCATGACCCGTGACCCGGACCCGAAACTAGAGACCGCACCGGACAGGCGGCGGCGGCGGTGCGTGTGGGCTTATCCTCGAACCGAAGCATATCTAGGTCCTCCCTCCTTTAAACACATGGGATACCCCTTGGGGTCCCAAACCCCAAGCCAACTTTGAGACTTATAAACTAAACAAATCTTTCTTCCCCCACCGATGAGGGAGAATTGGTCTAAATACCACACTTTTCCACGCTTCAAACATCTCACTTCGTGGACCAATATCTCTTTCATTTCTCAACGAAATTTGACGATCCTTGGCCTTACGGTCATCTACTTACTTAGTAGATTATGCACGTGTAAAGAACCGGATTCTCCAACATGCGTAACACTAGTGTTTAAGCCATTAAAGTTGGTTGGACGCAACTCCCGCCAAAGGAAAATTTCCAACAATTTTCCACTTGGCTTTAGCCTGCCCTTGGTCTCTAGTCTGCCTCCAGAACCATATGATCTGGTTCCTCCTACCACCGTTTTTTAAGAGGAAATGGCAAGTATTTATAAGCATCCTGATCCCTCCAATTCTCCTCTGACATGGTTGATTGTTAGAATCTAATTCATTTACTAGATTACCAAGTTGTCTTACAAGCTTCTGATAATCACCGACACATGGACTTAGTGTATGCCTTGATGATGTAGAAAATCAATCATGAATCTTGTAGGCAAAATGGCTTGAGCAAGGTCCTCAATTACATTAGCCTTTTCTTAATTCAAGTGAAAACTCTAGTTACGAGGATGGGACAGGAACCTCTGTCTTAAGTCTTAACACATCTTTGCTCCCTGTGCACAGTAGATGGTCCAAACATGTTTATTATATACACCAAGGCCTTTTTCTTCTTTTCTGAGGCGTTACATCGACAGGGCCTCCCACCTTTTTTGAAAAATGGTAAAGTGTATTATGGCACCAAGGATGTACTGTCAAAAATATTTACAACGTGCCAACAGAATATCCCTTCCTATTTTTAAAGGGAATCTATGAGTTCAATCACTGCATCAACATCATTTACAAAATTATGGTTACACAAAAATAAAACAGAAGTAAGCAGATCATCTTGATCTTCTGAATAGAGTTTCATTTATCTTCAAAACAGCTAGTGTTTCGCTCCATCCAAACCGTCCACCATATGCTAGCTAGAATGGTTTACCACCATTTCCTTAGATTGGAATTCTTGCCTCTGATCCTCCAACATTTCAGTAGGTCACAAGTACACCCTGTCATGCTCCATTTTTGTCCCAACCATATAAGAAAAAGTTGCCATAGCTGGTCTATAAGTTGACAGTGCAAAGATAAATGATTGATACTCTCAGACTTGTCTACACATAGATCTACACTCTTAATCTACTTCACAGGCTCCTATTACCCAGGTTTCTCATGCCTTATGAGTAATATGGAATCTAGCTGTCATTTTACTACTGTTTTTCAGAAAATAGGAGTTATGTTTTTTTTAATACCTGTATTTTGGGACAGTGCTTAATTGAAGAGGTAATTATTTTCTTGCAGGGTTTTCGTGGGAACTGTAAGTGAGTTCTGTGTTAAGCATGCTGAATGTCCTGTTGTCACAATTAAGTGCAGTGCAACTGAGACTCCTCATTGCCCAATAGATGACTAATTCCTTAGTTGTATTTGATCGTGTTAATGTTCAAATATGCATATTAGATGTCTACTTATGACGGTGTGGTGGATAGATTGATCGGATTTCCATTCTGGTGCTTCTTCTATAGCCTAAATTTGCGACGTTGTGGGATTCATGATTGTTGTGTACATGTGTCTGAGCTTTGAGTGCTCCTGGTTACGCTTGGTATTGTGTTTTTATATATATATATATATATATATCTTTTACATCTGTATGTATGGTATGCTTTGCCATCGTAAAAAAATAATTGATCCTTGCACATTTGGGGGAAAAACAATTAAGGGTGTTTGGTAAAATTATAAGCATTTTTCGCGTATCTATGCGTTTGGTAAACACCAAAAATATTTATCAACCAAACTTAATAGGTCACCCTAAACTTATGGCTTTTCCGCCTATAATCATTTGTAGTTTGACCAAAACTTTATTTAAAATCTTTTGTTTGTTATCTTTGAGATGTCCTTCTCTAAACAAAACCCCAATTCTATTCCATTTTTGTCATTCATACTTTTTCATGTAAAGATAGTTTTAGATTTTTTTTCGAAGATATAACTCAAGGGTATTTTAGTTTTTAATATAAAATGTTTTTATCACTTTTTACCACACATATAATCCGGCAATTATCACTTTTAACACTTTAAGTGAAATATATAATTATTTATAGCTGATTTGCACAAAAGCGATTCTTGTGCACTTTTATTCAATAAGTTTTTCAATTTTGACATTTGTGTGGAAATGATCTTTAAAAATCTTGGACTAAAATACCATTTATTTGAGAGGTAAAATACAGTTAGATTGTGGTGTGTAAATCGGTATAACTATATGCTATATTCATCTAGATATTTTGTTGGTTTATTCATCAATCATATTGAGCGTTTTTATTTCAATCTAGCTATCATGTTGTATAACTCTACAAATTATACATAATTATCATAATTTCAGATTTTCTCTTGGTACTTCATCTAAACTTATCACAATTTTTTCTTTTCTACACCTCTTTTATTTGTTCCATTTTTTGACCTTAAGAGATCTCAATAGTCATTCCACTACACCCCAATGTCGTAAACGAATAATCACCTTGTGTTACTAATAAATGAAAATTTCAAATTGACATGATTCTTTACGACAATGACCAAGAATTTACCATTGGTAACGTAAGTGTAAAAAAGGGCAGTCCGGTGTACTAAGCTCCCGCTATGCGCGGGGTCCGGGGAAGGGCCGGACCACAAGGGTCTATTGTACACAACCTTATCTTGCATTTTTTTAAGAGATTGTTTCCACGGCTTGAACCCGTGACCTCCAGTGGTAACGTAAGTGTAGAGAACACTTAATTTTGCGTGAAGGTTTTTTTAATGAACTTTTCATTTTTAATATTCAATTTAAATTTGTCAGCTTGTTCAAGGAGATATTATCACGCTACCTTCTTTTATTTCTCTTCTTCACTTATGATACCTCTCTCCTTTACTTATTCTATGTCACTTATAATTCCTTTCTTTTATGGTTTAAAACTATAAAAGGGGGAAAATCAAAGGTGGCATGCAAGGACCCTGATAAATCAACATGACTTCATTATATTCAATCTGGATATTCTATTGCATAACTCACAAATCTACCGAATTGACGTGATTTTATGTTTTCACTCATGATATCTTATCTAAACTTATTCTATCCTTTTTTTTTCTTTCATGTACCTTCCCTTTATTTATTTAGTACTCATGATACCTCCATCTATGGGTGTTCATGTTTTCGTAAAAAATCCATTCAAATCGAAAATCAAACCAACTTGACTAAATAAATCAATATTCTTTTTGTGTTTGATTTGATTTTAAATTTTTAAAAATCGACAATACTTGATTTGGTTTGATTTTATTAACAAAAAAATTAAAGAAAAAATGAACCAAACCGATAGATTTAAAGCTAAGTTATTTATCTAGAGGTTCAAGATCAAATTGATTAGCACTAGGTCTTCTTATAGACATTTCTCTCTAAATCTAACCCTACGACACCACTAAAAACTGTCGGCCGATAGCCAACCTCCTACATGGGTTGGCTTGCCCGCCCCTCTACCAATGCCAATACCATTACTTTGAATTCCATGACTACTAGTTATACCATTGCATTGCAAAATGCAACTGCGCAACAACCCCCGAAGCCTATTGACACAAAACCTATCATTTTATTACATGGAGAACCAACAATAACATGGAACGAAAAAAGATTTTGAGAAACTAGCAGTGATGCAAAATCTTCAATTTATTGTTATAGCCAAATTTTCATATGATAGGCCAGATTTGAACGAATTAAGGAAGACATTTCCAGTCCAATTGGAGATCAAAGGAACGTGCAATATTGAATTTTTGGAGGAACATCACATATTGATCAGTTTATCATTATTAGAGGATTATGTTTAGGGATGGCAACGGATCGGATCTAGACCGGATACTACTAGATCCAGATCCAGATCCATTTTTCATACCGGATCCAGATCCATCGGGTTCATAAAAATCAGATCCAAATCCGGATCCACCGGGTCCACGGATCGGATCTGGATCCACATGTAAAAAATTTGTCTTGCTAAGATTTTTTTTTGAACTGACAAACGATTTTTACTTAGCTAACAGTTTACTGTGTTTCAATTTTGAAATGTTCATATGAGATATTTTGTTCGTTGTCTCGTTTTGATTGTGAGCTATTAATTGAAAATGTTGGACAATGACAATAGTTGTGGAAAATGCTTACTTGTATTTCCACAATGCAGAACTTACATGTGCTTGGAATCTTCACAAATGAAGTAAATATAATTTTAACTACTTGTCTATGGAGATGTTAGTCATTTACTAATATAACATTGATTTTATTATCGAAGTTACCTCTTTATTTTTTGGTTTTTGAGTTAATGCGGGGATAAATTAAACTTGTTTTGAGAATTAAACTTGCAAGGATGTGCTTAGCAATTTTAAGAAAATACTTATAAAATTACATTCTAGGTTATGAATATATTTAATAAAAATTGGATCCACGAGTCGGATCTGGACCGGATACGGATCTCAAATAAAAGATCCAGATCCAGATCCGATACAGCAGAAACAGATCTGGGTCCGATCCGGATCCGTCGGGTCCAAATTTTAAAGATTCATATCCTATAAAACGGTTCTGAATCCACCGGATTCGGACCGGGTCCAGGATCCACTGCCATCTCTAATTATGTTGCACTAATGTTAAAAGCATGTGAACTAAGGGTAAGGAACAAATATTATCCCTAAGGTTCTTGAAATGGAATCCATGGTTTAATCCTGATGAAGAAACAATCATAGTCATTGCATGGGTATTATTCACAATATATATAGTTGTACAGAGGTTGATTCCTAATACAATAAGAATCCTAACTTACCTTAAATGATTGATTCATAATACAATAAGAATCCTAAGTTACCTTAAATATACATCTATCATAATTACAAAATATACGGTGAATATTCGGAGAATATTGGCTAATACGCCCCCTCAGACGGAGCGGGAGGAGGCCTAACGCTAAGGCTGGATGAAAGTCGGTGAAGAGCTGTCTCGGTAGTCCCTTTGTGAAAATATCTGCATACTGATAGGAGGAAGGCACGTGTAATATTTTGACCTGACCAAGGGCGACCTTCTCTCGTACAAAGTGAATATCCATCTCAATATGCTTAGTCCGCTGATGCTGGACCGGATTGTGAGACATGTAGATGGCAGATATGTTGTCACAAGAGACTATAGATGCCTTTTGCAGTGGACACTGGAGCTCCAAAAGAAGATTTTGGAGCCAACAGATCTCAGCAACTACAATAGCAACTCCGCGATACTCTTCTTCAGCACTCGAACGGGATAGCATGGCCTGCCGCTTGGCGGACCAGGAAATAAGATTATCCCCAAGAAATACACAGTAGCCTGAGGTAGAGCAACGTGTGTCTGGGCATCCTGCCCAATCTGCATTCGTGTAAGAGAGCAACTTGTTTGGGGCAGAGGGGTAGATATGTAGTCCAAAGCCCAGTGTGCCTTTAACGTATTTGATAATACGTTTGAGGGCCGCAAAATAGGACTCTGGAGGGTCATGCATAAATAGACACACCTACTGAACGACATATGCAATATCTGGCCTAGTGAATGTAAGATACTTAAGAGCACCTGCAAGACTCCGATATAGAGTGGGATCAGAAACTGGCTCACCCTCATTGGCACTGAGCTTGGATTTCGAGTCAACCAGAGTTGGCATAATTTTACAATTTGCCATCTTAGCCATGTACACTATCTCTTCTGCATACTTAAGTTGACACAAGAACATAGTAGCTGCAGATCTGGTTACTGATATATCCAAGAAATAACTCAGCTTGCCCAAGTCGGTCATAGCAAATTCAGTTTTGAGTAGAGAAATGATTTCATTCTTCAAACCGTCAGATGAGGCAGTAAGAACAATGTCATTCACATATAATAGCAAATAAGTCGTGCTGCTACCTCGATGAAAAGTGAAGAGGGAGTTATCACACTTGCTACATATAAAACCGATCTGTAGAAGATAATTGGAAAAGCGATCATACCAAGCACGGGGTGCCTGTTTCAAGCCATACAATGACTTTCTGAGATGACATACAAATTGCGGGACTACCGGATGAACAAAGCCAGGGGGCTGATGCATGTACATAGTTTCTTTCAAATCCCTATGAAGAAATGCATTCTTGACATCAAGGTGATGAATCGGCTAATGCATGCCCATAACAATACTGAGAACAGTCCGAATAGTGGCCGGTTTAACAACCGGACTGAATGTCTCACCACAATCAATACCCGCCTGCTGATTAGTGCCATTGGCAACCAGTCTTGCCTTATATCGTTCCAAGTCACCATTGTCTCTGAACTTGTGACGAAGTAGCAACATACACCGGATAACATTCACACCGTCCGGTCTAGGTACCAAATCCCAAATGTTCTGCTTGGTTAAAGCGTTAAACTCCTCGCACATGGCCGCATTCCAATTAGGGTCCATTTTTGCTAGTTTTGGATTTTTTAGAATGGGCACCTCTATCGAAAACATTTTCAAAAGGCTTAATGAAAGGAGTAGAATGCTACAGTAAGAAAATATGAAACTACAAGACAAGATAAAGGCCCTTGAAAGCAGACTACATGCCTTGAAATATGAATTAGCACAGACACATCTTGAGAAAAAATATTTTCCTTAGAGTTCTCTATCTCGACAAAAAATGGATGAGATGGGTGTGTATTCCCCAATGAATGCAGAAAAATCCATTTTATCGGATAATGATACAGATAGTCCGCTTCAAATAGTAGACGGTAAAGACTTATCAAATCTATTAATTGTTGAAACTTTGCCAAAAAGTGCAGCTCACCAAAAACTCCACAGACACAAGAAAGACGATTAACTGGGACCTTCACTCAAGAAGAAACATCTAAGAAAATAAGTTTAGTGATAAAATAGAAAAAAAGAAAAAAATAGAAAAAATAGTCCTAACTACTCTAGAAAACATTCTGCAAGAAAAAGAGAAGCATGTGATTACTGAAGATCTCATACCATCTCAGAAAAATAAATTAAAAAGTCCTAAATTGGATATATCATCAGTACACAGTTCAGAAGAAGAAGATGGTGATAGATTTTTCAACGATGCACATGACCTAGACGATGATGACTCAGGAATGAGTTTTAACTCAGTCACCCTACATAATCTAGACGCAAGAATAGTA
The DNA here is from genome assembly GCA_034509755.1 of Anisodus tanguticus. Classification (NCBI taxonomy): domain Eukaryota; kingdom Viridiplantae; phylum Streptophyta; class Magnoliopsida; order Solanales; family Solanaceae; genus Anisodus; species Anisodus tanguticus. The sequence continues at coordinate 34,819,921 of CM067545.1, read as the reverse complement.
GTTGAAGATAACAATAGTAAAACAAATACGGTGATGGAGCACAGGCACACGACAAGACAAGTCATGTTTGAAAAAATAAAACGAGGCACAATCGCGGTGTTTCTTCAAAAAATAGACCCCATGTGACGATACAAGACAACTTACGGTACAAAACAAATATTTGGAAGACATCTATGTAAAGGACAAAGACTATGATATCTTTAAAAAAGTCTGTTAATGTTGGGTTTGGTGTTGTGACATTTGATCCAACATATCTTCTGAAGTACTGATTTGAATGTATAAAAATGTTGGGACAAATGTCATAACATTCGGACCAACATCTTTGAAAAATAGTTTTGCCTTACTTCACGGAATAAAGTAATATTTTTGTAAATGTTACTATGAAGTAAAAATGACTTGACATGGTGAATTGGAGCTGTGTAAAATATGGGAGAAAGAGCAAAGATTAGGGAAGAAGTCGAGTAAGGAACAAGTCAAAGTTGTTGAGATTTTCACTATTTAATCATCTACCACAAGCTGCCCACCTTTCCCTCAACCTCCACAACCAATCGATTAGCCTTTCAAGGAAGACTCTCTACTATAAATAGAGACGCTACTACAGTAAATCCATATCTAAAATCAGATTGCAAAAATAACAAGAGAGCTCTAGGGATTTCATCTCAGAAATCTGGATCACAAGTATTGTCTGAGTGTGTCGACAACATTCTGTCCAACATTACAATTGTTGTTTAGATTCTAGATTAGTTTTTTATGGAGCGATTGTAATGAGAGGTTGTCTATGTCTACTTAGTTAGATTTTTCAGGCAGAAGTCATCTGCGACTTAAACTTTTAATTCCTTTCCATTTTATCTTGTAAATCTGTAAAGAAATAATTTGTATATAATAATACAATTCATTTGGTCATTGACCATCATAAGTTATATAATATATATATATAACTTACGAAAATTTAAACCTTTGTGTTCTTTATTTTTCTGCTGCATTTTACTGTTAAAAGTTTTCTGTTTTATCAAGTGTTGTCACTGGAGTCGGATGACATTGTCACCGACATTCAGAAATTGTACGTGTAGTTGATTGAATTCTGTTCATCTTGTTTTTATTTAATCCATAGCTCCCTTCAAGTGGTATCAGAGCCGACACTTAACATAATAAGTTCTTGGTCCTGTTGTCATAAGATATGGATCTGGCAAATCCGACTATTAGTAGACTTCCTATTTTAGATAGATCAAATTATGCCTATTGGAAGATTCATCTAAGTTCGCATATCAAATCAATTAATATTCATGCATGGAGATCTATAACCAATGGGTATGTTATTCCAATGTTGCCACTGGATGACGAAGGTGACATTATTGCTAAATTCGAATCCGAATGGACACAGAAGAAACCAATAATGCTAGCTTTAACGAAAAGGCCTTAAATGCAATTTTTGGATGGGTTGACCTTTACATGTTCAAACTCATTCAAAACTTCCCCACGGCTAAGGACGCGTGGGATACTTTACAAATTCATTGTGAAGGTAGCTCAAGTGTTCGTCGAACAAAGCTACGCATGCTCATGAGTAAATATGAATGTTTAAGGATGGAAGAAGCGGGTATTAAATCTTATTTTGAAAAGTTGATTGACATCTCAAATGAATGTCAAGTGCTTGGTGAACCATTAACCAACACTTAGCTTGTTGAAAAGGCTCTCCGTTCTCTTCCTGAAAACTTCAATTTAAAGATTTGTGCTATTTAAGAAGCTCACAATCTTGCTACAATGGACCTTCATACCTTGATGAGCATACTCAAAACTTATGAGATGAACATTGAGAATCAAAAGGAATTATATAAAAGCAAGAATGTGGCACTTCAAGTTCAATCCTCGGAGAGTCAAATCGAAGAAGAGGATGAGAATCTTGAAGAAGTTGGTGACGGTGCAAATGTTTCCCTACTCACTCGAAAATTCAATTCGATGGTGAGAAAGTTCAACAATGATAAATCTAAAACCAAAGAGCACCAAAACCAAGCCTTCAATCAAAAGTTCACTAGATTTCCTTCAAATGTACAAAAAGGAAACCAATTCAGAAAAACTAACTCAAATCGTACCAAATTTGATCCCAAATAGCTTGAGTCCATGCAATGTCATGCATGCTCGGGTTGGGGTCATTATGCTAATGAATGTGCAAATACGCTTAGAAAATTTGGTAAGAGTCTATGGGTTTCTCTTAGTGACGACGAAGAGAAGAGGAAGGATATCAAGAAGTCGAATCACAAGTAATGCTGGCTACTGTTTTCGAACAGTCTCTATCGGAAAATGATGATGTCATCGACAATGTTGTCTCAAATTTCACAACATTTGCCTCAACATCAGCAATGATATCTAAATCCCCAGCGACATCCGAGAGGTACGAATTCTTTAACTATTTTGATATTAATTTCTTTAGTGGTTTTATTTCTATTAGTGAGATTGATTGTGTGGATCAAGTTGATTCCAAAGATGATATGATTAACAAATTACAAAATATTTGTAAAGCCTTAATCATAGAATCCAAGCAACTTGACACAAAGGTAAAATCTTTAACTCGTGAGAATGTAGATTTAAAAGGCACAATAATCCGACTAGAGGGTGCACTTACCAAAAAGGATATTGAATTTGGTAAGATCAGTGTAAAACTGGATTTAGCCGAAGCTACCTTTTATAAGCTCAACACGAGGACTTCAAAATTGAATGAGATTCTTAACTTTAGTAAACCTTCACATGCAGGATTTGGGTACAAAAACACTCTTAAAACTGGCTGCTCTAAATTCTTTGATAATAATAAGAAAATATGTTTTGTAAAAGTAAAAGGGAAGCACAAGAGTTTCTCACATACATCAAAGAATAATCTGAAGTTTTTGTGTAGTTATTATAACTCCCATGGACACTTAAAACCATAATGTTACAATCTTCAACATTCTTAGAGCAAAATGTTGCCTAAAATGTTGTCCAACATTTCAGATAACATTCGAAGTAACATTTTTGAGCGAAAAAATAAAAATTGTTTTAAGGGAATTTGGGTTCCTAAAATGGACTTAACTTGTAATATCTGTATAACTATATTAAAAACTAACATTTCAGGTTCTTGGTACTTATATAGTGGATGTTCTCGCCTCATGACATGTACTAAATGTTTTTTGAAGAATTATGAGTCATTAAATGGAGGAAACGTGACTTTTGGAGGTGGCAGTAAAAGCAAGATAATTGGAAAAGGGATCTTGAATGTCCCTGATATTCCAACCTTAAGAAATGTATTACACGTTGAGGGCTTAATGGCTAATTTACTTAGTATCATCCAATTGTGTGATGACGATCTTGAGGTAAAATTCAATAAGAGTGTTTGTGTGGTTACAAATGAAGCTAATGAATGTGTCATGACATGTACTAGAACAGGTGACAATTGCTATCTTGTTGTAAGACAAGAAATATGCAATAATGCTAAGGTCGATGACACAACACTATGGCATCAAAAGTTGGGGCATGTCAACTACTGCAACTTAGTGAAATTGGTTTCATATGAAGCGGTTAAAGGCTTACCCAAACTTAGCCATAAAGGTAAAACTGTCTGTGAAGATTGTCTGAAAGGTAAGCAAACCCGTGTCTCTCATAATGTTGTCCAACACGATGGACAACATTCAGGTACGTCTCATTGTTTTCAATTGCTGCATATTAATTTAGTAGGTCCAATTGAAGTAGACAATCTTGGAGGCATGAGGTATTCCTATGTGATAGTAGATGATTTTTCTAGATATTCATGGATATATTTTTTGAAAGAAAAATTACAAACTTTTGACATGTTTAAAATTTTGCACTATAGAATTAGGAATTTGTTCTATTCTCCTATTTGTCGGATTAGATCCGACCATGGAAAAGAATTTGAAAATAGCTCATTCACAAATTTTTGTAAGAAAAAGGAAATTTTCCATGAGTTTTCTGCTCCCAAAACTCCTCAACAAAATGGGGTAGCAGAAAGGAAGAATAGAACACTGCAAGAAATGACTAGAGTTATGCTTAGTTCTAAATGAATGTCAAAATGTTTTTGGGCCGAAGCCTTAAATACTGCTTGTCACATATCTAATAGAGTCTACTTAAGGCCATGAAAAAAGATGACTCCCTATGAGCTTATAAATGGAAATAAATCTAACTTGCGTTACTTTCATATTTTTGGGTGTATTTGTTACATTTTAAATGGTAGAGATTGTTTGGCAAAGTTTGACTCTAAGAGTGACAAATGAATTTTTGTTGGCTATTCACAAAATAGTCATGCTTATCGAGTATACAATCTGAGGACCAGAACTGTACAACAATCTGTAAATATTATATTTGATGATTTTTCTGATCTTACAGGAAATACAACTGAAAATAACATTATAGTTTCAGTGGAAAATGCGCAGACTGTTGAAGAATTAGATGTTGCCCCAAATGTTTCCACACCCGAAGCAACATCTGAACCTGGAATAGAGACCACAAATGTCGTGGATGAGGAGTCACATGCTAAATTATCAGATCAAGTTCGAAGGGACCCCTCATCAAGGATTAGGAAGAATCATCCCACGTGCTAGGTGATAGGGGGAGTTTTTGAAGGAACTAAAATAAGAAGGAAAGAACCACTCAACTACAGAGAAATGGTAAGGTATGTGTGTATGTCTACCATATACCAAGAGGTTAGTCTTTCCTATTTTATATCTACTTTAGAACCAAAAAATATTTTAGAAGCACTTAAAGATAATTTCTGGATACAAGCAATGCAAGAAGAACTTGAGCAATTTTCTCGAAATGAAGTCTGAGACTTAGTTCCACGTCCAAATAATACAAATGTAATTGGAACTAAGTCGATTTTTAAAAATAAATCAGACGAATTGGGAACAATTTTTAGAAACAAAGCTCGTCTAGTTGCACAAGGTTCTACTCGGGTTGAAGGAATTGATTATGATGAAACCTTCGCACCTGTGGCTAGAATTGAGTCAATTAGACTTTTACTTGCTATTGCTTGTTGTCTGAAAATTACTTTACACCAAATGGATGTAAAAGGTGCATTCTAAAATGGTTATCTAGATAAGGAAGTCTATATTGAACAAACAAAAGGATTTGAAGATCCTTACTATCCACACTATGTGTACAAGCTCAAAAAGACTTTGTATGGGTTGAAATTACCCTTTCGTTCATGGTATGGTCGTCTAACTAACTTCATTCTTGAATTTGGTTTTAACCGTGGTGAAGCTGATCACACTTTATTCATTAAATGTCACAGTGTAGATATTATTATTGCTCAAATCTACGTAGATGACATAGTCTTGGTTCGACCTCACAGTCTTATCTAAAGTCATTTGTTGAATCTATGTCATTGACATTTGAAATGAGAACGATTGGGGAACTAACTTTTTTCTTAGGTTTGCAGATTAAGCAAAGTGAAGATGGGATTTTCATCTCACAAAGTAAATATGCTAAGAATCTAGTTAAGAGGTTTGGTTTGGAGAACGCTAAACAGATGAAAATGCCAATGGGTTCATCGCAAAATGTATGTAAGGATAATGTTGGTGAAAATGTCGACCTAACATTATATCGATCTATGATAGGTAGCCTTCTTTATCTTACTGCTAGTCGCCCATATATTATGTTTAGTGTTTGTGTTTGTGCACGTTTTCAATCCTGTCCCAAAATGTCCCACTTAAATACCGTGAAACGTATTATTCGATATGTTGTTGGCACATATGAGTTGGGAATTTGGTATTCCAAAGACACTAATCCTAACTTAATAGGATTTAGTGACTCGGACTGGGCTGGAGATGTGGATGATAGAAAAAGTACAAGTGGATGATGTTTTTATCTTGGCAATAACCTTTTTTCATGATATAGTCGTAAACAAAACTGTGTCTCACTTTCAACTGCTGAATTTGAATATGTAGCAGCTAAAAGTTGTTGCTCTCAATTAATTTGGCTAAGACACATGTTAGACGACTACGGTTTTACTAGCAAAATTTTGATTTGGTATTGTGATAATTTGAGTGCTATAAATTTTCTCAAAAATCTAGTTTAGCACTCACGTACAAAACATATTGATATTAGACATCACTTTTTAAGAGATTTAGTTGAATAACAGCTAGTTAAAATTGAAAATGTTGACACTCTTCATCAACTAGATGAAATTTTTACAAAAGCTTTGGACCATGAAAGATTTTCTAGTTGGAAGAAATCTCTTGGTCTTTGTAATCTCTAAAAAGAAGGCATTTTTGGTGAATGTCGGCTGAAACGTTGATTATTGTTGTTGTATAGTGCATAACTTTTGATCACACAAGCATGATCCTTCAATAAGAATGTGTTTTCAACGTGATACCGTTCTATGCGATGAAATATATATCATAAAAATGGAGTATCAAAATAAGGCAAAGCCTTTACAAATATTTGGCAACTGTGAAAAATGGGCAAAGCCCTTGAAAAGATATCGTTCCTATTCTATAGGAGTATCGAGTGCTTCAAAATAATTTTGAGAATACTAAATAAGTATAATTATTTTTTACACAAAAATTTCTTTTGTATGTGTTATATGACTAGATCAAGGACACGATGGGAAAATGTTACATTGGTCCAGTGGTCAAACTCATAAAATACGTATAAAATGTGTCTTGATTTGTTGCCAAAATGAAAAGTTCTTGCGGGATCAAAATACTTGTGTCGTCCAAAATGTGCCAACATTGCTGTTGACGTTTTCAGATTGTGATATATGTTGGGATGTTCTTCTTAACTGATTTCAGAAAAATCAGATTTTTCTCCCTATTTTTATGCCTTGTTTTAATAGAAATTTCAAACTTTAAAATGATAAGATTAAATATAATTCCTACCGTGATGTTTATATTTTTATCCCAAAATTTTATGTGTAAGTTATTAGATAAATATGAGAATCCTAAAACAAGGAATTTTGTTGCTATGAAAGATTAGCCATGTATATAAATATTCCTCTCATTCGCTATTTTTTTTCATTTTCGATTTTCCATAAAAAAAAGGAAAATCACATCACACCTCGGGTATAATCCTACCTACCCGATGGAATCACCAAATCAATCTCACATCTCAATCTCAAAACCCTCTACTCAAGCTTCACCTATGAAAATCTCTCCAATTTCAAAACAAATATCAACCAACATTCCACCCAACACACCCATGAGCATTAGCCATTCATTAGAATCGGAAAAACTCAAGCATAATGCCCCTCAACAACTGGGCCTATCTACTTCCTCAAATCTCCCTGAGGATCTTGCTAAAGCAATAGTTTTTAAAGGTTTTGATGAAACTTTAGATATTAGCTATTAGCTATCCTGGAGATGATATTAACCCTATAGATGTTGATGAAACTATTGATTTTTCATCTTTGGGTAAAATGCCAAGGTCCTCTACCTTGCCTACACGTAGATCAAGTAGAGTTTCTTGCCCTGGAATAAGGAAGATGAAAGTGAAAATGTTGCCAGAAATGTCACCAACATTCTGAGCAACACTAGTCCAAGACAGTCTACACTGTCTACAGAATGGCTTGTGGATCAAATTGGAAAAATCAACCAACAAATTTTAAGGTTGATACTGCAAGGAATGGCCTGATACAAGATAGAGACCATTTAATGATGCTACTTTCTTCACAAAAAAGGGGGAGAGATGCTGGAAGATAAAGCTGTTACGCTGGAAGCTGGAGTTGTTATGTTGGAAGCTGAAGCTGTTATGCAGGGGGAAAAAGCTAAAGTTGTTATGCTGCAGAGATGAAGAGGAGAGATGCTGGAAGCTGAAGCTGTTATGCAGGGGTAGAAAGCTGCTGGAAGCTGTTGATGCTGTATGATGAGCAAGGAGGAAGCTGAATGATGTTGCTGAACCTAAGCTGTAAATGCTTGTTCAATGGTTTGATGGATTGATGTGGATATTTGTTGACAATGGTTATTTCTATTCGTGTTTTGTATATAGTGGATGATATGTATATATGTGCTAACATCTTTCTTCTTTTCTAATCCTATGAATCGGTACACGCATGTGTTGCTTGTATGTCATCATAGGTTAAGGGGGAGCTTGTCAGTAATCACAGGTGTTGGACAACATCTATGACAATGCACTAAGTCGTTTGTACATCTTGTAATGTGTTTTGTGAAGAAAGGAAAAAAGGGTGAGATTGTTAATGTTGGGTTTGGTGTTGTGACATTTGATCCAACATATCTTCTGAAGTACTGATTGAATGCATAAAAATGTTGGGACAAATGTCATAACATTCGGGCCAACATCTTCGAAAAATAGTTTTTTCTTACTTCACGGAATGAAGTAATATTTTTGTAAATATTACTATGAAGTAAAAATGACTTGGCATGGTGAATTGGAGTTGTGTGAAATATGGAAGAAAGAGCAAAGCTTGGGGAAGAAGTCAAGTAAGGAACAAGTCAAAGTTGTTGAGATTTTCACTCCTTAATCATCTACCACAAGCTGCCCACCTTTCCCTCAACCTCCACAACCAATCGATGAGCCTTTCAAGGAAGACTCTCTACTATATATAGAGAGGCTATTGCAGTGCATCCATATCCAGAATCAGTTTGCAAAAATATCAAGAGAGCTCTCGAGATTTCATCTCAAAAATCTAGATCACAAGTGTTGCTTGAGTGTGTCGACAACGTTCTGTCCAACATTACAATTGTTGTTTAGATTCTAGATTAGTTTTGTGTGGAGCGATTGTAATGAGAGGTTGTCTATGTCTACTTAGTTAGATTTTTCTGGCAGAAGTCATTTGCGACTTCAACTTTTAATTCCTTTCCGTTTTATCTTGTAAATCTGTAAAGAAAGGAATTTGTATATTTGTATGTAATACATATACAATACATTTGGTCATTGACCATCATAAGTTATATAATATATATAACTTATGAAAATTTAAACCTTTGTGTTCTTTATTTTTCCACAGACTTTTTACTCTTAAAGGTTTTTTGTTTTATCAAGTGTTGTCACTGGTGTCGGACGACATTTTCACCGACATTCGGAAATTATACGTGTAGTCGATTGAGTTCTGTTCATCTTGCTACTATTTGATCCGTAGCTTCCTTCAAATTCTATGTAAGAAATTCACAAAAGGACGAACATTGAAAAATGTTCATAGAAAATTGTAGCATTGGAAAATGTTTTATAATATTTTAAATAGAAAATATAGGAAGTTGTAATATTAAATGTTGACAGAAAGACATAGGAAGTTGTAGTTATAATATTTAAATAGAAAGTTGTAGAAGTCTTAGTATTTTGAAAGACATTGTGAATGTATTCGGATAAGAAAGACTAATGTCAAAGAAGAAAATTTGAGGTGAAGTCCGTATTGGAAGTCTGAAGAAGGCCTATAAATTCCGCAGACTCAAAATAAGAGAAGACACACTAGTGAAAAAACAAGAACGCTGCAAGTAACAATGTTTTTTCTGTTTCCTACTTTGTCTTAGAACGAATAAACACATGTTTGTAAAAATCTTTTTCATTACCTATTCTACTCTGTAAAATAAATAAACTTGTATCTCTAGTGTGTTAAGTACTTTACTTTTCAGTAGCCAATCTTTCGGGTGTTCCGAAAAGGAAACCTCTCTCTTGTAATCATGTAAGTTTGCTGTTTTTAATTTATAGACTATGTTTCTATTATTTACCTCATTGTTAGAATTTTATCTTTATTATGTTTAAATTTCAGTGCATGTTAATATAAATATAGCTAAACTTTAAATTACATTAAGTATATGATTAGCTTTCCAATTTCTTAACAACTACAAATGATTAACCTGTAATTTTCTAGGAGATATCAGTTAAGTTAAACCCAATTCATTTCCTAGAAGGCGTTATAATGGGTAATCAATTTACCCGATGGCCAGGGTGTGGTTAAAAAATAATGTGTTAAGAAAAAATTAACATCATTAATCTTTAACAAGTTGGAAAGAAGATATGAATAGAGTAAATAAAAAAATATTAAAAAAAGAAAACTAATAATATATATATATATATGTGTGTGTGTGTGTGTTATTTTGCAGGGGTAAAAATAGATAATAGTCTTATGATAACACTACTTCCTCCATCTCAAATTATTTATCATTTTTTTGCTTACACACTCCCTTAAGAAATATTAATTAGGAGGAATATTTGACCTACTTTACCCTTATTTATTACTAAGTTATAATCTCTCTCCATTAAATATCTATTTTATTTATGTATCATCTTCATTAATGACAAAGGGTAAAATGAAAAAAATAATAATTATGTATTGAACTTCTAAAACGATAAATAATTTGAGATAACTATTTTTAATAACCACGACAAATAATTTGAGATGGAAAGAGTACATGATATGGTTACAAAGAGAAAGTACTGAGTATGATTTTACAACATAATTTTAAATCGATAAACATTTATTGAAACAACATTATCCGCTTCTTGGTATCAGAGCCCTCCCGATCTTTATCTATTTTTTACTACCATTTTCCCCAACACATTAATTTTTTCATTTCCGGATAGGATATTACTAGACAAGTTTTTTTTTTAAATATTTTATTTTCTTAAATTTTTTTATTCACTCTGTTCATATCTTCTTTCCAACCTGTTAAAAATTAACGATATTAATTTTTTCTTAACACTTTCTTCTTTAACCACACCCTAGACATCGGTTAAATTGATTACCCATTATAATGCCTGCTAGGCAATTAATTGGATTTAACTTAACTGGTATCTCCTAAGAATTTACAGGTTAATCCATCGTAGTTGTTATGAAATTGGAAAGCTAACCATATACTTATAGTGATTTAAAATTTAACTATATTTGTATTAACATGCATTGAAATTTAAATAGAATAAAGATAAAAATATAACAACGGGATAAATAATAGAAACATAGTTTATAAATTAAAAATAACAAACTTATATGATTACAAGAGAGAGGTTTATTAGTTAGCTTTAGTTGGTCACAAATGATATTGCTCACAATGGCCTACAACGTTATATACACGATCATATTACACTTATGCATATCATGGTCTCAAGTGGCATTCAGAGTTACATGTTGTTTCTATCTTATTTTTATTTCCTTTCATGTATCTATTTACATTTTCTTTCCTTACATATTCTGTATATTATTCGTACTGACATCCCCTTTTTTAGGCGCTGCCTTTCATGCCTGCAGATACAGATAGACGGAGCGACGCACATTCCCAGTAGGACCTCAACTCGGCGGTGTTGTCAGAGCGCTCCACTCGTTTCGAAGATGCTAGTTGGAGTTGGTATGATGTCATATATATTTATGGGTATGACGGGGCCTTGTCCCGACATGATTATGTTTATGTATTCTTAGAGCCTTGTAGACAGTCGTCCAGTGTGTCAGAGTCATAAATGGCAGCAGAAGAATACACTCTACCCTCCCCATTCCCATCACAATGAAGTCAAGTCGTCCAGTGTGTCGGAGTCATACATTACCTGGATTTGGAATGTATGAAACCAAATGAGCAGTTTTTGTCTAGAATGACGTCCATACGAGTATTCATTGAGATCGCAGAGTTGCGTGACCTTGGGATACATCAAATGGATGTCAAAACAACCTTCCTAAATTGTGATTTGGAAGAAGAAATTTCTATGGAACAACCCGAGGGGTATGTGGTAACAGGGCAAACGAAGAAAGTCTGTCGACTTGTCAAATCTCTATACGGGCTGAAATAAGCTCCGAACCAATGGCACAAAAAAATTGATAGTACCCTACTATCGAAGGGTTTTTCCATTAATGAGTGTGACAAATGTGTCTACATGAAAGGTAACTCTGATTCGTTCGTCATGATATACATGTACGTAGATGACATATTGATCACAAAAAGTAGTCCTAGCTTGATCCTAGAGACTAAGAACATGTTGAAACAATGTTTCGACAAGAAGGATATGGGTATCGCATATGTCATCTTAGGGATAAAGGTCTCTAAGACGTTTGACGGACTGGTCTTGTCTCAGTCTCACTACATTGAGGATGTGTTGAGAAGATTTGAGATGTGTGACAGTTTGCCTATGAAGTTACCACTGGATATGAATAAAAATATTGATAAAAATCGTGGTGCACCCGTATACCAGGAGCCATATGCACAGGTGATTGGGAGTTTGATGTACATAACAAACTGCACCCGTCCTGATATCACTTATGCAGTCAACAAGTTGGCTCGGTTTACCCGTAATCCAGGAAATGATCACTGGAAGGCGTTGAATCGGGTACTACAGTACCTGAAATACATGTTTGTTTACGGGTTACATTATTCGAGATATCCAGCTGTACTAGAAGGGTACAGTGATGTAAACTAGATATCTGATATAGAGAACATCAAGACCACCAGTGGGTATATATTTACAATTGGGGGTGGAGCTGTATCTTGGAAATCCTCTAAAAAACTTGCATCGCCCGATCCACGATGGAGTCGGATTTTATTGCTTTAGACAAAGCATGAGAAAAAGCTGAGTGGCTTCATGACTTCTTAGAGGACGTCCCGTGTTGGGACAAACTCGTACCTTCTATAATGATCCACTGCGATGGCCAGTCGGCTCTAGGGAGGGCATTGAGTTCTATGTATAACGCAAGTCTCGTCATATTCGACGGATACATAAGACCGTTAGGCAGCTGATCACCACGGGTATTATCTCTGTTGATTATGTAAAATCAAACGATAACATAGCAGACCCTTTGACTAAGGGCATACCCAGAGATCAGATGTTTTGTCTATCTAGGGAAATGGGCTTAAAACCCAAATAATAAAGGATTGATACGGTGGTAACCCAACCTTACTGACTGGAGATCCCAGGAATTAGGTTCAATGGGAAAACTAAGCTGTAAAGGTTCAGTTGAGCGCTTCGATGAAAACAAGAGCACTTCGGGTTATGATTTATGTAAAGAACATAAACCCAAAGTCATTCCCGCAATAGACATTAAGTGCTATCTGAAGTGTGGGTAAAGGTTAATTTTCAAAAACTTTTAATGATCCTCAACGGTCGAGGTTAGGTTTGGAGAAATTTTTAATGGTTCCTAACATTGTTGAAGTGGGGTATAGCAGGATACCTTGTAGGAGACCACCTATTTAAGTGCGAGGATAGGCCACCTCAAATGAACGCACCTAAGAATCCAAGAGTGTCCACGGCCACAACGGATAAAACATTAAAAAGAACAGAGTAAGGGAAGTTGTTGTGTTGGTGCCATTGTTTTGGTTTAAATTAAACACTAATGGTTCAAGACATCACGTTCACTGCGCAGTAAGTAAGTCCGATGGGATTCAACTAGGGAAGGTTCAAAGAGGAAGCTACCTAACCTGATGCAATATCTTTTCGTTGAAAGATTGCTGAAAGTAGGCACCTTGTGTGTGTGCCAAAATCTCTTTCAAGAGGGGATTGTTGGAAATTTACTAATGTGGAATTAAGTTTATCCCATTATTTATGACTCGAACAATTGGGGCCCCGCATGTCGGAAATGTCATTTCCACACACGTGCACTCGTAGTGCCAAATATCGTAAATTTCGTTAGTGAAAGAGATATTGATACGTAAGTAAATGTTTGAGACATAGAATGATGGATGGTCATTGGCCAAATGACAAGTGTTCCACGTTAGTAAACGAAGGAAGAAGTGTGCATAGTGTAAAGATGGAATGGGTCGGGAAGGGCCGCGGAGCCGAGGCGATTCCCTGGTAGAAAGTCTTAGACAAAAATCTAATTTTTTGGAGACTTTTGGGCTAACTTCAATGGCCTTCATTTCAGCATTAATCAGCCATTATTTGAGCTAATAAATGAGTGTCATTATTTGGGCAATTCATTACCATTACATGGGTGATTCAATGCCATTACTTGTCCAACCCCGACATTTTTAAAAAAAATATTACGGTACCTAGACGGGACATGGTCTCGTCCCGACCCGTCCCGGCCCACCCCAGTCACGCTAGGCCCGACCCGGTCCAGCCCGAAACTCCCTATTTGCACAAATAACCATTGCACCAACGACCGTTTTACATTTTGGTCGTTGTGCGCCATTTTTTGCGTCCCCCCTACCCCCTTAATATTTATTTTTAATCCATAGGTTATTATATTTACACTTTAACCCAATTTCCCAACTATAAATACCTCATTTTCTCTTCATTTTTCTCACAAATCTTCCTACAATCTCTCTAATCTCTCAATCTATCTCTTTACAAGTCTACATTGTCTACTAAATATTGAATTTTATTTATTCATTTGGGAGTGAAGTTGACAACTAGCTTGAGGATCTTCCATCGAGCAAAGTTTCAATTTTCAACCATCTTGATTACACGTCGACGTTACGTCTGCGTTTGGTACATTCGTTCCTTCATTAAATTATTATTATCTGTTTATTTTATTTAGCGCACCTAATTTCATTTACTTTAATTATTTATTAGTATAAATATAATGGAAGGATTTAATATACTTACGGGTAAGGGTAAGGGTCAGGCTTCTTCTAGTAGGGGCAACAAGGGCAAGGGTACTTCTTCTAGTCATCTTATTTCTAGACAGAATCCTATTCCTATACAGGATGATTTTGTTGATACTGGACATTTTTCTGCAATACCATTAGATTTAGACGAGGAGCTATTTTCTGGAACTCAAGAAGACTTTAACTTAGACGATGATCTAGATGATACACCCACTAATGTAGATGACAACACACCCACTAATGTAGATGACAACACACCCACTAGTGCACCTTCAACTGAAATGCCTCCTATTCCCCTAGTATGATACGAGGTCCAGCAAAATGACCATTAAAATCAGATGCATGGACATTTTTTGATTGAGACGTAGATAATCAAGTAGCTAGATGTAAAATTGTAAAGATGATTTAAAATTAAAAACTGGAAAAGGTCACGGTGGGACGTGGGGTTTAATGAGACACATAGCAAGGGCTCATCTAGCTAGGTATGCCCAATACAAGGCTTAAAAACCAGGTGCGCAAACTCCCGCTCCATCGGGACAAGGTTCACATACCGTCCCAGACCAAGTACAAGGTCAAATTAACCCCACGACGGGGGGAATTCTAGGCCCTAATTACAATAAACATAGAGATAGGGAAACAATAGAAAAATTAGTTGTTGTGGAGGATTTGCCTTTTTTATTTCTTTCATCTCCTAGTTTTATTCATTACATTAGAGAAATGTATAATTCTGCTTTTAACGATTTTCCTAGATCAACTGTTAAGAGAGATGTATTTAAATTTGCACATGAATATCAACAGTATTTGCGTTTTTCATTATATCATTTTAATGGCAAAGTGGCTATCACTTCTGATATAGGCCGTAGTACTAACGACCATGATTATTTAACGGTAACCCGTCATTGGATAGATTATAAATGGTTTATGCAAAAATGTATTTTAGCATATAGATATATAGATGATAGGTACACTGGTGTTTTTATTGTAGAAAATATTTATCAAGTGTGCGATTATTACGGAATAACTGATAAAATTATGACTATTATATTAGATAACGCTTCTTCTAACAATTACACTATTACAATTTTAAAAAATAGTTTAACTCCATCTTTTCCAGATCATTTTCATATAAAATGTGTGTGCCATATATATAACTTAATTGTAAAGGATGATCTATCACTTTTTAAAGACATTCTTAGTAAAATACAATTTGCTATAAACTTTATTTTAAAAAATAATAGAATACAACGAAGAAAAGAATATAAAAAATCTTGTCATGATTGCCAACGACCTTATAGAAAAATCCAGAAGAAGTACCCACTAGGTGTATTTCTTTATACGAGCAACTACTTGTTGCTTATGACTATAGAAAACTTATAACTTTATATTTTAACTCTCATAATCAAAATCCAGCTGATATGGTTATAGATAGCGATTGGGGAAAATTTCCGAACTTATTGTATTTCTAGAGAATTTTTTTCAAGCAACAAAAGAATTTTCTGGTATATATTATCCTACTATTTTAACTATATTGTTTTATATAGCTCTAATATTTTTACTGCTTAATGAATATATGGTTAAACCATCTTATAAGGCAGCTATTAAAAAAATATTTATCAAAATAATTTTTTTTTATTCTTATTCCCACTATTTATATTATTGGTGCTGCATTAAATTCGACTATTACAATAGATGGTACTAAATCACTTATTGAAACTATTTATGATTGTATAGCAGTACTACCACCTCCAAGTCCCAAAAATCCAAATCACCCACCACCTATTGAACAAACTAAAGAAGAAGTGTTGTCTAGCGTAGAAGACGAATGCAAAAAAGTATATAGGTTTTACCAACAAAAAAGTGCTAGCAACCTACCGGTTTCCATACCATTTTATTCTTCTTCAACACAACCTCAAAAAAGACATGATGTTTCTGCGGCTAGTATTGAAAGCCTTAGAAATAGAATGTGCGGTGGTAACACTACTAACCAAATTAGCGAATTTGATATTTTTATTGTTTTGTACCGTACCAAGCAGTTCTCAATGAAGAAGGACGTGGAGACTTGCTGAAATACTGGAGGGGGAATGAGAAGACCTTTCCGACACTTTCAATGATGGCCCGAGATGTTTTGAACATTCAAGCGTCATCAACGGCGTCTGAAAGCGCTTTTTCTACCGACTGATATCAAATAGGAGAGCACAGACACTCATTAGCCGGAGACAGCTTGGAGATTGCAGTATTATTCAGAGATTGGATACGAGAGGAGCGGAGAAGGTTCGGTCAACTGGAGATCAACGAAGAAGAAAACGAAAACTACAACGATATCTTATCCGAATGTGGTGGAAGCGACGTGGAACAATTTGACCAACAAATACCAATTCTAACAAAAAAACCATAGGAAATTATCAAGAAACTAGAACAGGTTTATTTTCAAAATGTAATTTTTTAATTGCAATTTTACTATGTCATTTGCAACTTTTGAACAACACTACAAAGTTGCAATTTTGACAATTGTATTTGTATTACAAAAAAAATCATATGTCTATTAAATAATATAAGAGGCACAAAAACAGCTTTGAAATATTTTTATTACACTATCTTGTTCAATTATTGAGTTGTTTATATATATGTTATTTTTTAAATTAAGTGCAAAAAAAAAAAAAATCCCGCCCCCGACCCTATCCCGTCCTGCCCCAGCCCGATCCCGCCCCGCCCCTTTTCCGACGGGACCGAAACCGGGATGGGACTTCGGCGAATCTCGCCTGTCCCGATCCCGCCCCAACCCTCCCCCGCCCCTCCCCCGTCCCGCCTCCACCCAATCCCGCCAAACCCTCCCCGACTCGTCCCGGCCCGGCCCATTGGCCACCCCTACTCTACGCTATCCAACCTCTTACTAATTCTTACGTGATGTCCATAAAAATTATGGTCAGTAAACAGCAATATCCTATCAGTTTTATCAGATTTGGATATCGACGTTGCCCAAAATAGTTTATCTCTACGTAAAAAATGTTCAAATAAGAGCGTTTGCAATTTCCCTAGCATATTAACGGCAAACTTTAGTAGCAACTTAAAATTTAAAGTAACATGTATTCTAGGAAATCTCGTCAAAAGACAAACTAAACTAATATTCCGTCGTGCTAAGTGGATGGTGAGGATTATTATGTCACTTTTTTCAATTGATGTACAAATCACAAACGAACCGAACAGATAAATACAGCACAGGCCTCCTTCCCACTTCTTCATTTGTCCTTTTCCCCTTTCTTCCTTTGTATGCCTTAATCTTACACTCTCCTTAATGGAATGCTTGTGCCCTAAATTTCAATTAGTCGTAATAGCTTCAAATAAGAAAAATAATTTAATGACAAATAAAAAGACTTAAATTTTGAAGACTTAATAATTTAATAAAAATAATGTATGACAATTTTGTCTATTGTATAGTTTTTTAATAAAGGGTAAAAAATTCAATCAATATTTCTAAGGTCCTTCGTGCATTTAATATAATATAGAGATTAGTATTTGGTACAATTTTAGTGAACTTTACACATACATTTATGCTCCGCATCATAAGTAGTGAATTTAAATAAACCTTAACGCTGCACTACTAAATTTTTTGATTTTTCCGACTGACATTTAGTGGAAAATTTGTGCTACAAAACATGATTTTCCCATCTCATTCTCATACAACCAGCTCACTTGAAAAACACATGGTGGGAAACATGTTTCCATTGAAACGTTGGGAAACTTTCTAATTTTTTGAGTGAAAACACTACTATTTAGATTTCCCACTGACATATAATGAGAAATAACCACCGAACATTTTTCACTCAAAAATTCTGTCGGAAAATTGAGATTTCTTGTTAGTGTGTTGATCCGTCACTGGGCGGTAAACTGTATTAATTGTATTTATGAGTAAAAAGTATGAATATTCATATTATCTGTTAATCTATTTTTGAGAACTCATATTAAATATTGATGGAATGAAAATGGTTAAACAAAAACCATTTTTACGTGGATTTTCCTGTTTTTGATTTTTGTCCCAGCTATTTATTTTATGAAAATATCCCGCCCTACTTTGCAAGACATAGTTTCTATAATATTTTTATCTTTGGAAATTGAAATTGTCTCGCTCGACATAAATTATGTAGGAAATAAGTTATTTGGCATAGGTTTGTAGTATGTATTCAGATTATGTTGAATGTTGAAAATTATGCCTTATCCGGCATAATTTGTGTGGATGTTATGATACATATGACGAAGTTAAACGCTAACTATGCCCGCCGAAATATGAAATTATATCTATTTTCAAACTATGTTGAGTGTTGAAAGTTATGTCTTGTCCGATATAATTTGTGGATTGTTATAATACATTTGCCGAATCTAAACATTAATTATGCCTTGCGCAATACTAATTATGCCACGCTAAAATGATGAAAGACAAAAGTTAAAGAATAAAAATTTAAGGGATAAAAATTAAAAATCACCGTGAAATAGGGCATTTGTGTGAATGACCCAACAAAAACTAATAAAAATTTGATCAGCCCATATTTAAGTATACGGGTCAAAACAAGTGTAGTGACGTATATAGATATGCTAAATGCTTTATACAATAGGTGACGGATTGAGTGGTTATTTTCGAAGCTTCTAATCATGAGGCATGTTCTGTTTGTCGGTGAGATGTTCCAAGTATAAGAAGCTATTGTACACAAGGAGTACATTTTAGCCCAAAAGAAGAAAACGAGGGATAAAATTAAAGGAAAATTTTGTTCCTGGCCTACAGAGCAGTATAGCACAGAAACCTTGTTATGTGGTGTTCAAAGAGTTCTTAATGCGTGGGGTAAGGCGGAATGCACAATATAAGAATTAGACAATGTTCCTCTCGTCTTCTCAACTCGTTCTCCCCATTGCAAATCTCAAATAAGGGCGGAGCTACATGATCCAAATATGTTCAATCGAAAAGAAAATAATCCATTGATTCTTTTCATTAATGTAATTGGTTTATATATATGATATACAATAATAAACATAGCTTATAATTACGGAAATCAAATATACATTTTTCTAATACAGAAGATTACTATCATAATTACAGATGTACAAGATCACTAATAATATCACAGGATTATACGGTGTATATTCTATCACACCCCTGCAGTCATAGAGGGCGGTTGTCGTACGCTAAGACTGTCCCTAAAATCTTCAAACAAAACTAAGGGAAGACCCTTAGTAAATATGTCAGCAATTTGATACCGTGAGGGGACATGCAAGACACGTACTTATCCACAAGCTACCTTTTCGCGAACAAAGTGAATATCCATCTCAATATGTTTAGTGCACTGATGTTGGAAAGGATTCCCCGAGAGATATATCGCACTAACATTATCGCAGTAGACCAATGTAGCTTTCCGAATAAGAAAATTAAGCTCTAAGAGGAGGTTACGCAACCAACAGGACTCAGACACCACATTGGCTACCCCTTGATATTCGACCTCTGCTCTGGATCGCGACAAATTGCCTAGCGTTTAGCCGACCAAGAGACCAAGTTATTACCAAGAAACATACAATAACCAGACGTCGAACACCTGGTATCTGGACATCCACCCCAATCGGCATCTGTATAAGACATGAGAGTAGATACTGATGATGGATATAAGTGCAAACCGTAATTAAGAGTGTCTTGAAGGTAACACACAATGCGTTTGAGAGGGTGTATCTGTTCTTTCCTTGGATCATGCATGAATAAACACACCCTATTTCACTGCATAAGTAATATCAGGCCTAGTAAACGTAAGATATTGAAGAGCCCCCGCAAGACTACGATAGTGGGAAGGATCATCGTAGGGTGTGCTAGATGTAGCACTCAGCTTCGGTTTAGTGTCAACCGGAGTAGGAGATGACTTACAAGAGGACATGCCCGCTCATTCAATAATCTCTGCTGCATATTTCCTCTGAGAGAGAAATAGACCACCTGCATGACGAGTGACAATAATACCGAAAAAATAACTCAACGGCCCCAAGTCCTTCAGAGCAAATTTGGAGTTGAGAAGAGATATGATAGACTTGCGCAGTTTTTCATAGGAAGCAATCAATATAATATCATCCACATATAACAGAATGTATGCCATAGAAGTACCGTTGCGGTAGATGAACAGATAATGATCAGACCTGCTGTGAGAGAACCCAATAGTAGACGCATAATTTGCAATCCTTTTGTACCAGACCCAAGGGGCCTGTTTTAGCCCATAAAGTGAATTCTTTAGCAAACACACATAGTTAGGATGATCGGGGTCTCTGAAACCCAAGGGCTGATGCATGTCTACAGTTTCCTTGAGTTCACCGTGTAAGAACGTATTTTTCAAGCCCAGCTGATGAATGAGTCATGCTTTTGAGAGAGCCAGACTGAGAACAATGCGAATAGTTACCGGTTTGACCACTGGACTAAATGTCTCTCAACAATCCATGCCAACCTGTTGAGTTTTTCCATCGCCTACAAGACAGACCTCATGCCTCTCAAAACAACCATCAGATTTTTCCTTATGAGTAAAAATCCACATAGAACGAATCACATAGACACCAGGCGGACGGGGCACCAACTCTCATGTCTTATTTTCAATAAGAGCATTATATTCATCATCCATGGCCATTTTCCAATTCAGCGCACAAAGGGCAGACACGGGGTTATGTGGTAGGAGTGATTTAGTGACATTAAAATTGAGATTAAATTGTCGTTTTGGTCTAAAAATAGCCCATTGGCTACGAGTAACGGGCCCTTGACTCGGAATAGAAGTGGGTCAGACCTGGGTCGGTGTAGTGATATCGGGACTGGTTCAGGTTGGGAGGAACTGGGTCAACGGGTTGCTGGAATTTGTTGGGCCAGTAGGCAGTGTGACTGATGGCAAACTAATTGGAATGAGAGGGAAGTCACGTGTTGGGCCAGCAGGCAGTGGGCCTGATGGACGAGGGACTGGAATGAGAAGGAAGGGGATGTTTGAGCCAGTAGGCAGTGTACCTGCTGGCAGAGGGACTGGACCATGACCAATTGGGCCAGCAGGAATGTGGCTAGACCGTGCCTGCTGGTCCGAATCCACAGGAGTGAGCTAGACCAAATGGTGGACCACATACGGTGATAGCCCATCATTCAAAAATTCATATGACTTGGACGCGGAATTATGCAACTTAGTAAACAAATATTGAGTCTCATAAAAATGACATAGCCACTAATGATGATTTTATTAGAGGATAAATCAAAACATTTGTAACCACGATGATTAGATGGGTACCTTAGGAACACACAAGCGGTAGAGCGGGCTTAAAGTTTGTTAATGGTGGTGGAGGGGAATATAGGATAACATAAACACCCAAACACCCTAAGATGAGAATACGAATGGTCTTTTTGATAAAGAATTTTAAGTGGGGATTGGTATGCTAATCCTTTGCTAGAGAGTATGTTAAGGAGGTACGTTGTCATTTGTAACGCATGGTGCCAAAAGGAAGGTGGTAATGATGCATAGGCTAGTAGTGTACGAATAATATTATTAATGGTGTGAATTTTCTTTCGGCCTTCCCATTTTGTGATGACTTATGTAGACATGAAAACCGAAAAGATATACCATTAACCGTAACACCTGTTGTCCGCCACCTCGTCCTCCGCCACAGCCTCCACAACCACCATTTTTCTGATTTTGGCCCTTTTTACCACCACCATTGTTTCGGTGTTGGCTAGAATTTTCCGAGAAGTGAGGGTCATCGGTGTCGCATGACGTGGCCGCCATCATGGTAGAATGTGTTCCAGTTGCGGCCTTTTTAGCCAACCCTGCTTCTTCGAGGGTGAGCATGGAACATGCTTGATAGAACATCGGGAGATGATTACTTTGGCGAAGGAGAGTACCAACCCCATTGTATGCCTCGGAGTGGCCCGCAACCATCTGAAGAATAAGATGATCATTCGTGACCGGTGCACCAACATTTTGGGTTGATTTGACAACTTTTTGAGCCTTTGACAATAGGCAGAGGCATTCGGAAAATCCTCCATAGTTGTGTGAGAAAATTCTTGCTCAAGGGTTACGACACGAGAGTTTTCGTTATCATGGAATATATCACGCAACCTATTCCAAGCTTCCATTGCCGTGGCATTGGGTTCGATAATTGTCTGTAAGAGGTCCGTAGAGATGGTGGAATAAATGGAGGACCGTAGCATCAAGAGTTGCCCACAACTCTATTTCCTCATCAGTGGAAGGAACCTTCTCCTTGCCTTTTTCCGGTTTGATGATGTGATGGAGGACTCGATGAGACCTAGCATGAATTTTAAAAAGTTCCGTCCACATCGCGTATTGGACGTTCTCCATTGCAAGAACGATAGGGATGTTATTCTTGATATTGGAGACTGCAAGAGCATGATTGAATGTGTTCTTTGTGTTAGACATGATGGAGGAAGAAAGGGGAATATTTGGGCGACGGGAGGGATTTCGCCGGTGGAGAAGGACAGCGGAAGGGTGGGATGCCAAGGAAGACACTCGGCAGCGGAAGCTTAGGGTTAGGAAAAATATGCCCTAGACTGTTGATACCATAAAAGAGAATAATCCCTTTATTCTTTTCATTAATGTAATTAATTTATATACATGATATACAATAGTAAACGTAGCCTATAATTTCGGAAATCAATTCTATCACAATTCAATCGGAAAATTATACTATACAAATAGAGCTCTTTGCATTTTAATTTGCACCCTTGATATATAGACTGTTTTGTAATTTACACCGTATCCTTGCTTTTTACAATTTGTCCCTAACCTATTTACCTTTTACCAAAATCTTAAAGATGTTCATCCTATCAGGGGTAAAATATGAATTATAATAAAAAGAGGTGGTAATTATATAAATGAAATACTAATCTGCATTTGATGCTCGGTGTGATTTTATGTTTTCTGTCTTTGGCTTTTGAATTTGAAGTCTTACTCTTTTTTATTTTTAGATGATGATTTAGCTTTTAAATAACAGAGGAGTCATTCTTTTTTCCTTAGGTTTACAAGATTTAATTTTCTAAATGGATGATACTAGTTTTAGAACTTTGTGTTAAATATACATATGATCTACAATATATCATATGTATATTACCGTGCCGTCCGTGTTGTATATTGAGTAGGTAATATTTGGGTGTAATTAGTATTGTATATTTACCTTAATTGTATTACCATAATTGTATATTTATTGTCCAAGTAGAATAAGGTTTTAGGAGTAGAATAGAAATAAGATTCTCCTATTATGAAAAGATGTAAAATGTATATATACTCTTTCAATTAATGAAAAGATGTAAAATGTATATATACTCCTATTATGAAAAGATCCAAATCCTTCTATCCCTCTATCACTTATTGTTCTTTCGTTATGTCTACGTCAAAGAACACGTTTAACCCTGCCCTTGTTGTTTCTAACATCAAGAATCATATCCCTCTAATTCTTGAAATAGAAAACGTCCAATACGCGACGTGGGCCGAGTTGTTCAAAATTCACGTTCGTTTGCATCAAGTCATCCATTACATAACATCCCTGCGGATTCTGAAGAAACGGAGATGCCTCAACGCGAGGATGATCCTAAATTATGGACCACACTTGATGCCACTGTCTTTCAGTGGATTTATTCTACGATCTCAACCGATCTATTGCAGACGATTATTGAGCCAGACGCTACGGCGATGGCTGCGTGGGATAGGTTGCGTGACATATTCCAGGATAATCGAAATTCCATAGCTGTTACCTTTGAACAGGAATTTTTCCACGACAATGGAAAATTTTCCAAACGTTTCAGCTTATTACAAAAGGTTGAAATAATTGGCGGACCAACTCCTCAAGGTTGGTGCGTCAGTTAGTGAAGATTGTCTTGTTCTACAGATGGTTGCTGGCCTATCCGAGGCCTATAGTGCCGTTGGAACTCTCCTTCGTCAAAGTAATCCTCTTCTGAAGTTCTATCAGGCCCGCTCTATGCTTACTTTGGAAGAAGCCGACTTGGCTAGAAAGACGGCTACTAGTGCTAGTCATGTGGTCATGATGACATCCTCCACTAATCCTCAAAATTTTGGTGACAATTCAAACTAAAACCGGTGTCATGGTGGTAGCCAAAATAGTCAGAAAAATAATGGCAAAAATCACGAGGGCAAACGTGGCAGTTCCGACAATGGTAACGGGGGCCACAACAGTGGCGGAGGACAATATCCCAGATACAATGGGACACCGACCCACTGGTCCCAGCTTTGGGCCACTGGGCCGTGGGCCTGGAATAGTGGGCAGTGGCCCAACAACCTAGGTTCAACGCCAGTTCCTGCCCAGTTCCAGTGGGCTTTCCAACAGCCTCCTCGGCCCAATACCAACTGGGCCAGTGGTTCTTCCCGAAGCAGCACTGGGCCGGGGCAGCATGCAGGGGTACTTGGGCCCCAGCTCCGCAAGCCCACCATGCAGCAGGCCCCACTCAGACTGATATTAAGGCCGCGATGCACACACTTGGTTTGACTCCACCGGACCCGAATTTGTATATGGACACGGTGCCACTACCCACATGACATCCAATTTAGGTACTCTCTTGTCTTATTCCAATTTGAGCAACCCTCGTGGCATAATTATTGATAATGGTAATTCTATTCTAATTCGTGGTTATGGTCATAAAACTTTGTCTCCCCCCCATCCACCCTTTATCTTGAAAAATACCCTACATGCCCCCAAATTGATTAAAAACTTAGTGTCTGTCCGTAAATTCACCACTGACAATTCCGTGTCTATTGAATTTGATATGTTTGGTTTCTCTGTGAAGGATTTCAAGATGGGAATTCCTCTCATGAGGTGTGATAGTAGGGGAGATCTTTATCCTATCACGCCATGTTTTGATCTATCGAGTCAAGCCTTTCCGTCAGCGTCTGCAGCCCTTGCCCCTTCCTTGTGGCATGCTCGTCTTGGTCATTCGGGGTCATCTATTTTGTCTTCCTTAGATAAAAATAATTTTATTTGATGTAAGGGTACGCATAGTACTCCGAATTGTCATTCTTGTTATTTAGGAAAAAATGTTAGGTTGCCATTTGTAGACTCTAATTCTCATACTTTAATGCCATTTGATATTATTCATAGCGACTTATGGACGTCTCCTGTTCTTAGTTCTTTGGATCATCTGTATTATGTTCTCTTATTCAAAATTTTTATGGACTTTTCAGATAGCGAAAAAATCTCAAATTTTTCTATCTTCTTAAAATTTAGAGCTTTCATTAGAACCCAATTCGAACGAGAAATAAAAAATATTCAATGTGATAATGGCAGAGAATATGACAACAGGATGTTTCGAGGATTTTATGCAACTAATGGGATCAATTTTTGTTTTTCTTACCCTCATACGTTTTCACAAAATGCGAAAGCCGAACGCTAAATTTTTACCATTAATAACATTGTCCGTACTTTATTGATTCATGCTTCCGTGCCCCATCTTTTTGGCATCATGCTCTACAAATGGCTACATATCTTTTTAACATTCTTCCTTCCAAAGGTTTGACATATTCTTCCCCTCTTCAAATTTTATATAATAAGACTCATTCGTATTCACATCTTAGAATCTTTGGGTGCTTATGTTATCCGTTGTTTCCGTCCACCACAATTAACAAACATTAGGCATGTTCTACCCCTTGTGTGTTTTTGGGATATCCATCTAATCATCGTGGTTACAAATGTTTTGATTTATCGTCTAATAAAATCATTATTAGTCGCCATGTCATTTTTGATGAATCCCAATTTCTGTTTGCTAAGGTTAGTAATCTCGTACCTAGTTCGTATAATTTTTTGGATGATGGTATATCCCCGTATATTATTCACCATTTTCGGACGTGCCCCACACCCCAAATCTGCCAGCGGGCCCACTGCCCACAAGCCCCACTGCTCCGTCACTAGCTACAATAATTGTGTCCTGTCTAGTTACTGGGCCAGTGACCCAACCCATTACCGCCACTTTTCCAGTCCCTGTTTCCCAACCCCGTTACCGAGTTGGGCCAGCAGGTCCACTGCCTACTGGCCAGTCCATCTCAAGTTCAGAAAATTCCCAAAATCTGCCCAATTCTTCCCCGAGTCATAGACCGGTCACTCATAGTCAACGGGGTATTTTTAAACCAAAAAATCATTTAAATTTAAATTCTAATGGTCTTAAATCACCCTTACCCCATAATTCTGTGTTTGCATTAAATGACCCGAATTGGAAAATTGCTATGACCGATGAATATAATGCTCTTATCGATAATAAGATGTGGGAGTTGGTGCCCCGTCCATCTGGTATTATTATTATTAGGTCTATGTGGATTTTTTCTCATAAGGACAATTTAGATGGTTCGTTTGCAAGGCATAAGACTCGGCTTGTGGGTGATGGTAAGACTCAGCAGGTTGGTGTGGATTGTGGTGATACGTTTAGTCCAGTAGTCAAGCCGGCTACCATTCGCACTGTGCTCAGCTTGGATCTTTCGAAAGCATGGCCCATTAATCAGTTAGATGTGAAGAATGCTTTCTTACATGGTGATCTCAAGGAAATAGTCTATATGCATCAGCCCTTGGGGTTTAGGGATCCCAAATATCCTCATCATGTCTGTTTGTTGAATAAAGTCCTTATATGGGCTTAATCAGTCTCCATGGGCCTGGTACAAGAGGTTTGCCAACTATGTTTCGACTATTGGGTTCACTCACATCAGGTCGGATAATTCCTTGTTCATTTATCATCGTGGTTCTTCCTTGGCTTAAATATTATTATATGTGGATGATATTATCTTAACTGCCTCTTCTGATGCATTATGCTAGTCTATCATGACAATGCTCAGTTCCGAGTTTTCTATGAAAGACTTGGGGCCATTGAGTTATTTTTTGGAGATTGTTGTCACTCGTCATGCAGGTGGGTTATTATTATCCCAAAGGAAGTATGCCGCTGAGATCATTGAGAGGGCTGGGATGTCATCCTGTAAGTCCACTTTCACTCCGGTTAATACTAAGTCCAAGCTTGGTGCTGCGGCCGTCGCACCATACGAGGATTCGATCTACTATCGCAGTCTTGCATTCACGAGACCAGATATTACGTATGCCGTATAACAGGTGTATTTGTTTATGCATGATCCTAGGGTTGAGCACATGAATGCTCTCAAACACATCATTCGGTATATTCAGGGTACACTTGACTATGACTTGCATTTATATCCTTTATCGACGTCAACACTTATCTCGTATACAGATGCTGATTGGGGTGGTTGTCCGGACACCAAATGGTCTACGTCTGGCTATTGTATATTTCTTGGTAATAACTTGGTCTCATTGTCTGCGAAATGTTAGTCGACTTTATCCCGCTCCAGTGCCGAGGCCTAGTATCGAGGGGTAGCTAATGTGGTCTCTGAATCACGTTGGTTACGTAATTTGCTGTTAGAGCTTCATTGTCCTATTCAGAAAGCGACCTTGGTTTATTGTGATAATGTTAGTGCCATCTACATTTCTGGTAATCCGGTTCAGCACCAGCGCACTAACATATCGAGATGGACATTCACTTTGTTCGTGAAAAGGTTGCTCGTGGTCAAGTACGCGTCTGCCATGTCCCTTCCAGGTATTAAATTGCAGACATCTTTACAAAGGGTCTTCCCTCGGTCCTTTTTGAAGATTTTTGAGATAGTCTCAGCGTCCGAAGACCGCCCGCTATGACTACGGGGGTGTGTTAAATATACATATGATATACAATATATCATATGTATATTACCGTGCCGTCCGTGTTGTTGTACATATTGAGTAGGTAATATTTGAGTGTAATTAGTATTGTATATTTACCATATTTGTATAGTTAATGTCCAAATAGAATAAGATTTTAGGAATAGAATAGGAATAAGACTCTCCTATTATGGAAAGATGTAAAATGTATATATACTCTTTAATAAAAATCATCAAGGGATTATTTCTTTCACTTAGGAATTCAAGATAAATTACCATCAAATAACTCACTCAATATTAAGTACTTGATGTTTGCGAGATTCTTATCGCAAAATATAATTAGTTATTCTCCTTTTGATCCTTTTTATGATCTTGCAAAGTTATTATTCCTTTCGTTGAAT
This sequence comes from Anisodus tanguticus, assembly GCA_034509755.1. Taxonomy (NCBI): domain Eukaryota; kingdom Viridiplantae; phylum Streptophyta; class Magnoliopsida; order Solanales; family Solanaceae; genus Anisodus; species Anisodus tanguticus. The sequence continues at coordinate 34,791,375 of CM067545.1, read as the reverse complement.
GATGTCAAATAGTATGAGTAGAAGGTAACTTTGCTTGGTCCGAGAGTTGATATCTTTGAGCATATATACTAAAGGCAGAGCACGTGGGCTAACATTGAGAATTATCAACAGATAAATAAATACTATCTATTTCCTGCAAAGTCTCAACTCTCAAGTATGGGAATGACACCAAAAACTCTGAGATAAAATGTAAAGGATCGATGGTAAAGGAGCTCAAGTACAGGATGGGAAGCTCCAATCATTTGCTAAGAGGAGAATTAAAATTGCATAAAGAAAACTAGAGAAGGATATTGTTTTTTTCGGTTGAAGCCACCTTCTTTGGTGGGGGGTTAGGCTAGACAACTACCTTGTGAATTAATAACACAAAGCGAAATATATGCACGAGGGGTATATGAAGCCTAACCTCCTAAAAAATGACTTTGTTATTGGACACACCTAATCTTTTACAATTTGATGTCAAATACCAGACTTTGGCTTTATGGGGATTCCTGCATAGGTAGCCTGCTAAGACTTCTAAGAATAGAGTAGCTCTTTAAGAATGTTCCTAACAAAAGTTAGCTTCACAAATATCATAAAAAACAAGGCCATGAGCCTTTTTCTTCCTAACACTAAGGCTAGGGATGTTTCTTTTATCCATTTGGATTAAATCTCTGATTTGCCTTGGGAGACTATCATGAGAAGTATAAATTTTGTGATTGTCCTGGGAGTAGCTTAGAGAAGCTAATTTGTCTGTCACTTGATTGGCTTCCTTAAGATAGTGGTGAATAGCCCAGTCAGAACCTTGGAGGGCATTTTATACTCTCTGATGATAGACATAAGTTGCCATGAGATCATGAAAACCTCCCTGATGCATGACTGTTGTTACGGTTCACTTTAACACTTGCACGTAAAAAATACTATCATAATTTGGTGTTGCTTCCAAATGCACACGCAAGTATACGTGGTCGCCAAGTAATATAGTGAGTAGAAAGTCGAATATCGTACCCACATAGATTTATGATTAACAATCGTTAGAGAATTTACTATTACTACTAATTATGCAAGTACGTATGTAAGATGATTGGTTGTTTATTTTTCTACTGCAAAATATAAATAATTAACTAAGAGAAATCGCAATAGTTAAGAACGTTGTTAAAGACTTGACGTGTCACGCAAGAGAAAATCATCCCAGGGTCATGGAACATTTCTTAATCATGTTGCTCCTTTACTTTCATTGACTTGCTTTATTATTGAGTTATTGATTGACAAGGTTAATTACACGACTACGAATCTCTCGAGTCCTCTAGTCGCCTATTTTCGTTACTTTCATGCATATATCTCTATGGTCATGAACATTAACACAAATGCATTTATATTTCATGTATTCTAACCAAGCAAGGCGATCTAGGTATATCACTATCCTAGCTACAAATCCCTATCCCAATTTCCTGGCGGTGAGATCCTACTCAATCTTCGTTCTATCTTAGTATTCCTCTCTTGAGTTCAATATATGAATTAAAGATTTATCCTGCTGGTCGCGAAGCAGTAAAATAGTTGTACACAAGAATATGTAAATAACTCATACGATAATTTAGCATACGTCAATTCAAGTTTATATGTCAACAATCATACTACGGCCACAACCCCAAAACGATGGAGTGTAGCCACTCATAATCTTATCAAGAACACAAGAATTCATGATTAAACTAGGGTTTAATGAAGAAAAGAAAAATAAGCATTCAAGAAGAAAAGAGTGACAACTTACAAGTCTCACAAAACATTCCAGCGTATCCCTAAAATATGACCAAAAGGGTCTATTTATAGTCTAGGTTAAAAATCAAAACAACTAAATCAAATCCCATCAAAATTAGGAAAACTGCTGTGATTTGTGCGATGCACCCGCGACGCACATGCATCGCAGGTATGTCTGCAGATTTACAGTTTCCAAACTTCAAAGGGGCCTTCTGCTCGCCCTGTACATGCGACGCAGCTACATCACACATGGCTCTGTCAGGATGATTTCCACAACTTCAGAGAGTTGTTCGTCCTGCCCTATGCGTGCGATGTAAGTGCATCACACAGGTCCTTCAGTGATCAATTTTCTCCACTAAGTATTGTGTGATCTCTCCGTCGTCTTGCCCACGTACAATTGCCTCCGAAATCTACAAAAATTGCTCGATTTCAACTCATTTGTCCTCGTTGTACCTAAATACACAAGAAACACTAACATAAGCTCAAATACAACGATTTCACTATAAAGTACGCTATTAAAGTACTAAGATTAGAGGTAAAGTGATGCTAAATATTAGATATTTGTGTGAAATATCACCACCCCACATTTAGACCTTGCTCACCCTCGAGCAACGAACTAGCAACTACTACAATTCACCAGACACAACAACCACCAATCAGAACAGGTCTACTCAGACCTCGGCTAACACGACACATTCAAAAACTATTTTTCAAACCACAAATCGAGCAAATTCACACTATACTCATGCCAACATGTTTACACATAAAATCACAACACAACCTCCTTAAAATAACTCAACCTAAAAAACAGACTCAATGACACCACCTCAAACAGAATCATCATGATACCCATGGGAAAACCAACACTTCACCTATCCTAAGTCAATTATGCGTCCTCACTCTCACAAAGAACATCACATGCAATATATGACTAACCATAGGCTTTTCCTTAGTATAACCGCTTCACTAATACAAGATGTTAAATCTAGGATCAAGGAGGACTTAGCGAGTTGTAATGTAGGCTAAGGGACAAGTAGTATATATTTTGGATAAAATAGTAACTATCCTCCCTAAGCACTTTAATACACAACTTTGATAATTATTCACACTCCTTTACTAACCAAGCACAACTCAATCAACCAACAACTATTCATCCCACTCATGCCCCAAAATTATTTTCTTCTTTTTAATTAAGCACCATTCAGGTCGATTATACAAGCTAGCAGGGAAAACTTTTTTCAACATTTCACACTTCTTTTTTTTCTTTTTAAATTTTTTAGAAACATTCCCAACTAGCAAGCATTTCATTTAATACTTAGGTTCACCCATAGATTCTTTTCAGGCTTCAACTAGCAAACCATCCAATTTTCTCTTACTTTTCCACCCACCTTTATTTCAATTACATCATTAAAGTACTTACGGAGTAAGAAGAATCAAATTAAGGTCAAATAGAATAAACGGGACTAGGCTTATCAATAGTTACCAAAGAAAAAGTCTATAGGCTTAACGGGGCTGACTAGGCAATTATTTACATGTAGACAAACTGAGGCTGATTTTTGGTTAACATGGAAAGCCTCTATCACTTCCTAGATTTACAACTTCATTTCATTTCGTAAATACACCGGGTAAGTTCTAGACATAAATACAGAGCACGGAGTACACAAAAATACCTTACACACACATGGCACACAACTAACTCAAGATGGATTCATATCAATCCTCAAATCAAGCAAACATAAGACAATTCAAATAAAGCTCAAATGGGTCATCTAAGAGTCATGAATTTGATCCTAAGTATCTCAAGCAAGGTTATTTTCTCTCTTTTTGTTGATCTTGCTTTTAATTTTAAACACAGAGAATTGCTCATGATCGTATTTTATCTAATCCGAGTACCTAGAATTCGACTAGCTTTGGGATTTTTGTTCAATGGTTTCCTAGAAAAAATATATGGTTCAAAAGTCCTCCACTGGGAAAGAACTGAGGTCATAAGAAAATCCAAGGGAGCGGGTGATGATATGCTACTAATGAGGTATTTAAGAAGCTACTAAAGAAAATAAAAAAAACAAAAATCTTTTTAAAATTTTCCATTTTCTATTTTTTTAAGACTCAAAACCTACAAAAAAAAAAATCATATGGCATATTTGTCATCACCCTTAACGTATTTTTTTTTACATTACATAGGAACATATTTTCCACCCCACACTTAAATGATGTGCCCTCAATGCATCTACAAGAAAAATACAAATGGAGCAAGGTAAGAAATACTCCCAGAGGCCCTCTTCCTCATCGTCCTCTCCGTCTTCCGGCTCAGACCTCTCTTCTTCTTCCACATCATCAGGGTCGCCTTGTGGCTGCGACTCCACTTCTTTACCAACTGCCAAATCAGCCATCATCTGATATACCAAGCAAACAACCTCATCCTCAGGCAAACGAGCATCCTCACCAAGTAGTGCCCTGGAGTATACAGTATGCGGGGCCTCAGCATAGACACTCAAATAGTATAACTGGAAGTGCTCTCCCTGAATCACCATTATTTTGTGGATTTGGGTGATCAAGGTGGATTTTCCCGAACATTCCTCAACAGGAGTGAGGTTGTGTTTCACTGACTGTCCTAGTGCTAGGACCTTTGAGATATCTATCATGCTATCAAGGGGGCCGAGAACCCTGTCAAACAAGTGAGCCAGGTCACTATTCATAATCATCATGTATATGGTGAGCGTGTTGCGATAAGTCAACCTTTTGGACTTGCACTCCCTTACCCGCTTCATTTATTTCAATATCAAATACCCAATGTTAATGGGCAACCCCTTCATCAAGAAGTACACAATGCAAACCCTCTCTTTCTTCACACTTGAGTAATGGTCGAGCGAATTTATCCTATTATTCAACAACCGTAACCAAACTCGAGCCTCTCTATAGAAATTGCTCATCCTCAAACTCTTGTTCCTCTAGTATTTTTCATTATAGAACACCTATTTGGCCTTAGAATCAGGCCCACATAGCGTCTCCCTTATAGCTTTGTAGTCGAGCCTCTCAATAAACTCGTGCAGTGGTGTTATTGGATGATCAGGCACCCCAAGTATGGCACACAGAGTAGATGGCTTCAAAGGTACATATTATCCTCAAACTGTAACATCTGAATACTCCACCTCAATATATTATTCTTGATCGAAATTAGCATACAAATTCATAACCAAATCAATGTTCGCAAGCCCCGGCTGGTTGAAGACTGACTTCCAACCCATGGCGATGATCTTGTTATAAATATCTCTGAAATTGCACTTCAATGGGCCTCTATTCACCGCCCTCGACAAATTAAATTCCTCGTACCACCCCTCAACATACCCTGCTCAAACAAAGTAAGGATGAGGGAGGTGAACAACTCTTCGGGGAACTGGGATAGTTGGATTTTTTTCCGCCCCGGATTTTGAAGCCTGCTTCTTCTTTGGAGGGTTTCGAGAATGTTTCCACTTAGTGCCCTGGGATGAGGATGTCGCAACTGTCTTTCCTTTATATTTTGGGTTAACCAAAGTACTTGCAAACAAAAGCATCCAAACAACAAGTATATATAATCTGTAAGAAGGGTCGTGGAACGACCCCACACTTATTTCAAACTACCTATTTTTTAACTACTTGACTTTTCACATTTAGGGTTGTACCGACCCCACACTTAATACAAACTACATTACAAAAATAGAAAGCAAATAAGTTATCTACTCTATGTTACTCCTAAAGAAAGCAATACAAACAAGTTTTAGAACTTAGGGCGTTTCGTGCTCATTCTCAAAAATTCTTTCAACTTCTCAATTTTATGTGTCATTGGATGCCCAAGAGTTTGTATAGATGTTTAAAGTTACTCAAGACTTCATAATTTTTACCAAAATCATGATTCAAGCAATTTATCAAACACCTTGTGGGCATAAAATCATTCATTATTTTTTAACAATAATGGGGGGTTCTAGAACCCTCCATTTTTCAATGGAGAATCATATTCTAGCCCTAGAAATCAATATTCAAATAACACAATACCAAACCCCACCAAATTTTCTCCCACCCCAATAACCCTAACTTTGAAGACATTAACCCAAGAACAACGTGAAAGAGAAAGTGAAAATTTCTAAGATTTTTGGGTGAGAATCACTTACCTTGATGTTAATGAAAGAGATTGAATGATGATTGGTTCCTAGTGTATGCTTGAGAGGGGATGGGGAAAGGTTTTAGCCATTTCGTTTTGTTTTAGAAGAGAGTTTTTACTTTTGCAAAGGAATGAAATAAAAGGGTCCGGGTCGGTCTTTTAACTAATTTTTTTTAACTGGGCTGATCCGCGCGGTGGCTGCGCATCGCGGGTCAAAGGCCTCTCTGAATCTCAGGGGTGTTGCGCACTGTACGTGCATCGTGCACACAGTGCGAGGAGTAACCCTTTTTGAATCTTATTTTGAAAATCTCAAACGCGCTGCTTGTGCGACGCACATGCAGCGCGCAAACCAAATCTGGAGCATTTTTTCATTTGTTTTGCCTCGTTTTGCGTTCCCACTCCTTCCCTAGTTCTGCAACATGAACAAACATGACACTATAAAAATTTGGGTTGCCTCCCAACCAACGCCTTAGTTAACGTCACGACACAACATTTTTGTATTTTCTCTTTTTTGTTTTTTCCAGTTTTTTGATTATAAAAGTAAGAGATGCCTCCCATGAAGCACCTGATTTAACATCGCGACACGACGTAGGTTACCTCCTATCAGTCATTGGTCAGCTCAACTGAGGTTTTGTGTCTGTCCATGTCCTCATCCCAATAATTCTTCACCCGCTGAGCCTTCACCAAGAACGTTTCTTTGGAATCGGGTTTTTGGAGCTCCACCGCTCCATGTTGTGTCATTCTTACTACCTCAAAGGGGCCCGACCACTAGGACTTAAACTTTCCAAGTAATAACTTAAGCCTTGAGTTGAACAACAATACTTGTTGTCCCGGGTCAAATGACTGTTGTTGGATATGCTTATCATGCCATCTCTTGGTCTTCTCTTTGTATAACTTAGCATTTTCGTAGGCATGCAATCAGAATTCCTCAAGGTCATGCAGTTGCAACATCCGCTCATTCCCTGCCAACTCCAAGTCTAAGTTGAGCTTCTTGATAACAGTATGCCTTGTGTTCCAATTTGACAGGTAGATGACACTGAAAGAAATAATCCCCTTGATTATTTTCATTAATTGAAAGGCTATATATACAAGTTACATATTTCCAAAATAGGAGAATCCTATTCCTATTCTATTCCTAAAACCTTATTTTACCATAATTCTAACTATACAATTATGGTAAGTGTATATCCTAATTATGGTAAGTGTATATCCTAATCTAGGTAACAAATACACTACAATATACTTTCCTTAATATACAAAACTTGATCACTGATTTGCTGCCCAAATCCGAGATGGGCCTGGACGAGATGGGCCACTGCCCACTGAGTAGTGGGCTACCCACCGCTTTGTTGCTTTCGCCGGGCTATCGCTTGTATACCGTGATATATCTTGTTGTATATTCGGTGTATATCACGGGTATATTACCTTTGTTTAACACACCCCCGCAGTCATAGCGGGCGGTCTTCGAACGCTGAGACTGTCCCTAAAATCTTCAAAGAGAACCGTTGGTAGACCCTTTGTAAAGATGTCTGCAATTTGATAACGAGACGAGACATGGCATACGCGAACATGACCCTTTGCAACCTTTTCACGGACAAAGTGAATGTCCATTTCGATATGCTTGGTACGTTGGTGTTGAACTGGGTTACCTGAAAGATAGATGGCACTAATGTTATCACAATATACCAAGGTTGCCTTCTGAATGGGATAATGAAGCTCCAAAAGCAAATTACGTAGCCAACATGATTCGGAGACCACATTCGCTACCCCTCGATATTTTGCCTCTGCACTTAAGCGTGATAGAGTTGCCTGACGCTTTGCCGACCAGGAGACCAAGTTGTTGCCAAGGAACATACAGTAGCCAGAAGTCGACCGTCTGGTGTCGGGACAACCACCTCAATCAGCATCCGTGTAAGAGACAAGTGTGGATGTAGATGAAGGATACAAGTGCAACCCATAGTCCAGTGTCCCCTGAAGATACTGAATGATGCGTTTGATTGCATTCATGTGCTCAACCCTGGGATCATGCATGAATAAACACACCTGCTAAACCGTATACGTAATATCCGGTCCGGTAAAGGTAAGATACTGGAGGGCCCTTGCAAGACTGCGATAGCGGGTCAGGTCCTCGTATGGTGCACCTGCTGCGGCACTTAGCTTTGGGTTTGCATCAACTGGCGTGGAAGTGGACTTACAGGATGACATCCCAGCCCTCTCTATGATCTCAGCAGCATACTTTCGTTGAGACAAAAACAAGCCATCTGAATGACGCTGGACGGCAATCCCCAAAAAATAACTCAAAGGTTCTAAGTCTTTCATAGCGAACTCAGAACTGAGCATGGTCATGATAGACTGGCGCAAGGCATCAGAAGAGGCAGTCAAGATGATATCATCCACATACAACAGAATGTAGGCCAAGGACGAACCACGACGGTAGATGAATAAGGAATTATCTGACCTGCTGTGAGTGAACCCAATAGTGGAAACAAAGTCAGCAAACCTCGTGTACCAGGCCCTTGGAGACTGCTTAAGCCCATATAAGGACTTCTTCAACAAAAATACATGATGAGGACGGTTTGGATCCCTGAAACCCAACGACTGATGTATATAGACTGTTTCCTTGAGATCACCATGTAGGAAAGCATTCTTGACATCCAACTGATGAATTGGCCAAGTCTTTGAAAGAGCCAAGCTAAGCACAGTGCGAATGGTAGCCGGTTTGACCACCGGACTAAACGTCTCACCACAATCTATCCCAACCTGCTGAGTCTTACCATCACCAACAAGTCGCGCCTTATGTCGAGCAAATGACCCATCTGAATTCTCCTTATGAGCAAAAATCCACATAGACCTGATAACATCAATACCATATGGACGGGGCACCAACTCCCACGTCTTATTATCAATAAGAGCATTATATTCATCAGTCATAGCAATTTTTCAATTAGGGTCATTTAATGCGGATACAAGATTGCGGGGCAAGGGGGATTTAGAGATATCAGAATGTAAATTAAAATATCTTTTAGGTGTAAAAATACGCCGCTGACTACGAGTGACCGGTCTATGACTCGAGGAAGAATTGAGGGAATTTTGGGAATTTTCTGGGCTCGGGACGGACTGGCCAGCAGGTAGTGGGCCTGCTGGCCCAAATCGGTAACAGAAGCCTCTTCGGAGCGGTTCCGAGATTGGGCGGACGGACCGGCCCAATTTCGGAACTGTTCCGATCCACCGGAAATGTTGGGCTTGGCGGTACTGTGGGTCCAGCGGGCAGTGGGCCCGCTGGAGGATTTTGGGTACGGGAGATGTCCGACAAATTCCGAATAATATACGGGGATATTTGGTCATCCAAAAAATTATACGACTTCGGTTCGGGAGTATGAACTTTCGTAAACGGGAATTGAGTTTCATAAAAAATGACATGGCGATTGATTATGATTTTTTTGGAGGATAAATCAAAACACTTATAACCACGATGATTCGACGGATAACCCAAAAATACACACGGGGTAGACCGAGCCTGAAGTTTGTTAATTGTAGTGGATGGAAATAACGGATAACACAAGCACCCAAAAATCCGAAGATGATAATAAGAGGGGTTCTTATTATATAGGATTTTGAGGGGGGAAGAATATGTCAGACCTGTAGACGGAATTATGTTAAGAAGATATGTGGCCATTTGTAGAGAATCATGCCAAAAATATGGAGGTATGGAGGCATGAATTAAGAGTGTTCGGACAATGTTATTTATGGAACGAATTTTGCGTTCGGCCTTCCCATTTTGTGAAGATGTATGAGGACACGAAAACCGAAAATTGATCCCAATTTTAGCACAGAATTCCCGAAACTCCCTATTGTCATACTCTTTCCCATTATCACATTGAATATTTTTTATTTCTCTTCCGAATTGAGTACGAATGAACGCTCTAAATTTGATGAAGACGGAAAACACGTGATTTATTCGCAATTGGAAACGTCCACAAAAATCTAGAATAATCATCTAAAAAGAGAACATAATATCGATGACCCACTGAACTAAGAACATGAGACGTTCATAAGTCGCTATGAATAATATCAAATGGCATTGAAGTATGAGAATTGAAGTCTACAAATGGCAACTTAACAATTTTTCCTAATGAACAAGACTGACAAAGTGGAGTACGACTCGTACCCTTACAGGAAATAAAGCTATTTTTATCTAAAGCTGATAAAATAGAAGATCCCGGATGACCCAGACGAGCATGCCACATGGAAGGAGAGATGGCTGCAAAAGCTGACGGCAAGGTTTGACTCGATGGACTGAAACCAGGCATGATAGGATACAGATCCCCCGTACTATCACACCTCATGAGATGACTCCCCATCTTGAAATCCTTCACAGAGAAACCAAAAGGATCAAATTCAACGGAAACGGAATTGTCAGTAGTGAACTTCCGGACAGACACTAAATTTTTAATCAATTTAGGAGCATGCAAAGTATTTTTCAAGAGAAGGGGTGTATTGGGGGAGACAACGTTTTCTGACCATAACCCTGAATTGGAATAGAGTTGCCATTACCAACAATTATACCCCGAGGGGTGCTCAAATTGGAATAAGATGAGAGAGTACCTGATTCGGAAGTCATGTGAGTAGTGGCCCCGGTATCCATATACCAATTTGGGTCCGGTTGAGTCAATCCCAATGTGTGCATTGCAGCCTCGATATCGGTTTGAGTGGGGCCTGCTGCATGATGGGCTTGCGGAGGTCGGGGCCCAAGAACTTCTGTCCGTGATGGAGCTGGGCCGTAGCTGCTGTTGCTACCGCTGGCCGGGCCCGCGGCCGATGGTGCCACCGCCGGGTGTTGGGCCTGGACTGTTGGCCATCCCACTGGCCGCTGGATGGTAAGGGCTGTTGGCCCACGGCCCACTGCCATGGGCCCCACTGCTGGGCCTAGGGGGGGGGTGGTGGGCCACTGTTCCTTGGATGGGACCCATCACCTATTTGTTGACCACCGTAATCGCCACCAGAACTGCAGCGTTTGCCCCCGCAGTTTTTGTTATTATTCTTGCGATTATTCTTGCCGCCACCATTATTATGGTTTTGGCCTGAATTAATCACAAAACCCGAAGAACTAGGAGAGGACGCCATCATGACGACGGGGCTTGTTCCGATAGCTGCCTTTTTAGCAAAACCTACTTCTTCCAAAGTAAGCATGGAGCGGGCTTGATAGAAGTCAGGGAGAGGGTTGCTTTGGCGAAGGAGAGTTCCAACCCCATTATAGGCCTCCGAAAGACCGGCAACCAACTGTAGAACTAGACGATTATTCGTTATTGGTGCGCCAACATTACGGAGTTGATCCACCAACTCCTTTAGTTTCTTGCAATATGCAGAAACGTTCGGAAATTCATCCATTCGAACGAGAGAGAATTCCTGCTCGAGTGTGACGACACGTGAATGTTGGTTATCTTGGAATATGTCACGCAATGTATTCCATGCAGCCATAGCCGTGGTATCCGGCTCAATAATCGCCTGAAGAAGGTCCACCGAAATAGTGGCATAGATCCACCGGAGAACGGTAGCATCAAGTGTAATCCATAACTCAGGATCCTCCGCAGGAAGGGGTTTAGCGGGAGGAATGATGTGATGAAGAACTTGATAAGAGATAGCGTGAATTTTAAACAACTCCGCCCACATCGCATATTGGACGTTTTCCATCTCAAGGACAATAGGGATACTGCTCTTGATATTGGGAACTGTGAGGGCAGGGTGATAATTGTTCTTAGACATATTGAAAGAACAAAGAAGAAATGGAAATTTAAGAGAGGTGTTTGTGAGAGCGGAAGACGAATTTTGGAAGAGAAAACCCGAGGGGGGGGGGGGGGGTATCTCGGCCAAAGAAATAATCCACTTGATTATTTTCATTAATTGAAAGGCTATATATACAAGTTACATATTTCCATAATAGGAGAATCCTATTCCTAAAACCTTATTCTACCATAATTCTAACTATACAATTATGGTAAGTGTATATCCTAATCTAGGTAACAAATACACTACAATATACACAAAATATACTTTCCTTAATATACGAAACTTGATCACTGATTTGCTGCCCAAATCCGAGATGGGCCTGGACGAGTTGGGCCACCGCCCACCGAGCAGCTGGGTCGCCCACCGCTTTGTTGCCTTCGGGTTATCGCTTGTATACCCGTGATATATACTGCTGTATATTCAGTGTATATCACAGGTATATTACCTTTGTTTAACAGACACGCTTTTCCATAGATCATCCTATAGGGAGAAGTCCCTGTGGGGGTCTTGTACGCAATTCGATAAGCCAATAGTGCATCATCAAGTTTCGCAGACCAATCCTTCCTTTGGGCATTCACTATCTTCCCTTGAATCTGCTTCACCTCTCTATTTGAGACCTCCACCTGCCCACTAGTTTGCGGGTGATACGTGATCGCCACCTTGTGCCTGACACCATACTTAGTGCTAGATTATGCTAAGATTAAGTAGGGATTTTATGCTATTTATTTTTGTCATTTTATATTATACTATTTGAATTTGATGATTATTAAAAATGGAAAATGAAAGGACATTATGCCAAGGCGAGGTAAACATAGCGACCTTGGTATTCTAAATTTTCCAATGTCATTATTTTGACATTGAACATAAAAAAGGAGACCTTCCTCAACACCAATGTCGAAAATGTATTCATGATTCCAAATTTTCAGGTTGTTGTGATCGTGAAAATTTGTTATAGAGATGTGATGGTTAAGTGTTAATCATGTGTCATGGATGTTGTATGTTAGTCATGAAATTTTTGAGATAGATAGATTGAAATGATAGAGGAATTTGGTGGTTGTATTTATCATTTCTTTTGGTGGTACATGTTTCAAATGTAAAGACTAGAGATTGCAGAGCATTATGTGAAAGTTGCCAAACCAGATGTGTGGTTGTTAGTGATATTGGTGAGCTTGTGAAGTTATAGTCATGACAGAAATATTCTTTGCCTTAGTAGTACTTCTGTTAGTCATGGAAATATGTATATATGGTTGATGGTGTTACTGAGATTGTGCTTTATAGCTGCATTTGACATTCAAGTGAAAAACCGTGTTGCTATCATTGCAGTGAAACATGCCATAAGGTTGAATAGGGATTTATTCTAGCATAAAAGTATGATGTTCCGTCTACTGATGCAAAGTCATAGACACACTTTCTGAGTATAGTAGGTAATTTGAAAAGTCTGTGAAGCCAGTGAATTTACCGAGTATCGGTTCACGTTTATCCTTCTAACAGTGTTATTTAGATATGGCCTTTGTCTATTGGAAGTGGCTGGGAGATTTGTAGTTTGGCACACAAATAGATTTTTAATCAAAAGAAATGAGAATGCAGTTTTGTCCATATTCTATTTTTATGATCTGTTTCGATTTCAGGAGCTAACATTTAATTATAAAAAATAGTATCTAGAAAAGGCCTAGGACAAAGTCCCTAGAGAGGTTTTATGGAGATGCATGGAGGCTAGAGGTGTACCTGTGGTGTACACTAGGGCGATCAAGGGCATGTATGAGTGCACCAAGACCCGGGTAAGGACAGTGGGAGGAGATTCAGAGCACTTTTCAGTTGTGATGGGGTAGCATCAGGGATCAACTCTTAGCCCGTTTTTATTTGCCTTGGTGATAAATGTATTGACGCGACATATCCAAGGTGAGGTGCCATGGTGTATGTTATATGCGGATGACATAGTTTTAATTGATGAGATTCGTAGCGGAGTTAACACTAAGATGTAGGTTTGGAGGCAAACCTTAGAGTCTAAAGGGTTTAAGTTGAACCGGAACAAGACGGAATACGTGGAGTGCAAGTTCAGTGAAGTAATGCATGAAGTTGGTGTGGAAGTGAGGCTTGACACACATGTCGTCCAGAAGAGGAGGAGTTTTAAGTATCTTAGGTCTATTATCCAAGAAAATGGGGAAATTGATGAGAATGTTGTAACACCCCGTACTTTATCTTTAGGATACATTGTGGTAAATACACATGAGTTTAATGAGATTGAGGTCATTCATGAAGTTATAGAAGATTTATATCAATGTTGAAGAGGTTAAGCGGGGATTAGAGGTTAAATGAGTTAGAGAAATAAGTTTCATCAAAGTACGGAATATGGAACAAGTTATAAAGACCTTAAAGAATTTTGGTTATATTCATGTATGCAAATAAAGAGCTTAGTATATAAAAGGATGCGGTCCCGTATTAATTTAGGACTTAATAAGTGTGACGACGGGAATTAATAATAATAATTGTATGTCCCCAAAGAGGTTATGGACTAGTGCTATATTGCACGATTATGACATTGAGTATATGAAGTGTGTTAAAAATGATTATTATTGAAGTGATTTGAGATCAGGAATTAATTATGGTATTTTTTAGAAATATTTGGATATAGGATTTGGTGATTTTACACGTGGAAACCTAAAGGAAAAACTAAGGGTGACTATGTAATAGTAGTGGTGTGTTGGCAACGTTTGGTGAAAAGTGAGTTTTATGGAATTGTACTATCTGTGGTGGGGCTCATGGCCCATTAGCAACATATTTATCCACATTTCATCATTGTGGAACAAAAGTTTTATAACGAACCATGTGTTGGACCTTTTTTCTACTAGAATATTAAGCACATATAGCAATATAATTTATTTCAATTCTTAAAACCTTCTCAATGAGATGTTAAGAAGGCATGCAGTAGCAAAACTTATTTTTATAGCAACTCTTTCCTTGAGAAGTATAAATATATGCAGCAACATTGTAGTCCTAAAAAGTAGGAACATTTTTCTGTTTGTAAGCAGCAAAGTGGTACTTCATCACATAGCCACGTAATTTATTTCATGAGATTAAGTGTATTTTTATCAAGAACAACATACGGGTTTTGCGCATCGCTTCGATCTCATTTTTTTGTTTTGTCGTGTGTTGAATCTGGGCTTTCTGTGAAGAGAAATAAGGTAGAAGGAGAGTAGTTCTTGGAATATGAGGTGCTAGATGAGCTGTATGAATTGTGTGGTTAGGCGACTCGACACAGGTATGTTAAAGCAAATTCTTCTTTCTTTTGGTTGTTCTAAGTACGAAACGTGAACGTAATACTATCCCATAAATGATTCTACTCTTAGTAGTTAAGGATGTTCATGTTATTCATTCCTATGTTCAAAACATGTCTAAATATGTTCCTAAATCCTTATTGAGGTATATGGAAAAGATGTTAGTATTCATAATTTTAACCGGAGGTGAAGCGGCATTACGTCACTCCGATAAGCTCAGAATGTTTTATTATCATTCATGCATTATATTTATGTATTACCCTTGACCCACATGTGTTATATACACTACTATATGGTATGCATTATATATATATGTAGGGGATGAAAAAAGGGATACAGCGCTATATACGCACACCACCTGATCAACTGGTATATGATGATGATTATGCCCACAGAGGCTGAAATGATATGATGAAAGACAACGTTATATACGCATATATATACGTATGACCGCATTATGCATAACACTTAGGCATATTATAGCCCTCAGAGGCATCCTGCATATATATGATACTTATGCATATTATGGCTCTCAGAGGCATTCACTACTGGTTGGTTGTTTCTTGTTACTTCCAGGTCTCTATTATGCTATTTTTCATGTCTGACATACTCGGTACATCAGTCGTACTGACGTCCCTTTTATCGGGGGACGTTGCATTTCATGCCCGCAGGCTCAGGTAAAGAGGGTGACGGTTCACATTAGTAGGTTGCTAGTTCAGCTGATATTGGAGCACTCTATTTGTTCCAGAGTTGCAGTCTAGTCGTGGTATGATATTTTGGTTATGCGTTTAGGTATGGCGGGGCCCTGTCCCTACCTTATGATGTTACGTACTCTTTAGAGTCTTGTAGACAGATGTCCTGTGTATAGTTAGGTTAGTCATGTATGGCCTTGTCGGCCTTGGTATGTATATGTATATAGGTTGGTTCCTTCTGTTTACAGGATTTTATATAGCCCTTTTCCAGTTTACTATTTCCATATATCAGTAGGGTATCTCGTGGTGGCCCTCGTGGACCATGAGAAGTTACGATTATATGGTATCTACATGATTAGTGGTGCCCGGCAGGTAAGGTCCGGGTGCCCGTCCTGGCCCTCCTGTTTGGGTCGTGACAAACTTGGTATTATAGCAGGTCTGTCCTAGGGAGTCTACAAGCCATGTCTAGTAAAGTCTTATTTATGGGTGTGTTATGCACCACACTTATAGACATGAGGGTACGGGCATTTAGGATGATGGTTACCTTTCTTCTTGATCTAGAATCATGCTATAGAGCCGAATTGTAAGAATTCTCTCTGTAAACCTTATCATGTTTGTGATTACAATAATGTCTTCTTCCAATAGGTCTATGATTAGTTAGGGAGCTCATAACCCAGGGAGTTTATTAGTCAGGGATCGTCGATATTTAAAGGGTTCAAAGATGCCAATATCTCAGGGTCAAAGTTGTAAAGGTCGAGTGAGACCGCCCCAACAATCTTGTAGTCAGTGTAGTCGAGCACATGCCGGATTATGTTGTGAAGGTACAAAGGGTTGGTTTAGTGTGGCATCCATGGCCACAACATTTCGAAGTGTCCCAAGTTGATGTGCAAATGTAAGGATAAGATGATTATGGGTTGTATAGATGAAACACATAAAACATCATTGGAAGGTTTAGTAGGTTATGAAAATCTACACGTTTTACAGTGACTCTTGCTGACTAGAATGAGGGAATATATATTATGGACGTGTGACCTAATTGTAGTGTCTTACCAAGAATAGATTGGGAATTATCCCAGAATATCATTAACGATAATTGATTGCCACAATCGAATCGGGTGTAGAGTGATCATCGGTAAATTTAAGAAGATCACGTAAAGTGACGTACCCAGAATAGTGAGCTCAAGTCACATATAAGGTCTTCGGCTTCATTGTGCAGCATGTTACAATTCTAAATACCCTCTGGACAACAATAGCTTGTTAGGGGCAATTGAGGACGAGAGCTACGGAATAATTGAAGAATGGTTGTAAGAAATCTGAAGACAGTTAATAAGTATGAATGGAATGGTATGATCAAGTATCAAGGTGAAACTGGTTTTGTTTAATGACGAGTAGAAGGAAGGATTACGACAAGAAGGATAAATGTGAATGAGATTATAGTTATGCAGGTTTCACAAAGGTATGATTACTCCAGGATAGCGTAAGGACCAATGGTAAAGGAGGGACAATAAGAACTCTTCGGCCAAAGGTGACAAACTTGATCAAGAAGATAGCATGAGAAATACTTTGAGATAAGAGACCCCCTCAAGGCAACTTGAAATAGAAATATAAAGGTAAAACGAATGAGCACTCGATCGATGGGAGATCTAATAATGATAAGACAAGAACGCTTGACAAGTCATGGGATCATGTAACACTGTGAATTGGATCTAAACATACGAAGCATCGGTTCCATAACATATGTAGTCATACATCTCAGAAAGTATGTAAACGGAAGTAACAATGAGTAAAGCTCGAGATTAGCACCTAAACATGTAGAAAATGGGCTAATGACGCCTATAGATACAAGGTAGACATTAAAGATATATGTCAAGAGATAATGACATCATAATGAAGATAAAATATCAAGCAAATACAGACGTCTATGAGAATTTTTGAACTGACCAAAGGTTCTACGAGATAGATAAAGTAATGGGTTTATAACTTAACGAGATCGAGGAAATCTTTTCCCAAAGTGCCATTGACAGAAAGTCTTACCCATGGGGGCAAGTAAAGGAATTCGAATCTAAGTATAATGACCAGGTTTGGATATAGTAGGCCAACGTCATGTAATGCAAATTCCTCAGAATCTTCCACGTACTGAATGAGGGAAATAAGTTAACAA
This sequence comes from Anisodus tanguticus, assembly GCA_034509755.1. NCBI lineage: Eukaryota > Viridiplantae > Streptophyta > Magnoliopsida > Solanales > Solanaceae > Anisodus > Anisodus tanguticus. Next base: position 34,773,594 of record CM067545.1, on the reverse strand, counting down.
CTCATCTTTTAAGGGGTAATAACACTAAGGATTGGAATCAGGAGCAATGTTTGAGATTACGTATGTACACCATAATGTTTTAGAATTAAGACGAGTACGCCAAGTAAGAAAATGAGTGGACAAGTATCAAAAGAAGTAAAGGAAGGAGGTTGCTTATAATTACGAGTAGTGAGAAAGTACAAAAGAGTTAACTGCGATGATACGCACACTTCATATTCAATGACATTGTCCATAAAGTGTTCACGATTGAGATACTACAAATATAAGAGTTTTTTTTCCAGCACACCACTTAGTAAACAAAGCTAAGTTGACAATCGAATAAACTTGAGTTTTACTCATACTCTAAAGTATTCATGTTATGTGTTGTCTACCTTAGATTGGTCCTTGTCTGGGCCTTGGTTCTTGTGTGAGACAACCCCTTAGCGAAAGTTGAAGTTAGGACTTGTGTGACCAAGTTAAACCCAAGATAAGGTCCCTTCGGTGTAAGTCTTGGTTAGGACTTGTGTGACCTAATCAAACCCAAGCTTAAAGAACCCCCTTGGTGCAAGTGGACGTTGGAATTTGTGTGATCCAACCAAACCCAAGCTTAGGGTCTATCTTATGGTTACTAGCCACCCTCACTTGGTTTGTATTCAGGCTTGTATTAAGAAACCCCGATCAAGTGCTTGTCCAATTTTCCACCCTCATCTTGGTGTCGACTCAAGCATTAAAACCCTCGTGTCATTATCCTTGTTCATATCGACCGTCCAAACACTTGGTTTGTACCTGAGATTGCATCTCGCAACTCGTATTCATTCCTTGTCCAAACCACTTCATTCCTACCACCACCATATCCCACAATACTTCACAAACACCCACAACAAAGGCCAATACCCGAGACCACGCATATCTCCCCGTCCAAACTCAACAAAACCAAACAGTCCACTAAAATAGCCCTCACCGATACCTCACTATTTCAGTAAACTTCCGGCATCCTCCACCACCAAACCACCAAACCCCAATCATTAAGACTACCCTTAATATAACCAGAACACCGTCAGAAAACTCATAAGTCCAACTCCACCATAACAACCCGAAATAACCCCACAACACCACCCTACCCGACAAAGCTGAGAACCCCAATCTTGGTGTCCATTTTCGGGTCGACCCGAATATAACCAAGACCCGACCCACTTACCATCCAACACCCCTCCTTACTTGCATCAATAAGACTAATAAGCAAAATTGAATTCTGAAATCAAGTCACATGAAGCTTAATTTCAGGAGGTAGTTAAAGGAAAGGGCGTGAAATGTCATGCCCGAATCAGTGACCCCAACTCCCCCACATGGACCAGACTGTTTATAAGGGTAGGGGACACGATAAGTTTTGTCAATTGATGAAAAAGGCATACATTGTCTATTGTTAACAACTAAGTGTATGGACAGTAGCAGGAGTTTGTAGATTTTCAACATTTAGTGATAAGACCTTTAATTTTGTGGTGTAATTCTCTGCGCCTACTGGGCAAGCATATCTTATTGGAGACAGTTTACTAAAAAGTTCACGATATGGCTGAAGAACGACTACAAGTGATAGACGGATGTTTGGTAAGTGCAAGTGGAATGTCATGATCAAGTAACGAGGCTGAAGGATATTCCCTGAAAATACAGACAAGTGGAAAGATTTTAATGATAAGGATACCGATAATTAGACTAGGGTGAGTCCCGCAAATGTATGATCACCTTGAATACAAGGAGCGAAGAAATGATACTTAGATCCTTCCATCCAAAAGTGTAAAACTGACGTCCAGAAGTGAAAAATATGAAGAGTACACGAAGACAAGGGACCCTTAAGGGAATTCAAGCCAGAAGTGTAAAGTCTAAGAGACTGAGCGACAGGTTAAGAGGAGATTTAATACCCATTAAGGTGGGAATCCCCAATCAGTAGTAAATTAAGACCGGGCAGGGATTTGAATTTGAATATGTCAAGCACTATCTCCACGATGAATTCCATCAAGAAGTTTGAGGATATGTAAGTAGAAGTAAGGGCGAATGAGGCCGATGTGACCATATAACAAGATTATTAAGTGGTCAATCAACCACCAAAGTCCAAGGTAGATGTTAAGGAAAAAGAATAAGGATGATAAAAGAAAGATATGAGTAGGCGTATAATGATAAAATTTTTATTAGTCGAATTGAATAAAAGCTCCACAAGGTGAATAATATAATGATCGTAAGGTCTAAAGACATGGGTTGCAAAAATGGGCATGACCCAACCAATAAAAGTAGAAGTGTTAACTCAAGTACGGTGACCAAAGTGGATCTAGCAGATCGACGCCTTGCAAAGATGGATCCTTCGATGAGGAAAGGGTAGGATGACCCTTAGAATGAACAATACAGAAGGACAAAACAATTGTGTCAAAGGTTTAAAGGTATACATGATAGACCCTATGAAATAATAGTTGAATATCACATGAAGAGGATCTTGAAATTACAGGGGTCAAGTATTGCACTCTTACTACAAAGTAAATGTTTCTCTCAATGAGACACAAGCCCTGAGTAAGAAAATATAGAGATTCCTAAGAGATAAGGATGGTTAAGGGGGAAGCCGTCAAGGGTGAGGGGATTTCTTGTTCCCAACATTTAGACAAAAGGGAAAGTAAGATGAATAGTAAGGGAACGATACAAACGAGAAATTATACTTGAGAAAATGGGGTATGACTAAGAGGTGATAATCTTATTTCATATTGCATAGCATCGTTTATACAGTATTCGAAATTGAGATGTAAAAAATAAGAAGTTTTGATATAATAGACGAGGAGATAATGGATGATATGGTTGCGTACCATTGGTAATGGAACTAATATGAATGATAAAAAGAAGATTTGACCGAAGAAGGTAACACATAGCCAGTTGAAATAAATGCCAGGTGATGATAATTATCCAGAAGCAGGATGCGAAAGAACCCTTCCTATATCGGGAGTTGAAGGAATACCAAAACAAGAATGTTGTAACAATCTATTAGTTTAGAATTCACTACGATGCAACATGAGGTTGAAAAAAGGGTAATAATGAGGACCTTATTAAGATCAGTGAATTAGTATACTGGTTACCGACACCTAAATAGATGCACCCTCGAATTGAAAGGAATTAACCAAGGATTATTGGGTGGCACATGAATTATTAAAGGTTATGGAATTGTCATCATAAATTAGTCTAAATCAGAAGACTATGCATAAATGGATCATTAATTCATCATGACAATTAGGGCTATTCATACAGTCAAGGATTTGTCGGTAGTTCATATTAAGAAGATTGCATGTATTCTTGAAGTTATCTCGAGCCATTATACAAATTCTCTCTCTATATGGAACATCTTTTGATGAACTAGTTTGAAGGGGGCTTTAAATGTTCAGGGCTAGCCCCACCTCCATCTTAACGGGCCACCTAAAAGTAAGGTTAAAATCACCAGAAACATGTTGTGAGATGATCTATTGAACTTGGATAGAAGTTGAGACGATTGTATAAGGATCAATAACTATTATGTGAAATAGTACAAGGTTGATATATAAGGCGTTGTGTAAGTAAGATGAGTAAGACTCCTATCGAATAACGAAGAAGGAAGTGAGTCAATGTAGCGGTATCAGATTTTATTCATTAAGTTATGAGAAAATACCCGGGTTAATGGAGAAATGCTTTAAAAGACTTAATGGAAAGAGCAGGATGAAACTTGAAATAAAGGAAAGATTTAGTCTAAGACGTTCACGAGCGTAGTGCCCTACCTTCACAGAGAAGTGTAATGATAGAAAATCTAAGTATATCCCCAACTGTGGAATCTACCTACCGGGTTCTTACGACTTGATACTACGGACATGTAATGGAAAATCACTTCAAATTTTGTTATGGAAGAAGTGTGAAGGTAGGAAATAAATTACTGGATGAAACAATTCCAGGACCAACGAGTTGTCCATAGTTTACAACTCCAAGTGTGATGATATGACTACATGGAGAAAGGAATGTATAAGGACATAGTAGAGAGATGGATGGGAGAAACATAAGAAATAGATGAACTTGCAATATCCCTATCATTTCCAAATAACCCTAGTCGTTGATGACCATCATGCCATTATGTCCTATTTACGCTCAATTCCTATAACTCTACCATGTGTGTCTCTTCATAGGCGGCATCATAAAAAAGGAACGAAAGTTAGAACTCACACATCAAGATATAACAATTTAAGTAAATTATGGTTTACATTGAGATATTAGGAAGAGATGTACGACTATGTGGAGTCGATATCGTGAGGATATTTTTTATAGACACGTGAGGTGATAGTTATGGTTTTAATTAGGTAATAGGTTGAGGTAGACCTATTTATAGTATAAAGTTTTCCAAATGTTCTGGAGAATATAAGAATCACTATACCCGAATAATGATGCCCCAGCATTCGAGGATGAATATTCTTAAGGGGGAAGGATGTTATACCACGTAATTTGATATATCAAGTATAACTTATGTTTAGGAGCCTAATACAAGGAAGAGGGATCCCTTGGGAAGATAAAGGAATGATCAAGTTGAAACCCAAAAAGGTCGCAAGAGTTAAGAGCCGCTAAGCCCTTGAAGCTAGCAATCCTTACGTTTAGTATTTCTTGTCCAATTGGTGTAAAATAAAAATAGTTATGATTCCCATAAAAGGTTAAGGAAGGCCTTGGACTAATATTGAAAGTATCTCTAAATAGTATTCCAAGTTGTACCTGTCATTTCGTGCACGTTTAAGTGCATGGTTGATCAACTTTAGATCTGACCACTCGAGGCCCATTCCAAGGGTGATTGATGATATAAATGAATGTTAAGAAGTTCTATGGATGTTTATAAGTCATTGGGATCAAAGGAATCATATCTTAACAATGTTTGACGACGATAGGACAATACTCTAAGAATTTCGCATCACAGAAATCATTGCGCTTCGCGGATGGGGCAGTAGATCGAGGAAACCATTTTTACACCTCACTACCACCACATGAGGTGGTGTATTCAGCCTAATATTCCTATATGCATCGTATATCCTCCTGCATATGAGAGGCGGTAGGCTGCCTTTAAATAGCCCAATCACAAATTTTCATTCTAAACATTTAAGTTTCGACCCCTTCACCTCCTAGACGACTCCAAACCATCTCCCAAGGTATATACACCATTGAATACCCATTCCATAAGTTTGGGATGTGAATTCTCCATTAAGAAGCTTGGCTTATCTTAAAATCTCTTTTATATTGTATGAAACAACTTGGAAGTCATGGAGAATCGAAATAAGCTTTTATATGAAGAGTCTCTTGAATGTTTAAGGCATGATTCATGCTATTCTTAGTATTCTTAAGCTCTTTCTATCTTAAAGTTATCTTGTGCTAAAGTAATCCATGAAGGAGTTGAGATAAATTCTATAGATGATCATGATAGTAATTGTGTTGGTTGTTTAAATGTTTTGATGAGATGTTTGAGATAACTATGACTATATTTCATGGAGTATAGTTGTTGGAATCTTTATGGTATTGTTTTTATTGTAAAGGATGTGAGAATATATTAAGTTGCGACGAAAATAAGCTGGGATGAAATATGCATGCTAAGTGTTCGACGGAATGTCACAATGATGAAATCTTGAAACTATTACTTGAATCATGACTCAAATTATCTTTATTGCCTTGGTCGATGATTGTAGGATGAGTGTGACTCCATAGGCGTGGTGTTTTCCATCAACAAGGTATGTTAAGGCTCACTCCTTTATTTTTGCATGACCTACGATTCAAAGTAACCATAAAGACGTCCCTTCAAAAGGAATCCTATTCTTATTATTGGATCTGGTGAACACCTTTTTCATAATGATATATTTCATGAATCGTATTGTTGTTCTTTGTCAGTAACACTTCCCGCATTGATAGCATTTTAAAACATATGCCTTCTTATGGTCCATATTGATCCTCAAACAATTGGTACAAACACAGTTACATAATGATAACCGGATGATAATGACCTTGAGTCACTCTGATAAGATCTATAAAGCCCTTATGAGTCATTTCATGCATTATATATATCTATTTATGTATCTATTTTATGATACCGCACCGCACTATAGTCCGCCCGAAAGGCACTTATATGTGCACACCACTGCAGTTAGGAAGTTATTGATGATGATAGTCCCAAAGAGAGGATTAATGATAATAAGACAGCTCCTATGTGTGGAATGTATATACATATATACGTATACATGCGTTTTAAAGAAAAGTATGCATACTCCTTACCCACAGAGGCACTAAAAGTACAGGTACAGTCTTCAACTTTATGCTTCAATTACAATATTGCACTTCTTTACACTTTTAACCTTACATATTCAGTACATCTTTCATACTGATGACCTTTTATTGGGTAGCTGCATTTCATGCCTACAAGTACAATTAGAGATTCAGATGATACCTTGCAGTAGGTTACTTGACTCAGTTGAAGGTTGTCACACTATTTTCTTCAAGAGCTGGCTAGTGAGCTGATAGGTATGGTGGTTGCATATATGTACATAGTTGGGTATGGCAGGGCCTTGTCCCAACTAGATATTATTGACGTACACTATAGAGTCTTGTAGATAGTCGTCTTGTACATATTAGTCCTATGTGACCTTGTCAGCCTTTCCACTTGACCCTTGTGTTTGTATCGCCCTTGTCGACCTTGTTGTATATATATGTATGTTGGGGCCTTATTTGCGTGCAGGCGGTTATGTCTTTTGATCAGGTTATCATTTGTCAGAGACCTTGTTGGCCTATGTATTATTGAGTATGCTATAAGTATTATGAGTGGTATGCTCAGGCCTTAGGGCACTAGGTACCGGCCACACCTATCGAAGGTTGGGGTGTAACAATTTGCTCTACTTGTGTGTAGATTTGGTCTGCTCGCATCCCACCTCTGGTAGCTTCCAACCTATTTTCATTTACTGGGACCTGCCGTGTTTATTATTATTATTGATCATACTTGCATAGATATGTTCGTTGTTCCTTCTTTGGAGGCTATGTTTGAGCGAGTGGCACCTTCGACACCATCTATCTAGTGTGAATTATTTGGTAGAATGTTGCTTGATTAGATGTCTCTTCTGACATCATCTCATTTTTGTGCATTTTTATTGGGTGGATGCCACTTGCGATATCATTTGCCTATGCAAAATGTTTTTGTTGAGTGAGTGTCACCTTCCATACCATTTGCTCGTGCATATTTTTGTTGAAAGAATGTCACTTGTGACACCGTTGACTTATGCATATTTCTGTTGAGCGAATGCCTTCTCCGGCACCGTTTGCTCGTGCATATTTTCGTTGAGCGAATGTCACCTGCAACATCGTTGGCTCGTGCATATTTTTTTGAGAAAATGCCACCTCCGTCACCATTAGCTCGTGTATATTTTTGTTGAGTGAATGCCACATCTAGCACCATTAGCTCATGCAATTATTTGTTGAGTGAATGCCCTCTCCAGTATCGTTGGCTCGTGTGTGCACATGAGAAATATGGCCCTCTCAGTTGGATTGTCTTTCTTTCATCATTTTGTTAGTTGTGACCCTCTCTATTAGATGGTTGTTTTGTCATGTTATGGCTCTCATAGCCGGATTATATTACTTCATCCGTTTATCTTTTGTCATGGTCGGGTAATGCAACCCTAATGTCACTTCATTTTTTTCATAGCTCTCATAGCCAGATTGTGTCGCCTTGATGGCACATTGTCTCTTTAATGGCTCTCTTGGCTCGATAGTCATCATCCGGTGTTGGAGTTTCTTCTTTATTGTACCTGCTTCATTATGAACAAATAAGTTAGTAGAATAAAACTGCAATCTTACTGACAATGTTTTAGGAACCTACAACCACTGAAAAATCATTAATTTTTATGGGGTCAATCCGTGTCGTCGATTCCTACTGCGTCATTTCACTGCTTTTCAATTATCAACCCTCGTTGGGCTCGGTATTACGTGAGATTAATTTAAGTTAGATTTGAAAAAGTATTTAGAAACGCTGATAATAAAATGGGTTTTTAACTAAAGATTTTATCGTATATAAAAAATGATCAACTCAATGTCATGACATATATATAATGAGCGAGGTTACCTGATTGTCCTAGCGCTCTAGGCATGTTTCCACCCAGCATGATGAAATTTTAGAGACCCCTTTAAAACTTTTGCCCCAATTGAAGGTTGTCTTGCGGTGAACTGTCACGTCGAATCATCGTAAATAAATTTTTGAGTCCCTCTAAAAAATTCTTCTCCAGTTGAATGTTTAAGACCAGCTGACTCTTTTTTCGAATTTGGTTGATGGAAATTTTGAGACCTCAAAAATTGTGCCCAAGTTCACAGTTTAAGGCCGACTGACTATTGTGCCGGATTTGTTGGTGGAATTTTATAGATCTTCTCAAAAATTCTACCTTAGTTGCAAGTCGGAGATCCTGGTATTTTGTGAGGCAATCTTTGTGTCTTAGAGACTTCCTCAGGGTTTCTTTGGTTTTTTGGTGTGAAAGAGCTCGAAGAACGTCTATGTATCATGTCATAGTAGGAATTAGGTCAAACGTCGTTCTGAATAAATATGTTTGATTTTTTATAATAATGCGACTGAGTCCTAAATGGACGCCTATGTATCCCACCTCGGGAATAAGGTCATTGCATACTTCATAGTACAATGAAATGTCATTTGGTTTTTCTATTGTGATTACAAGTAGAGAAATGCAATCAAAAGCAAAGAAAATGCGATTACAAGTAAAGAAATATGATTACAAGCTAAAAAGGCTTTTCTTTATGCATAGTATCTCTCGATTACATCTGAGTTGATTCTTTTGGGCAACTCTTGGCCATCCATTTTTGCGAGGATTACAACCCTTCTTGATAGTACTTTGCGCACCATATAGGTCCATTTCCAGTTGGGTGCGAATTTCCTTTGTACTCGTCATGGTGTGGAAACACGCGCTTAAGTACCATTTGTCCTATTTAAAAGATTCGGGCTCGGACCCATTTATTGAAGGCACGTGCCATTCTCTATTGGTATAGTTGACCGTGACATACGACGACTATGCTTTTCTCGTCAATTAGATCCACTTGCTCGTATCTTTTCTGAACCCACTCTGCGTTGTCCAGCTCTACTTCTTATATGATTCTAAGTGATGGTATCTCTACCATAATCGGTATTACTACTTTGGTACCGTAGGCAAACAAGTATGGAGTCGCTCCTATTAAGGTTCGAGTTGTCGTTCGGTAGTCTAGTAATGCGTAGGGCAACTGTTCATTCCAACATTTGTAGTTGTCTATCATTTTCCAGAGAATCCTCTTGATATTCTTATTGGCTGCCTCTACGACTCCGTTCATTTGTGGCATGTAGGTGGTTGAATTCCGATAAGTTATGTGAAATTGTTCACAAATGTCCTTAATTAGATAGCTATTAAGCTTTTCTCCATTGTCAGGTATAATTGTTACCACTTTCTTTGTCACTAACTTGTGAGAAGTAGCCTCGACCCATTTTATAAAGTAGTCTATGGCGACCAAGATGAAGCAATGTTCATTGGATGTTGCTGGCTCTATAGGCTCGATGACGTCCATGCCTGAAGCTACGAATGGCTAGGGTGAGCTTATAACATTGAGTTCACTCGGTGGGACCCTGATTAGATCTTCGTGAATTTGACATTGATGGTATCTTTTAAAAAATCTACTACAGTTCGTATTACAAGGAAATGTCATTTTCCTAAAGTTGGTAGAATAAATCATCAATACGATGAATCGGGAACTTACTCAAGGCAAGGAGTCTCCGCACTCGTATCTCGAATATGATCTAGGTACACCACACAACCCTTATCTACTAACTTCCTATATTGGATGAAAGAAATAATCTTCTTAGGAGCAGGTCGGGAGCGCCCTTCCACTCCAACCTTGGAATGTCAAGCATCGCTATAGTGACTATCTTGGCATGACTATAACACCTTGTACATCCATACTAAACCTTGTTCATAATTAAGGAGTGTAGAAAACCAAGACGGGGAGTTAAAATTTAAAAACCAGTTTTAGTTCTAAAGACCCACATTTACACCCAGGTTTAATGGATAGTACAAGTATTACAGACCATTGATTTGAATCGTAATTTTTGTTATTGAAATTCATGATGAACAGTAAATTATACGGATCGCATAATTTTAAATGGTCCGTCATTTTTTACTGTAACATTTCCTCCAGCTTTTGGCAGTCACTGGAAATTGGCACTTGGGTGAAGATCCGATTATACGGACCCTACAAAATTATAAGATCCATCGATTTTGGCCATAAAAGTCTCACCGAAAGGAACAGTATAAATACGCAACATAGTTCCAACAATCAATTTTCTTATATTTACAAGCCCTGCAACAAAGTTCCTCTCTTTCGAACCTTCTCCTACATCGAGGTAAGTCTTTATCATGCAATTCTAAGTGGTACTAACATCATCCTCATGAATTCTAAGTAAAATCCTTGTTCTTGACTTAGGGTTTTCAAGACAAACCTATCCCAAGGTTTCAAGGTTCAAGTTTTAGGTTTCCTCTCCAAAGTTCATATTTTTAATACTTGTATTGGAGAGAATAATGTATGTAGAGCTTCAATCCACATGTAGGAACATCATTTTTCTTCCCCACGCCACGTTTTTCCATGAAACACGAATTCTTCATAAGTTTAGGATTTTGTTCTATTATCATGATAACCCTAATACATGTAATATTATACCTTATGTATTTATTATAATTCATCGATTGTATTCATGATAGGTCAATACAATTGTCATGAACCTACTCTTAATCCATGAATGAATGCTTTGAATTCCATGAGTTATTTAAACACAAGTTATAATCATTATTACTTAGTTCCATTAAGTTATACATGTTTTACACAAGATATATTATATATTTATTCACATGCTAACTTATAATAAAAAACTTATCTTTACATGTTATATTTATGAAATTTATGGGCTTACAAGCCAATAATTTTCATGTTCATGTTTTTGGAAGTTGCACAGATCACTGAGAAGGCTCAAACAGCTTGAAACTACGTGTACCAATGTAGGATAAGGATCGCTCTTCCCATAGGATGATACCTTCATGTTACTCCTTTATGGGATTATTAGATACATCATGTCATGTTCATGTCTCATACCTCGGCAAGGTACGAGATGACTTAGATGACCGGGTAGAGATCAGATGCCCCATTCACGCATGGTGGTTACATGTCGGTTATACTAATTCACTCCCATAGATATATATATATGTATACATATTTTATGCATGTTATCATACTCATGGCATATTATATCCATGTTCACGTTCAGTTTCAGTTTCAGTTTCATGCTCCCATTATAACATGTGCCTGCTTATTCATTTAGTTGCTTTATATAAAATACAATTCAAATTTACTAATGTCCCATTGATCGGGGCATGCGCTTCATGGTGCAGGTACTAAGTTTCAGGAGGACGGATCTACTCGCTACGATTTGTCTCAATATTAGCTATTGGTAAGCCCCTTTTCACTCGGGGTGTTAATCACTTATTTTACGTGTCATGTTTTATAGTATAGGTATGTCAGGGCCTTGCCCTAGTAAATAGTTTTACAGTCAGAGTCATGTTTCAGATGTTTCACATACTAAACTAGCATAGTATGTCATGTCAGTCACGTCTGTATTATCTTTCAGAAATATCATGTTTTATTTAGATATTTCTGCAATTACAATTCAGACTATATTTTCAGCATTATGATTTTCATGTTTTGAACCATTATCATTGTATGCTTTGATGCCCATGTTAATTAGTAAGCCATGTGGATCGCTCAGTCACATGCTATCAGGAACCGAGTATCGTGTTTATCCTAGGCCATGGTTCGAGGTGTTACAAAACTTTGTATTAGAGCCAAGGTTCCAATGTCTTAGGGAGTCTATGAAATCGTGTATAGTGGGGTCTCTTTTATGTGTGTGAGGCACCCACACATGTAAATAGTTGACCACCAAGGCATCTAGGATTGTGTCACTTCTTTCATACTTTAGATCGTGAAGTTAGAGTTATACCTTTAGGATATTCTTTTAACTCGTATGTATTACGTATTTCAGAAAATGCCTACTAAAAGAAAATCAGCTACAAGCAAGAGGACTGCTAGTAATGCTACTCGTGAGGAACATACTCAGGCTCATGGAGCCAATTGGGGTACAACACCCCCACCCAATTCCACAGGGCATGTGGAGGTTCATATTCTATTTCCGCTACCCAGTTCCACTAACTCGGATGTTAGCGGAGCTATTCAGATGCTCACCTAGATTGTGGTTACTCATGCCCAATGTTAGGGAACGACTTTAACTACAGGGTCTAGTGAGGAGTCATCTATTTTCAGGACTCGAGAGTTTCTACGTATGGACCCTCCGGTATTCACATGGTCTAGCAATATAGAGAATCCGCAGAATTTCATGAATAGGCTTGAGAAGATCTTTCGTATTATGAATGCTACTGAGTTATAGGCAGTAGAGTTGTGAACTTATCGGTTGCAACATGTTACTAATATCTGGTATGAGTTATGGGATCAGTCTCGAGGAGAAGATTCACTTCATTCAACATGAGATGAGTTTGTTGATGCTTTTATTGATCACATTCTGCAAATAGAGGTCAGGGAGACAAAGGCCATAGAATTACAAAAGCTCAAGTAGAATGGTAGAAGTGTTCCATAGTACTATCTTCACAATGTTTCTTACGAAATGTATGCTCCACATATGGTTTGAGACATGAGGGCCAGAGTTAGGCGCTTTGTGTGTGGTCTTGATCCCTAGTTGTACGATACAACTAATATTTCTACTCAGATCAAGGAAATGACTATTACCAAGATAGTTTCTTTCGTACAAGGTAATGAGTTTTTCACTGTGACTTTTTTCATATAGAAAGATATATATATATATATATATATAAGAAACCCTCCTCTATCTGAGAGCCGAATGAAAGAAGAGAAAGCATTATATAAAGAGAAAGACTGGGAGTTCAATAAGAGATCCAAGTCTTTAGGTCACTTCATTCATGGGGAGGTGGAGGCAGAAAATTCTTTAAAAATACGTCATCAGGACCTACTCTATGTTCAGCTAGTGCCTCAGCCCCAAAGTTCAGGAATTATCATAATATATAGAAAATCAGAGCATCAGGTTCCCAGTCACATGCCAGTGTGTTTTAAAGTACCTTTAGTAATCCAGTTTGTGGTAAGTATGGTAAGAGACACCCAGAAGAGTGTCACCTAGGGATGGATGTCTGCTATGGGTGTGGTAAGCGATGTCACTTTCAACTAGATTGTCTATCAGTAAGGCAGGGTACAAGAGGTAAGGTGGAGTAGTCCACAAATTCAGCAATTCCTCACAATTTCAGGCCCAATCAGGGCGTGGTCCATCTAAGTCCGGTAATATAGGCGGATGTCCAAACCACTTGTATGAACTCTCAAGTCATCAGGATACAGAGGCTCATGCAGATGTGGTAACTGGTATACTAACCGTTTTTACTTTTGACATTTATTCCCTTATGGATCCTGGATCCACTGTATCGTATCTAACCCCATTCATTGCTAAACAATTTTGGATAGAGCCAGAAAAGTTGCATGAACCCTTTGAAGTATTCACTTTAGTTGGATAGTCAGTTATAGCTAGATGGGTATATAGGGGTTTTCCATTTAATGTCTATCACTACATTATAGTAGCCGATTTGGTAGAATTGGAAATGGTATATTTCTATGTAATCATAGGTATGGATTGGTTGTCTTGATGCTATGTCACGGTTGGCTGTAGAACCAAAATTGTCAGTTTACAATTTCACAGTGAACCCGTTATAGAATGGAAGGGTGATGTAGTAACACCAATAGGTAGGTTTATTTCCTATCTTAATACCATAAAGATGATATCCAAGGGGAAAATTTACCATCTAGTTCAGGTTAGGGATGCAAATACCAAAACCCCAACTCTTCAGTCCTTACCAGCTATCAATGATTTTCTAGAAGATCTTCTCGGAGTCCATCCCGAAATGGAGATTGACTTTGGAATCAATTTACTTCACTACACTAAGTCGATATCTATTCTGCCATATAGAATGGCCTTAGCAGAATTAAGAGAATTAAAATCCCATTTGAAAGACCTCCTTGATAAGGGATTTATTGGACCTAGTGTCTCACCATGGGGTGCACCAATCTTGTTTGTTTGAAATAAAGATGGGTATCTACGTATATGCATTGCCAGCCGATAGTTGAACAAGGTAACCATTAAGAACAAGTATCCTCTTTCCAGAATTAATGACTTATTCGATCAACTTCAAGGTGCCAAATGTTGTTCCAAGATTGACCTTAGATCAAGGTACCATCAGCTTAAGGTTAAGGAAATTGATATTTCGAAATCCGCCTTCAGAACTTGCTATGGTTATTTTGAATTTTGTGTAATGTCATTCAAATTAATGAATTCCCCAGCTTCTTTCGTGGATCTTATGAATAGGGTCTTCAAGACTTATTTTTACCTTTTCGTTATTGTCTTCATTGATGATATTCTAGTATATTCCCGTAGTGAGGCTGATTATGCAGAACATCTCAAATAGTGTTGCGGACACTTCAGGACCGGCAGCTCTATGCAAAATTTTCCAAGTATGATTTTTGGCTAAAATTAGTGGCATTCATAGGCCGTCTGATTTCAGGCAAAGGCATCCAAGTTGATTTTCAGAAAATAGATGCTATAAAGAATTGGCCCAAACCCACCTCAGTTTTGAAATAAGAAGTTTCTTGGGTCTGGCAGGCTATTACAGGTGTTTCGAGGAAGGTTTCCTTTTTGTCTCAGCTTCATTTACTAGATTGACATAGAAGAAATTAAAATTTTAGTGGTCAGATGACTGCGAGCATATTTTTGAAGAATTGAAAATGAGACTAACTTCTGCTCTAGTGTTAACATTACCAGAGGGAACCGACGGTTCGTCGTATATTGTGATGCTTCAGTAGTTGGTCTTTGGTGTAAATTTAATACAGTATGGTAAGGTTATAGCTTATGCATCCAGACATCTTAAGTCACATGAAAAGAACTACCCGACTCATGACTTATAATTGGCAACTATGATTCTTGCATTCAAGATATGGCGTCACTACTTGTATAGAGTTCACATTTACATTTACTCAGACCACAAGCAGTGGGAGTTGAATCTTAGATAAAGGAGATAAATTGAATTGATAAAGGATTATGATGTGGATGTTCTCTATCATCTGGGAAAGCGAATGTGGTAGTCGATGCTCTTAGTCGATGATCCATGGGAAGTTTATCTCATGTTGAGGAAGGTATTAGAACCATGACAAAGGAAATTCACCGACTAGCCATTCAAGGAATTCGACTGATAGACTCTAAAGATGGTGGTGTTGTTGTCCATAAAAAGTCTGAATCATCCTTAGTAGTCGAGGTGATAGAGAAACAATTTAATGATCCATAGTTGTTGCAGTTGAAGGAGGGTATCCAAAAGAATAAGACTATGACTTTTGAACAAGGGGGAGATAATAGTACTTTGAGGTACCGAGGCAGATTGTGTGTTCCAGATGTAGATGGGCTCAGAGAGCGAATCATGACAGGAGTGCACAATTCTAGGTATTCTATCCACCTAGGTTCTACAAAATGTATCATGATCTTAAAGAGATTTATTGGTGGAACGCTATGAAAAATAATGTGGAAGATTTCGTAGCCAAGTGTCTGAATTGTCAACAGGTGAAAGCCTAGCACTAGAGGCCTGGTGGGTTGGCTCATAATATCGATATTACTATTTGGAAATAGGAGATGATAAACATGGTCTTCATAATAGGTATAACTCACTCATCCAGAATGCATGATTAGATATGGGCAATTGTGGACCGACTTACTAAATCAGCCTACTTCTTGCCAATCAAAACCACAATCTCAGCAGAGAATTATGCAAAGTTGTATATCCGAGAAATTGTTCAGCTTCATGGGACCCTAATGTCCATTATTTCGGATTGTGATGCTCAGTTCATAGCGTATTTTTGGAATTCTTTATAGAAAGAATTGGGTACCAAGGTAAACCTCAACACAACTTTTCATCCTCAGATAGATCGTCAAGTAAAGTGTACTATTCAAACTCTTGAGGATGTCTTGAGGGCATGTGTTCTTGATTTTAAAGGTAAATGGGATGATCATTTGCCTCTCATTGAATTGGCTTAAAACAACAGTTACCATGCTAGTATCCAAATGGCACTATTCAAAGATCTGTATGGCTAAAGGTGTAGATCACCAATAGATTGGTCTGAAGTTGGTGAAGCAGAATTGTTAGGACAATACTTGGTCCATCAGTCTATGGAGAAAGATAAGTTGATTCAGGAATGATTGAAAATAGCTCAAAGTCGCCAAAAGTCCTATTCTAATGTGAGACGTAGAGACTTGGAGTTTTCAGGTTGATTATTAGGTGTTTCTGAAAAATTCACCTATGAAAGGTTTCATGAGGTTTGGACAAAAATGAAAGCTCAATACCAGGTATATCGGACCATACAAGATTCTGAGGAGAATTGACCAAGTGGCTTATGGTCTTGAACTGCCACAATATTTAATTATGGTGCATCTAGTGTTTCATATATCCATGTTGAGGAAGTATGTGGGAGACTCGTCATTGGTTGTCCCTACTGAATCCTTTACAGTTAAAGATGGCCTGACCTATGAAGAGGTCCCTTTGGCTATTTAAGATCGTTAGATTCGCAACTTGAGAAAGTCTTGTGGAGAAGTCAAAATGTTGAGGAGGCTACATGGGAAGCCAAAGAGGACATGAAGTCTGGATATCCATATTTATTTGAAGATCAAGCAGAAAGCGAACAAGGTAAATTCATTCAGTATTCATGTCATGTCCCTTGCGTATCCATGTATCATTTTATGCTCACGTATTTAGTACTCATGTATCATGTCCCCATGTTCATGTTTTCATGTACTCATATCAGTTCAGTCTCTATGTTTTATGTCATGTTTCTTCACATTCTTGTACTCATGTCATGTCCAGTCTTATTCTTAACTATGACCCATCATTCAAGGACAAATGATCCCAAGGGAGATATATTGTAACACCTTGTACCTCTAAACTAATCCTTGTTCTTGATTAAGGACTATAAAAATCCAAGACGGAGAGTTAAAGTTGAAAAACAGTTTTAGTTCTGCAAACCCACTTTTACACCCAGGTTTTACAGACCGTACAAGTATTACGGGCCGTCGATTTGAACCATAATTTTTTCTATTGAAATTGACGATGAGCAGTAAATTTTACGGACTGTATAATTTTAAACGGTCCATCTTTTTTTACCATAACATTTCCTCCATCTTTTGGCAGTGACTGGAAATTGGCACTTGGATGACGGTCCGATTATACGGACTGTACAAAATTATATATGGTCCATACCTGGATCGTAAAAAAAAATTACGGTGCATCAATTTTGGCCGTAAAAGTCCGGCCGACAAGATTACTATAAATACACAACTTAGTTCCAAAAATTAGTTTTCTTATATTTCCAAGCCTAAAAATGAAGTTCCTCTCTTCCCAACATTCTGCTACAATGAGGTAAACCCATCCCAAGGTTTCAAGGTCTAAGCTTTGGGTTTCCTCTCCAAAGTTTAGATTTTTCATACAAGTATTTGAGTGAATAAGGTATGTAGCGCTTCTATCCACGTATGGGAACACCATTGTTCTTCCCCACTCCACGCTTTTCCATGAAACATTAATTATTCATAAGTTTAAGATTTCATGATAACCCTAATACATGTAATATTATATGTCATGTCTTTATTACAATTCGTCAATTGTATTCATGATATGTCATTACAATTGTCATGAAGCTTCCCGTAATCCATGAACACATGCTTTGAATACCATGAGTTCTTAAACACCAGTTATAATCATCATTACTCAGTTCCATGAAGTTATACATGTTTTACACAAGTTATATTATATATTTATTCACATGCTAACTTATAATTAAAAATTATGTTTACAAGTTATATTTATGAAATTTATGGGCTTACAAGGCAACTATTTCCATGTTCATGTTTTTGGGAGTTGCACAGATTACCGAGAAGGCTCAGACAACTTGAAACTACATATGCCAACATGGGATAAGCATGTTCCACCCAGAGGATGAGACCTTCATGTTACCCTTTATGGGATTATTGGATCCATCATGTCATGTTCATGTCTCCTACCCCTACAAGTTATGAGATGGCTTAGTTGATCGAGTAGAGATCAGACGCCATGTTCACCGTGGTGATTACATGTTGGATATACTAATGCTCTCGCCAAAGATATACAGATATATAGTTATACAGATTTTATGCATGTTATCATATTTATGTCAGATTATATCCATGTCCATGTTCAGTTTCAAGATCCTATTATATCATGTGCCTTCTTATTCTTTCATTTGCTTTACATACAGTACAATTCAAATGTACTAATGTCCCTTTCCTGCACTTCATGGTACAGGTACTGAGTTTCATGATGACGGATATGCTCGCTAGGATATTCCTCAATATAAGATATTAGTGATCCCCATTCCATTCATAGTGTTATTTATTTATTTTACATGTCATATTTTATAGTGGAGGTATGTCAGGGCCTTGTCCCAGAAAAAATGTACTAATAAAGAATAAGCTGCTATAAACCCTGTCGATTGTGCCATACCACCCCCGCCTCTCGTCTGACAAAACCATATAATATGACCATGCAGCCCACATGAATAACACACATCTGAACCCTGGCAGCATTGCCCGAAATGAGTCCTACCACATCAACCACAATACTGCATTAATAGCCTTGCATTACCGGACTCTCCTCTATACCGGGAGCTTGATGCCCGTGAACTCTGACCCTGACCAGAATAAGTGGTAAGATTATGACGCTGGCCCTGAAATATTGGTGGTGCACTAGTCATCGGGTAAGATGGGCGCGTAGAAAACTGAGGCCTAAACCTACCTCAAAACTCTCCTATCTCACTTGTGGACTGGGCCCTCTTATGCTGGCCCCTATTATGATCTCCACTAGCTCGCTGCTACCTCTTACGGACCTATAGATTCTGTGCATAGTCCTGAATATGGGGGATATCCATATTCGAGTTCAAAGAAGGTGTAGTGCACTCATTCACCAAGTGTTACCCCAAACTATTAACAAATTGATGTACCTTATCGCTTATATCAGCAACAATCGCAGGAGCGTACCTAGCCAAGGAGTTGAACTATAAGCTATACTCTCGGACGCTCATATTACCCTACTCTAAGTGGAAAAATATATCTCGCCTGGCTTATCAAAGCTCGATCAGTAGATACTTCTGTAAAAATGCCTCAAAGAACTCTTTCTAGCCTATAGGTGGGGCTTCAGTTCCCTGAGTCTGCTCACAAGTCTCAAACCAGGTCACAACAACATCACGCAACCTATAGGAAGACATCTCCACTAACTTAGCATATGTAGCATTCATAACTCATAAGGTCCACTACAACCTATCTAGAAAATTTTATGGGTCCATATTGGAATATATCCCTGTAAATACTGGAGGGTCCAGGTTAACAAAATCGTAAAATCTCGCACTCACAATCCTATCAGCAACACCAACTGTTAGACGTTGGGCCTGAGAGGCCACTAGTGTAGTCAACAGTTGCACTGCACTCTACATATCTAGATCCTGGTCATGGGCAATCGAAGGAGGAACTGGAGGTACATCATGTCCCCTCTGCCCCTATGGATGTGGTGGTGGGGATGGAGTCCCGAAGGCCCAAGAAATAGCCTCATACTGGTGCTCCTATCACCTCGGGTCAGCGGGCGGTACCTGACTAGCGCCCTCTCCCGCATCCTTGTCTAACCTCCGCAGAGCCTCTTGTCGTCTAGTAGTAGTAGGCATAACTGAGAACATAAGCAAGATAAAGATTATGAGTGAACACTTATGATTTAGCACTATCGCAAGATCTAAATCAAGAAGACAAGTAACCATGGGGAGGAGGGGGTGGTCGACACCCAATACACAAAGGCTTGAGCGAATCACTATAGTATCTGAAACCTGTAGTACAAAACATCGGCTGACAAGGCCTCCATATAACCATATAAGACAAGAATGTATGACAACATGCATGTAGAAGAGTCCCAATATGATATATTTACAGATAACCCAGGCTGAAATGGCCACAAGAAGAGTACACTACTAATAAAAAAGGGCCAACAAGGTCACGACATACGTACACCCACAATACATAATTTTGCAAGCCTCTAAGAGTGATATATCACATCAACAGGTCAGGATATGACCCCTCCATACCCACAATTATACTAACATATACAACAGTACCTAAGGACTCCTGTATAGCAACTCTGAGAGAGGGGAGTGCGACAATCACAGTTGAACAAGTAACCTACTAAGGAGCGCCGCCCTATCTATCTGTACCTGCGGGAATGAACACAGTGCCCAAAAAGGGGGCATCAGTATGAAAGATGTACTGAATATGTAACGCATGTAACAAATGTTAAATAAAGATATAACATAAGAGATATGGGTATGGAAGTTAACCTGAAACTCATAAGAAGCCTCTGAGGGCATACCCAGTTATAAGTATGGATATATATATATATATATATATATATATATATATATATATATATATATATATATATGCATTTATGTAAAACCAGGCCACTTAATGGAGCTATTTAATAAAGTATCAACCGCTTTGTGGGGCAAATCATATCATAGTATATCGTATCCATCCTCGAAGAGGACTCAGTCGTACCCTACCTTGATAGAATTCGGTAATATAAAACCAGGTGTCGTACCCAGCCTACTATAGCGTGGCTTGGTATGAAAATTGATACATATTGATTAGTTCAATACAAGACCTCAAGACACCAAGATTAAGATTAAAGTCAAAGTGACCTATTGTCGTTATCCTCCGACTATCGTTATTATCGCTATGTTCTTCAATCCTAACTAGTCACCAATAGATATGACAAATATAGAGAATATGATTATTAATTATTTTTCAAGATATATGAATGACTCAAACAAGAAGGAGCACAACAATCTTAAGCCTCCTAATAAGGGATCGATGTGAGGATGTACTCGTATTAATTCATGCCAACAAGGAAAATTAGCCTTACATACCTTTTTATGAAGTTGCCAATGTCTCATATGTCCTCGCACCATCTACGAATGGTTATCTATAACACATAAAGGATTTTCTATCAATATTGAATACATATCCTATAGGGAAGCTCACTTAGGCATATTATCGAACAACTTAAGTACATAGGGTTCTTACGTTTATCTACAAGGAAAACTTATGTAATTCAATACCACAACCCTCCAAAAAGCACTTTCCTTAATTCCACAACACATACAACCAGTTTGATTATCAATCACCTCATACTTTATGTAAAATAGCCCAATAAGTCATACAATTATGATTCCAAAAGCTTATAAGTTTTAACTATGAAGATCCTTCCACAACTTGTTTCAAAATATCTATTAATCATACGATCGGGTAGAGGAGGATAAAACTTACCTTTACACACCAGAATATCCTCATAACAATAGATTACTTCGCCTCTAAGGGTCCCTCGAAATTAATTCTATAAGGAGAAGACGATTATCATGATAACTACAGGATTTTCCACGTTGATATTGCTTGTTTTGGTTTAGATTAGAGCCTAGGATATTAGGATACTTTGGAGAGAGTTTAGGGGGGTGATTTAGGGTCTGTTCTAAGTGAAAATGAAGTCTCAAAGTGGAAGGAAACAATTTATACCCGAAAAAGAAATAGCTCCACCTCTCTATACGGTCTATACAAAATTTTACAGTCCATATATAATCAGTCCTGCAATTTACAATTCTGTAGGGATTTTTATGGTGGGAAAATCCAATTTGTACGGTCCGTACAATTTGGCCGTCGATTTTAGAATTTGGCAGATTTCGTCGAATCATATTTTCTTCAATCTGTTTAACTTTTATACATTCCAGTACTTCTATATACAACTTATAAACTCCTATTATGCTTTTGTAAGATCACATCTCTTCTCGGGATGCCTGTATCAATCGATGACATGACGGAACGTGAAACTATAAGGCGTAACAATATTATTGTGAATTAGTAATGGATATTGTTAGACAATCATATTTTAATGCTTAATTTGAATATAGAAACCTATTCCAATTGTTGGAAATTTCTAAGGTTTCCAATTTGTGGCTTTTTGTATATTGTTCAATTGAGGTACAAATGTGTATAGTTTTTCAATTACCTTAAGGATATGACTACGTAGTATCTGTTCTTTGTATTTGGGTATTAAAGTTAGAATCTTGGTGACGTGGGCTCGAGTTGGTGTTTTAATGTCTTGCTTTGTTAAGGATTATATCCATGTATGTTGTGTCAGCTTTATATTAACGAATAGTATGTACACTGATAAACTTCGACTATCACAAGGTGAAATGGAAGGAAAATGTCTTCACCGAGGCTTGATTAGTTAGCACTCCTGTTTGTCTCAGAGGTAGTCTACGATTTAGCTTTCTAAAACATTAATAGAAGTGCATAATTATTTATAAATATTGAGGTGTATTGGGCGTGTTTGGGGGTCCCACTCAGAAAGTTGTGATGAACGTCTGAGTGAGCACCAGTGTTGAACTGTGATGATAGGGTTTGGGGAATCAGCCTTGTGTTGGTTCCGACTACTATTTATTTGGGCTTGTCATCATAACTGCTGGATATGTTTACTCATCACACATGTTTTCGATATGATATCATGATTTGTACTTGGGTTGTTTATGTGTATTAAACTCTTGACAACATGTGTTATTCATCTCTATACTTTGTTGCATCTCATCTTATCATGATATCTTGCCTTGTATTGTCATTTGCATTCATATACTTATGGTTTTATGATATTAATATGAGAGTGGTATGGATATGATCTGGGCCAAAGAGGCTGGAAAAGTAAGAACACTAATAAGATTATGGCAACACTAAGATGATATTGATAGGCGGGAAATGGAGTTGCATGCCTGTAACATGATATTATTACATCCAAGTGATGTCCTCTGATAGGACCTTCCAGAGGGGTATATTGACTTCGCGAGTCCCCCATGGGTGTACGGATCATAATAAAACCTTGACATATTATATTCCTGATTGATAAAGGTACCTGGCATATGCACTGATTTAATATCATACATTTATATGCCATTTCATTGATTGTTTGTCGATGGACTTTTAATTGAAGTGATTGTTGATGACTTGATTAGAATCTGAACATGAAAAGAATTATACTTGCTACTTGGCACTTGGATTATTGTTTAAACTCTTGACACTGGATGACGTAAGTGGTTATGGACTAATTGTATAGGTAAATATGTGAACTCTGTGAATCATTCTGTGGAATATGTGACCTTGGATTATTTGGCTGATTAGTATAGGGTAACTTGGTGTCAACTTGATATTTATCTCTTTTTGCATATCTTCCATCATTGTCGGCCTATGATGTCTACGGGGGTACGTTGTGTACTCATGCTACACTTACTGTATCTTTTCTCTATGCAGATGCAGATCTAATGACTAGCTCAAGACCGCGTAGCTGAGTTCGAGTAGTTGGTCCCCAACTTCAAATGAGAGGATGTTATCTCCAGCATGCCCCATATTTGTTGTATCTCTTTATTGTCTTTACTTCAGTTCTAGAGACATGTTTACAGACTTACAAATCATGTATTCAGTTGGCATGTGATGCCCTTGACTTCCAGACTTGTATCATTTTATTAGAGCTCTTGTATTTACAGACCATATCTTTTTGGGGTTCGCTTGTTGTTCAGACTATTTCCACATTTATAATATCGGACATATGTTGTAGTATCTTATTATCTTCAGCTTTTATTTATATTATCATGTGAGTGATTTGGGAGTGGTTCTCCTACTGGTGGGATATGTAGGTGCCACCACGATTCCTGAAAAGGGATCGTGATAGTACCCTAATTCTACTTATCTTTCTTCCAAACCATCGAAAGTTGTCATTAATACCAATGATATTTAGAAATACATTGTCACATATCGCAAGTCTAAATCATGACTCCCTCTGACCAGAAATGAATATATGCCTTATACTGAGTCAATTCTAAGCACCTCCATCAAAAGGTGACCTTATCCAAGGCCAATTGCATAAATTTCAAATCCATTAATTTTGTTTCAACGACATAAAACTACAGAGTTACACTCATCGTTCAAGTCCTCTTAATCCTTCAAATGACATACTATGCGCATCATCCTAGTGATTATCTTGTCGTGCCAAATCTATAAAAATAAATTGATCACCCCAAAGGCTTCCCATATCCATTTGTAACTCCTCAAAATATAACCAAGTATCCGCGTAGACCATTAAAATTGCCTGTATAACTGCTCTCAACAAAATATAATCAAATCTCTTTGAGATCTTCAATAAAGCTTGGTAAACATGTCATACCTCTATTACGAACCGAAATCCATCAATTCTTCATAACTGGGTTACTAGAATAGGCATAAATATACATTATATATTCATAAACCACTCGACTATAAATAAACAAATATAACCAGTGCAAAATGCACAGATTCCTGAATGTCACCATTTATCACCCAGACTGATTCCAAATCACTATAAAATAATGATAAGCCTTACATAGGTTTGTGGTGACCCATTATAATTTTGTTGTCCCTAAATACTAAACATCGTATTGTCATTCTCAACCTCAAAAGCTCAGAATTACCCAAGTCGCCAACCGTGTACCGATTAACTAAACCTTATGACTTTAAATCATCATGTTCATCAACTCGCACAAGTCATCCAAATATAATAAACTTCATGGAATCTAATTACATCAAACTATCCTCCTTGAACTTTCACTAAACTCGTTCATCACCTCGAATACTCTAGCGTAAGGCATATGGCCCCGTACCTCACCGTTCACAATCATACAATCTTTTAATGCAATAACTTATTATGCCTTTAGCAAATCCAAAATAAAAGAATCTTGCAATCGATGTGCTTTACGACGCACAAATACTCGCAAGTTATTCATATTTAGAATACTCAACCATCACTTCGACACAGTATACTACCACAAACATAATCTTACCTAAAAATTATGACTTCAACATTCAATTGTAGTGGTTTCTTCTTATCAATAACCTCTAGCTCGTCCATTCAATGATGCCATGAAATTACCCATCTTAGTACTACACAAGGTACCTCCTTATCAATATTCAATCACAAAGTCTCGTTGGCACTTGCCATACACTAAGTCAAATTGTTCACGGAGTTCCTTCATCAATCATACTTATTCCTTTTTACACCCTATCTGAATGACGTAATATAATGCTACCATAACTCGTACATGATTCAACTAGTAATGCTGCTTCAAATTCAAGTCTTACGAACCTTAATCCTCCAAAACCAATAATATGATGCATTTATCTTAATTCTTTCGTTTACATATTCCATTCAAAATCACTTTTATCATTATCAACTGAAAATCACTCAAACGCACTCATGGGGTGAATAGAAATAGCGTACATCTTTTAAAATACCTAATCCAATTCATGGAGATAGTAGTAAACCACAATCTTGAGCATCTGAAAGTTTCCCGTGCTTCACTTGAACCTTGATACTAAACATTCCTCTAAGTCAAACACATCATATATACAACATCCATATCTCTTCTCCAAATTACATGCAGTAACCGATAACTCTTTAAGTAATTAAATCATTACTCTTGCCCATTGCTTGAGTCATTTCTATTAGTCGGTCACTATTTCTCCCAGAAGTCTACAACGTAGTCAAACTTACCGATCAATTCATGTCCCTTTAGCATTCACTTCATAAACAGAGTAGTCACATAAAATCAACAAGCTTATAGCTCAAAATGATTCTTTTTATGACCATATCTCAAGATATCCATCGAACCTTCAAACATGACCTTTGGTAAAAGACTACATCCGAGTATTCCCACAAGAGTCAATCATCCATAATAACTTTTTCCAGATGAGCATATCCACCACTTGTGATCATCCTATAACTGGAAATGATACATTCGAATTCCCTTCATTACATCATTGTTCCATCGAGTATCTGAAGACTCTTCACATGCACCCCAATACAAAGTCCTACCTCTTCACACCTGATCCCAAAAGACATCTTTCATCATATTATTGGTTTTGGAGGATTAAGGTTCGTAGCCTCATCAACTATTCTTCTTGTTTGTTCAATTGATTCATCCAAGTTTTTCTTTTGTCATCATAATACTAGTACGTATCCCCAAAATATCAGTATCTATACCATCTCATTACTAAATTATTGTCTTGTCATTGATACACTCATGTCATAAGATTGTCACCCTAAATCTGGACGATACTGAAGCATTTCCACTCCAATCACACCTCGAGTAAACCATCCTTACTATGTTGAATCCCTCTCAAGTGTAGTCTTTATACCCACAATGCTTATTAACTAGCTATTTGCTAGACGAATCAATTCAAATCATCGACTCTCTTCCCATCTATTTCCATAACATAAATGCACTTCCAAAACTACCGATCAACTAACCATTGAAGGCAGGAGGTCATGTAGACCTTCGTACTATCACTCGCCTTTCCTAGGAATATCTCTGAACTAGAGAATCTGAATCACAACCCCACTCAATCGAGTCTTCAAGTCATAGTTGAAATCCGAACTTGTTCAGGTGTCCTTTTCATGTTGTCACATCTCTTGTCATACCATGCGACATTGCATCCAGCTGCCCATGAGCGAACCTAAAAATATGTCCTCACCATCGGTGAGATATTGGAATAATAAATACTAGACCTTAAATAAATCATATATGCATGATAATAAATGAAAGAATGGAAGTTTCCTAAATGTCCTATAGCCTATCGAGGATGGGTACATACGTATACGTACCAATCTGCAAGACTCTACTAGACATTGCCCTAGTACTCATTAGACCGGTACACCTAAGAGCTATGATACCAACTTTTCATGACCAAAATCACGGGTCATGATGGCACCTATACTATGCTACTGGTAGGCGAACCATCCCAAATTTACGAGTTATAATTTTAATTTAAAAGTGGAATATTTAATTCAAATAAATTCTTAAAGTCTCAATAACATAAAAACCAAATAAAAATCCAAGTATAATCCATATCCCAAAACCGAATCTAAGTCATATAAGAGAACTAATTATGAGTCTGGTACATGTCCCATAGGACGAAATAAATTGTCTCTGGAAATCAAATATAGAAAGAAAAATAAGGATGAGAGTTTCAGGGGAGATGATTCGGCTATGTAACTCACCCTATGGGGTACCAGACCTATATTTGCACAATAGTGCAGCAAGTGTAGTATGAGTACAATACTAGTACCCCATAGGCATCATAGGCAATCAGTGAAGAAACACGCATATACATTATAAATATTGATGGACCATAGATAATGTGAAAAGTTATTTAGGTCACAGAGTTACCAAGTCCACATCCAATTTGAGTCATAAAGCTTAATTTTATCTTCTTAAATTCACCTACAAGTCAAAACGGCTCTAATTATTCTTAATTCTCAAGTCTTTGTCACTTACAAGTATAAAGATTTAACATTTTTATTTAATCAAGAATGCATCTTGGATCAACATAGTCAATAGGGATGATATGAATGCAAGTGATATGCAATGCAACTAGCCAGTATCAACTTGGTATACATATGGTAAGAGCTTTTACACATAGTCATGACCCATCGGGGGACTCGTAAGGTCTATATACCGCTCACTACCATCCGGCATGTATCCCTCGGAGGCTGAGCATCATATCATACCATATAGTATTCTCACATATCAAATCATATCATAGCACCCGGTATCATTTTCTCTCAGGCTGCAAAATCATCAACCTCTTTTCTGGCCTCCTCGAACTTGGCTAACATAGAGTGATGAATATGAATTAGAATAAAAGTTACAAATAAAGTTCAAACATGGCTCACATGGCTCACATGGCTCACATAGCTCGATAAGCAATAACCATTACGACCTAAGTGGATTTATGCACCTCTTTTAATGCCCAAAATCTCACATGCATACCTTGATAATAATTATATCATATATGCACACCTCCAATCAGATTCTAAAAAGGTAATCCATAACCGACCTCAAAGGCTAAGAAACATGCCACAAAGCCCTCAAGAAATTGCCTTTCCTTTCTGAGAATCTTCAACTTGATCCAAAACTATCACTTATGCATTTCAGATGAGTGTATGAATTTATCAACACCTCTATTGCTATGATAATAATTTGGATCCTAAAAGTCACCCAAAACGATAATCCTGAGCCCCGAAGGTCAAAAATTGTAATTTTATTATCAAATTGGGTTCAATATAATCAAAATAATATTTCACGAGGTTAAACGAGTCCAATGATATTCATATTGTTATACATTAATTCAAAACCCCAAAATGAACTCAAAAAGTTAAACTCTAACCCCCTAGGGTAAAGCTGGAGTTTTATTAATAAATTGGTCTACTGATAGCTTAATTAGTCTAAATCCAGAAAACTCATTCAAAAAGTCATCATCTTGATCCTCAAATTCATGATTTACCACTTTTCAACCTTTGGGTTCAAAACCTCAATTTTCCCCAACA
This sequence comes from Anisodus tanguticus, assembly GCA_034509755.1. NCBI lineage: Eukaryota > Viridiplantae > Streptophyta > Magnoliopsida > Solanales > Solanaceae > Anisodus > Anisodus tanguticus. The sequence continues at coordinate 34,744,906 of CM067545.1, read as the reverse complement.
AATATTTATACTAAATTACAAATAATCCTCAAATTTCATGGAGAAATACAAAAATAGAGGTTAGGAACCTACCTTATTCGAGACGAAGCCATTGACACCGAAATCACCCAAATTCGAGCTCGTTTGCTCATCCAAATTCTCAAAATACTCTTGTTTCGATTTGTCAAAACCCCAAAAATTAGTTTATAAATCTCAAAATTTAACGGATAAAATCACTTCAAATTGGAATATAATAATCATAAGATGGTAAAGAATCATTATCTTGATGCCCATGAAGAAATTTCACTCGCAAATTCAAGTCACAAGAGCTTAATTTGGCCAAAAATGGTGAAATAATGAAGAACTTCGAAATAGGTTAGTATAGAGGTCAGTCCACACAACTTATGGTGCGCCGCGAAGTAGCAGATCGCCACCAAACACCAGCAACACACCACCTCACTATTTTGGCTCTAAACCCCTAATACGACCTCATAATTCGACGATTTAAGTTGATACTGCTCATAAATTTCAATACGTATATATCCCAATAATTAAAACTCCATTACAAAATCAAATGGATATAATGGTACATCAAAACGTGAGAGGCATTCGACTTACAAAAAATATTCAAACATCCAAAACTTAACCAAACAAAGCCCAACTCCAATTCCAGAAGTTCCTAAAAGTCGCAAATGATCATACGAAGCTAACAAAATCAACAAATTCAAGTATGAGTCTTATTTAGTTCTGTGACCATCTTTTCACCATGAATAGGCATTTTAAATGCTAAAATCGACTTAATTATCAAAAATCAACCAACGAACTCAAAAATTAGTTCCGTTAATTTTTACAGGTCATAAATAATATTACAAGTCTAATGAAATATTCATGTCGCCAATCAGAGAACGTTTTCCATAAATGAGCAATTAATCCAAATAATTAAATACTGAAATTTCTAAAATGAAACCTTCTCCCAAAGTGAAACAAATGATATATGTTTGACTTCAAATTTTGTTAGCATGTCAAAATAATCATTACAGAGCTTTTGGAATAGACGACACGAAAAACAGAGCATCGGTTCTCAAAATGACTGATCAGATCATTAGAGAGAGAGTACCTGGTATCCGCTTATGTATGATTTTGAACCTTTTTTCCCCTGCATATGCTGGTTTGATTTAATTTTTTTGTTTAGTCTAATTTGATTATTTAAAAAAGAGAGATGGGTGTGATCTTTGTATTTTTTTCCCACATGCATTTGTTCACGTGAAGAAAAAAGATGTCAAAATAATCATTAGTATTAAAAATATTTCTGAATGAAAATATACAAATTAAAAAAAGAAAAAGAAATTACAGAACATTAGTAAGATATATGCTACACTAGTGATTTTCAAGGGTAAATCAAGTACCTTGATTAATAGTATGTAGTCAGTATCATTGTCTATTGTCCTGTAATTCTTACTTTTGTAATTACAAAGCTCAAGAAGGTGGTTATAGGTGGAGTGAAATATAGGAACGGATTAAAGTTCGGCAAATGGCCAAATATATCCCTTATTATATTTTGAGTCTAAATATATTCGCGTCATTATATTTTGGCATATATATAACCCTCATTCCAACGGAGAAACACAAGTCATCATGATATTGACCTATTTTAAATTTCCTAATTAATTGAAATTCAACTTACAATCCAATCTCCAATTAGAAAACTTATACACATACCCCGAAAATTTGAGGCAAGCATCAAAAAGCTTCTTCAATATATTCAATCCTACTGGAAACTTAATAGAAGTTAGCTTTATTACCAATAGCATAGATGTAATACTCATATATCTTCCTTTCCGCTAATGGAAGCAAAGAAAATGAAATTGGAGAAAATCCGAGAAAGAACTAGGCTTACTTCGACAGTTAATTTCTTCAACTAAATTAAACACCTGCATATTACATATTAACCAGATCCTGCTCATAAACGATGCTTAATTACCAGCGCATTAACACAGAAAATGAGCAAAAATGTATGGGTATTCTCCAACTTAGAATCGAATTCATATCCGGTAATGTACGATCTACCCAACGCCTTAGATAAAATGACATTGAATTCATCTATTGAGAGTTTTATTGGAAAAATCACGAGTACCCATTGTTGGTTATTGAATTCTGAATTGAAGAAGGCGAAGGGTTAGAGTGATCGTATGATCGATACAGGATATAGACTATCTCATTCTTTATTCTATTCTATTTCTGAAAAAATATAAAATCGGAAACCATAAAAAAGCTCCTGCATCTTCTGCCTCGAATAGGATTGAAGAAGCTTTTCGAAGCTTGCTTCGAATTTTCTGGGTATAGGTATGGGTCTTTTAATTGGATATCGGGTTATGAGTTGAATTTCAATTAATTAGAGGATAATTTAAAATAGGTCAATAGGACGATGACACTCCCTCCATTAAAATGAGAGTTATAGATGAGCCAAAGTAAGTATAATGGCAATGCAAAACTAGAACAAGAATATTGTGGAGGAAGAGAGGAGAGTTTTTTTTTCTCTTTTCGGGATGAAATACAATGAGGAGAACATATCTAGTTATAGGAGAGAATTGACTTCGTCACAAAGTTATTAGCCCTAATATTTCTCCTAAAGATAGACATTCACAATATATGATAATATCCATAATACTCCCCCTTGGATGTCTATTTTGATAGATAATATGTCTCATTAAAACCTTACTAGAAAAAACCCAGTCGGAAAAATTCTAGTGAAGGAAAAAGAGTACACATTTCTAATAATACAAATTTTGGTTGCCTCATTAAAAACCATACAATGAAAACCCAGTGGGACAAAACCTTGTATGAAAAAAGAATACAACATGTATTAACTCCCCTGATGAGAACTTCTGTCCAAATGCTTGAGTCTTCGTATTCCAATCTTGTGCACCATCTTCTCGAAAGTTTCAGTTTGTAGTGACTTGGTGAACAAATCAGTCATATCATCACTTGAATGAATCTGTTGCACGTTGGTATCACCATTTTTTTGGAGCTCGTGTATGAAGAACAACTTGGTGAAATGTGCTTTTGTCTTATCTCCTTTACTGAATCCTCCCCCTTCAATTGAGCAATGAATGCTGCATTATCTTTATTTGGGTATTTCAAACCACATTTATTTCCAAGTGATTCAAATAGTCATAATATCAATTTGATTTGTTGATATTTTTTCATTTTCTTGAGTTTGCGGCTCATTGATTTCTTCAAGAATATTAGGATTGTCAAATCTTGCATTTCTTTATGAGATTCTTCTTAGTGTCATCTTGACCATATATTTTTATATTTCTAGGATTCCGATCCTTAGAACTCAATGGTCCATCACGTTTCAGGTGTGCTTTTGGACTCATATGCTATGACACTAGTAGATGGTCCTACAGGGACATCAATCGAAATTGAGACATTCTCTGCAGGGATATGTGATTCGGTAATCCTTGTCAAATATGTAAATGTGTCTGGCATTTGATTTTTCTGCAAGTGAATAATCTTTTGGACATCTTTCTCACCAATAGAAGCACGTAGATCAAGATTAGACGATGATGGATTTTTACACAAAATTTCCCTTTTTATTTCATTATTCTCTCCCCCTAATTTTGGAAAAATTCTCTCATCAAATCGGTAATATGCAATTGATCTTATTTCAGTATCTCTGTGTAAGGAAGAAATTATATCATGCTCATAGTTATAGAAAGATAAATAAATGCATCAATTGAACAAATATATGGCACTTCAGGAGCAATCTAATTTTCTCATTTCAACTTCTTTTAGCAGGTAGTCTACTGCTTTTTGAAAACTCTTCATAATCTCCATTCACATTCAAGTTAGCAACTTGCACAACCTTATGAATGATTTTGAATATAAAAAAGGGAAGAGGTTAAAAATAGTCATCTTTGTACCCTTCATCAATAAATATTTCTTAAGGTGATTTCAGTATATCAACCTTAGTTCATTTAATCTATTTATTGATTCAAAACAAGTTTTTCAATAACTTGTATATGCTTCAGGCATTTTGAATCCTTAAAAAATTCATATAATTTTATCACGTGAGCCATATATACTGAGAAAATTTTCATTTAGTATTTAATTTACATGACATCTTCTCATGTCAGGACTGCATGTCAAGTAAATTTACCAAGATGTATCTACTTGGTAATTATTCCTACATCAATATACTTTAAGAGACGTAGAATTCAGATCCTCGTAATATTATACAATATTGCACACTATATTGTATCAAATATAACGTCGACCATATATCATTTTGTATCGGTTTGCAATTAGACACAACTTACCGAGATCTTATCATTTCATTATTTTTTTAGGTACCTGAACCTCGTATGAGGTTTTATGAAGTGTTATGTCGTAGGCTCTTCAAGAACACATTTCCTTCTTATTATAATCATTTTGATCATTTGCTCCTATTTTTTTTCAAGGATTATTGCGTTTGAAATCGATTTGTCTACCATGCTTCACGCATGTTGTAAACTCTGTCCAACTGGAATGTGAAATAGTTGTGTCAGTAAATTCCTCTAGCATTTGACTTAAATTATCATTTAAACGAGGATTATACTGGTGATAATTCACAATATATTTCTTAGTTGTTTATTCTCTCTACCCTTATGTTAGAAAAACTTACATTTTCACCTTCTTTGGGTAATCCATCTATGTGCATCGTGGTAGATTCATTAATCATATACCGCACAACAAAACTATTAGATGAAAACATTTGGTTCCTGACCTTGAACCAATTACGAGGGGAGAATTTATGATAATTTATTAGTATGAAGCATACAAACGTCGTTGTATGCAATATCTCATATTTCATATCAACACGTGAAGCTTTATTCTCATTCGCAATGGTTTAGCTATTTATCGCAGGCATTCAACGCTAAACCAACTTGAATATAAACCAATATTAACAAGATGAATTATTTTAATTACATAATCTGAAGATTGTGCTATCAACTCAATTATTTTGAGCAAGCAATTTTGCATATGTCAAACTGCGGGTTGACAATAACCGCACATATGACCGTCTTATCGATACATCTATTTAATACATCATATAACAGGTGAACGAGCCCTTATTCACCTTTAATTTTTTTTAGAATTTAGGAAATTCAATGCCAACACTAGTCAGTATAATAAACTTATCATGAGAACAAACAAATTAATTCTTGAAGAATCTTCTAGTTCATCAATATATTTCGAATACAAACTTAGCACGTCAGATTTAAATAAGGACAACCAAAATTGTCACATCAATTGATAAAATTATTTGTACTAGTAAACTTTAGGTTTACTATGTCATGTGCTATTTGTTTTAGTAAACTTCTGGTTTACTATAACATGAATTTTATTTTGTACAATAAACTTCTGGTTTATCGTGACATGTGATTTCATGATGCTTATATTTTTTCAATACAATTTGGAGAATAAAGAGGGTAACATTTCAAATACATATTTCTTACCCACTATGACTTTGTAGATATTTAGTCATCCAATCATTTATAGCTTCAATATGATAGCCATTTACTTTAGTAAACTTCGGGTTTACTATACTTTGTGCTTCGATCATAACAACTTTGTACATTACAATCTAGAAAGAATGACATAATAGTATATAAGCTCTTTAGGTGCATTTAATCTATTCTCCATAATCACATATTGCTTGGACACTACTAATGACATGATCTTCTTGATAAATAGTTAGATCTTCTAGAGCCCTTAATTGGTTTTGTACTATCAAATATTTCCTATCCACTGTTGGTGTCATGAAGAAAATTTAATTAGACACTTATGATGTCATGAAAGAAAACGGTAAACGAATGAATATTTAGAAATAATAAATGCATAATTCAATTCTAGTCCAAACTTGCTTTGAAAGTTATTCATATCTTATTCATATATTCAAATGAAGTGACATGCACAAAATAAAATAAGTAGATTGTCAGAAAATACAAAGTGAAGACTAAATATATAACAAACTGTGTCATATATTTAAAACTGATAAGTTTGGACAAGTCTTATTAAAATATAACAACTCACTGTATCCATCTTAAAGAAATTTTGATACAGCATGATAAGTCCTATTAGGATACAACAATTTACTTATATGATCAATATAATAATTTAGTAATATAATTCAATGGTATCCATAAATATCTCCATATATCTGGGGAAAAAAGGCTCAAACTAATAATTATTATCAAAAGGGTTGTTGTAGTTGTAATCAATTGCCATAATCATTATCAATTGTTCAGTAATTTTAATCTACTAAAAAGTACATTATTTCCACAAATATTTTATCACATCATAGATGATAACTAGTCGGTACTTTATCACTTAGCAGTACGACATGCATCTTAAAATATTATAACTTCACTTTGAACAGATATGGTGCTTATCAGATTGAGGTAATAATTACCCCACATAAATATATCATAGACATAACAATATCTGCTTGAACATCTTAAATGATTTCATGAAAAATAATTGCTATGTGACTATTCATTCTTTTGAGCATAGATCCTGTGACTATTTAATATGCATCAACTTATAGCAGTAGCATAATCTTTTGACTTGGTACACACGATTGCCTTTGAATGAAAAAAGTGAAAGTAAGCATGTCAAATTTTGATAACCAACCAAATCATTGTTATAACCTACAAAGCTACAAAGTTATTTAAGAGTAAAGTTCAAAGTTTTACCACTTTGAGAGTAAATTTCATATTTACTACTTTGAGAGTAAACTTCAGAGTTACTACTTCAAGAGTAAATTTCAGAGTCTTACTACTCAAGGAGTAGATTTCAAGGTCTTACTATTTCAGGAGTAAACTTAAAATTTCTCTACTTTGAGAGTAGAGTTCAATGTTCTACTACTTCGGGAGTAGAGTTCAAACTTCTATCACTTCGGAAGTAAAGTTCCAAGTTCTGCTATTTCAGGAGTAGAGTTCAAAATTTGCTACTTCGGGAGTAGAATTCCGAATTTACTACTTCAGGAGTAAAACATAAAATATTTAGAATATATTTTTTCCTCTCAATAATATACCTCTTCTGAAGGTGAGTCGTGGTAACTTCACAACCAAATGCACATTCGTATATATAAGCTTTAATCATCTGAACGTACCTTAAAAATATAAAAAATTATAATCGCTTAGAACCTCTTTAAGATATTTCTACTTCAGGAGAAAATCGAGGCATGAATTATAACATAGAGACTTTTCTCCATAATATTGCTCTTTCAAGATATTGCTACTTCAGAAGCAAATTGAGGCATGAATTATTATGTATTGCTCTTCAGGAGAAATTAATGCTTTCTCTGCAGGTTTGTAACCTTTTAAAAATAAGTGCTCAAGTAACCACTTACCTTATCTCCTCTTTGGAGTAATATGTTAAGGGGCAGAGCCATGGTAAGAATGCATTAATCTTACACTCCTGTAACTTCAAGAATTGCTCTTGAAATAGAAAATTAAACTCAAAATGCCAGAGTCTCGTGCTGATAACGTGTTATAAAATAATAAAACTAGAACAAAACTAGAACAAGAATATTGTGGAGAAAGAGATAGAGTTTTTTTTCCTCTTTTAGGGATGAAATACAATGAGGGGAAGATACCTATTTATAGGATAGAATTGACTTGGTCCCAAAATTATTAGCCGTAATATTTATCCTAAAGATAGACATTCACAATATAAGATAATATCCATAACAATAAACCATATTTGATAGAACATGTATATTTGGCCCTTTTCTAATTAATGATTCTTCCTTTATTGAGTTATCTAAATATAATGAACAGTCATTTTCTTTCGCTTACGATTTTATCTTTAGCTTTTATTATTTGTCTCAAACCCATCTTTTGAAAGTATTATTTATGCGTTTCTTTAAATAATATGATCATTGAGTTGTAGTACATATGCCGAGAAACTAGTGTTTAAAAAACAAATAAATTTTAATAGAATGAGATATTTTAAATTTTTAGAACAAATAAACTTCAAACTTTTTATTTTACACATAAAAGACATGATTTTATTGCAACATAAATATCCTGACATTTAATACCACATGCTTCAAAATTCATCTTAATACATAGTCAACCCCTTAAACTTATGCGGATATTCCATTTACACACTAAAACTAAGTTTGTTTCAATTGAACACCTCAACTTCTAATAATTTGTTTCTATCAAACACTTTTAACTTAATCTTTATAAAGTCTGTGCGCATAAAAGCAGTTACTTATTATGTGGATATTTTAACCAATAAACACTTGCCATTTCATTTATTTTATGCACATCAGAATATATATACATAAAAAATAACCAATCAATTAAAAAAGCTTACCGTGTTAAACAAAAGACCCACTCCACTAAAAATGAAAACTTTAGAGATACAACAACCACATACCCAGTGTAATACCACAAAGTGTGATCTGGAGAACATTAGAGATATTTTTTTAAAAAATAGAGTCTTTCTCTAAATCTTCCCAACGAGCCTCGTCTTTGGCAATTTTCATCTTAAAAGAAAAACTAGATGTTTACCCGTAAAACGATACAGTTGAATTTATATACGTGGTCAAGGACACGTGGATCTCAAGTGACTGGTTTGACAATGATGCTAAACAAAATATATTATGAAGAGATAGTGAAAAGACAAAGTAAAGCAATAATTAGCCTGAGCTTGGTGATAGTTTATGGGCAAAGATACCGCAAACTCGTGTGAAAGAACAACAATCGAGGGAAAGTGAGAAAGTGTATTGTAATAACTTGAATATGATGATTTACAATAGAGCTATATGTCATATTTATACCTGAGGTACACGGGTACATACCCCATGAAATATGCTCTCATTAATACAGGAAAATGAATATTGTAATAATTAAGCAATTATTATCGCCGTAAATGCCATTAATATTCTGCTAGAAGACGTACGACCGGTTCAATAACTTTCATCTGTTATAATTCAAAACTCTTTTGACCTTCTGAGTTATCGGTACCATATGCGTATTTGACATCCATAGTGTTGCTTGCGTCTATCAGTATCACTTCAGGTTGACCTAGACTTGACTCAGCATCAACTGTCACGTGTCACATCATAATTCATACATCTTTTTGTCTTATATGAATTTCGCCTATACCGATAGTCCCCGTACTTTCCAGGCGTATCCCTTGCACGCCTGGGAAGTGTATTTAAATAGACATCCAATCAAGGCTCTGTGTTTTGGTAGGAGACTTCAAAGAATACCATCCACTTATCTTCCCACACAAATCGTCATCTTATTGAAATGACGGTAACTTTCTTAGTCCCCTTGATTAATGGAAAATTGCAGAGTAATGATGATGTGTGTCGCCTCATCAAACCTACTTTGACACGCATGTGCTGCCACTGATTGGCATCCACCACATCATTTATTTTACAGAGATAACTTTCCACTTCCTATAAATACCTCTCTAATTAAAGGGTTTCTGCCATTCAATTTCTATTTGTGCAAAAACTCTCCAATGTTTCTAAGTGCAATTTTCTCTCTCCTTCATCACAAATATGTCTATCCTTTCTTCTAGTAGCAATATTCCTCAAAACAGAAGGAACCTTAATCCCCAAGAAGAAACATCGCCAAGCCAAAATCCTTTGACTTCTTCTTTTCTGCCAAAGTGATGGCAATCTAATAATGACATTTGAGAAAAACCAATTTCTAGGGTTTTACCTCGGGGTCGAGACTCTCCTTCCGGTGATTACAAAATTCAGATCACCGCTAGTATCTTGCCTACAATAAAGGCCGACTGTCACTGGGAGTCAATTGAGGTTTTGATCCCTAATGAAAATGAGACAATAACCACCTACAAATAAGGATTTCCATTCGTTTGCACATACTCTTCTCAATGAAACTTTGGGACGTTATTGATGATGTCATCCTAGAATTCTATTACCATTACAAAATCTGCATCACTCAAGTGGGCCCCCATGTATGGAGGGCAGTCGCCTGACTCTAGCAGTTTGCTCGAGAGGTCGACGTTCCATTTTACTTGGATCATCTTATTCACCTATACTCCCCATGTATTTTATGTGACAGGGTTATAAATTTACATTGGAGAGGAAGCAAAGTTATTATCACTAATCTTGATGATGATCGGTATTGGGGTTAGATGGAGAGGTTTGTTATTGTTGCCACCGCCGATCTCCTTTACACAAACAGTCACCCATCCCGGAGCGATGGAATTTCCACTGTAAGTCTCTTTATCACATGTAATTTAGCATCCTTTCTCCCATGATTTGACCGAATCTTTTACCTTCCTTTAGCCACCACTTGGGAGCCTGAAGAAATATTTAATTTTGAAGATTGGGTCCAAGAAATTCTTAATGTCTCTACTCCGGAACTTCGGACATGGAAAAAACTTACCGACAAGCAAAATTGGGTCACATGCAACCATGGTATGATTCCTTCCTTTTTCACTGTCTTACTTTACTTTGCCTGGGATCACTTTATTAATTCATTCCTTAAAGGTCTCTCCAAATCTACCTCTACCGCTCCTACCGTGGAGGATATAGCAAATCCAGATGCAACAACCATCATACTTCAAGAAACCCAGGAACGAAAAAGGCTTCATAATGAATCCTCTGCCAATCCCCGGACTGGTTAGAAATTCCCAAAAAAGAGAATACTGAATTGGAGCGATCGTACTCCCTCCAGCATTCCTGTTACTACCGGATTGGAGGTTAGTTCTCCTCCTGTGGTGGACTTAGATGATGATGGTCTCGAGGAGGAACAATCATTTGAAGGGAGAAGAGATAATTCCCCTCAACTCTTTGCAGATATAGAAGTTTCCAGCCATGGTGCTGGCCATACCAATATTGTTTCCCCGATAGGCACGAATTCTGTCGTACGCCAACCTACACATACACCCATCGTTGTCGTTCCTCTACCAGTTGCTAAAGAATCTGAGCCCTCGACTCTACTAACTATTGCTCAAGAAAGTTACTATGATGTCCCATCTTCACCAGAGTTGGTTTCTTCTCCGTGTAGGAAGAACTGATAAACAAAAATCCCGCTCTGGTAGAACAACCTACAAAATTTTGAACTGCAACTTTCCAGCTCCTGGCCGACTACCATTTCTTGTCCAAGACTATTGGAGTGGATAACTACATGAAGCACGTGGCTTCGGACAAAGACATAGGGAAGGTTTAACGAGTGTTTGCAAAATACACCATAAATGATGGCATGCATGCTACATCCAAGGTATAATTTTTATCTATTTTCTTATCATTCTTTCCTTCTAAACGTCCTCTTTTGACAAGTAAATCACTATGTAGGTCAATTTTCTGTGCAACGAGGGGTTCCAACGGATGATTGAAGAGAAAGCCACCTTTAAAACTATGAGGGATAACACCATTCACTGTCTATCAATAGCAGGGATAAAGCTTGCCAAGATTGACGCATTACTTGGAAAAGTTAAGCAACTGGAGGAAGAGAATGAGGCCTATAGACAACATGCCACCTTGCATGAAGACCGGGCTAGGGATTAGCAAAAGAAAACCGATGTGGGCACCTTTGTTGAGTACCTCCAGATAAAAAAGAAGAGATAGAGGCTTTCAAGAGAGAGAATTAGTCCTCGAGGTCTCATCTTTCTACCGTACAAAAACAACAACAATAACAACAATAACAACATACCTATTGACATCCCATATTGTAAGGTATGGAGAGGGTAGAGTGTACGCAGACCCTATCTCTATCTTGGTAGGTAAAACGATTATTTCCGAAAGACCCCTCGTCTTTCTACTGTGATTGTCCAAAATGAACAACAACGGGAGGAGATTGGTGAGTTAACTCAAGCCAACGAACTCCTATACACAACCATCACTAACCTCATCTAGGCCGTTCAAGCTACAGAAGAAGAGGTTCAGGATAACATTGATAGCTATACTCTGTCTATGGTTAGGAATGGCTATATGATGCACTTAAAAACCTTAGAAGAAGAAAATGATGGGCTCGTTGATATTGATGAGAATATTGCCAAAGCTCGGTAGTTAGAGTTGGCATTAGAAGATAGTCTGGATGGTTCCCTATCTATTGAAGAAGATCATGCTTCATCCAAAGGGGGTGAAGGTAATGATGTCATCCTGGGAGTCTAAGCCTCTCCTCCATAAGTGAAAATGCCTCCTACCTCAAGAAATGCCCCCAGAGTGTCAACTTCAGAACTTCCTCCTTCAGTCCCAACTTCTTTGAATTTGTATCTTTTGGTTACTCTAATTTTTGGAAACATTTGAAAACCGACGTTCCATGGAGCAGGCGTACCGTAACTTTTCGCATGGGTTTAATTTCTTTCTATTTTTTATCTATCACTGGGTCTCATTTAGGCCCAGTTGCTATCATTTGAAACAGGGTTGATTCCAGCCTGTAAAATATGAATGGAAGAACATTCCTTTATGGCAATTCTGCTTAAGGTTCCCATTCTGTGTTTATTTTTAGAAGCAAATCTTCATTACTTCTGCGAGTCTATCTAATTATTTCTTCTTTATTTCGTAAATTGAAGTCTCACTTCAAAGCTTAATTTACCATTGGTAAAATATTGAGCTTTGGAATTTTTTGATAATTTTCCATCAAACTTGAATTACTCCAAAAATATGTATTTTGCATCTTATACCTGGGCTTATCGTGACCTTTATAGTTGGTTGCAGACTCGTCTTGGTCCCAATCAACTCAAAACTCTAGTACTCTTAGTATCTAGAGCCTTAACTTAATTTTTCATTAAGGTTTTTTAATAAGAGAGGGCCCTTATTTTTAATGGTGTTGTAGAAGAGGATGTCTCCTGTTCATTATGGCATGGAATTTTCGAGATGTTTAAGTAAACATACATTTTTATGCCCATGATGGAAAAGATTTATTAATCAAAAAGGAAAATTTCATTAATTCCTCTAACTTATAAATGTGAAGATAGATGCAAGAACAACCCGGATTCTATCTAGTGTAGTTAGTCCGGTTACATGTAACTTGAAGATCTGGGTAGTCCCCAGCATGGGTGCTTTTCCTTGATGTGTTGAAATTTCCAAAAAATCTTCTTCACTCCTATCCGGGGGTATATGGCCCCCAGTGTCTGGGAGTTCATGCAATGAAGACCCGAACATTGGATAGCTCTCCTCGGTATAAAGACTATCAATATGCTTATGAGTGAAGATCCGAACATGGTCCCCAGTGTCGGGAAGTTCATGCTATGAAGACCCAAACATTGGATAGCTCTCCTCGTTAGAAAGAATATCAGTTTTTATGAGTGTTGTCTCATTAAAAACCTTGCCAAAAAAACCCAATTAGGACAAAAACCGGAAGAAGGGAAAAAGAGTGCAGTGCATGCCTCATCTTACTACACATAATAATTCTTTGAATGGATTACATTCCAATTACTAGGAAGTCTGTTTCATTGTTGATATGTCAATTGGTAAGCTCCCTTACTAGAAATGTCGATGACGGTATATGGACCTTCTTAATTTGCGCCTAATTTTCCCGCATTATGCTCCCGAGTACTATGATTTATCCTTCGAAGCTTTAAGTCCTCGATTTTGAAGTGTCAGAGATTCGTGCATTAGTTATAGTACCGGTTTATTCTTTGCTTTTGGGCCACCATCTGGACCTATGCAAGATCCCGAAGTTCTTCGAGCAAATTCAGATGCACGGACATTGATTCTGTATTTGACTTGTCCTCTTCCCAAAGATATCTCAAACTGGAAGTTCCAACTTTTACCAGAATCAAGGCTTCTGCACCATAGACCAAGGGGAAAGGATTTTCTTCGGTACTTGTTTTTGTCATGATCTTATATTCCTATAAAATTTCCGGTAACATAGAAGGCCAATTGTATTTTGCAGCTTCCAACTTCTTTTTCATGTTTTGGATTATAGTCGTGTTTGTTCATTATGCTTGACCATTCACATTGGGATAGTAGGGAGTAGAGGTGATGCGCTTGATGTTCAAGTCATCGAGGAACTTCATAAATTTTGCCTCATTAAAATTCTAGCCATTGTCACAAGATATCTCCTTCGGGATGCCAAAATGACAGATAATATGGTGCCAAATGAAGTCATTCACCTCTTTCTCCCAGATCTTTGTATAAGTTGCAGTTTCAACTAACTTAGAAAAATAATTATTCATAATATAATTTTACATACCTGTCATAGTGCCTCTGGAAAGGGTCCGACTTATCTATCCCACATTTCATGAACATCTATGGGGATACAACCAAGTGCAATTCTTCTCCGGGTCAGTGTAACAGTTGTGCATGGCGCTGACACTTGTCACATTTCTTTACAAATATTTTTGTATATTACTTCATCTGGGGCTAATAATAACCTGCCCTCATGAGTTTCCTCATTAAAGATTCTGCTCTGAATGGTTTCCATATATGCCTTCATGGACTTCTCTCATTACGTGATCAGCTTTATCGGGGCCTACACACTAGGCGGGGGGGGGGTCATAAAAACACCTTTGATAATGTTTTTCGTCTATGACACAATACCGGGCGGCTTTGGTCCTTAAAGCTCTAGATGTTTTTGGGTCCTCCATGAGTTTTCCCTTTACAATGTAGTCCATGAATTCATTCCTCTCGTCCCAAGTTAGGTTGGTTGAATTTACCTCATCGTATCCTATGGGATCCAGTGTCGTATGTAAAATCTGAACAACCAACTTAAGTTTAGAACCCTCAGCTTCTATGCTGGAGCCTAAGTTTGCGTGCTTATCTGCCTCCATGTTCTCTTTCTGGGATATATGTACCACCGTCCATTCTTGAAACCGAGACAAAAGCTTCAGAGCCTTCTCGAGGTATCTTGGCATGCCTTCCTCTTTGGCCTCAAACACCTTATGGGTTTGGTTTACCACTAGTAGCGGGTCACACTTGACTTCAATAACTTGAGAACCTAAGCCTCAGGCTAGTTCCAAACCTGTAACCAAAGCTCATTGGTCAACAGAGTGCTATGTATTTCTTGTCTCAAAATTTCACTAGTGGGAGTATGCAATACTACTCCCAGACCAGTCCCCTTGATGTTAGAGGCCCCATCGGTGTACAGTATCAAAACCTCAGGGGCGGTCGCCGAGACTAGGATGGCTTCTCTTACTTCCTGAGGGGTCACGCTCGGATTGAAATTGGACATAAAATCCGCAAGAACCTGTGACTTTATCGCAGTCTAGGGTCTATATTCGATGTCAAATTCACTTAATACTACTACCCATTTAGCTAGGCGGCAAAAAAGTCCAGGCTTATGTAACACATTTTAAGTACAACTATGGTTACACAATAATTGGGTAGCATTGAAAATATAGTCAAATCTTTTACGATGACTAACTAAAGAAAAAGTCAGTCTTTCAAGTAACGGGTACCGGGTTTTGGCCCCTGACATTACTCTACTTACTTAATAGATAGGAAATTACGTACCTTTTTCTTCCCGTACCATAATTTCACTTACCGCTACCTCTTAGACTGCAAGATATATGAGTAATTATTCTCCGTATTTGGATTTGACATTAGCGGAGGACAAGATAAGTAAGATTTCAGGTCTCATAAGGTCTGCTGGCATTCGAACGTCCAAATAAAATTGTTCTTCTTCTTTAAAATTGAGAAGAAATTGTGACATAATTCTAATGACTGGGAAATAAACCTGCTAATAGCCGCTACTCACTCGGTCAATGTTGAACTGTTTTCACGTCTTCCAGTGTAGTCGGAATGTCTTCGATAGAATTTATCTTGTCAGGGTTTATCTCGATTCTTCTTTGAGAAACCAAGTAACCCAAAAAATTCTGGAGCCCGCCCCAAAATCACATTTCTCGGGGTTTAGCTCCATATTATACTTTCTCAGTACCTCAAAGGTTTCCTGCAAATTACTCAAATGGTCCTCTACATGAAGACTTTTAACAAGCACATCGTCTATATATACTTCTATTATTTTTCCTATTTGCTTTTCAAACATTTTGTTAACTAACCTCTGATGTGTAGCTCGAGTGTTTTTCAGTCCGAATAACATAACGTTATAATAATAAGTACCGAAAATATTTAAAAGATGGTTTCTCTTGGTCTTCCGGGTGCATTCTTATTTGGTTATACCCAAAATATGCATCGAGCAAACTCATTATCCCATTCTCGGTCGTAGCATCAATTATCTAATCTATGTTTAGTAACGGAAATGAGTCTTTTGGACATTCCTTGTTTAAATCTTTATAACCAATGCATTTCTAAACTTGTTCTCTTGTTTAGGTACTACGACTACGTTTGCTAACCAGTCCAGGTATTTCACTTCCCAAACTGACCCTATATTAATTAATCTAGATACCTCTTCTTTAACAAACATGTTGCGGAATTCGGCGATTAGCGGTTTTTGTTTTGCCGCACAGGAGGGAAACTGAGATCCAGGCCCAACTTATGAGTTGTGACTTCTTGAGGGATGTCTGTCATATCTTCGCGAGACCATGAGAAGCAATCAACATTAGATGTAAGATATTTAAGAATTATATTCCTGAGCCCCAAGGTTAACCCTATGCCAAGTATACCTTCCTGTCGGGAGTTTCTAGGTGTAGTGCAATCTGCTCAAGTTTCTCTATAGTGGACTTGGTGGCATATGATTCATCCAGTACCTGAAAAATATCTAGGCACCTGGTACCGGTCCGAAAACTCATCCTCCGGAGAGGTTAATTTTGATTCTGCCAGCGAAACCCATTGAACATTTACCGATGTTGGCTTCGCTTCCTTTAATTTCTATTTGGGATATGTCACCACCTCTGGTTCCTCTATGGAGAACATCTCTATGGAAGCGGGTTATTTACCTCAGATTTTACTAACTGATGCAGTGTCGATAGGACCACTTTCATAGCATCTATCCATGGCCTTCTAAATAGTGCATTATATCTCATGTCACCATCAATGACATAAAATTTCATCATCTTAATGACTCCCATCGCATCCATCGGTAGATCTTGCTTCTCCATTCATGGTATCGCTTGATATATTAAAACCTGAGAGGGTTCTGGCCGCCGCAACTATATTGTGTGCTATATTCATCTTTTCTACTACCTTTAGCTGGATAATATTAGTTGAGCTCCCAGGTTGGATTAGGACACTCTTCATCTGGAAGAAATCAATAGGCACCATAATTACTAATGCATTGTTGTGAGAGAAGCTCACACCGGCAGTATCTTCTTCGGTGAGCGTCATAGTATGATTATCAAACATCTCCTAGAATCTTTTCTCCTGGGTGACCTAGCCTTTTGTCTTCTTGGCCGTGGTGAAAGATGTAGTGACAATTATTAACACACCATAAATCATATTTATAATATGGGGTGGTGTAGTTATATTAGGTTTGTCCTCAGCGAGAGGTCCCCGCTCATAATTGTTATGAGTTCTTTCGCTCAGATATTCTCAGAGGTGACCCCTGCTTAGCATTCGTACAACCTCTTCTCGTAAATGTATACAAACATCAGTTTTATGCCTGTGAGTGTCGTGGCAATCACACCAGATGGATTGATATATTTTGCTAGGATCAAATTGCAATGGTTTCAAAGGTTGGGGTGCTAGATAAGTTCTCAGTACTGCCACCATTGATCCTCATTGATATTGAAGTTATACCTGGATAATTTTAGGTATTCGGTACCCTTAGTAGAATTAGATGACTTCCCTTTGTCAAAATTCATGAATCCTTAATTGTTTCATCTTGATCCTCCTTTGTTGTTTGTCTTTTCAATGGATCGAAAACTTTGTTCACCTCCTTGTTTTATGGGAGCAGCATAAGGTTAGAAGCGGTTCTTCAAGGAATTCCAGTCTACTCTGGCTCCTTTGTCTGACTTTCAAAAGATACATCTGGCCTAAGTCCCCAGCATATCATCTTTTATCCGAATCATGGACTCATACCAGTTGTGTACGTCTTCCTAGGTTATAGCCTAGAATTCCAAGAGATTCTCCTTGAGCTTTCGTGAAGTTTCTGAACTTAAAGGATTCAAATATTTTGTGAAAACCTCTGCAGCCCACTCATTCGATACTGTAGGTAGAAGCATATGTTCATTCAAGAACCAATAAACGAAATCCCTATGGAGTTTGGTTTCTCCCTACGCAATGCGAAAAATATCTGCCTTGCCCGTCTTCATCTTCTGTGCCCCCACATGAGATTTTATGAACATGTCAGCGAGCTGGGCGAATGAACCAATTGAATGCTTGGGAAGGATTGAATATCATGTCAAGGCTCCTTTAGCAAGTGCTTAAGAAAACATTTTGATCAAAACTGATTCTATTTCGTGTTCCTTAGATCATTCCTTGTATAAAAATAGCATTTTCAACCTTTAAGGGATCAGTTCGGTCACAGTCTCTGGCTTATATGACAACTAGATATATCTATTTGCATCTGACCCTTCAACCACATGAGGAGCTCTATTTTATTTAACTAGTTTTCCTTCATAAATTTCAAAACTTGTTCCTAGAAAGGATTTTCAGGAATGAGTTTGCTTTCTAAAGCACTATGTTTCCTTTATGTGCTCTGATCATTCTTGATTTCTTTGTTAGCATTTGGTGGAGATGTCGGTTCATCTATCAGAGTACTACCAGTATTCTTAGACAAGTTTTCTGAGTGAAACCGCATCAGGCGTTCCTACTGTTCACTCATGGTGTCATTTTCTGCCTTTATATTTTGTATGGATTCTTCGGATGTTTCATCATTGGGAACATTCTCGCACCGAGTCTGTCTACCTCCGGAAGTGGCACCATTTACGAACATCATGTCCTTTGGTGCCGGGGTTCCTATTGGCAAACTGTCTGGTCCAAGTGGGATGTTGTTTGCGTTGTCCCCAATGTTGTGATTGCTTATGTGTTCTCCTACTCCTGTCATCTGTTAGTAGAAATAACGGTCACTTATAACACCACAATTATGCACACCCCACGGTGGGCTCCACACTATATACTCATAAAATGGTACTGTTAAATTTGTATATGTAGTCAAGGATACATAGATCTCAAGTGACTGGTTTGACAATGATGCTAAATAAAATATACTATAAACAAATAGTAAAAAGACAAAGTAAAGTAATAATTAACCTAAGCCTTGTGATAGCTTATAGGAAAAGTGTAATGACCCATTTGGTCATTTTGAACTTTTGGACTCATTTTCTCATAAATGCCCTCCCCGTAGCTTATTCTCAGTAGTTATGACTTGGAGGGATGGATGGCATAGTTACCAAGGTAATTGGGTGGGCTTTGGATTGTTGTTTGCAGGTTTGAGAAATCCTAAGTTAAGAGAATAGGGAGGTTTGACCCATAGTTCACTTTCAGGTAAAAGCATTATTTACATTGTTTTGTCAGTTTTATTAGATTCGGAATGATATTTATGACTTAGTCAAGCATTTGGTTCTGTTCCCGAGGCAACCGGTTGCATTTTCAGAGATTGGTTGTAAAATAGAGAAATTAGAACTTAAGGGTTGACTTTAGTCAAACCCTACCCTTAGAGACCTTTGTCGGGGATTTTGAGTGTGCAAGTAGGTCTGAAATGTATTTTCTAATGGGAATGCATATTTGATTTGTGTCCGGGAGGTCCCGAGAGTGTTTCGGATGGTTGACGTAGACTTGTTGAGTGTTGGACTGTTGCTGGTTGTTGTTGTTCGCACCAACAACCATGTGTATGCTCTTGCGGGTCCGTCTCTATGGAGATTCGGCTAGCAGAAGCGAGACATGACGTTGTGTCGAGGGTCTACCTCAGCGGACAATTTCCTCGCAGGGGCGTGCATGCCTCAATAGAGTTATATCTGCCCCATCGGATATCTGAGATTTTAAGTTACCTCACCTCGGCGACTTGTTTTCCCCCTTAAGTGCATCCACGCCAGCGAAGTCGATTTCGCCGAATCGGAATCGATGTTTCTGATAAGATATTTAATCCCTATTTCAAGGGTTGGGTTCTTATTCTCATATTTGGAGCATGAAAGCTCGGTTTAAGGATATTTTTGAAGGTTTTGCAAGGTTCATTTGTAGGGTAAGCTTCTAATTTCCTATTTTGATTATTGCATTAATTAGTAATGAATTTTATGGTAGAATCTAAGAATTGGGATGAGGGTTTCATGGGTTATGAAACCTAATTTGGGAAATGGTTTTTCTCTATATAATCATGAAATTGATATTAGATTTGGATGATTCTTGGTATATAGACTCCCTCAAGGTTGGGTACACTAATCTTGGACTAAATTGCCATTTTTTCGTTTGAGACTCGAAATCCTCTTTTTTGGGTGACTGGTGGGTTCTGAAATAAAGTATAATATTATGAGTGTCGTTGTACTTGTCTAACTTCGTAGACTACTATTTTTGCTAGATTCAACTCATTCGGTGATTTTTTATACGATGGAGCTTCTTGGAGGCTTATTCTTTGTGTGGACAAAGCTTGGAGTCATTCATGAGCTTTTGGACATCACAATAAGGCAATATGAGACTTTCTAGACTGTAGTGTAGCGTTTATGTGTTGGTCTACTAATAATGTGTTAATAGAAGTAGTCGGGAATTGGGGGTCAAATATTAGTGAGGTGACGAGCACTAATACGAGTACCAGTGAACTTAGTTGGTAATTAATGAATGAGTTGATATATGTAATGAATTTTACGTGGTTAGTCTTCGGCCACATGTGTGGTACATAAATCCACTTAGGTTGGTATGATTGCTGATTATTTGGGCTCGTAGCCATGCTTGATATTATATTTTTGATTGAACTTGTCATGCCTTCATCACTCCATATCTCATCTAAATACCTGAAAAGTAATTGATCAATACTGATTGTATGATGTACACATATCCATATCATTCATATATTCTATTTTTGGCACTAAACTATTGAGATATTACTGAGAGCAGCTTGGGAAGTTGGTTATTAGATATGGTACATCATATGAGAGTGATGATAGATGATGACACTATAGCTATAGAGCTAGGGTCTAATGAGGAATTCCAGATGATTATGACACTTCAGCCACAAATAAAGTGTCTAATGGGATCGGATGGGTCCCCCATGGGTCACGTGACAGATACTACAGTAGTGTGTGTATACCGGGTACATATGGTCATTGCATACATGCATGCATATTATCTGCATTGCATTCATTCATATTCCTAATATATATTTGATGTTATGTGTACTCTATGTTGATTTCTTGTAGACTTTATGGCCTTATGGATTTTGATAGATGATATCCTGGCACCTTGTAATTTGCTCTTGATGTAAGACAGGTATATGAGACGGTATGGTAATGTTATACAGATGGGATATTTATGAGTTGGATTGTTCGGAATGATATAGTTATGAGATCTCTACGTGTTCCTTAGTATAAAAACTAAAAGATTAGTAAACTGGTTGATTCGGGTAAAAGACTGAATCTTGATAGTGATTGTGCCTTAATTCATGAAAGGGTTGGAACCTTATGAGTAGAGCTTATTCTAATCAATGAAGGCATGAAATCTTGAGGATTTAGATTCCGGCTTGGGCGTAGGTTGGAACCTTATGGCTATATCTATCCTAATTGAGGTAAAACTAGAAACTTTATTAGGTTTTGTGAAGAGAAATGGATTTTATGACTTGGTGTGGTTGTAGAATCTTTATTTAAATGCTCGAATCACTTAGAAATTGTATGATTTGACTAACTAAGCAAGGAGAGAATTATTGAGAGTACCAACCCTCGCCATTTTGGATCGGTACGAAGAGCTTTGTACCTATCTTCGAGAGGCTATATGACATTAAAGAATCATCAATTCTTCTATTCCTTATTGTGCATATGTGATTCAATCTAAGGCCTAAACTTCTTCATTTCAATCTAGGACAAACAGTGAGGACACATTCTGGGATTTTTCCATGAGCGGATGGATGGGACATCACGCGTTATAGTACAATATGTGTCACTGTGATAAGGACGCAATATTGAGTTCATATTAGATTTATGATTTGAAGACTCGGTTGAGCGGGGTTGTGATTCAGACTTTTGGTTCAGTGATATCCCTAGGAAATGTGAGCAATGGTATGAAGGACTTGATGATCTCCATATCTTCAACAGTTAGTTACTCGAAGATCAAAGAGGTATATATATGGTATCACAGGTGATGGGGAAGGAGTTGGAGATTTGAATTCATATGATTAGCGAAGTAACTAAGTAATAAGTGTTATGACATTAAGGACTTCACTTTAGAAGGTTTGACATATCAAGGATGTTCTATTTGAGGTGTGATTGATGCAGGAATACTTCAATGTCATTCGCATTTATTACGATAGTCTTTTGATGAGTGTGTATCAATGATGAGCGGATGATTTAGTAACAGAAGAGTTCATAAGTTGGCATCTTGAAGACAATCTTAGACTTGAGAGGGGCAGAGACCATGGTAATATTGTGAAAAGGATTTGATAAAAGACAACGATGTGAAAGGTGATCCTT
Organism: Anisodus tanguticus; assembly: GCA_034509755.1. Lineage (NCBI taxonomy): Eukaryota > Viridiplantae > Streptophyta > Magnoliopsida > Solanales > Solanaceae > Anisodus > Anisodus tanguticus. Next base: position 34,722,490 of record CM067545.1, on the reverse strand, counting down.
GATAATGAAGCCAGAGGTGGAAGGACTTGTTACAAGATTTGTAAGAGGCATTTTCTTTCCATCTTATAGAATTGAATCATACTGAAGAGAATTTGAATTATTCAAGCTTGGTGACAAAATGCTAAAATGGTAAAGTATTTATCTAATAGGAGCGCGGAGTATGCTAAGTCTGTTAATTCATGGGAGCAGGAAAGGCTAAGTGGAATGCAACAGGATGGCACTATGGTAGTGGAGTAAGGATGATTGGTATGTGAATTTTATATGTAATTGGCTAATGTCCCCAGGATAAGTGGGATAAATTCACTAAGTTATCATCGGAAGAGACAACTCTAGGCATAAAATGGATGCTAATGGGAGATGGATTAATAGATATTCTTACTACGTTGTAGACTACCGGGAGTACAAGGATCGGCTAATGAGGATGGTTTTAGCGAAGGACAAGCATGGAGATTTAATTGCTTAAGGAGTTATCGGTGGTTGCACTTAATTTTGAATAGGGGATGTGTGCATTGTACTTATTGCTTAAGGCTAGTAAGTTTCCATAATTGATAGCGATGTGATTTACTATAGTTGACAGAATGAAGAGGATAACTACATGAGTTGTTAAAGGCGTTCTAGTTTGGCGAGACAAGGCAAGAGATGGTTCTTCTTGGGCAAGCATCGTTTAAGGGCCCTTGAGTGAGGTGTCAGTCAATAAGGATATTTAAAGTGGTAGATCAATGGTACATATTAACTGGCTTGAGTTTTGAAGTACATTTCAGAAGTTGAATGATCATTGATGATGATTGCAACAAGGAAAAGTGAACTCACTATAGTACCTTGTGTAGTGATATTTGGTTTATGGATTTGTAAGACAAGATAGAATAAGGATTATTTAGATAAGGGATCATAGACAATAATGCTGGTATAGAACCGTATGAAAATGTTAGTAGAACTTTGTGAATGGTAAGTGAGATTTCCCTGAAGGTAATGGACCTGCAGTGATGGTTTGAAATATTGCATCGACAATAATGCATCTTGTTGGTGTAACATAGGTTGATCATTATTTCTGGTGGGAGAAGGTTTCGTGAAGGATTGTTCATATGATGCTTTTGATTTAGATAAGTATTCAGTTTTGAGATTCAAGAGAGGCAAGGAAAAAATTCGATTATTCAAGTTGTGGTATTTAGTAATCTCCATGATTGACTCAACTATTTTGCAAGATTTATGATATTTCGGTACACTCTCGAGTAGGTTTGGGTGATTTTCGATCGATAGCAATAAATGTAATTTTGCATAGAATATGGAAATTGAAGAAATAAGATAAAGACATGTTTGGTTTGAAGCAAAGGACTATTTGAGTAAGGTGTGAATTATGGTGGAATTATCTTGCATTATTTTAGATATGGTGTAATTGTTAAGTAGGCTGGAAGAAGGAAGTCCACGGGAGTTGACTAAGTGTTATGGCGAATCACCATGGGAATTTGTGATTGACGATCATGAGATTCATGTTTCAGATGACTGACGTGATAAGATTAATGGGAAGGCGCTTGTATGGTACCAGTGGTTAAGTTCACATCATTCTTGAATGAATGCGTTGGAGTTGATTAATAAGAAGGAAGCTTGAAATCCCTTATGTTTGAAGATTAAATTCATATTTTTGAAGCAAACTTGTGTTCATAATAGTAGAGTATGTCAAAGAATTATTGGCTAGATAACATGGTTCAGTACATCAAGTATTAATGATGTGAAGGTATTTGTGCGTGGTAAGGCGCATGGATTGCAAGAATTGATACTTTTAGATTTGATAAAGGTGTAAAAGTGTGTTACAATCAAAGATATAATGGTTATGGATGGGGAGTATGAGGCTTCAGACCTTGCGTCGAAGTATTCGGAGTAGTGAACGAGTTAAGTGAAAGCGCACAGAGGAAGATTCGATGTATTCAGATTCTATGGAGTTCTATCAATTTTTCGTATCAGTTGTGAGTTGAGAACAAGAATCTTTAAATCATATGGTATAGTTCCTCGTTACTAAGTTGATGATTCGGGTAGATTTCAGCTTTTGAAGTCAGGGATGCTAGCGTGGTGTTGAACATTCATGAGCAACATATTGGGATGGGTCACCACAGACCTATGAGAGTTTTATAATTCATTTGGTGAAGGGATTGAGTCAGTTCAGGAGACCATTGGCGACATACGAGGAGTTGTGCACTTCGCACCAGGTCAGAATCATTCATGTAATACCGAATGACGTATAGATATATTATCACAATTTATGAATAGTCCAGTAATCCATTTGGAAGATTTGATTGATTTATAATTTACAATAGAGATATGGCAGAGTTACCGAGCTTTATTTTGAGTTGCAAGTTGATATGATGATATTGGGTTGATTGCAATTATTCAGACAATTCTAATGGTCTATACGGGTACTTGGTGATGATTTGGGAAGGTACAAATGGATATGGGAAACCCATATTCAAATGATTTTCTACAAATTTGGCAAATCAAGATAATCACTAAGATGATGCACACATTATGCTATTTGGAGGTTTAAGAGGATCTAGACGATGATAGTTAGTTCAATAGTTTCAACTCGATAAAATGAAACTAACGAATTTGAAATTATCCAATTGACCTTGGATAAGGTTAGTTTTTGGATAGAAACGTTGAGAGTTGGCTCAGAACTGGCATATTCCTTCTGGTGAGAGAAGAAGTTATGATTTGGACTCTCGGTATGTGACGGAGTGTTTTCTATGGATTCTTAGTAATAAAGACAACTTTAGATGGTGTGGAACAAAGATAAGCGAAATTGAAATATTTGACCGGTACAAGCTTGGTAATGGATTATGGCTACAACTAAACTGGATTGTTGATAATGAAAATTGTGGAATCAATCAGTTGCATTCATAGGTGTGGTCAAAATCAAATCAAGCAGCTCGAGCAGAGTCACATCTGATATATATATGAAATTGGTTGTTGAAATAATTTTGGATATGGAAAAAATGAGTTTTTGAATGAAGCAAAGGGAAGTTCTGATTGGTAAAGTAGACAAGTAGTGCTAGTAGCGTGATTCTCACATGATAATTCTTTCTTGAGGTTTATGACGGAGGTTCTTCGGCTAATCGACAACTTTGGTGCTTTTTTTACCGTGCGAGAACAAACGTGTATTTAAGTGATAGATGATGTAATGACCCGTTTGGTCATTTTGAACTTATTTTCCCAAGAATTCCCTTCTCATAACTTATTCTTGATATTTATGACCCGCAGAGATGGGTGGAATAGTTTTGAGATAATTGGGTGGGCTTTAGATCGTTTTTGGTAGGTTTGAGAAATCCTAAGTTAAGAGAATAAGGAGGTTTGACCCATAATTGACTTTTGGGTAAATGCATTCTATTTGTGATTTCGTCAATTTCATTAGATCCGAAATAATGTTTATGACTTAGTCGAGCCTTCGGTTTGGCTCTCGAGGCAACCAAGTTCATTTTGGGAGATTGGTTGTGAATTAGAAAAACTAGAACTTAAGGGCTAACTTTAGTCAAAACCGAGCATTAGAGACCTTTTCTGGGGATTTCAAGTGTGTGAGCAGGTCCGTAATGTGTTTTCTGATGGGAATGCATATTTGGTTTGCGTCCGGGAAGTACCAAGAGTGTTTCGGATGGTTGATGTGGAGTTGTTGAGTGTTGGACTACTGCTGGTTACTGGTGTTCACGCCAATGACCACGTGTTCGCACCTGCGGATCCACCTTTGTGAAGGTTCGGCTCGTAGAAGCGAGACTTGACTCTATGTCGAGGGTCCGCCTCAACGGACTAGTTCCTCACAGGGGCGTGTGCGCCTCTATAGAGTTATTTCTACCTCAGCGAATATCTGGGATTTTAAGTGACCTCACCACGATGGCTTATTTTTCTGCCAAAGCGCATCCCTGCCAGCGTATTCAGTTCCACCAAGCAGAATAGTTGTTTCAGATCAGATATTTAATCCTCATTTCGAGGGTTGGGTTCTTATTCTCATGGAGCATGTGAGCTCAATTTAAGGAGATTTTTGGGGGTTTTGCAAGGTTCATCTTCTAATCTCCTCTTTCGATTATTGCATTGATTAGTAAATAATTTCATGGTAAAATCTATGAATTGGGATGAGGGTTTCATGGGTTATGAACCCTAATTTGGAAAATGGTGTTTTCTCTATCACATCATGAAATTGATGTTAGATTTGGATGATTCTTGGTATATATACTCCTGTAGTGACTTGCTTGGTCGTTTCTTGCTAAAGATCCTTATTTTCTCATTCGACACTTCCCCTAGACTCTTTGTAGGGTTTGTGATATGCGAGGATCGGTTGTATGGATCCCGATGTCTATTTATATGATTTTCTGATGAAAAATCCAAGTTTGGAAACTTAGAATTTGTTAGTATCACTCAAGGTTGACTTTTTGCTAGGTGGGCTTAATTCCGGATTCTATCACTTCTGATAGTTCCGGTGGATCATTTATGATTTAGTCGAGTCATTGGTTCGCTTCCCGAGGTAATCAGATGTATTTTGTGGCCTCATTTGTAATGTTTGGATTATGGTTTTATCCCAATTGATTCTTTAGAAAAGTATGCCTTGTCTTGTTTATTTGTGAAATATAAGGGTACGAGTGAGTTCATAGCATTGTTTTTCTTAGAGGATCATGTTTGTTTTGTGTTCGGGGGTTCTGGGAGTGTTTCAGGTGTCGGATAGAGGTTTTTGGCTATATTTCACTGCTCATGTCTGGTGTCCGCCACGGCGGAACCAGCCTCCGCTCCGACAAGTCTTCCTTGGCGCAAGGTTGGCTCGCTAAAGATGAAGTTGGGAAATGGGAATTTCCGTGAAAGTGGAAGTGAGTCTATTGTGGCGAGGTATGAGGTGTCAAGTGACATCTACCACGGCAAAGGCTTTTTCCACTACAGCGGGTCCGCTTCAGTGAAGTCAATTCCACCGGGGCTGATCACTGTTCAGGTATCCTACATATAATTAAGAGCATTTCCCACCTTGAGGTAATAGATTTTTTACCTTTTTGGGTTTAAGTTTATGATTCTAAGCTTATTAATGGTGGTTTAGCTTATTGTTTGAATTGGGAAGATGGGTTATGCATATTGTGAGATTAAGAGAGTTGTATGGTTGGTTTTAATGGGGGTTTATGGATTGAATGATGTTAATATCATGAATTAGGGTTGGATTATGTTGGATTTTCATGTTATAAGTCATAATTTGTTGATAAAAGCATGTTTTCAATTGGGGAATATTCCTAGGGTTTCAACTTAGGGCTTTTGATTATTGTCCAATTGTGGGATCAAATGTGAATAGATTTTCAATGAATTTGAGGATATTATAGTCTAGTATGTAATCTTGGGTTTTGTGTAATAAAGTTCAAGTCTTGGTGGCATGGGCCCAGGATGGATATTTAAAGTCTTGCTTTTGTTGTGTTAATCTTATTATTAACTATGTAGTATGCGTAAATAGATTTTGATCATCACGACGCAAGAAGGAAGGGAAAGACTGCATTCGAGACTTGATTTGGTAGCGTTCCCACTTGGCTTTGAGGTAGGCTATGGTTTAGCTTTTTGAGACTCCGATAGATGTACGTAGTAGTTAAAAATATTGAGGGGTATTGGGCGTGTTTCTGGGTCCCGCTCAAATGTTTGTGATGAACGTTTGAGTGGGTGCCAATGTTGAATTGTGATGATGGGGGATCAACCTTATGTTGATTCCGACTACTATTATTTAGGCTTGTCGCCATTATGTGGGCTCATCGCCATATTTGATATTGTTGTGTTTATTCATCACACGTGTTTTGATATAATATCCTAATTATACTAAGATTATTGTTGATGGACTGCTTTGATATGAAATCAAGCGTATTGGATGATACGTGTGTTATTGAACTTTTGAAAGTATGTGATATTTCATCTCCTTACTTGGTTCCATCTCATTATATCATGATATCTTGTATTATACTATTATTTTTATTCATACACTCATGGTTCTATTATATTGATATGAGAGTGGTATGCCCAAGAGGCTGGAAAGGTAAGAACACTTGTGAGATTATGATAATACGGATGGCTCAGGTTGTACGCCGCAAAGGATTTTGATACACCAGGACTGGAGTTACATGCCTGTAACATGATTGAGACTCGATAAATAAGTCATGGGCTCTAGTCATATCTGTGTGTCAAATTTTGACTAGCTAGAATCATTATATGGACTTCACGGGTCCCCATGGGTGTACGATCATAATTAAACCTTGACGTACCGTATACCAGGTTGAAAAAGGTAACTTGCATATGCATTGTATTCATATCAAACATACATATATACATTGATTACTTATGGTTTTGTAATATGATATAGTTGGTTATTGGAACTTGGGTGAAACCCTGATTTACGTGGATTGAAATGATTGCATTGGACCAGAATGGTTGTTATGCTTGAGCTTGACTATGTGAATACTTTCAAATAATAATTATGCTGGTCTCTATGAACACTTTGATAAATGGTTGAAGTCATTGAATTTATTTGGCTACTGTGTGTGGCTTGCTTCCTCGTGTATAGGTTTTCAGATTTGATAATTGTAAGTCTAAGTGTTTTGACGTCAACTACTACTGTGGTCATAAATGTAAATTATTCCATGACTATTTTCTAGGTCTGGAGAATTATGTTCATTTGTGTGTTTTCTAGTAATTGTTTGTGTGACTGGTAAACAATCTAGTATGGAACCTGTCATAAGTGTCACAATGAAAAGGTAGATGTGGAACGATCTATGTGTGTCAGACCATAACTGTACAGAGACTTAACTAAGTCTAAATGCTAAGGTTAAATAAAGAGTTAACGTCATCATTCTTACATTAGGTGTAACACTTTTGGAAGCATTCAAAAATGGTTGTTGTGATGTAAGTGTTGACTTATCATTTTATGTGATATGTTGGATAAAGTGGGGTTAAGCTTGAATATGACTTGGACAAGAGAGTATTAGCCGGTGGGTACTATGATAGTAAGGTCCTCATTTATATTAGTGGATTGATTGTACTTGACTGTGATTATAACCTTATGTGAATAATATGACTTGATGAATAAGTGAATTTATATGTGTACAACGTGACTTATATGAGCTATTGAACTGTATAGTATAGGTTTATCTGGTGTCAACTTGGTCTTTCTCTCTATTAAGTATCTTTCATCGTTGTCGGCCTATGATCTCTGTGAGGGTACGTTGCGTACTCATGCTACACTTGCTGCATCTTTTCAGATGCAGATACAGGTCCGTCTGCCAGTTCGAGATCTCGAGTTTGAGTCCGAGCAGGTTAACTTCTAGTACTCAGGTGAGGATGCTATCTTCCGGCGTACCTTGGATACTCTTCCACTATTTTACTTTTTGTTTGTATTTGAGAGATATATTAAGTCTACGCATTCAGTTTTGGCCTACGTGCCACTTTCTCATAATAGTTTTGTATTATGTTAGTTCTCTTGTATCTACAGAATATATCTTTGGGGGTATTTGTTGAAGTTTCACACTTAGTACTTATTCTGCATTTACAGTAAGAGACAATTTATGTTGTAATTTGTTATCTTCCTCTTTTACTTATGTCATATCATGTTAATCATTGAGAGTTGTTTGCCTGCATGATGGGATTATGTAGGTGCCACCACGACTCTTGAAAAGGGGTCGTGAAAAATTTGGTATCAGAGCTTTAGGTTAAACGGTATTAAATACAAGAGCAACGTCTAGTAGAGTCTTGCGGATCGGTGCAGAGACGTCCGTACTTATCTTTGAGAGGCTAATAGATATTTAGGAAACTTCACTTTCTTCATTCCTTTCATTCTAAGTTGAATCAAATGTATATATGAACTTTTTCCTTCTATTCTATCACCGATGGTGGAAACACGTTTTTTAATTCATGCATAAGTGGTTCGATATGATGTCGCGCGGTAGGGTGTGAGATGTGTTACCATGATTCAGATGCATGACTGAGTTCAGTCTTTAGCTATGATTTGAAGGTTCAGGTTGATTGGGGTTATGATTATGACTTCTCAGTTCGGTGATATCCTTGGAAAGTAGGAATGGTAATTTAGAGATACAATGAAAAGAAATTGGATGGATTAATCTCTGTTATATGAAGGGAAAATTTGGTATCTGACGTATTCATCAGATGAAGTTGCAAGATGTACGAGATGGATGTCGTATAGGTTGTAAAAGGTTAAATTGGCTTTGATTTTGCAGAATCATGATAGCATAGTAGAATTAGTGAGTTATTTCATGAAATGGTTTTCTATTCGAGATCAGGTGGCAATGTTACTTGTGATGAGTGGGGCTTAATGGAATAGACTGACGCGTTTCTTTACCTAATAGGGTCTTTGTGGGTTCACTTGACATTTCGAGGTTAGTGATAATAGAGAGTTGTTAAAACCAAGAGATTGTCGATTGTGAGTTAATTCATAGTTATTTATTATTGAGTGAGTGTAAAAAGTCATATATGTGTTGGTATGTTGGACTCGTCGTAGGCTAATGGGAGTCAGTGATCGACTAATAGGGAGGACTTTAGCGATGGATGATGTGAGGTTCTATCAAGGGATTACCGGGTGATGCATTTGGTTCTTGGATAGGATTTGTGAGAGGGATATGTAAATATTGATACTTGAGAAGTTCAATAGTACTGTATGATGACTTTGGAGGTGATCGAAGGACATGGAAATTGCACAGTTAGTTAGATATGTTATGGTTTGGCAAAATAAGGTAAAGATTGGGTTTTGGTAGGAAAACATCATATAGACTCTCGAATAAGGTGTTGTTTAATGGGAATATTCATGGTAATGGGTTGACAATGGTTTGATGTAACTCTAGTTGTTAAAGGCTTTTGGTATTGGTGATCGGGTCAATGAACGCATGGAATGGTATAGAAAGAGACTATTTTGGTCAAGGAATTTTTGCAATAGTATTTCGATGAAACTATATGCGAGTGTTGACAAGGGTATATGTTTGATAATTAAGTATTAACTGTCGGATTAAGGACCACTTCAGTAGTGGTTTGAGTTATCGCGTGGGTACTAAAGGATTAAGTTAGAGTAACCAGATTCGGTTGACACATTTTCTAGTCGAGGAATCTTATAAGCAATAGTGCGTGGGAGATGCCATATTTTGGGAAGAACTCCTAGTTTTAGTATTGGAGTGAGCGGGGAAAACTCTCCGTGATTTGGTGTGCATTGTTCTACTATCTCCAGGATCAGTTCAATTATTGTGTGAGGCCTTCCATTTTTAGTACATTCCAGGACAAGCTCGAGTAAGGGTTGGTTGACAGTACAAATTGTGATTGAAAGAAAAAATGGGAATGCACAGAATCGATAATTGTATGTTGAGCGAATTCGGGATGAGTGAGGTGTCTCTTCGAGGATTGGGGAGATTTTGTATTTGATGAATCGAAACTCTGGGGTTAGTTTGGAATTATCGCCTCAACTTTAAGATCGAGTGAAATGGTTTGATATGCTCGGAAGAGTAGGTCTATCATAGTTGATTAGGTGTTATGAAGAATGTTCTATGAGGTTTGTGTTGGGCGACATGTTGTAGACTATGTTGAGTGAAAGGTTGTAGACTTGGGAGAAATTGGGCAATGGCAGGTAAATGGAAGGTGAGGTTGATACATCAGAAATTAGTAACGCTGGTAATTAGTGAGATATGACAGATAGATGTTAGACAAGATGTCTAGAGTTATGGGTGAGTTAAGATAAAGTACGAGTAAGATTTGATGTATTGTGAGTTCATGTGGTTCTATCAAACTTGTGTATCGGTAGATGTTGAAGAACTTAGAGATTATAATCAAGGGTATGGTTCGTCGATGCTAAATTTATGACTTGGATAGAATCCAACTTGAAAGCTATGGGTGATGACACGTGCTTGATTGTTCATGAGAAAAATAGATGGAAGAGATCATAACATGTTTATGAAAAGCTTACTAGTTTATTTGGAATCCATTCAGGTGGCTAATGATGATTTAAAAATTAAGTAGCTTATTCCAGGACATATTTGTTCATTTAGGGTCGGTGGCCTATGTTACATTAACTGGAGAACTTGTGGTAATAAAGAAAACCACTGACAAATATTCAAGGGATTTTATTTAGGAAGTAGAAGTATGACGGTGTTACCGACACCCATCGAAATTGCGAGTATGTTTGATGACAATTTTCAAACTACAACAATTCAGACAGTTCTAACTGTTTACATGGTTACTTGGTATATGTTGAGGAAATACAATTGGTTATGGAAAGTCTTCATAGGGATCAATCATTTTTCTATGGATTTGGCATGTCTAAGTAATTAGTAGGTATGTTTATAGTATGGTAGTTTGGAAATTCGAGGGAAATTGGACTTGGGATGTGTGTTTATGTGTTCTAAGGAATCTTGATGCGAAGGACATAATTGATAGTTGAGAAGGAATACTAGTATTGTCAGACTATGTTATCAGTACAGGTTGGACTATGGTTTTGGCTACAACTAAAGAATGATGGTGGTTGTCGTGATAGTTGTGAATTCAATCGTACGCATAAAAAGGTATGGGTGTGATAAAATCGAGGGATTCAAGAAGAGTTCATTCATACATTCGAGAATTAGTTATGCAAGAAATTTCGATTATGAAGGATTATGAAATTTGGGTGTTGAGGTAAGTTATAATAGTTTTAATTGACTAATCGAATATGAGGTGTTATTGTGTTATTTCTGGCCTGTTGGGGCTCTCATGAGGTCATTTTGGGGTTCCTTGGTTGCTCGTCATCTTTCGCATTTTCTTTCTCTCCGTTCGAGGATGAACATTGTTTTAATTGGTATTTGATGTAACGACCCGCTTGGTCGTTTCTTGCTAAAGACCCTTCTTTGCTCGTTTCAGCCTTCTCGTAGACTTTTTGTAGGGTTTGTGAGGCGCAGGTATGGTGGCACGAATACTGAGGTCCATTTATATGAATTTCGAATGAAAAAGCCTAAGTTTGGAAACTTAGACTTGGTTAGTTTTACTCAAAGTTGACTTTTGTCTAGGAGGGTTCATTTTCAGATTCTGTCGCTTCCGGTAGTTCTTGAGGGTCATTTATGACTTAGTCGAGTCATTGGTTCGCTTCCCGAGGAAATGAGATGTAATTTGTGGCCTTATTTGTAACGTTTTAATTATGTATTCATCCCGGAAGATTCTTAAGAAAAGTCTGTCTTGGCTCGGTTATTCGTGAAATCTGAGGGTACAAACGAGTTCGTAGCACTGTTTACCTTAGACGAGTATGTTTGGTTCTTGTCCAGGGGATTCCGGGAGTGTTTCGGTTGTCAGATCGAGGTTTTTGGCTATATTTTACTGCTAGTGTATGGTGTCCACCATGGCAGAACCAGCATCTGCTCTGGCGAGTCCTCCTCGGCGGAAGGTTGGCTCGTCAAAATGGAAGTTGGGGAAATGGTAATTTTTTCCATAGTAGGATCGAGTTTGTTGTGGCGAGGTATGATGTGTCAAGTGACATCCGCCACAACGAAAGGTTTTACCGCTGCAGTGGGTCTATTCTAGCGGTGTTGATTCCATCGGGGTGGATCATTGTTCAGGTGTCCTATATATAATTCTAGGTGAGATTTTCTTTCCCAAAATAGTGTGTTCTCGAAACCAGCACCGCATAAGGATTATTTCATAGCCTTAAGAGAATTTCCCACCTTAAGGTAATAGATTCTTTCCCTTTTGGGGTTTAAGTTTATGATTCTAAGCTTATTAATGGTGGTTTAGCTTATTGTTTGAATTGGGGAAGATGGGTTATGCATATTGTGAGATTAAGAGAGTTGTATGGTTGGTTTTAACAAGGGTTTATGGATTGAATGATGTAAATATCATGAACTGGGATCGGATTATGTTAGATTATCATGTTATAAGTCTTAATTTGGTGATAGAAGCATGTCTTCAATTGGGGAAAGTTCCTAGGATTTCAAATTAGGGCTTTTGATTATTGTCCAATTATGGGACCAAATGTGAATAAATTTTCAATTAATTTAATCGATATGATTCTCTAGTATGTAATCTTGCGTTTTGTGTAATAAAGTTTGAGTCTTGGTGACATGGACCCGATATGGGTATTTAAAGTCTTACTTTTGTTGTGTTAATCTTATTATTAACTATGTAATACGCGTGAATAGACTTCGATCATCGCGAGGCAAGAAGAAAGGGCAAGTCTGTATTCGAGACTTGATTTGATAGTGCTCCCGCTCGGCTTTAAGGTAGACTACGATTTAGCTTTTCGAGACTCCGATAGAAGTACGTAGTAGTTATAAATATTGAGGGGCATTGGGCATTTTTAGGGGTCCCATTCAAATGGTTGTGATGAATGTTTGAGTGGGTACCGGTGTTGAACTATGATGATGGGTGATGTGGGGGATCAACCTTATGTTGATTCTGACTTCTGTTATTTGGGCTTGTCGCCATTATGTGGGCTCCACGCCATATTTTATATTGTTGTGTTTATTCATCACACATGCATTGATATAATATCCTGATTATACTAGGATTATTGTTATTGCTTCGATATGAAATCTTGTTTATTAGATAATACTTGTGTTATTGAACTTTTGAAAGCATGTGATATTTCATCTCTTTACTTGGTTGCATCTCATTATATCATAACATCTTAGCTTATATTGTCATTTGCATTCATACACTCATAGTTCTGTGATATTTATATAAGAGTGGTATAGATATGATGTGGGCCCAAGAGGCAGGAAAGGTAAAAACACTTATAACATTATGGCAATTTTGAGATGATGTTAATACGGATTGCTCAGATTGCACGCCGCAACGGATATTGATATTTGGGGAACAGAGTTGCACGCCTGCAATAGGATTGAGACTCGACAAATGAGTCATCGACTCTAGTCAGATTCGTATGTGGAATTCTGGCTAGCTAGAAACAGTTTACGGACTTCGCGGGTCCCCTATTGGTGTAAGATCATAATGAAATCTTGACGTACTGTATACCAGGTTGAGAAAGGTACCTTGCATATGTATTGCATTCATATCATACATACATATATAAATTGATTAATTGTGGTTTAGTAATGTCATATGGTTGGTTATTGGAACTTAGATGAAACCCTGATTTACTTGGATTGAATTGATTGAAGTTGTTGATTGATTTGGCTTCTGTGTGTGGCTTGCTTCCTCGTGTATGGGTTTTGGGGTTTAATAATTGTAAGTCTAAGTGTTTTGATGTTAACTACTACTATGGTTAGAAATGTAAATTATTCCTTGAGTATTGTCTAGGTCCAGAGTATTATCTACATTTGTGTTTTTTTCTGGTAATTGATTATGTGACTGGTAACAAGTCTAGTATGGAACCTGTGTTAAGTGTCACTAGTGGAAAGGTACATATGGATTGATTTGTATGTGTCAGACCGTAACTGTATAGGGACTTAACTAAGTGCAAATGCTAAGGTTAAATAAGGAGTTAACGTCATCATGCTTAGATTAGGTGTAACACTCTTGAAAGCGTTATAAAATAGTTGTTGTGACGTAAGTGTTGACTTGTTAATTTAAAGGATAAGTTGGATAATTGGGGTTAAGCTTGAATATGATTTGGACAAGAGAGTACTAGTCGGTGGATACTATGATAGTAAGGTCCTATATATGTTAATAGATTGATTGTACTTGACTGTGATTGGATCCTTATGTGAAAAATGTGACTTGATAAATAAGTAAATTGATATGTACAACGTGACTTATATGACCTATTGAACTGTCTAGTCTAGGTTTATCTGGTGTCAACTTGATATTTATCTATGTTATGTATCTTTCGTCGTTGTTGGCCTATGATGTCTACGAGGGTTCATTGTGAACTCATGCTACACTTGCTGCATTTTTGTTGATGCAGATACAAGTCACTCTACTAGTTCTAGATCTCGAGTTTGAGTCCGAGTAGGTTGACTTCCAGTACTTAAGGTGAGGATGCTATCTTCTGACATACCCTTGGATACTCTTCCACTATTTTACTGTCTTTTGTTTGTATTTGAGAGACATATTCAGACTATGTATTCAGTTTTGGCCTGCGTGCCACTTTCTCAGACTTATTTCATATTATGTTAGTGTTCTTGTATCCACAGACAAGATCTTTAGGGGTATTTGTTGATGTTTCAGACTTAGTATTTATTCCGCATTTATAGTAAGAGACAAATTATGTAGTAATTCGTTATCTTCCGCTTTTACTTATGGCTTATAATGTTAATAATTTGGGAGTAGTTCACCTACGTGGTGGGATAATATAGGTGACACCACATCTCCTGAAAAGGGGTCATGACAACTCCCTAGAGGTTGGATACACTAATCTTGTATTAAATTACCCTTTTTGCATTTGAGACTCAGAATCCTATTTTTGGGTGACTGTTGGGTTCTGAAATAAAGTATAGTATTGTGGGTATCGTTGTACTTGTCTAACTCCGTAGACTGCTCTAGATTCAACTCATTCGGTAAGTTTGGACATGATGGTGATTTTGGGAGGCTTATTCTTCACGCGGATAAAGCTTGGAGTCGTTCGTGAGCTTTGGGACTTCATAATAAGGCAAGTTGAGACTTTCTAGACTCTAGCATAACGTTTATGTGTTGGTATGCTAATACTGTATTAATGGGAGTAATGGAGAATTGGAGGTCCCGTATTAGTGAGGTGTCAAGCACTAATACGGGTACCGGTGAACTTACTTAGGTAATTAATGAACAAGTTGATATATGTGAATGAGTTTATGTGTTTAGCCTTCGGCCACGGGCGCAGTGCATAAATCCGCGTAGGTTGGTATGATTGCTTATTATTTGGACTCATAGCCATGCTTGATATTATATTTTTGATTGAATATGTCATGCATTCATCACTCCACATCTCGTCTAAATACTTGAAAAAAACTGATAAATATTGATTGTATGGATTATGCTGATTGCATGGTGTACAAATATCTATATCATTTATACGTTCTATTTTTGGCATTGAACTATTTTGATATGGTTGAGAGCGGCTTGGAATGTCGGTTATTGGATATGGTACATGATACGAGAGTAGTGATAGATGATGATACTACAGCCACAGAGCTGGAGTCCGATGAGGAATTCTGGATGATTATGACACTTCAGCCACAGAGCTGGTATCCGATGGGATCGGATGGGTATATGGACCTCATAAGTCCCCCATGGGTCCTTTGAAAGCTACTGCAGCAGCGTGTGTATACCAGCTACATGTGGACATTGCATACATGCATACATATCATCTTTATTGCACTCATATTCCTGATATTTATTTGATGCTATGTGTACTCGGTATTGATTTCTTGTAGATTTTATGGCCTTATGGTTTTTTATAGATGATATCCTGGTACCTTGTAACTTATTCTTGATGTAAGACATATATATAAGATGGTATGGTAATGTTATAGAGATGGTATCTTTATGACTTGGATTGTTAATAATGATACAGAGATGGGATCTCTACGTGTTCCTTAGTATAAGAACTAAAAGATTGAGCCTTTAATGGTAAACTGGTTGATTTGGATAAAATACTGAATCTTGATAGTGATTGTGCCTTAATTCATGAAAGGGTTTGAACCTTATTGTAGAACTTATTCTGATCAATGAAAGCATGAAATCTTGAGGATTTAGATGCTCATTTGGGCGTTGTTTGGAACCTTATAGCTATAACTATCCTAATTGAGGTAAAACTAAAAACATTATAAGGTTCTTTGAAGAGCAATGGACTTTATGACTCAATGTGGTTGTAGAATCTTTAGTTAAATGCTCGAATCACTTAGAAACTATATGATTTGACTAACCAAGCAAGGAGAGAAGTATTGGGAGTACTAATCCTCGCCACCTCTATAGTTAGGGTCAGTCGACGATGTTGTTGGTACACGTGCTTATCGCACTTGCTGCACTCTATGTGCAGGTACTGAGCTGGATGCCAGTGGAGGAGCTTGACGTAGACATGGAGATTCATCTTGGAGGTTCAGGGTGAGCCGTAGATTCCATCCCGGCACTGAAATGCTCCATCTTCCCTTTCATTTTCCTATTTTCCGAATTTGGATCTATTTTCATTGTGTTGAATGGTTGTGGTTCGCCTACGAGATAGGGTAGGTGTCCTCACGGCACAATGAGAGTTTTGGTCGTGACTTAAAGTCATAGCAAGCTCGTGTGGAAGCTCAACAATTGAGAGAAAGTGTATTGTAATAACTTGAATATGATGATTTACAATAGAGCTGTGTCCTATTTATACTTGAGCTACACGGGTACACACCTCGTGAAATATGCTCTCATTAATACAGGAGAATGAATGTTATAATAATTAAGAAATTATTATCTCCATAAATTCCACTAATATTCTGCTAGAAGACGTACGATCGGTTCAGTAACGGTCGTCCATTATGATTCAAACGACTCTTCTGAATTACCGGTACCACATGATGTTCGGGGAAAAAATCATTTATTTAGCTAATGTTGCCTCACATTTTAGTACGTTTAATTATCGTTTGAGTATTATTTATAGTGCTTTGTGCTTATATTATATTTGTACTATGTAGGAATAAAGTGGTGTGAAGATGAAGAGATTTAGAGCAAAATTGAATAAAAATCAGAAAATAAATAAAGGAAAGAAAGAGGGGAGACAACCAAGGGGACACATGGGGCACATTATCATTAAAGAAATGATTGAAGGAAGTTAATAAGCATAATGCAACAATTGAATTTCAAGAAGAGAATACCTGACAGAAGATAAAGACGTCGTGAGAACTGTTCCCTGGAAAATATGCCAGGCGTGACGCGTAGTACCTCGTGGCCCGCATCACGCTAGGGCATTTCTGTTCCGATTTTTTAAAGGGTAGTTCAGTCCAGTGTTATTTGTACACCATATAAATACATTATAAACTCAATTTTGAGGAGGGTGGAGAACTTTTGAACTAGAGAGATCTTGGAGCCACCGTGGAGGTCGGAGTTTATTGGGTTCTACTTTTCTTCTCCATGATACTTAGTTTTTATATTTTATTTGGATGAATTGTTGTTTTTCCTTCATGTCTATGTGGAGTTAAACTTTGCGTTCTAGGGTTGTGGTATATCCATGAATATTTACGTTTGAAGACTATTATTATCTTAATACGAGTTATTGATTTTGATTATTTCTTTAATTTTGTGCATAATTTCTTGATTGTTTGGCCAACAGTTAGGTTCGATCGACTATCTAATATACATGTTTGGGAAAGATGTTGTTAGATTAGAGAAGGGTTAAAGAGAGCGTGATCTGATTATCCCTAAAGTATGGCTAGGATAGAAATATACCTAGACACCGCATTCAATTAAATAACATAAATGAATTGCATTTATAACAGGTCACTTCCATAGGAATATAGGCGGCAAACTATTTTGAATAGGCGAGTAGTAGTTCGGTAGAATATGACGAGAGTTAATAATCCGGTTAATTAGCAATCGTTAATAATTTGGATTAAGGGGAAATAATGTAAGAACTCAATTGGATTGGTGAACCAACCGCAACCCTGGAACATTCATATCATTAATAACATAAAAACCCGCTCTTTCTTAGTTAAAATTAATTATTTATTTTATTTTAGTTTAGTTATTTTATAATCAAAACCTTCATATCTCATCTCTTGTTTAGATAATTAGGATCGTTTGATTTAGTGATTAGTTAATCATAAGTCTCTGTGGGTTCGACATCCGATTTTAAATTATTATATTACTTGTATGATCACATATACTTGCATGTGCGTTTAGGAGCAACAAGTTTTTGACGCCGTTGATGGGGACTTATAAATTAATTGTTTATCTAGATTAGACTTCTTTTTGTATATTCAAGTTCTATTTTTTTTAAATTACTTTTTGTATTCTCCATGATGTGACATCTTTGGATAAAAAATTATGGTCTGATAAGTATTCATGTTTTATTGATCAATGTCCATATTGCAAAGGACATCATTTCTGACAACATTGGTAATATATTTCTTGAAAGTATATATGTCCTAGAGACAATCTACATAAGGGACAAAATGTACTTGAACACATTCGTAATATTAATGAGATTAATATTTATGGCATTTGCAATTATTGTTTGATTGTTTCCAATTATTCATATATGTGCATCCTTTGAGCTTACGTTATCATTAATAGAGTGAGATATTAATGATAGAATGTAACTCTCAAAATAGCCCCGACTAATGATCATCGAGAATGAGATATCGATGATATGCTATAAGTAGACGTGTGGTCTGCATCAAATTCTTGGAGAATGTAGTATGTCTCACAACTACGAGTAATGGTTACTTGTGATGGACACGTGGATACTTTGGAGAAGTATTGGTATACCCTGTCGATAAACTATTTGTTATACATGTCTATAGTGTTATCGGTGTGTGGAATATAAATGTGATTAGACTTGAGGTCAATACGCACCTTGTTTACAGAATGATGTACTTTGACAAAGTTCTAAGCTTAAATTCCTTCTGGACAAGATACGGCTTGTGTTGGGTGCATTAGGATGTAAATCAAGGTGGTAGTTTAGCCAAGAATATGATTCATTCCTCGATTGGAAATTCAAGAGAGCACTCAACTTCCCAATGTTATTAGGTTGACTAAAGTCATTGGCCAGTGCAAGAGACATATTTAGAATATGGTCTAGTTTTCAACTAATAAATGTGAGATACAGTGATTAAGCCATTTGGATAGACACTTGGAAAATCCTAAGCTTAATCAGGTGTGTCGCAAATGAAAGAAATTTATAGTTCCGCATAAATGTTAAGTTTGTTGGATTCATCTAAACGTACTTCATATATTGAGTTCGTCATACGACGTAGTCTAGGAGTTTCGTATGGACCTTAATTAGATTAATGTCGATATGTGAAGGTCTATAGGGTCACACTATATGTGATTGTTTCCTCGATCTAAGAATGTATTGAGAAAGTATAAAATATTCGATTGAGAGTCAAGATATTTAATTTATAAAAATTATGAAATATTTCTATTTGATAGAAATTATTTAATTAAGTCGAATTGGATTTCGTATTTAATTAAATGTGTTGGATATATTATATGGGTACTAGGACAAATACATAGAAGCAATTGGGCCATAAATTATTGGCCCAAAATTGGGACCTAGCCTTCCACCTTGGACGTATGGGGTGGACCAGCTGGGCTGGTCCACTGAACATTAACATGGGCCAGGTTTTCCTGTTTCAAATCTACTTAGGTTTTATCCTGAACTCCTACATAAACAACACATACCTCATAATTGTAAGGTTACAGAAAATAACTTCTCAGTTCCTAAAGCAAGATTTCCTAGCTTTCTTGCGAAGGAAATACACTGGAGTTGGAACTTGCAGTCGAGGATTCAAATCGCGTAGATACCTTAGTATTGAATCCCGCGCTCGAAAACCTGTAAGTTTTCTTTTGTTATGTTTTGAACATAAACAAGATTATCGTATAAGCCATGTCAGGATCATTGTTGGGTAAGAAAATTTTAAACTTCCGTTGTGCTTACGAACCCAACAAATTCCCTACATTTCTAAGGGCGAGTGTTGTGGACTATCTCAATCTTGTGATGTTTGCGAGGGTGATTGGAAAAGTTGTCCTAAGTGTTGTTATACTATCCCTAGCCCTTATTATGATAATTCTAATAATGCTTGTGGTTTTGTTAGTAAGGATCGTTATAGGAAATAAATCGAAGAATATAGGGTCTCCGTGATAATCTTACAAATGCGGTGATACAACTGATAGAAGACATAATTGAGCTCAGACAGGAGATAAACCAATTTGGCTCAGATATCCATGACCTGCACACTAAATTAAATAAAAAGGTTGAGGTGTTTGATGCCCAACCACCAATTGTTTTGGATATTAGTCCATTTATTGAGCAAAAAGAGGAATACTAACCATTCCACCAGAACTTTATTCATGCTGCTGATGTTGTAGAGGTATACAAAAGTGAATGTGTAAAAAATAATGTAGTTTTAGAGTTGGGGTGAGTAGGACCTCATTATAAATAATTTTCTACATTGTGTTTCATTAGTGACATGGAAATCGAGCCTTCCAAGTCTTTAGATAGGTGTATAGATGATGAACAAGACCCTTACATCCCAAAATTCGCCACACCAAAAAGACAAAACGACATCCCTTAGTTAAGGTCCAAGAAGTGAACTATGAGATACCTATTGGTTGGTTCCTTTATTTTCACACCATTGTCCCTAGAGCAGAGCAGAAAATTTGATGCAAAATTAGGGGCACAATTCATATTGTCAAAATGGAGGGAAAAGTGGTAAAAGTAATGGCGTCGTGCCGCGACATTGAATCAAGCCCTTATTGGGAGGCAACCCAGCTTGTATTTTATTTTTATAGTGTTACATTTTTTTTTGTTTTCTTTTTGTTTTCCAGATTAGGGGATGTCTGAGTACCCGAAGTTGAAGTTGAGGAGCATGTTTGAAATTAAGTGTAGGGTCGTACCGACCCTTGATATTGAGGATCATGCTGCTAGCTAGGCCTTAGAGAGTTTCAAGGAGTATTTCTCACCCTTATTTTATTTTTCTCTGTTATACATGCATTAAGGACAATACATATTTTTAAGTGTGAGGTGGGGTACTTCTGATACTTATGAGGTCAAGCATGATTATGCCATAGGATTTTATTTTATTTTCTAGTCTTGTATAAAAAATAAAAATAAATTAGAAAATGAAAATTCAAAAAGATTTTAGTTTGTTATTACTTTTTATAGCATCTTTTTCTCTCATTAGTGGCATAGATCATTCATCCCTTGGTTTTTCTTATGTCCTCGGTTCTTTTACAAAGAAAGGCCTTTGAACCATGTAATTTTTTAAATTTTTTAGTATTAATTTTTTAGGAGTTGTAAACGAGAGTGAAGAAAGACATTTTAACTTGTTTGATGCTAGTATATTTAGGCCTGAGCTTGAGTAGTACTTTTCTGTGAGTGTCTGAGTTA
Organism: Anisodus tanguticus; assembly: GCA_034509755.1. Classification (NCBI taxonomy): domain Eukaryota; kingdom Viridiplantae; phylum Streptophyta; class Magnoliopsida; order Solanales; family Solanaceae; genus Anisodus; species Anisodus tanguticus. Next base: position 34,701,528 of record CM067545.1, on the reverse strand, counting down.
ATTTAGAATAGCAGACTTTCTGACACCTAGGCTCAGGGTTGTGACTCTTTATATAGCTTATTCTTATTTTGTAGTTTGTCATGACCCTAAATATCTTAGAGTAGAATTGATCCATCTTGATTGATACTTGTGCAATGTGTGGTGTGGATTTTCTTGCATATATTCCATGTTTTGCATCTTTGTCTAGAACTTGCCCTCAATGTTATTGAAGAGAAATAAAAGTGGTACTCTGTTTAGAAGATGATGATAGGCTTTCTTTGATATGCCATGTGAATTTTAGCTTTTTCAGATATGTTACCACTAGTTAGCCCTTTGAGCCTGTAGCCTTTTGATTGGTAGTCGTATTATTTCCTTGACCCATTTATTGGATCCTTATTTTTGCACTCTGCTTTCGTGAGCACTGTAGCTTAGACTCTGATATAGTTGATAAATCTGAAGAAAGGAATGGTTAAGTGAAAAATGGTAAACAATGATAGTTGCAAAGTGATGAAAATCCCTCTTAGAAAGAATGTGACTTGAAAAAATAAGGAAAAAATTACTTGAAAAATAAGATTGAAATGTTCTTGATAAGAGAAAATACTTGTGAAATAATTGATGAAGAGAAGGTTGAAAATTACAGTGAAGAAGATGAAAATAATGGTTGTTGAACTCTAAAAGTGCAAAGTGCTTAGGCCAAGTGTAAGTCACTATTATATAGTTTTCCTACTCATCTCCTAGCAAATATTACAACCCGTTAAAGTCTTATTTGATTCTATTGAGCACACACTGTGTGGTATTGGATGTGTATTTGGGCTACTTGACAAGTTTTAGAATTGGATAGTCCTGTTTACAAGGGAAACTCTACCGATTTTTTTGGAAAACGTGAGAGTTAGAATACCTTCAACATTCGCTGACGAATATTTTTAAGGGGGGGAAAGATGTTACACATTGTACTTTTATATTCCGTCGCATTGTCAATTGATACCGGTATTGCGGGAAAATATGTGACCTTACGGAAGGATAATGAGGGTTCATAGGTTGTCCATGGAAGTACCGGAGATGTATAGAAGTTCAACGGATCGAAGAAACTACATTTAGTCTGAATTCGCAATTTTCTAGAAAATATGGTCCAAATGTATGGACCGTACATAATTGTACAGACCGTACAATTTGGAGCCTTCACAATAGAATTTCCTACAAATTTTCAATTTTCAATTTTGGGATTTACGGTCAAAATGTACGGACTATACATTTGTACCGTCAATTTTGATGGTGGTTTTATTTTTCAAATATATATTCTTGTTGCTCGATCAAAGTGCAAATTTTCTCCCCTCTTTCAAAAACTAATTCTCTGTAAAAACATACCTTAAGACTCCTTAAGTCTTCTTAAAAAATCCAAGGTAAACTACGTAAGTTCGACATAAAGAACCCCGTGAACACCACTAGCTTCTCTTCTTCCTTGTTGCGGCAATTTCGAGGAGTCTTGGTGACTAAGTAAATTGAGAATTAGAGTGTCCTTGATGGATTTAAGGTAAGTCTTGTATTCTTTAGCTTACTCTTAGGCTTGTGCAAGGGTTTGAGTTAATATTTATGGAAAACTCTTAAGGAATATTTTGTTCATGAACTTTGGAACTAAGTTATGTTGTATGGACTATCTTGATGCGATTTAAGCTGATAAATGGAGTCGTGAAAGTATGAATATCAAGATAGGAAGGAGTAGGAGTAAGGGTGAAGGTTGTTGGGTTGAAACATGTTGAAGTTGAACTAGAAACAACCTTATGAGGTAATGCCTACAAGTTGTTCGATGAAATGTCCAAGTAAAATTTCCTTTTTAAGTTATGGATTCGATATTGATGCAAACCATTTGTATAATGTAGATAACCATTCGTAGTGCTTTCGAGGACCAATGGAACTTAAATAGATTTTACGACAAGGTATGTTAAGGCTCACTCCTTAATTTTATTAGTATGATCAATGAATAAACGTAACAGTAACGACGTCCCTTCAAAAAGAAATCTAATCTTAAGTCTAATGTTTGCGCTTATCATTGTTTTAGATTGATAAATCTCATTGCCCTCATTGGTTGTGTCAGGAATATCCCCCCCCCCCATCCCCCTTGATTTTATTTTGAATATTATGCCTTCTTGCAAACCTGGTTAATTCTTGGAAAATTGATACATACATAGTTACATAACGGTAATCGAAGGATAACGACGTTGAGTCACTCCGATTGGATTACTAAGGCCCTTCAGAGTCACTTCTTGCATTACACTTATATATGTATTTATTTTTTTACCGAGTCATGCTATAGTCGGCCGGCTACAACATTTATATGTGCACACCACTGCAGTTGGTATTGATATTACTGAGTCCCATATTTGGGACGGGTACAACCGAGTCCTCTACAAGGCCGGGTATGATATGACATGACATGATTTGCCCATAGAGTAGCTTGGTACTATATTATATACATATGGCCCCGGCGGGTGGATTAATTTTTACAGACATGCATACATATTCATTATTATGATAGGTAAGCCCTCAGAGGCTTCTTATGCGTTTCAGGTTGACTTTTACACTTTTTCTTTGTAATTCATCCCTTATTTATATGTTGTCCGCCTTACATATTCAGTACATCTTTCATACTAATGTCCCTTTCTAGGGCACTATTTTTCATGCTCGTAGGTATAGATAGATACTCAAATAATTCCTCGCAGTGGGTGACTCGACTAAGCTGAAGCTTGTCCTGCTCCTTTCTTTCGGAGCTGTCTAGTGAGCCGATATGTATGGTGGTTGTATATATGTATAATGTTTGGTATGGCGGGGCCTTGTCCCGACCAGATGTTTTTTATATACTCTCTATAGGCTTATCGATAGTCATTTTGTGTATAGTGGTTTATATCAGCCTTGTCGGTCTTGTTTTATATATACGTATTTGTATAGGTTGGGATTTTTCTGAGTGTAGGTCATTCTGTCTCTCGATTAGAAACTCATTCGTCAAAGGCCTTGACATCCCGTGTATTATTGAGTATATTGCAGGTATCAGGGTTGATACACTCGGGCCTTAGTGCACCGGGTGCCGGACACCCCCCTCAAGGTTGGGGTGTGACAGGAGGTGACAAAGATGACAAAAAAAGTACTAGAGGAACCTGTAAATTTCTAGGCAAATCTCTAATTTTCTAGAACAACAAAAAACATGATTTATTTCTCTATCAACTACGGAAGCAGAGTATATTACTGTCAGACATTGTTGTGCTTAAATAATTTGGATGGTGCATCAATTAAGTGATTATGACTTGTCTTTCTAACCTGTTAAAATTTATTGTGATAATTCAAGTGTTATATGTCTATCAAAAAATCTTGTTCATCATTCTAAGATAAAGCATATAGATATCAAGCATCACTTTAGTAGAGATCATGTGGTTAAATATATTATAGATACTTCTTTTGTGAGTATCAATTTACTAAACCTTTGCTTGATGAACATTTTTGTACATTTAGAAAATCTATATGTTTCATTGCTAATCCCTTGTTAAATTAATTTCAAAGTGTTTGGACTTTACCTTATTTGTGTTGTGTTTTAAAAAGGTTCTCATGCATCCTATTTTATTTCCTTAATTAAATATTTTAATTATAGTATGCAAATCATTTTTATGTACCTTAAATACTCCCGTTTCTCTTAATCCTGGACGTTATCATTACGCCTGTTGCCTCTTCACTTCCTTTATGATGTTTCCAGTCAAATGTCACGTCGTCGTTCCCTTCCCCATAAAGTCCTGTTACTTTCCCTCCTAAACCCTTTATCTACCCACACACTCAAACTTCTCTCTTTAGTTCACTTCCCTAAAAACTCTCCGCAATGGTGTAAAACTCCAAGACCCCATATTACCTCACTCGAAAATGCTCGTGTGGTAGGGGCAAATCTTCTTGCAAAATGGATCATCCTGTTAACCTTGACTCCGACAACTCAGCCTAATCTGTCTTCGATCATGACCTCTCTAATAAGCATCCTATTTCTCCTAATGCATGATTTGATTCCCCTAAGAAAGTGAAATTCAAGCCTGACTATTTTGAGGATAACCGTCTAAATTTTTTTTACACCAAAAATTTCGATCTTTTTGTCTCTTTATCACATAAATCTATGAATGTTGGTCGCATTGTTGATCTAAACCTTCTTGAGACACTTCACTGTCCAATTAAGTCCTATTTTGATTTTCAAGGTTGGAGTAATATCTTCCATGGTCCTGCTAAGGTGTATGAAAGTCTTATCCGTATCTTTTATGCTAATCTTTGCTCTTCTCGCCCCAATGAACTTGAAACCCTGGTCTTGGGTAAGAGAATTTTTCTTTATTGTGCCATATTTGATGCTCTGTTTGACTGTACTTGCTTTGGCTACTCTGGTCCTATCAAAAAATTTTGGCAAGATGATTTTGAAGTTTCCTATTCTTAAGTCAAGGAAACTATTGTTGAGACCTCCTATGGTTTTCTTTCTAACCAACTCACTCCGAATGAACTTTATTTCACAACTCGAGTCCTCACTCATATTGTTTCAATAACTCTCTCATTTTCTACTTTTACTCAACGTGACACTCTTGTCACCTACTACCTTGTCGTGAAGAGAAAACTCAAGCTATCATCCCTCATCATCAATGCTTTTTAAATGGTTTTATTGAAGAAGAAGTGTTTATTAAACAACCACCAGGTTTTGAAAATCCTAAAAAGCCATATCATGCTTACAAATTATCGAAAGCTCTCTACGGTTTTTTTTTTTTTTTTTTGGGTATACAGTAATTCCATTCAACCAAAAGTGATCATTACAAAACAGAGTAGATGCTGACCATCCATTATCCTATCTAAAAAATAGAAAGCTTATACACATACTAAAACTATAAGAGAAGCAAAAAATTACAAATAAAAACTAGCATCTCTATATAGGCAAATATTAATTCAACACTAGAAGAGGTCCCTGCCAGTTGGAAGTATGTTTTCCTATGATGTGTATATTCTATGTTATCTCTATGCATAGTTTATCCCCTGAATTTTCCATTTTTGAAATATGATTGCATTTCTATCCCTCCAAACCACATACATCAACATACCAAAAGCATACTTGAATATAGCCCAGTAACCAGAATTCTTCATAGCACCCATGTTGATCCATGTATCTTTAGCCTGCCAGTCACCAATAGTCCGAGTCTGTCCCAACCACACCAGTAGCCTAGTCCACAAGCCCTTAATATAGGAACATTCAAAGAACACATGCTCAAATAACTCATCAGATAAACCACAAAACACACAGGTTTGAGGCACTTAGATTCCAAATTTCAACAGCCTATCCACAGTGGCAAGCCTCTTGTGTGCAGCAGGGCAAAGATTGAATTTGAACCTTGGGTGAAACTGAGGCTGCATAATCATATGTTTCCATGGAACTTTTGTATACTGAGGTGTCATCAATTGATATAGCTTATTAATACTGAACTTCTCATTTTGCTAAAGATAAGGCAATATGTGCATGATGTCTCCTTAAATATCCTGCAGTCCTATAATAAGTTCCCTAGAGCCCAATATTTTTCTAAAAACCCAAGATGTACTCTTAGGTATAGGAAATATGTCCATATCATTGTTATTGATATAGAAAATGTGGATCCATCTAATCCAAAGGCAGTCCTTTTTCATTCCAATTCCCAGAATTGTTTTCCAACAGTTGTTTTGTTCCACAAACACAGATTTATATGCATCTTTTTTGCCAAGAAACAAGGGCCTTCTTAGAGATAGAAGATGCCCTAGTCCAAAGGAATGACCTGCACAAGGACTCAATCATCTTTATCACCTTTTTTGGTAGCAAAACAATTTTAGCCTAATATGATTGTACGCCAAACAACACTTACTTTATCAGATGCAATATTCCAACATATGAGAGTAATCTTAAGGACAAGCAGTTAATTCTATCAGTAATCTTCTCTACCAAGGGCCAGCACTGGATCACAAACAATTTCTTTTTTGACAAAGTAACTCCCAAGATATTTGAAGGGTAAAGTTCGTTCAGCAAATCCCAGACTCTGAATAATATCCATTTTCAAATCATTTGAGATGCCTACAACATAGATAGAACTCTTTTATGCATTTGTTTGTAGGCTAGAAGCAAGAGAAAACTTTGTAAAAGTATCCAATAGTAATGTAACAGAAGCTAAGTCAGTCCTACAAAACATCACGAGGTCATCCGCAAATCATATATGTATAATACCTAATATCTTACATCTGGGATGAAAAGAGAAGGCCATGTTTAAAGCCAGCTGATTGAATTCTCTTTGTAGGTATTCCATGGCTAGTATAAAAGGGTAAGGAGACATAGGATCACCTTGCCTTATACCCCTTCTTCCTAAGAATGGTTTAGTTAATCCTCCATTCGGTGTTAGGGAATGGGAAATAGTTGAGATACATTCCATGATCCATAGCATAAACTGATAAGGGAAACCTATATCAATCAATATTCTATGAAACAAATCCCAATTTAAAGTATCATAAACTTTTCTCAAGTCCACCTTTAGTACACATCTTGATGATACACCTTTCCTAGTATAGCCTTTGAACATCTCATGTGTAAACAAAATGTTATCAATGATGCATCTACCTTCCACGAAAGCATAATGAGATCCACCTATCAAGTTCTCCATAACTGTTTTCAGTTTCCTAGTCAAGATTTGTGGTAATCTTGTATAGAGTAGTGCAACAAGCTATGGGCCTGAAATCCTTGACATGAGTACGAGTGGAAATCCTTGGAACCAGAGTAACAGCTGCGCAATTCCAAGCTTTCAAGAGTTTACCAGTTCTAAAGAAACTAAGTACTGCTTCATACACATCATCTTGAACTACACTCCACTGTCTAGTAAAGAACTCAAATGGAAATCCATCTACCCCAAGATCTTTGTCTTTTGGCATAGCATCTTGTACTTCTTCTTTTGTAACCTCTTTGATCAAACAATCTTGTTGTTGTTTAGTCAAACATATCCCCCTCCTGATAACTTAAGAATTAGGACCAAGGTATGATGGATCAACTTCTCCTATCAGAGTTGTAAAGAACTTTATGAACTCCTGCTCCACTTTGATTTTATTAGTAATCTTCTTTCAAGCATCACTATAGATAGAAGTAATAGAGTTTCTACAGGTTCTCATATTTACTGGGCATGAAAGTATCTTGAGTTTGAATACCTATAGTTTATCTAGTATGCTCTTGACTTCTGCCTTAGTGCTTTCTCTTCTATCAGACTCCATTTCTCAATCTCCTTTAGTGCATCCTTTTCCTGGTTCATGAGATGCTGACACAAAGTTTGAGTATATAGACATGCTTGAATTTCCTCCAATTACAGTCTTACCTGAGTTAACCTCTACTTGTAGGAAGCCATATATTCATTTAAACTTTACACTCAAGTCTTTAGCAGCTTAAGTTTGTACCAAATTTTGTACATTGTTGTACCCCGATTCTCCTGCCCCCAAACATCTTTGACTATCTCCCCAAAATCAGGGTGATCTGTCATATTTTGAAACAACTTAAAAGGGTTTGGGTGTTGATTTTGATTTTGAGCACCAAGAGTGCAATGCATAAGAATAGGGGAATGGTTAGACACCCCAGGGTTCAAGTAGTCAGCTTCAATATGCCCCACTGTTGTATCTAAGCAAAATTCTTGAAGGCCCAATCAATTTTATTATACACTCTATGATTATCATTAAGCTTGTTGCACCAAGTATACTGCCAGACAGTGCTCTTCAATGGTGTGATTTGTAAATTCTCAAAGAGATCCTTGAAACTTCATTGTGTCTCTTCATGAGTTACTGGTGCTCAAATTTTGTCCTCTGTAGATAGAACATTGTTAAAATCACCACTGATGAGCTAAACAGTTTGCACACTAGGCCCTAACAGGGTCAGTTTGTCCCTTAGTACATGCCTCTACACCACATCATTTCTAGCATAGACCACAGTGAATAACATGTTTAATTGTATAGCAGGATCATATACTTCACAATGTATGAATTATGGGTCAGTAGCTAAAATTTGAACATTAAGGTGAGCCTTCCATAGTAGCCAAATTCTTCCATTCAATCCATCAGCTGAATAATTATAAGAAACATTCCACCCCCTTGCCACTGTTTGATGAATCCTCTTTCCTTTACCTTCTATCACATTTGTCTCAACATACCCTATTATATCTACTTTGTACTTCTTCAGAAATAGTATCAACTCTTTCTATTTAAAGGGCATATTTAGCCCCCTAATGTTCCAGGTACATGTAATCATGGTGGTTTGAAGTGGCTTGGCTCCCCAGTTTCAGCATTAAAAGGACAGACTAGTGATGAAGAGTCATACCTATTACTAGATCCTCTTACAACAGCAGTATTTGGTTGCATTGTAGGAGCATGCCTAGTAGTGGAGACAACATGAACTGGTGAATTTGGAACTTAATTATTACCCACATGTCCTGACATGGTGTCAACAAGAGGTGTGGCATCCACCACCTGAGGGTCAGCATTTATCATCTGGTCAGGCTGATGGTCTTTTAGACACCATTTCTGGGTGATAACTTGCTTCTTCTTTCTATTTCTCTTCCTCTTCCAGGTATGCTTTGTAGGTCGTACTGGATCTTTCTTAGGATTCTTCTTCCAACACTCAGTACAATCATGCCCAAATTTCACACAATCAGTGCAATATTTTGGCCTCCATCCATATATAATGCATTGGTGGAGCACCCCAGTAGGAGTATGAATCTCAATGATATCAGGAAGTGGGTGGGAAATATTAACTTCAACAAAAACACTTGCAAATAAGATTCTATCCATTTCATCCATGAATCTATCAGCATACATCGGTTACCCTATCATACTAGCAAGCTTACTCAAGCCCTCAGTAGACCAATATCCAAATGGCAAGCAAGGAAATTTGACCTACAGTGGCATATCATTCAAGGAGTAAGGATTAAAATGAAAATCACAGACCAATTCTTCAATATAAAGGGCTTGTTATGATAGGAATATGGTCCAGAAATTTGACCAATAGTGGTGTATCATTCAAGTAGTCAAGTGTCAAAACGAAAATTAATATACCAATTGCGTTAGTGCTAGAAAATGCAAGTGCAGGGGCTGCACAATCTCCTTACGCGCATCAATACTTGCACAGGTCTTAGAGGCAACATCATCTCATTCTCACATTCAGGTTCCTCAACTATCAGCTGAATAGTGCTAGAGAGGAAGCTTCCAAATATGAGAGGCTGCAGCGGTCGTGTGACTCCACTAGCCAGAGTGACCATGTGTGTCGGTGTCAATTTATGTTAGAAACCTATCCCTAAACATGCACCAAGTGCATGACCAATATCATTTGCATATGTTCAGCTATCTGCGATCTTAAATAAGCTTCTAGAGCCTGGTAGGACCGCGCAAGTACTTTTTTGATTGATCATGGATTTTCTAGAGAAAAAATTGATACCGTTCTTTTTAGGAAAATATCTCCTTCAGGAAATTTTGTTATTCAAATTTATGTTGATGATATCATATTTGAAGTTCTAACCCTCCTTTGTGTAAGGAATTTTTTAATCTTATGCAAAGTGAATTTAAATGAGTATGATGGGATATTTAATATTTTTCTTGGGACTACGAATTGTGGAATCTGACAAAGGGATATTCATTTGCTAAACCAAGTATACAGAAGAACTTGTTCAAAAATTTGGCATGATGGTTGCTAAAGCATTGTGCACTTCAATGCATCCAACTTGCACCCTTAACAAATATGATGAAGGTAAGACTATTGAAGAAATCAAGTATCGAGGTATGATTAGATCATTACTATACTTAAATACTAGTCGACTAGACATCATGTTCAGTATTTACAGATGTTCTAGATTTCAGGCTTCCCCAAATGAATTTTATCTTACAGAAGTTAAAAGAATTATTAGATATCTTGTGCGAACATTTCATTATGGATTATAGTATCCTACTACTAAAAAGTTTGTGCTTGAATGTTTTTTAGATGCAGACTTTGCAGGTGACAAAGATGACAGAAAAAGTACTAGTGGAACATGTCAATTTCTTGAAAAATCTCTAATTTTCTAGAACAACAAAAAACATGAATCTTTTTCTCTAATTAAATGTTTTAATTATAGTATGCAAATAATTTTTATGAGCCTTAAATACTCATATTCTCTTAATCATGGGCGTCATTATTACGCCTACCGCCTCTTCACTTCCTTTATGATGTTTCCGGTCAAATGTCGCGTCGTTGTTCCCTTGCCCATTAAGTCCTTTTACTTTCCCTCTTAAACCCTTTATCTACCCCCACCTCCATCTTCTCTCTTCATTTCTCTTCCCCAAAAATTCTCCGCACCTTCCACTCTTCATCAATGGCGTAAAACTCCAAGACTCCCTATTACCCCACTCACAAAAGCTCACGTGGTCGGAGCAAATCTTCTTGCAGAATGGATCATCTGTTAACCTTGACTCCGACAACTTGGTAATCGTCTATTTCCCCTGATGCATGCTTTAATTCCCGTAAGAAAGTGAAATTCAAGCGTAACTATTTTGAGGATAACCGTCTAAATTTTTGGGACACCAAAAATTTCAATCCTTTTGTCTCTTTATCACATAAATCTATGAATGTTGGTCGCATTGTTAATATAAACTTCTTGAGACACTTCACTATCCTACTAAGCCCTATTTTGATTTCCAAGGTTGGAGTAATATATTCCATGATCCTGCTAAGGTGTATGAAAGTCTTATTCGTATGTTTTATTCTAATTTTTGCTCTTCTCGCCCCAATAAACTTGAAAACCTGGTGTTGGGTAAACGATTTTTTCTTGATTGTGTCATATTTGATGCTCTATTTAACTGTACTTGTTCTGGCTACTCTGGTCCTTTCAAAAATATTTGGCCAGATGATTTTGAAGTTTCCTTGCTCAAGACAAGGAAAATATTGATGAGCCCTCCTCTGTTTGTCTTCTTAAACAACTCACTCTGAATGAACTTTATTTCACAACTCCAATCCTTGCTCATATTGTTTCAACCACTCTCTCACCTAGGTCTGGGTCATTTTCTACTCTTACTTAACGTGACACTCTTATCACCTACTGACTTGTCATGAAGAAGAAACTCAAGCTATTATTTCTCATTATCAATGACATGATTTATGTTTTTCCAGCTTTTCCTCATCTTCGCTATGGAATATTGATAACTAGGCTCCTTGAGGCTAGTGATCTTAAGCTTGAAAAGTTTCCTAGCAATATTATCTTACAATGCTATAACTCTCGTGCTTTTGGAAGTATGGATTACATGTTGGAATATGATTAGTGGGTCAAGAAGGAGGTGGAAGTCCTTATGGTCACTTGAAGCGGAAGCATATGTGGTTCCTCCCACTGAGCCTGTTTCTGTCTTTGATAGTGTTCTTACTCGTATTGCTGCTCCGGATCTCAAACTGGATGGGCTGAATGAGCTAAAGATGTCTCATCAGTCACACCTTGATAAAATCAAGGATGTTACTAAAGATACAAGCTCAGATGTCGCCAAACTTTGGATGTTGCTTAAAAATACCTCTAAGGATGCACTCAAGACCTTAAAGAATGTGTTTGCTTCACTTGATTCTGTTGAATTAAATGTGATGCTTTACGGGAGACCATTCATGACAAGATGGAAGATTTTAAGAGAGTTGTAGTTTAGATTCTCACTTACTTTATAAAGCCCTGGATTTTGGGTTATGCTGATATGTTTAAAACATTTTTTTTCTTTATGACTATATATGCTACTTTTCTATGCATTCCAAGTGACATGTTGTTTTGCCTGCCTAAATAGTTATAGTTTAGTTGACTTTCTCTCTCTTTTATGATTGTATTGGCTGTTGTATGTTCTATATTATGCTCGTCTTTTCTTCATTTTGTTGATGCTAAAGGATGAGAATTCGAGGAGGAAACAATAACTCAACAACTTAGGGGGAGCAGTACTAAAGTCGACTATCCCTAGACTTCCTCAACAATTAAGGGGGAGTAGTCAATGAATACTTACACAATCGACTATTCAAATAACCCCGGAGGCATAGACAACCTATTATTTAAATGGAAGTAAACTATTTTTGTTTCCTTTTGTCATCATCAGAAAGGGGAAGATTATTAGTATAGATTTTAATTATGACAATAATTGTGTGTAGGAAAATCAATAGAGTCAAGGCCCGAAAAGAGGATATGCTATGGAGGCCCAATAACCAGCCGAAGAAATAATAAAGCGACCCAACAAAGGAAAGTCCAAAATGTAAATCACCAAACAAGAATGGATGTCTTATTCATTAAAGTATAAGATAATAACCAAACATGGAAGGTCGACTTACTCATCAAATGAATAAGTCGTTGCAAGCTGTATTGAACCCCACAAGGAATCAAAATATTTTGAAGGATTCAAGTCAAGGACGGCATTAAATTCAAGTACCAAGTTTTATGGAAATAAAATCTTGCGTGCAGATTGAGGAACTTTTTTGGAAAAGAATATCAATGCATTAATGAGGAAAGCCATTGAAGATGAAAAGAAGTACAATCAATCAAATCGTGAATCAGTAAGATCATCCTTATTCTTGGAACTTGATCACTCATTCCTATTTCCAATGATCAAATCTCTTGAGTTTCCTTCTCTATTCACAAGTCTAACAATTAAGCTTCAAATATTTAAAGGGCTTGTCATCATTAGAGGAGAATATACTTTGGTCTCAACATCTTAAGTTATTTGCTCTACTTTTCATAAGCATTGTATTTCTGACTCTACTGTGTAAACAAAAAATAGAGAAGAGGAAAATAATAGTTGGTGAGGCATTGTATCAAAATAATTACAAGAGTTTGAGTGTAGACGTATGAGCTCCATTCAAACAAACTATTGTACCAAAACACCTTCAAAGAGGCTTAAGAGAACATCTTTGCAACCCAAGATGATTGGACTAGGATCTACATTGGATCTGAACCAATATAAAATATTGTATGTCATTTATTTTCTGCGAGTTACTTGCTACTTTATTTAAGTGTCAGTCGACTACCAAACAAAAAATTACAATCCCCCCCCCACCTTGCACTTTCATGTATATGCTATGTGACTTGCTTGATATACCTATTAGTTTATGTACACTTGTTTGGGATTTTGTTGTAGTGGATCGAGTCTATCGTTCTTGTATGGTTGCATTCATGGGATACGACACTTGGGTAGATTTGGTGATCCTTGAAATGTTGTGGATATTGATAATATCCTGTTTATAGATTGGTTATCTCCTTATCATACAATTTTGGACTAGAGTGGAAGGGCACTCCTAGTGCTGCACCAAAGAGGATTGTATCGTTCTTTCGGGTAAAGAAGTTGCTAGATAAGGGGTGTTTAGCTTATTTGGCTCATATATGGGATACTAGTGTGGAAACTCCATCGTTTGAGTTAGTACCATTAGTGAATGAATTGTTGGAGGTATCCCAACTGATTTACCTAGTATGCCGCATGATTGATATATTGACGTTTTTATTGATTTGGAGCCAGGCACTTGACCTATCTCTATTTCGACATATCGGATGGCTCTTGCAGAGTTGAGGAAGTTAAAGGACTAGTTGCAGGATTTGTTAATCAAGGGGTTCGTTAGATCTAGTATTTCCCCTTGGGGGTCTCCCGTGCTATTCGTGAAGAAGAAATATGGTACTATGCGGATGTGTATTGACTATCGACAGTTGAACAAGGTTACAATCAGGAATAAGTACTCGATACCCCATATTAAAGACGTGTTTGATCAGCTTCAGGGTGTGTCGGTCCTTTCTAAGATCAAATTAAAGTCGCTTTATCACCAGTTGAAGATTAGAGCAGAGGATGTTTTGAAGACTGCTTTCAGGACCCACTATGGTCACTATGAGTTCTTGGTCATGTCATTTGGGCTTACCAATGCCCCCGCAACCTTTATTGTAACAGTCCGTATATTTGGATTAGGTGTGAATGAATTAAATGATTATTGACGTGTCATATTTTAGTTATGTGAATCCTTTTGGGACGAAGTTGGATTAAATATAGTCATTTTGAAGTCAAACCAAGTAGTGAAGTTCGTAAGAGTTCTTAAATTAGTCTAAGTTATGGTAGGTCTGACCTCTAGCCCAAATTCGGAGATACGTTGAGTATTGGAGAAACCTCAAAACATTAAAATTGTATATATTTAAAATACCTTTCCACCCATTTATTGTGGAGCTCAAACGGATCTCTGCGTAAAATGTTATGCACATTTTACTGGACATTGCATAGTCTACGCGAAGTGTTGCGTGAAGTACCCTTCAGGTGTGCGACTGCGCACCAGAGGCAGTGCTTATGCCTTGGTTGCACGAAGTAGGCCCCCAACTGCATGACCTCGCATGGGAACAACGTTATAAAAAGCCTAACTTCATTTTAGTTGTTCCCCACATTGTTTTGGATGACTTTTCAGAGGAAAAGAATCCTAGAGACCTCTCTCAAACCCCAAGGTGAGTTCCTAACCATACTATAAATAAACCTCATCAAAATAACAAGGATTAACACTAGATTATCTTTCCAATCAATAGATTCTTGAGAATCGAAGGAAGAACCATTGAAGAGGACTTTTGGAGCAATCTCAATAAAGGTAAGAACTTAACCTATAATGGTATTTATTAAATGGATTGAGACTAGTGTGGGCTATTTCAAGTGATTACAATCCATGGGCAAATCATATTAAAGGAAGAACATGAATGTTGACTTAAAAACTCTAGTTTTCAAAAAGGGTAGGAATTCTACGAAAAATGTTTAAAGCTCTAATCTTTATTATCCTAATTAATTGTAGAACGATTGTTGAATTTGGAGGAATTCGTTTGAGCGGGAATTGAGGTATATCTCTTTTGAAAATCCTTTTGACTATAAATATGATTTGTATGTCTCTTTTCAAATATACTTTTCAACCTTTAAAAATGGTTTTTAGGTTAGGTTTAATGTGCGTGAGGGACAAGCCCTCATGGAACCTTTGGTGTATTATAATCTATATATGTATTCATAATTTCTCCTATTAAAGGGTTATTGAAATTGTGTATAAAGCTATAAAACTTTGAACGTGATTTACCCCGATAAGGGACGCGTTGAACTTGATTTTTGGAAGTTGGGATCTTTCATGTGATTTGCTTTATGAACGGGTTTGTTGAACTTGAAACTTATTTAATAAATATAACTTGGTTTCTAAACCCATAAATGATATACGTACCCTAATAATTAGATGATGAACATAATTCATAATAAGTGATTCGTCTTCTATGCTCTGATTGTGATTCGACTATTTTTCCAAGAATCTATTTTCTATGTCTGGCCTAGATACTCAGGAGGAAGGGTAGTCACTATAGATCCTAATGCGGGCTGCCTACCCATTCGGGAGGAAGAGTGTCCATCGAGGGTTCATGACCCCAATGTGGTTTTGCCTAGCTATTCGGGAGGAAGGATAGTCATAGAGGGTGACAACCTCGATGTGGTGCTTCTATGCAGTTTTAGGGAACTTAATGGTCATCCCTTTGTTTCATTCACTTGTCTTGTATTGGCATAATCGTGGTTTTTCGTGAGTGACTTGATGTTGATATTAAGTTCATAAATAGAATACTTAATCTTGAGAAATGGCATAATGGATTATAGATGATTGAATTCTCTCTTAATGATTTCTACTAATTGTTTCTCAAAGTTTGGTGAACTATTTTATCTCTGGATTTCGAACTGCTTTACTTACATTGTTTTACTACTTAATATTATATTATTTTATAGTATTTATTATCCCATAGACACTCACTATGTACCTAGTACTCAGGCATGCCATTCTTGTTTTTATGGTGTGTCAGGTAACGAAGAAGAGCAAGTTCGTGATACACCTACGACTTAGGATAACTTGCTGCTTTTGAGACTAATTGGTGAGCGCACATAATTGCTCGTGGGGCACCATTCTTTCTTTATTTTATCAGTATTAGTTCTCAGGCTGTATATTGAACTTAGACTATTTCCTTTTATCATCTTAGAAGCTCCATCGATAGACGTTGTTTTGTGGGTATCTAGTTGAGGTCGTTATTCAAATGTCATGGGTGTTGCTACGTTTTGACAACTTATTTATTATAGACTTCCGCTGATTTTATTTCGTAAATTGTGACCAAGATCTTTACTTAGTTATTTATAACTTAATTGAATTTATTAATGAAAGACTAATAAGGGACTTGATAGAATTTATTCATAAGGTGCTTCCGGTATTGTTCATACCATCAGATGCATGTTACGTTCAGGGTCGGGTTTGGGGCGTGACATTTATGGATCTGATGAATGGAATTTTCAAGCCCTATTTGAATTCCTACATCATCATCTTCATCACTAACATCTTGCTTTTTCTCACAGTAGGAAGGATCATGAGAAGTATTTGAGTATTGTGCTTGGATTATTGAAGGAGAAGAAACTATATGCCAAGTTTTCAAAGTGTGACTTTTCGATTAGTTTGGTGTTATTATTAGGGCATGTGGTGTATAAGGATGGTATCATGGTAGATCCTAAGAAGATTGAGGAAGATAGAGATTTGGCCAGGCCTACTTGGTGACTAAGGTTTGGAATTTTATTAGTCTTGAAGGTTTTTTATTAGCGTTTCGTGAAGGGGTTCTCATCTATTTTTTTCCATTTGACCTGATTCACTCAGAAGAATATGGCTTTCCAATGGTCTGATAAGTGTGAAGAGAGCTTTCAAAAGCTCAAGACATTATTGACTTTGGCCCCAATTTTGGCTTTACCGGTAGAAGAAAAGGATTTTATCGTCTATTGTGATGCTTCACAGATTAGGTTGGGTTATGTGTTGATGCAATAAGGCAAGGTGATAGCAGATGCTTCAAGGCAATTGAAGGTGAATGAGAAAAACTATTCCACTCATGACTTGGAGTTGGCGGCGGTAGTATTCGCCTTGAAGAATTGGAGGCATTACCTTTATAGTGTCCATTGTGAGGTATTCACTGATCATCGTCTTTCAGTATGTGTTCAATCAGAGGAATCTAAATTTGAGGTAGCATAGGTAGATGGAGTTGCTCAATGATTATGACATTAATATTATTTATCATCCGAGTAAGGCTAATATGGTAGCAGATTCGTTGAGCTGAAAGGCGATGAGTATGGGTAGCTAAGCACATTTGATTGTAGAGGAACGTCATTTGGCTATATATGTCAGTCCTTGGCAAATAGTATGGTGAGACTTGATATTTTGGAATCGGGCAAGGTTCTAGCTTGTGTTGAGGTGAGGTCGTCACTTTTGGAGCAAATTAAGGCTCAACAGTTTGAGAATGTGAAGTTGTGCGAATTTCAAGATAAGGTGTTGTGAGGGGAGTCCAAGGAAGTGATTCTTGATAGTGAAGGGGTTTTGAGGATAAAGGGGTGTGTTTGTGTTCCTCGTGTTGGTTATTTGACTAGGTTGGTTATGGAGAAGGCTCACAGTTCTAGGTATTCCATCCATCCTGGTGCTACAAAGATATATCATGATTTGAAGCAATATTATTAGTTGTGAAGGATGAGGAGGGATATAGTGGAGTTTGTATTTTCGTTTTTGAATTGTTAGCAGGTTAAGTATGAACATAAAATATCGGGTGGTATGACTCATATAATTCCCATAATGGAGCAAAAATGGGGGAGGATAGCTATAAACGTCATGGTACGGCTACCGAAGGCTTTGGGCAAGTTTGATACGATGTGGGTAATCGTGGACAGGTTAACTAAGTCTATGCACTGCATTTCAGTTCAGACTATCTATAATTAGGAGAAGTTGGCAAAAATCTATAATAAGGAGGTTGTTCAAAGCATGGAGTGCCTATTTCCATCATTTCAGACCGAGGCACTCAGTTCACCTTCCACTTTTAGAGAACCTTACAGAAGGAATTGGGGACTAAACTAGATCTCAGTATGACATTTCACCCATAGATGGATGGTCAGTCCGAGTGGACTATTCAGGTTCTAGAGGATATGTTACATGTATGTATGATTGATTTTGGTGGTCATTGAGACCAGTTTTTTCCCCTTGGAGGAATTTGGTTACAACAATAGTTATCATTTGAGTATTGAGATGACACCATTCGAGGACTTCTATAGTAGGATTTGTCACTCTCCGGTTGGTTGGTTTGACACGTTCGAGGTGAGATTGTGGGGTACAAACTTGTATAGGGATTCCTTAGATAAAGGTGAAGTTGATTCGGGAGAAGCTCCCTGCGGATCATAGAAGGCAAAATGGTAGATGTAGATTAGAAGGTTTGTGATGTGGAGTTCATGGTTGGTGTTCAGATTCTGTTGAAGGTTTCTCATGAAGGGTGTAATGAGATTTTGGAAGAAGGACAAGCTAAATTGGAGGTTTGTTGGTCCTTTCGATATTTTTTGGCGTGTTGGTAAGGTAGCCGATGAGTTGTCATTGCCACCAGGATTGGCGGGTGTTCACCCTGTCTTTCATATTTCCATATTGAAGAAGTACCATTAAGATGGGTCATATATAAGCCAATGGAACTCAGTGTTATTTGATCAAAATTTGTCTTTTGAGGAAGAGTCGATGGTAATCTTAGATACGTAAGTTAGAAAGTTGAGATCCAAGGATATATCTATAGTAAAGGTGCAATAGAAGCACCGTCCAGTTGAGGAGGCTACATGGAAGACCGAGGAAGATATGCGGAGTAGCTATCCCTAGTTTTTCATCGATTCTAGTACATTTTTCTTGTTTTCTTACTGTTCGACGATGAACATTTGTTTAATTATTATCTGATGTAATTACTCATTTAGTCATTTTGGAATTTTTACTTGTTTTTCACTAGCATACACTTTCCATAGTTTCATTTCGGTATTTATTACTTGTGGGGATGGGTGTTGCGGTTCCAAAGGCAATCAGACAAGTTTTGGATTGGTTTTAGCGATTTTAGAGATTTCTAAATTAAAAAAAATGAAGATGTGTAACGAAAGTTAACGTCGGGGCTAATTGTGTCACTTTTGCAGTTTCATCAATTCTATTAAGTCTGAAATGTCATTTATGATTTAGTTGAGTTGTTGGTTCGAGTCCTGAGGCTATCAGGTGTGCTTTGGGCTGTTAGTTAAAAATATAAGGATTTGGGCTTGACCTTGATCAACACTGGGTCAAGACAAACGTTTTTGGAAATTTCCAGTGCGCAAGCAAGTTCAGAATGTGTTTTATGACTAAAATTCATATTTGGTTTATGTTCAGGGGGGTTCCGAATTTGTTTCAGGTGTGAAAGATTGGACAGACCGGAAAAATTAGTTTCAACTGGACTGGTTTCCTTCATTGTGATCTCAACTGAGAGGAACGTGATCGCGATGTATCTTCTCGTGTGACGTTGTGATCGGGCTATGTGGCTCACGATCACACATAGTGCTAAGTAGGTCGGGTCCATGTTGACCTTCGCGATCGCGGCAGGTGGGTCATGCGATCGTGAAGGACAACTTATACCTAGGCAGATTTTAAACTCCAACTTCAAACTTAGACATCATTTTCACATATCTCAAGTTCTAGAGCTTAATTTTTTATGCTTCCAAGTTGATTTTGCTCGGCTAAGCTCGGGGGTATGAATATAACCTTCGTTTTATCATTCTCTCTTGATTTCTACCATTAATTAGTTGTTTAAATCATGATTTGAAGTGGGCAATCGGGGATTTTTTCCCTAAAAATGATAAATTAGTTATTTCTTGAAATTGGATGATTTTATGGGTTTATCTTATTTAGGCTATGGGTAAAAAAATTATAAAGTAAAATTTTTGTTTTGTTCTTATGGACCTAGGGTTACCTTTTTGGGTTCGTTTTTGTGTTTCGACTAGAAGTATATCAATATGGGAATCTACGAACTCATGTGATAATGTAGAATTCGTATTTGATAAGCTTTGATCATTCGGAAGAACTTCAGAAGGAAAAGGCTTCGGCTTGAGATTCGTGGGTCCTGTTCGGCTTCGACGTAGGTTACGGTTTATTCTTTAGACTCTGATTGGATGGTGTATATAGTGTATAAATATTAAAGAGGTATTGGGTGTTAAAGGGGGTCCACATTAGTGATTGTGTTGCACACTTGTGTGGGTACCAGTGTATTTGTGTTGGTAGTTAGTTTAGAGGAAATGCAATTGTGACAGGGAGTGCATGTGAGCCTTCGGGCATTGGAGGTGGTGCATAAATCCACTAGATCGGTATGATCGTTATTTATGTGGGATAAAATGTCCATATTTGATGAATACTTACAATTATTGACTCATTTACCTCATCACTACATTCCTCATATAAAATATGAAAGATGACCATTATTGATACTAGAGTTGAGCTTATGTAATTCCATGATGAATTCTTATCCACTCCATACTTTCATGATATTTTGGCATATGATATCTTGCATACATGCATTTATTCATACTTACATACTTGATGGATGAGTTGTGGACAAAGAAATATGAGGTGGCCTTTAAGACCGGAAAAAGATAAGATTGAAGTTACATATCCGCGATTATTTTTGGGATCGGGTTGCACGCTGCAACACTACATATTATGGAATCGGATTGCACGCCACAACATAGGATCGGGTTGCATGTCGCAACATGTATTTTAACCTTATGAGTCCCCATGGGTCATGACTATCCGAAATGACCGCTAGTATATGTGTACTGGGATTGATATTGACCAATGCATTGCATTTATACATTCATTCATTCATTCATTCATTCTATTATCCTTCCTATGTGATGAATGCTTACCTATTTTTCCTGTGAAATATAAATTCTTGGCCATAACTAGAAAAGCTAAGTTGAGCTAGTCTGATAAGTGTTTAGATTCAATATTTATATGTTGTATGTGTGTTCTTCATTGTCGGCCTATGAAACCTACGGAGTACAAGTGTACTCATACTACACTTGTTTTACTTTTTGGTGCAGATACCGACCCTTGTTCCAGTACCAGGTCTCGTGGCTGATCCCGAGGTGATTCATTTTTAGATTTTAGGGTGAGCTACTAGTTGGATCTGCAGCCCTGAATTCTTCTTATGATTATCCTGTCTATTTATCTTTCAAGATGGCTTTATATTTCTTACTTTTAAGACTTGTATTTCTAATTTGAAGCTCTTGTACAAGTTAGATCAGGTTTTGGAGATTGTAAAGACTAAGTTATCTTTCTGCACTTTTTATATATAAATAGTAAGACGGTTAATTAGTACTTCTGATGTATTTACACTTCTGCATTTTCCTTGTTAAATTAATTAACAACTTGGTGATGATTCGCCTATTGGGGGGACAGAGTAAGTGCCATCATGACCCGTGAATTAGCTCGAGAGATAATCAACTACTAACATTTTGTATTTGTTTTTTTCTATTAAACGAGGTGAATCCCCAATAGAGTTCGGAACTTAGACATTTTAATTTATTGAGCACAAATTCATTCAATCATGACATGAGTTGGACAGAGTCTGGGTTTCCTTTCTTCGAAATAACAATGATTTACCAATTAAAATGAAGAAAATATTTGAAAATACTTGAATTGGTTTATCACCTTTTTTACCTCACTTACAAATGATTTTTTTCTAACCTTGAAACTTTTTTTTTAAGAAACTGTTGCTGAAATGCATTGACCTTCAGGGAAACAAAGATTTTTCTTTGGGCCTAGTAATATGAGCAATTTTCAAATTCATTGCTGAGAGTTTCTGGGTCCCGTCCCTTCTCCGAACTCCGCGCATAGCGAAAGCTAAGTGTATCGGGCTGCCTTTTTTTTTTTTAGTTTCTGGGTAGCTCAAAGACCCATATATATTTTCAAAATTTCAAACGTGTGTTGCAGAACTGTCCAAACGCATAAAATTCGCAATATTTTGAAAAAAGAATTTGAGCCTAACCCCAAAATGCACTCTAATGCCTTGACTAATTGAGGTTAGTCCAAGTTGTTAAGAAGGTAGTTAGTTAGTGTAGTTAGTTACAAGATTAGTTATGAAGTTAGTTGGGAGTAATTAAACAAAAAGACCATTAGAATATTCTAGAGAAGATGATGTGTATATATATACAATTGTATTGATAATTTCACATTAAGAAAGACAATTCTCCTATTCTCTTATTTCTTTCTCCTTTTCTTTCTCGTGCATCCCTCACTGATGCAACAATCATTACTGCAGCAATTGGCTTCAATACAGAAAACTAAAATGGTATCAAAGCCGAAACTGATATGCAATTGAAGAACTTGCAAAGCAATTTTGCAGAAGATACAAACAATTTTTTCTTTTATTAGTTTTTTTTCAAATCTATGTGCATAACTTGATGAATCATGCATGCAATAGTTTCTGGAAGTGTTGTTGTTGATATTCAACGAGATGCAGATACATGCAAAGTGAATTAAGAAGATAAAGGCAGATCGGCAGATCTGTGCAAAACAGATCATTCAGGATCGATTGAATAGATCACTGAGGTTCGATTTTCGATTGTTTTTTTTTGTTATTGATTGATGTTGTCAACAATTCACACGAATCTCATAAGAAAAACTCTGTACACTGAGGATCATATTGAAGCATAGATTAACAGCAATGGAAAATAATGAAATCTTAGTAGATGAAGTCACGACAGTGATCAAAATAGATCACAATCATTCTTTGTATCTGTTTCCTTCATATGCGCCTGGTTCCCTATCTGTAGGCATTGTCCTAAATGGAATGTACAACTATACATTGTGGAGTAGAGTCATGAAGCTGGCCCTACTAGGTAAGAACAAGATAGGATTCATTGATGGAAGTGTAAGGAGAGAAGCTTTCCATGGAGATTTGGCTAAACTGTGGGATAGGTGCAATGCAATTGTGGTGTCTTGGTTAATGGGAAATGTAAGTAAGAGCCTACTTACCGGAATGCTGTATAATTCAGACTCATACAATGTATGGGAAGAATTGAAGGAGATGTTTGACAAGATTAATAGTTCCAGGGCTTTCTAACTGCACAAAGAAATATTCTCCATGAGACAAGGGGCACTATCTGTGTCAATGTATTACTCTCGACTCAAGGATCTGTGGGATGAATATGATTCTATCATACCAATTCCATCTTGTTGTCCAAAGTCTAGAGAGTTTGTGGATCACTTATAGTACCAAAGACTATTGCAATTTCTCATGGGACTGGATGAAAGTTACAGTCAAATAAGGAGCCAGATTCTTATGATACAACAAATACCTATATTAAATCAAGTATATGCCATGGTCAATCAGGAAGAGAGTCATAGGATAGTAGCAGGAACTGGTAGGGTGGTGGTTGAATCAGTGGAATCATCTGCCATGTTCACATCTAGAAATGAAAATTTTTAGAAGTGAAAGTGGAGTTCAAAAACAGAAGAAACAATACCATTCCAATACATATTGTGATCATTGTCACCTAAAAGGTCACTCAATATTGGAATGCTAGAAACTGATGAAGTGTGAATATTGTCACAATACAGGGCATGTGCAGGAGGGTTGCTACAAGATAATTGGATATTCAGAAAATTTCAACAACAAAGGGAAGAAAGCTTATGCAGTCACATGAGGGACTATGCTATGTGAGGACACTGGAAGTGAACATCACTAGTCCATGTCTACCCTTGAGCAATCATCAAAGTTTCTACAAAATGCACAACCATTCACAAGTCAGAAACACACTGCTGGAGTGATACCATACAGCCAGTTCACACCCAGCAAGCATCAAAAACTTCTGGACCTGTTGAACAACAGTGCAAATAATGTCAATGCTAACATGGCAGGTAAACATATTGTTGATTCAGGGGAATTAATTAAGTGGATAGTAGACATAGGTGCAACTAATCATATGATTGCTGACCAGAAGTACTTACATAATAACATGTTGACTGAAGGAACAGGAAAAGTGTAACTGTCCACAGGAAATTCAGCTAGAATTTCACATGTTGGGGAGTACCATTTAGGAGGAGGTGATATCCTTATAGGTGTCTTATGTGTGCCAACTTTCAAGTTTAACTTGTTATCTATTTCAAAAATGACCAAGGAACTGAATTGTAGTGTTACCTTCTTCCCCACATGCTATGTGTTTCAGGATCTCTCATCTGGGAAGGTGAGGGAGATTGGTAATGAGGAGGCAGGATTGTACATATTAACCCTGGATGCTCAGAATAAAGGTAGAGAGTTGACTAGATGCGTATATGCAGCTCAATATGTTAATGCAGCCACTTGGCATCAGGGACTGTGTCATGTGCCCATGAATGTGCTAAAGAAAATAACATATTTCAAGAATAATACTGATTTTGTCTTAGATAACTGTGAAGTGTGCCCTTTGGCTAGAAAACTAGACTCCTTTTCATTGTTAGCACTAATAGAGCATCAAAGTCATTTCAACTAATACATATGGATGTATGGGGACCTTATAAAACTGAAACATATAATGGAATGAGATATTTTCTAACCATTGTGGATGATCACACTAGATGGACTTGGATTTTTCTGATGAGACTAAAATCTGATGCTTCTACAGTGATCAGGAATTTTCTTGTTGAGGTTGACACCCAATTTGGAGCCAAAATTCAGAGGATAAGATTAGATAATGGGAGTGAGTTTTTAATCAGAATTGTAGTGAGCTATTTCTAAAATATGGTGTCATTCATGAAAGTTCTTGTCCATACACACCACAACAAAATGGTGTGGTGGAGAGAAAACATAGACATATTTTAGAAACTGCTAGAGCCATTAAGATTCAGGGAGGATTACTAGATAAGTTCTGGGGACTATGTATAGAGAATGCAGTGTACATAATCAACAGAATCCCCTCTACTGCTATAAATAATAGGTCTCCATTTGAAATGTTGTATAATAAGGAACCACAACTAAATCATTTGAGAGTATTAGGTTGTTTGTGTTTTGCTACTATAAATAACAGACATGATAAGTTTGGCCCAAGTGCTCTAAGGTCCATATTTCTGGCGTATGGATCTGCTCAAAAGGGATACAAACTATATGACTTGGAAAATAGAATTCTATTCATGAGCAGGGATGTGTTGTTCATGGAAGAAAATTTTCCTTTCAAAGGAGGCATAACTGAAGACACTAGTCACATCAAGACACATGAGTTTCCTTGCTATGAAGACTTAATTTGTCAACAGAACCTTGACAATCCATCAACACATACCAGACAACATGCAGATGACCAACACAGACAAAATAATATGCAGAATGTATATATGCCTGATGTAGTTCAGTATCATGGTCCTGGTCACATAAACACATGATCGCCAGGTATTGATGTGATCCCAAGATCAGATCATGAAGTCAGAAGATCCACAAGGAGCAGTAAACCTCCTATGTGGCACAAAGACTACATTACTACACATGGTTCCTCTAGTTGCATGTATTCTATAACTGATAATATTGCTTATACTGGTTTATCAGCAGGATATCAGGAATTTGTGGCCAAGGTTTCTCTTGACACAGAACCACAGAATTATTCAGCAGCAGCAAAAGATCACAGATGGGTTGAGGCAATGGAGGCAGAAATCAAAGCATTAGAGGACAATGGAACCTGGAAGCTGGTCACTTTACCAGAGGGAAAGAAGGTTATAGGATGAAAGTGGGTATACAAGATAAAATACAAGGAAACAAGAGAAGTGGAGAGATTTAAAGCCAGGTTGGTGGCAAAAGGATTCAATCAAAATGAGGGGCTTGATTATCAAGACACCTTTTCACCAGTTGTAAAGATGACAACAGTAACGACTGTGATTTCCATTGCAGCAGCACAACACTGGACAATTCATCATATAGATGTATATAATGTATTCTTACAAGGAGACCTATTTGAAGAAGTGTACATGGAAGTTCCAGAAGGATTTGCTGTCAAGAAAAGGAAGAGACAGGCATGCAGATTGCTGAAATCTCTTTATGGTTTAAAACAGGCATCAAGATAACGGAACATCAAGTTGACTACAACTCTTATCTCATCTGGTTTTCAGCAAAGTCATAGAGACTATTCTCTTTTCACCAAGCAGGAAAATAGTAGAATTGTAATAGTGCTGGTATATGTTGATGACTTGTTGCTCACTGAAAATAATCCAGTACTGATTCAGTCAACTAAAGAGATACTGCAGTACACTTTCAATATAAAGGATCTAGGTGAGCTTAGATAATTTCTTGGCATTGAGTTTGCAAGAAACTCACAGGGCATTCTTATGCACCAGAGGAAATATGTTCTGGAGCTTATATCAGATATGGGACTTGCAGGTACAAAGCTGCATCTTCTCCTATGGATATCAATCAGAAGCTTACTACCTATGAATTTGATAGGCATGTAGCTAATGCATCATATTCAGGCCCCATATCAGGAGAAAATTCTAATTATGGGCTATCAGATCCTAGGCTATCAGACCCTAGTGTTTACAGAAGATTGGTTGGAAGGTTATTATATCTGACAACTACTAGACCAGACATTGCATTTGATGTGCATTTCTTGAGTCAATTTATGCATGCACCTAAGAAGTCACACATGGAAGCTGGTCTCAGAGTTGTCAGGTACATCAAGCAAGCACCAGGGCTAGGAATTCTAATGTCCAGTACAAGCACTCCTTAACTCAAGGTGTTTTGTGATGCAGATTGGGGGGCCTATGTTAATAGTAGAAGATCAATCACTGGCTACCTGGTAATTCATGGCTCATCACCAATCTCATGGAAGTTAAAGAAGTAGGACACTGTGTCCAGGAGTTCTGCAGAGGCAGAATACAGGGCTATGGCAGCCTCAGTAGCAGAAGTGGTGTGGATCACAGACTTATTTCAGGATCTTGGTGTGGAGATTCAGACTCCAATACCAGTGCACACAGATAGCAAATCTGCTATTCAGATTGCAACCAATCCAGTGTTTCATGAAAGAACAAAACATATTGACATTGATTTTCATTTCATCAGAGAGAAAATACAAACAAGATTGATCAACACAGTTTATTTGCCTTCTATGGATCAACCAGCTGATCTGCTTACAAAGGCCCTTGGTAGCCAACAACATGATGTTTTACTTTCCAAGCTAGGAATGAAGAACATCTTCATATTCTCTAGCTTGAGGGAGGGTGTTGAAATATTAGGAAAATGCACTCTAGTGCCTTGACTAATTGAGGTTAGTCCAAGTTGTTAAGAAGGTAGTTAGTTACAAGATTAGTTATGAAGTTAGTTGGGAGTAATTAAATAAAAAGACCATTAGAATATTCTAGAGAAGATGATGTGTATATTTATACACATGTATTGATAATTTCACATTAAGAAAGACAATTCTCCTATTCTCTTCTTTCTTTCTCTTTTTCTTTCTCGTGCATCCCTCACTGATGCAGCAGTAAATACTGCAGCAATTGGCTTCAATACAGAAAACTAACAGGAACATTTTAAAATTTTGAGCTAGTTTTTTCGAAATAAATGAGTACGCATGTTTTAAAGGCAATAAAAGACAGGATTTTGCAGTCCTTTCAAGTTAAAATACTTTTTCAATAACTTAAAAGATGTTTCATATCTTTGGAGTTACTAACTTGCACGTATATCTCATGCTAATAAGTATTAGGAGGTTCTTTTCCAAAGATTATTCATTGTCATTTAAAAACTTAAATGTACTGAATTATAATGTTAATACTCTTTGTATTATAATGTAAATACTATTTTTAATACAATAATGTAATGCTTGAACGTCATCAATCACGGAATTCTTTTAGCATATAAGATATTCGGTTTGATAATTCCTTTCTATTTTTATATTTTAGCAACACACTGCTTACACGTGAATATGTTATAGTTGTATACACTTCACTTTCTAAAAAAATTATCTTGTCTTTAAGAAACTATAAGCTCTCCTTTCACGTACACATAACTTTGTTTGATTAAAATTTAAGAAACTATAGTCTTTCCGAACTTATCATTTCGTACCTCAGATTTACATCCTAATTGATAAAATATTTTCGTGTTGTCAATCTATCTGTCTTCTCATTTCCCCCCCCCCCCCCCCCAGAAAGTTCCTTTATCGCTTGTTGAATGCTACCTAGTGGTGTATTCTACCTTTTCTGTTCATTCTTTGTTAGTCCCTATTTTCTATTTTGTAGCATAATATTTCATCAAAATGTAATTATCCTTACCTTCTTTAACAAAAACAACAAAATGTAATTATACTTGCCATTTTTGTAGGACGAATATGTACAAATCAACAAATCTCGCAATATGGTACAATAATGCACACAAGCGATTGGAAGAAGATTTCTTGAGTTATTAAAATAATGGGTTAGAATTTTATGATATTGGATATAGTCCCCGACCGGTTTACTGGGTTGTTGGCTTACCAAGCACTTGTCCGCTGCTCCTATCGCATGCTTGGCGGGCATATGCCTATTACTATTCTTTTGTTGTGCTTCCTGGACAAAAGCTTCCTCCTAAAAAAGAGAAATAGTCAAGTGAAAGGAGCCCACTTCGGAGTCGCTCACATGAGTTCTTTTTGTAAGCACAAAAATATAGTTTAGGAATCATGCACATCGACTTGGCAGTATATATCATGCAAAATACTTTATTTATTGATCTTTATATGTATATAATATGGTAATATATATGCAATTATGAATTATATATATTTTTTCATGTACACTTATTTATTCTACGTGTATATCGAATTATGTAATACACATTTTTATGAAATAATATCAATACAAAGTCATCTAATACATAACTTTGTAAGATAATATTAGTACCATAAAAATAGATAGCTTCCTTGTTCGTAGACAAAGCAGATTCAGAATTATCTTTCATTCCAAGGCATAACTTGGATTCTCGACAAGAGAGGAGCCGTAGTGGTCCCCCCCCCCAGACCGCCCGGATCCCACGAGTGATTCAAAAGTTGGATTTACATTGGATCTCACCCGAATCGCACCATCTATCCTCCTGAAGAGGAGTTTGGTTTCAAACCCCGGTTCGAACAAGAGGAGTACGGAAAGATATATGGCCATGAAAGAGGGATTAAGTAGAACATAATTGGCTGGGTGGTAGAGTCGTGGAAACGCTTGTTTCTTCCATCTTTTGGACCTTAGCACCATGGAAGAATATGTTACTACTGAAACACATAAGACAATAAGGGGAAGTATGGATATTCCGATTCCTTCGCTTTTGGTTAGTTACTTTTCAGGGCCTTGGATTGTCACATGAGTCTGAATTTCATATTTCCGTATGTGAAAAGTGTTGGAATACAAATGTTGTAGAGAACGGGAAGTAAGTAACTATTACAATAGTAAAAAGGATAAACAAACTATTACAATAAAACTGGAAATCAAAACCTTACAAACTGCTTGTGTGATTTGCTGAGTCGAGTGATGGCACTCTATCTTTAAGACAAGATTGCCCCGTATATCTCTTTTTACGGTATTTAGCAATAGTCTTCCAAGATACAACATCAACTTTAATAAGTGAGCAAAGAAAACTAAAGTGTTACTCTTGAAGAACTTTGAGTATAGTGACTTTGCTAGAGAGGAAGAATATGAAATCAGAAAATCTGGAGAATTCTCTAAGTGTTGAGTGTAGTATGTTTCAATTGAGCCAAATGCCTCAATTTATAGTGTAAGTAGAAGACCCCTCAACTAGCCAACTAAAGGCCTTCAATAGCCATGTAATTGCACTTGATTGAGGGGTTACATTCAGCCAAAAAATGGCTGAATTTATGTGGCAAGTAATGGAGAATCAATGCTCCAAAACCAGCCCAAACATCAGATTTTTCCAACTTCCCATCCCAGCATTCTGCCTCTGAAGCGCTGCGGCTCCAGTAGCTAACCAGCCAATTTACGCTGCGGCGCAGCTTGGGAGGCGCTGCAGCTCCAACGGTTGTGGCATCGCGGCCCTTCACGGCTCCGCGGTGATTTTCGACTCGTTTTATTTTACACTTTGTACACTTCTTCCTTCATTTACCAACGCGAAATACTTTGTCATTTGGCCAATGATCGTCCATAATTATATGTCTCAAACGTATTACATACGTACCAATATCTCTTTTACTAATGAAATTTGCGATACTTGGCACTACGTGTGCACGTGTGTGAAAACGATGTTTCCGACGTGCGGGCCCAATAGTTCGAGTCATAAATTAATGGGATATACCTATTTCCACATTTAGTAAATTTCCAACAATTCCCTCTTGAAAGAGATTTTGGCGCACACACATGGTGTCTTTTCTAGCAATCTTTCAGCGGACCAATGTTGCATCTGGATATGTAGCATACGCTTTGAACCTTCCATAGTGGAATACCATCGGACTTACTGCGCGGTGAACGTGATGTCTTGAACTGTCAGTGTTTAGTGTAAGCCAAGTCAACGGTACCAACACAACAACTTCCTCTACTCAGTTCTTCGTAATGATTTGTCTATTGTGGCCGTGGACACTTCTTGGATTCTTAATTGCGTTCATTTGATGCAGCCTTTCCTCACACTTAAATAGGTAGTTTCCTACATGGTATCCTGCTATACCCCACTTTACAAGTGTTAGAAACCATTAAAAATTTCCCCAAACCTAACCTCAACCGATGAGGATCATTAAAGGTTTTGGAAACTTAACCTTCACCCACACTGCAGTTAGCACTTATAGTCTATCGAGGGAACGACTTTGGATTTGGTGTTTCTCTACAGAAATCACTATCCGAAGTGCTCATGCTTCCACCGAAGTGATCAACTGAACCTTTACAACTTAGTTTTCCCATTAAACATAATTCCTGGGATCTCCAGTCAGTAATGTTGGGTTACCACCGTATTGGTCCTTATACTTTGGGTTTTAAGCCCATTCCCCTAGACATGCAGAACATCTGATCTTTGGATAAGCCCTTTGTTAGCGGCTCTGCTATGTTATCATTTGACTTTATGTAATCAATTGATATTATACCCGTGGTGATCAGTTGTCTAACGGTATTATGCCTCCATCGAATATGATGAGACTTACCATTGTGCATAGTATTCCGTTCCGTTCCTAGAGCCGACTAGCTGTCGCAGTGGATCATTACAGAAGGTACGTGTTTGTTCCAGCAAGGATCATCCTCTAATAAGTCATGAAGCCACTCAAATTCTTCTCCTGCTTTGTCTAAAGCGATAAACTCTGATTCTATCGTGGATCGGCCGATACAAGTTTGCTTAGAGGATTTCCAAGACACAGCCCCACCACCAATTATAAATACATACCCACTGGTGGACTTGGTGTTCTCTATATCAGATATCCAGTTTGCATCAATGTACCCCTCTAGTACAACTGGATATCTCGAATAATGCAACCCGTATGTTAGCGTGTATTTCAGGTATTCAAGTACCCGATTCAACGCCTTCAAGTGATGATCACTCGGATTATGGGTAAACCTAGCCAACTTGTTGATTGCATAAGCAATATCAGGTCGGGTGCAGTTTGTTATGTACATCAAACTACCAATCACCTGTGCATATTGCTCCTGGCATATGGGTTCACCACAATTTTTATCAAGCTTTTGATTTCTATCCATTGGTGACTTGATAGGCGAACTTTCAAACATCTCGAACTTTCTCAAAACATCCTCGATGTAGTGAGACTGAGATAAGACCAGTCCGTCAGATGTCTTAGAGATTTTTATCCCTAAGATGACATCGATGATACCCATATCCTTCATGTCGAAGCATTGTTTCAACATGTTCTTAGTCTCTAGAATTATGCTAGGACTGCTTCCTGTGATCAACATGTCGCCTACATACAGGCATATCATAACAAATGAGTCAGAGTTACCTTTCATGTAGACACATTTGTCACACTCATTAATGGTGAAACCCTTCGATAGTAGAGTACTATCAAATTTTTTATGTCATTGCTTCGGGGCTTGTTTCAGCCCGTACAAAGATTTGACAAGCCGACAGACTTTCTTCTCTTGCCCTTGAACCACATACCCCTCGAGTTGGTCCATATAAATTTCTTCTTCCAAATCACCATTTAGGAAGGCTATCTTCACATCCATTTAATGTATCTCAAGGTCACGCAAAGCTGCGATTGCAATGAATACATATATGGACGTCATCCGAGATACCGGGGAGTACGTGTCAAAGTAGTCAAGACCTTCTTTCTGATGATAGCCCTTGACTACCAACCTGGCCTTGTACTTATCTATAGACCCATCTGCATTATACTTTCATTTGAGTATCCACTTACAACCCAACGGTTTATTTCCCGAAGGAAGATCAATCAACTCCCAAGTATGGTTATGTAGAATGGAGCCTATTTCACTCTCAATAGCTTCTTTCCAGAGCGGTGCCTCTGGAGTTGACAATGCTTCAGCAATTGTCCTTTGTTCATCATCAACCATATAAGCTACAAAGTCAGGACCGAATGATTTATCCTTCCTGGCCCTTTTACTTCGCCTTAGTTCTATCTCTAGAGTCTCCAAATTCTGAGAATCTGGAACACTAGATTCCGGATATTCAGCCATCTCGAGATCCACTAGGTCAGAACCATCAAGATCCTGACCGTCAATGACACCCGGTTCCTGAGAGCTTTGTTCATAACTTCGTTTGTGAAAGGTTATGTCTTTTTCCTTACTAGGAAAGGTACCTTCAAAGAATTGAGCATTCCTTGATTCCATAATTGTACCCCCGTGGATATATGTAATATCTGACTTATGCACTAAGAAGCGATAATCACTACTGTTATTTGCATATCCGATGAATATGCAATCTACAGTCTTAGGCCCAATCTTGACCTGCTTTGGCTTGGGTACTTCAACCTTTGCCAGACAACCCCACACCTTTAAATATTTATAGGTGGGTTTCTTTCCCTTCCATGATTTATATGGAGTTTTGTCCTTACCCTTTTGTGGGACTCTGTTAAGAATCGTATTAGCGGTAAGGATAGTTTCTCCCCACATATTTTGGGGAAGACCGGAATTGATGAGCAAGGCATTCATCATTTCCTTCAATGTGCGGTTCTTACGTTCTTCCACACCATTCGAGTGAGGTGAGTATGGAGCCGTCATTTGATGAACAACGCCTTCTTGGGCACAATATTCCTCAAATGACGCTACGTATTCTTCCCCTCTATCACCATGAATAGATTTAATCTGCATGCTTAGTTGGTTCTCAACTTCAGCTTTGTAACATCGGAATGCTTCAAAGGCTTCATCCTTACTTTTCAACAAGTAAAGGTAACAATACCTTGTGTTATCATTAATGAATTTCACAAAGTACTTGTTCCCCCCTCTAGTTTGTGCAAACTTCAAATCATATATATTTTTGTGAATAAGTTCTAGAGGAGTGGTATTCCTTTCGACAGATCGAAAAGGAATCTTTGTGAGTTTTGCCTCTACGCACACCTCACACTTAGGTTGAGGGTTTACGTTGATAGATGGTAATAACTCCAACTTTACCAACCTTTGGATGGACTTGTAGTTGACATGTCCTAATCAATGATGCCATAAATTAGAGGACTCAAGCAAGGAAGATGAAGAGGCTTCAATATTATTGCTTTTACATAATACAGACATGGTGTTCACTTTGAAGAGGCCTTCACAGATGAATCATCTTCCCACAAACGTTCCATTCTTAGTGACTACAAATTTATTGGACTCAAACACTAGCATAAAACCAACATTAACCAATAAAGGACCTGAAATTAAATTTCTTCTAATCTCAGGAACATGCATCACTTCCTTCTGAGTGAGCTCATTTCCAGAAGTCATTTTCAGGACTACCTTTCCTACCCCCGCACGTCAGAGGAAGCGTTGTTGCCTATGAACAGCTTCTTATTTGTAACCGGTGTATAAGTGGAGAAGGCATCTCTATTGAAATATATGTGCCTTGCAGCACCTGTGTTCATCTACCATTGCATAGGATTCTCAACCAGGTTTGCTTCTAGCACCACCGCTGAGAACTCCTCAATCATGTCGTCCAGAAACTGGCCCTTGACAACGTTAACCTGAGCCTTTCCCTTAGCTTTGGCCTTCCCTTGTTGCTCAGTCTTGAGCTTGCTGCAGTCCTTGATCATATGACCAGGTTTCCCACAGTGGTGACAGTTTCCTTTGAACTTCTCCACTGCTTGGGTCTTGCCGTCTTTCTGGAACTTGCGTTTCTTGCTTAGGTTCCCTTTGGCCTCAACCAGATTTGCATTTGCCTCAGCGGGTTGTTTACCCCTAGGCAAGACCTTCTTATTATCTTCCTGAATTTGGAGTTTGATAATAAGTTCTTCAAAGGTCATCTACTTTGTCTTGGGCTTTAAGTAGCTCATAAACTCATTCCACGAGGGAGGTAACTTTTCAATCAGTGATGCAACTAAAAACTGCTTGTTTGGCTTCATACCTTCCAAATCCAGGTGATGTAAAATCATTTGAAATTCCTGGACTTGGGACATCACTGTCTTACTATCCACCATTTGAAATTTCAAAAATTTCCCAATGATGAATTTCTTAGTACCTGCATCTTGTGCGTTGTACTTCTTTTGTAGCTTCTCCCAAAACTCTTTGGCGGTGCCAACAGTGCAATACACCGTGTAGAGAAGGTCTAACAAGCAGTTCAATATGTCATTCTTACACATGAAATCACTATGACTCCATACATCAAGAACCATCTTCATGCCATTAATGACATGGACACCTAGGCCCCCTTCACCCGTTTCAGAAGGCGAATGGTCTATTTCATCTCCAGCTTGTGGAGGATCTTCTATTAGGAAACACGGCATTCCCATAACAGTCAGATAGAAGAGCATATTTTGTTGCCATCTTTTGAAGTTTGACCCCATGAACTTTTCAGGGCGTTTATGGTGAAATCCAGCGGGTGGAGGAGCGACAACATTCCCTTGAGCGGCAGAAAAGGAGTTGGATGAGCCTTGAGCAATCGGAAAGGCATTAGGAGTGCCTTGAGCAGTGGGGAAGGAAGAGGGATTGCCTTGAGCAGCAGCAGAATCAGAAGCAGTTTGATTTATACCAGTCATCTTTCTAACTTACTTACAACACAATCTTGTCTTAAAATTGTTGGGATACAATTGTTGTAGGGAATGGGAAGTAAGTAACTATTACACTTGTAGAAAGGATAAACAAACTATTACAATAAAACTGGAAATCAAAACCTTACAAGCTGCTTGTGTGATTTGCTGAGTCAAGTGATGGCACTCTGTCTTTAAGACAAGATTGCCCCGTATATCTCCTTTTACGGTATTGATCAATAGTCTCCCAAGATACAACAACAACTTAAACAAGTGAGCAAAGGAAGCTCAAGTGTTACTCTTGAAGAACTTTGAGTATAGTGACTTTGCTAGAGAGGAAGAATATGAAATCAGAAAATCTGGAGAATTCTCTAAGTGTTGTGTGTAGTGTGTTTCAATTGAGCCAAATGCCTCAATTTATAGTGTAAGTAGAAGATCCCTCAACTAGCCAACTAAAGACCTTTAATAGCCATGTAATTACACTTGATTGAGGGGTTACTTCAGCTAAATAATGGCTTAATTCATGTGGCAAGTAATGGAGAATCAATGCTCCAAAACCAGCCCAAATGTCAGATTTTTCCAACTTCCCGTCGTAGCATTCTGCCTCCGAAGCGCCGCGGCGCCGTGAATCAGCGTTGTGGCGCCACGGCTCCAGTAGCTGACCAACCAATTTGCGCCGCAGTGCATCCTGGGAGGCGCTGCGGCGTTCCGGCGCCGTGGCTCTTCACGGCTCCGCGGCGATTTCCGACTCGTTTCATTTTACACTTTGTACACTTCTTCCTTCATTTACCAACGTGGAATACTTTGTCATTTGGCCAATAACCGTCCATAATTATGTCTCAAACGTATTACATACGTACCAATATCTCTTTCACTAA
Organism: Anisodus tanguticus; assembly: GCA_034509755.1. Taxonomy (NCBI): domain Eukaryota; kingdom Viridiplantae; phylum Streptophyta; class Magnoliopsida; order Solanales; family Solanaceae; genus Anisodus; species Anisodus tanguticus. The sequence goes on along the minus strand of CM067545.1, from coordinate 34,665,745 downwards.
TGAAATTTGTGATACTTGGCACTACGTGTGTATGAGTGTGGAAACGACGTTTCCGACGTGTGGGCCCAATAGTTCGAGTCATAAATTAATGGGATATACTTATTTCCAGCTTTAGTAAATTTCCAACAAAAAGAAGTATAAATATCTTCATATACCAAACGCTCGCTAATAAGTACGGCATCCTCAGAATTGTAACTCTCCCACGGCATATAAGCTACTAATACGTTTTTCCCCAAAGCAAGTTCGCTGAGTAAAACTTGATAGAAATTTATTTGAGTTCTCATCCTGTATTAATAAGAATCCATAAGCGACATACATGAATCCTCACCTAATATATATTGAATTTGAAAGAAATTTTAAATGATTACCCAATCAATAAATAATGCTCGTACAAATAATAGTAAGATTATTCAGAATGTAGAAAAATAATAATTTAGAAGAAAATAAAAACGGTCATCAAATCAACCATGCAAGATTAAGAACAAAACCTAGAACAAAATTATGATTCATTACAATGGAGTAGTTAAAACCAAATTATCATTCTTCTTACTGATAAAGAAAATAGTAGCTAGAAGAATGACGAAACTCCATATAAGAGAGAACAAAAACAATTAAAAGAAACTGCAAGACTAACCTTCTGAAGAAATTGGTAAGCATGCCCGCTAATTGTAAATTATTTGTATGGTTTGCCTACTGATTATGCCAAGCATCGTGACTCAGTGTTGCGCCTTTTCATTAATTTTTTAAATAAGTACTTTATTAACAAATAAGGTATTTAAATTATGTAGAAGTATATTATGATAATTCGGTTTTTTGGTTTATAATTAAAAAAATTGGTAAGCATGCCTGCTAGTGTGTAAATTATTTGAATGATTTGACTAGTGTGCCAAACCAACATCGATTTTGCCAAGCGTTTTGACTCAATGTCACACCTTTTCGTGATTTTTTTAGATAGGATACTTGTTTTAACAAATAGGGTATTTAAATTATTTAGAAGGGTATTTTGATAATTTAACTTTTAAGTTAGGGGATTCATGCTTTTAATATAATATAGACAAACAAATAAGTTCATTAAAGAATTGAAAAGTTGAGTCATATTTATAATTCAACGTCTTAATAAGTAGTACAAATTTCAAAGAGAATTATTCTTTATAATTAGCTGAATTATTGAGTTAATTCACTTGTTGAGTTAATGATGTAATTAAGATGCTAAAAATGATCTTAGAAATAAACCATCCCTATAGTTCATTTTTCTAAATAAGATATACCCTATTTGAAACCCTAGTTTAACCATGAATTCTTGTGTTCTTGATAAGATTATGAGTGGGTAAACTCTCTCGTTCTAGGATTGTAGCCATAGTATGATTGTTGAACAAAGATTAAGTAGAGTAGGATCTCACCACCGAGAAATCGGGGTAGGGATTTGTGGCAAGGATAGAGATATACCTAGATCGCCCTGCTTTATTGGAATATAGAAAATATAAATGCATTTGTGTTAATGTTCATGATCATAGAGATATAGGTGTGAAAGTAATGCAAATAGGCGACTAGAGGACTCGAGAGATTTGTAGTCGTAACCCTGTCAATCAATAACTCGGTAATGAAGCAAGTCAATAAAAGTAAAAGCACAACATGATTACAAAACGTACCATGACCCTGGGATGCTTTTCTCTTGTGTGACACATAAAGTCTTTAATTATTTACATTCTGTAGTATAATAATAAAAAACTAATCATATTACATATGTACTTGCATAATTAGTAGTGATAGTAAATTCTCTGACAATCGTTAATCATAAGTCCTTGTGGGTACAATTTCCGACTTTGTAATCACTATATTGTTTGGCGATCACGTATACTTGCATGTGAGTTTGGGAACAATAATTTTTTGGTGTCGTTTCCGTAGACTTAGAAATTAACGGTTTTATTAGAATAACCTATTACTGCTTTAGTTATCTAAGTATTAACGTCTTGATATTAGTTGTTATTGACGCAGGTATTACATTCGAATATGAATATCTGGTAGTCAAAACAATCTTGAGGACTTCAACCCTAAGCCTGCAAGGTTTTTGCAATAGCACAAGAGGGAAGTTAATTTTCATGCAAATCAAGAAGCTATTATTGTGGTACCTCAAGTGATGGATGCTAACGCACCACCAGTGATAGTTCAAGAGGTGGCAGTAACTCTCATGGGTAATTTCACTTCAAGAATTGTCAAATGTACTATCCATGGGCACTTTGAGCTGAAACATCCCATGATTCAGCTGCTTCACTCTAGCGGGCAGTTCACTAGTTTGTCGCACGAGGATCCTCAGCGATACATCCAAACCTTCTTGAAGATTGATAATACTTATATAACCACCAAGGTCACTGCTAATTATATAAGGTTGACACTATGCCACACCCCAACCTTGGAGGGTGGCCGGCACCCAGTACCCAAAGGCCTGAGAGTACCACTATAGTATCTAAAACCTGAAATATGGAACTTGGGCCAACAAGGCCTCCATATAACCATATAAGACAAAAATGAATGAGAACCTACATATAGAAAAGTCCCAGCATGATATATATACAGATAACCAACTATGCCAACTATACACAGGTCTGCAAACCTCTAAGAGTATGGTACAATATCAACCGGTCAGCACAGGGCCCTGACATATCCAAAAGACTATGAATGTGTACAACAGTACCTAGTGACTCTAAATAGGAAACTTATTAAGAAGGAGCACTGCCCTGTCTATTTGTACTGCGGAAATGAACATAATTCCCCATAAAGAGGCATCAGTACGAAAGATGTACTGAATATGTAAGGCGGATAACAAATGTAAATAAAAGATATAACATAAGAGATATGGGTACAGAAGTCAACTTGAAACTCATAAGAAGCCTCTGAGGGCATATTATGTCATTAGTATGAATATATATGCATGTCTATAAATTAAGCCACTCAGCGGGGCTATATAATATAGTATCAAGTTGACATATTAATAGTAAATATTGGTTTAGAACTGGTTGAGTAAATATTGTGACAGGATATGCCCTCAAAGGCTTTTTATAAGTTTCAGGTTGACTTCTGTACCCATATCTCTTATGTTATATCTTTTGTTTACATATGTTATCCGCCTTACATATTCAGTACATATTTTGCACTGATGTCTTTTTCTGGGGAACTATGTTCATGCCCGCATATATAGATAGACAAGGCGGTGCTCCTCCTCAGTAGGTTGCATGTTCAGTTGTGATCGTCGCACTCCTCTCTCTCATAGATGTTTTACAAGAGTCACTAGGTACTGTTGTACATATTCATAGTCTTTTGGGTATGGCGTGGCCCTATACCGACCGGTTGATGTAGTACAACACTCATAAAGGTTTGCAGACTTATGTATAGTGGGTGTATGTATGTTGTGGCCTTGTCGGCCCCTTTTGTTAATAGTGTACTCTTCATATGGCCTCATCGGCCTTCATTATCTGTATATATATCATGAAGGCCTTATCGGCCCAAGTTTTGTATTCCATATTTTAGATACTATAGCGGTATGCTAAGGCTTTCGAGTATTGGGTGCGGGCCATCCCCCCAAGGTTGTGGTGTGACAAATTTGGTATTAGAGCAGGTTTGTCTTAGGGAGTCTGCAAGTCGTATCTAGTAGAGTCTTATTTATGAGTGTGTTGTGCACCACTCTTATAAGTAGGAGGCTACAGTGTATTTAGGATATTTACTTTCTTCTTGATCTAGATCATGAGATAGCGCTGAATCGTAAGTGTTCACTCCTAATCTTCATCTTGTTTATGTTCTCGTATATGCCTGCTACTACTAGATGATAGGATGCTCTACGGAGATTAGATGAGGAGGCAGGAGAGAGTGCTAGTCATGTACCACCCACTGACTTAGGGATATGGGAGCACCAGGGTTATATCTCGGGCCTTCAGGACTCCACCACCACCACCACCTCTAGAGGGGAAGAGGGGAGATAATGCCCATCCAGTTCTCCTTTCGGTTTTATTTGATCAAGATCTAGCTATGCGGAGCATGGTGCAACTATTGACTCGACTATGGCTTCTCAAGCCCAGCGTCAAACTCCAGGTGTTGCTAATAGGGCTATGAGTGCGAGAGTTAGGGATTTCATTAACCTAGACCCTCTAGTAATTTTAGGGACAAATCCCAATGCAGACCCATAGAATTTTCTATATAGGATGCATCGGACCTTACGAGTTATGCAAGCTACAGATGCCAAGTTAGTAATGTTGGATTTCTATAGGTTGCGTGATATAGCTGTGACCTAGTTTGAGACTTGGTAGCAAAATCGAGGACCCCAAGACCAACCTATAGGTTGGAGGGAGTTTTTCGAGGTATTTTTACAGCAGTATTTGCCATTCGAGCTTCGATGAGCCAGGCGAGATAGGTTCTTACACTTCTTATACTTGGAGCATGGTAATAAAAGCATCTAAGAGTATAGCTTGCAATTCAACTTCTTCGCTAGGTACACTCATATGATTGTTGCTGATATGAGCGATCGGGTACATATGTTTGTTAATGGTTTAGGGCCATATTTGGTAAAGGAGTGCACTACAGCTTCTCTGAACCCGAATATAAGTATATCCCACATTCAGGCCTATACACATAATCTAGAGGACCATAAGAGGCAGCAGTGAGCCAGTCTAGATCATGATATGGACCAGCATAATAGGGCCCAATCTACAGGTGATACAGGGGAGTTTTGAGGTGGATTTAGGCCTCAATTTCCTATGCACCTATCTTATCCAATGACTAGTGTACCACTGTAGTTTCAGGGCCAGCATTATGATCTGACCACTATTCTGGTCAGGGTCCGAGTTCACATGCATCAGGCTTCCAGTATAGAGGAGAGTCCCGTAAGGCGAGGCCACCAATGTCGTATTGTGGTCGATGTTGTAGGACTCATTTTAGACAGTGATACTAGGGTTCGGATGAGTATTAATTATGTGGGCAGCCTGGCCTTATGCAGTTTTGTCCGACAAAAGGCAGGGGCGATGTGGCACAGTTGACATGGTATGTAGCAGCTTCTTGTTCATCAGTACATCCTTCTGGGAAAGTTACACAAACCTCGACTGGTTGAGGCAGAGGCAGAGGAGCAGCATCTAATTCAAGTAGTCCCTAGAACCGCATTTATGTTTTGTCAGATCGACAATACCTTGAGTCAACTTCGGATGTGGTTACATGTATATTATTTGCCTGCTCTCTTGACATATATGCTTTGATAGATCCAGGTTCCACCTCATCATATATTACACCATTTGTTGCTGGTAAGTGTGGAAAGGAAGCTGAATTGTTACATAAGTTATTTGAAGTGTCTACGCCCGTGAGTGAACCCATAGTTGTTAGGCGGGTGTATAGGAATTGTGATGTAAAGATATATGATCGTCATACCGTAGCCGACTTGAATGAGCTAGAAATGGTGGAATTTGACGTTATTATAGGTATGGATTGGCTGGCTTCTTGCCATGCTAATGTGGATTATTCGATGAAAGACATTCTTTTAATTTTCTACGTCAGCCAGTCCTATAATGGAAGGGCAATGTTGTTGTGCCTAAGCGGAGGTTTATTTCCTACCTTAAGGCTCGGAATAAGATCACAAAAGGATATATCTACCACCTTATGAGAGTTAAGGGAGCGGAGGCAAAGCCTCCACCCCTTCAGTCAGTTTCTGTCGTTAACGAATTCTCAAACGTATTTCCTGATGAACTTCTTGGCATTCATCCCAAAAGGGAATCGATTTCGCTATCGACGTGCACCCAAATACCCGGCCTATATCTATTCCTCCGTATCGAATGGCTCATACTGAGATGAAATAATTAAAAGCTCAACTGAAAGATCTTCTAGAGAAGGGCTTATTAGGTCCAGTACTTCCCCGTGTGGTGCACCAGTGTTATTCATCCATAAGAAATAAGGTTCGTTGATAATGTGTATCGTTACCTTCAGTTGAACAAAGTGAATATTAAGAATAAATACCCGTTTCCCAGGATCGGCGATTTGTTTGATCAATTGCCATGCGCCAAGTATTTCTCAAAGATCGATCTTCGATATGGATACGTCAACTTAGAGTTAAGGAGAAGAATATTCCAAAGACAACCTTTCAGACCAGATATGGCCACTATGAGTTTCTGGTTATGTCTTTTGGGTTGACTAACTCACCCGCAGCTTTGATGGATCTGATGAATCAGGTGTTCAAGTTGGTCCTGGATATCTTTGTGATAGTATTTATTGATGACATTTTGGTGTACTCCCGATTAGAAGTAGAGCACGCAGATCATCTGTGAGAGGTATTATATACGCTCCAAGATCGCAAGTTATACGCTAAAGTCTCTATATGTGAGTTCTGGTTGAACTCAGTGGCTTTTCTGGGTCATATAGTATTGGATGAAGGTATCAAGGTCGATAGTCAGAAGATTGAGGAAGTAAAGAACTGGCTGAGACCTACCACTCATACGGAGTTGTGTAGTTTCTTGGGCTTGGCAGGTTATTATCAGAGGTTCGTAAGGAATTTCTCTTTTATTGCCGCTTCACTGACAAATTTGACACATAAGACAGCTAAATTCCAATGGTCAAATGTTTGTGAGAAAAAATTCTAGGAGTTGAAGAGCAGGTTAACCTCAGCACCTGTTCTCGCACTCCTGAGGGATCAGAGGGCTATGTTGTGTACTGTGATGCTTCCAGAGTAGGATTGGGATGTGTTCTGATGTGGCATTGCAAGGTTATTGCATATACTTCGAGGCAATTAAGAAACCATGAGTAGAATTACCTGACTCATGATCTTGAGTTGGTGGTTGTTATATTTACTCTAAAGATCTGGTGTCACTATCTATATGGGGTTCATGTTGATATATTTACATACCATAAAATCTTGCAGTATATATTTAGGTAAAAAAAGTTGAATTTGAGGCAACGAAGATGGCTTAAGCTGCTGAAAGACTACGATGTTGATATTTTGTACCATCCTTGCAAAACAAACGTTGTAGCCGACGCGTTAAGTCGGAAGTCTATGGGCATCCTAAAGAATATGGGAGTTAATAAGTTGGAAATAGCAAAGGACTTGTATCGGTTGGCCGGTCTTAATCCTCCTTATAGGAGTTGCCGTTGTTTAGAATGCCGCTGAATCCTCCTTAGTGGCAGAAGTAAAGGCACAACAATTTGATGATCTAGCTTTGGTAAGAATTAAAGAAGTCATTCCATTTCAAAAGTAGTGGTTGTTCGAACTATCGAAAAATGGAATTCTTAAGTATATGGCAAAGATTCATCAGTACAAGTATCCTGTCCATCCTAGTTCTACTAAGATGTATGGTGACCTTCGACTACTATACTAGTGGAACGATATAAAGAATAACATCGCAGAATTCATTGCCAGTGTCCAAATCGCCAACAAGTTAAGTTTGAGCATCAAAAGCCTCGTGGATTGCTACAGAATATAGAAATTCTGTCATGGAAATGGGAGGCAATCAATATGGATTTCATTATGGGATTACCTAGTTCTCATTGGAAGTTTGATTCTATATGGGTCATTGTGGATAGAGTAACGAAGTCAACTTTTTTACTAACTATCAGGACTATTTATTCAACCGAAGACTGTGCTCGATTGTATATTAATGAGATAGTCTGAATTCATGGAGTTCCAACATCTATTATAAATGACAGAGGTGTTCAGTTTACAGCTAACTTTTAGAGATCCTTTCAAAAAGGTTTGGGTACCCAGATTAGTCTTAGGACAACCTTTCATCCATATACCGATGGGCAAACTGAGCATAATATTCAAACGCTCGAAGATATATTGTGAGCTTGTGTGTTAGACCTCAAGGGAAGTTGGGAAGATCACCTACGGCTTATTGAATTCTCTTATAATAACATCTACAAATCTAGTATTCAAATGGCTCCAAGCTCTAAATACACGGAAATGCAGGTCTCTTATTAGTTGTTTGATGTGGGTGAGACAAAGTTATTGGGACCTGACTTGGTGCAACAAGCCATAGAGAAAGTGAAAGTGATTCAAGAATGATTTTTGACAACTCAGAGTCGACAAAAGTTCTATTCAGATAACTGGCGTCGAAATTTAGATTTTGATGTAGGAGACTATGTGTTCTTAAAGGTGTCTCCTATGAAAGGCATGATAAGATTTTGAAGAAAGGGCAAGCTTAACCATAGATACGTTGGACCATATCAGATTATTCAAAAAAATAGGCCAAGTAGACTATAAGCTGGAGTTGCCCCCAGAATTAGAAGCAGTTCACCCAGTGTTCTAGATATCCATGCTTCAAAAATTCTTGGGCGATCCCTCTCGCATTACCTCTATTGAGGATATCTGAGTCACAGAAGACTTATCATATTAAGAAATTCCTATTTCCATATTGGACCATAAAATCCGTAAGTTACATCATGCAAGTAAGGAAGGGTGATGTTGTGTAAGTGGGTCAGGTGTTGGTGATATTCGGGCTGACCCTAAAATTGATACCAAAATGGGGGTTTCGAGTTCTCAGTTTGGCTGGACAGTGGGATGTTTGATGGATATTTCGGGTAGATGAAAAGGGAATATGGTCAAGTCATTTTATGGGGTTATTATAGACACATTGAGGGTTGTTTGGGTGTTCTAGCCTTGGTAGTTGGATGCTGGAAGGATGGTGTAACAGAACTGGGACAGTAAGGTTCTCGGTAAAGTGTGTTATGCTGACTGTTTGGTGTTATCAGGATTGGACGGATATTTGTGGACAGTTACAGATGATGACCTCTGGTAGGGATGTTTATGAGGTACTGTGGGAGGTAAGGGTAGTTGGTATATAGTAGGTTGGGTGGAGATTGAACACGAGTTGCTAGAAGCAAGTTCGAATGAAAGATGGTTGTTTTGGTTAAGTGTTGATTCGGTTGATATGGTTTAAGTGTTTAGTGGTGGTGATTTTAGTGAGGTACGGTCGATGAGTCGAAGGATAGAAACATGGGGGTTTTAATACCTGAGTCAACACCAGGGATAAGGTGATCAATGCCACAAGGTCAAGACCAGGGTTTGCTAAGTTCAATGCCCATGAACTAGCCAAGTAAGGGTGATCGAAAGCCTTTATGGTAACCCAAAGCTTAGGCTAGGTTGGTCTACACGGTTCCAACGTTCGCTTACCACTAAGTGGGTTCCTCGAGCTTGGGTATTGATTACGTCACAAAGTCCTAACCAAGACTTATACTAAAGAGAGGGGTGACCCAAACAGGATCGATATGCTTCAACACACAAGTTGAAAACACACTTTAGATTTAAACATAAACTCAAACTGATTATTTACAATATCCTAAGGCTCTATTTATAGTACCATAGAGACCATTCTATAAAGAAAACAAAAGGACACAATTACAAGGCCATTCGGACAAAAATGAGAACAAGGGAAGGGGATGGGTTGGCTTTGCAACCAAGTCGTCATTCTATTATTGTGAGCATGGTGTGAATGAGTTTGGCCTTTCTTGGAGACAAGGGTAAACTCAATCTTCTTCACACTTCCATTGTAGTAATCGAGTATAAGGGGGAATGAATCTGGGCTTCTCTAGAATTCATCTTCTTGGGATCAATATAGAAAATTCCATTCCTTGCACCATAGGGTGGTTCTCGGCCAATTCTTCCACTTCCCTAGGCCAGGCTTGACCTTCCTTCTTTGGCTCTTGAATGATATTCTTGGAAAGCTTCTTGTCTCGGCCAAGTCTTCTCTTGTCCGTGCCATCTTTGCATTCTTGGCCATGTCACCTTCTCGGCTTAACCATTTCTTTACAAGCATTAAATGTGTCCTAAGGCAATCTAAGAACTACTACACAATTGTAATCTGTCCTAGGATGACTAATAGCTAGGCTAGAAATTAAAGACAACAACATAAAATGCAAGGTCTCGGCCAAGACTAACACATAAGCTAAATAAAACTTATCACTAGAAGGCCATTAAGTTATGGCTCCTAATCCTCCCCACAACCCATGACATTCTCGCTCCTTAACCGCGGGTTGATAAACAATCTTTGACCCCCTCGATCTTTTGGTCAACAACTCAAATTGAGAAGTTATGTCCGGACCCTTTCTTTCATCAATCTCCCCTTCTTGGAGAGAATTTGTCCTCAAATTCGGATGGTTCCAGTATGAAGGCAACATAGGAACATCACATGTTGGATCTAGTCCATTTCTCAAAATGTTTGTTTCATATAAGCTGCTTCGGAACCTAGCCAATAACTTGAAGGGACCATCCCTTAAGTAGCCTTCCCATTCAAGCAACTCGTCATAAGACCATGGTTTGTGGTGTGTGACCATCAAATATTTATCACAAGGACATCTCGAGGTTTCTTCATTGGATTGGCACCAAGCTCTTGTTCAATTGCCTCTCGGTTTCTTTTCAAGATGAGCTTTGAAGAAATTTTGGCTTCCCACAATTCGCTCACATAATATACTTATCCTTGACCATGGAGGTTCGAACCTTATGGCGAGGTTGTAGACCAATTAGTGACCAATGTGCACTTCTCACACTTCCCTTTGTCTCGGCACCACTAAGAGAGGCACCGTGTTGGAGCTCAAGTATTCTTGGTCATTCCCGTTTCCTAACTTCTCTTGTTCTTTACATCCATAGGCTTGACGAATAGACAGCGAATCTCTCAAAAATATCAAGGGTAAATTCATTATTTTTCCTTGTTAGGATTCTTGCAGTGTTGTTCATTGGGAATTTCATGTCGGCATCTTCTTTCATGCGGGTTTGTTCATATAATGGGTTGACAAAGAAGGCGTCACTCATTTCCTCCATTTGGTACAAAGGATTGGTAAAGAAGTCCCAACCCTGCTTTGTTTCTTCTCCCACCTTTGGAATATGACCATAGTTAGTGATTGGACATGAAACAAGGCTCTTGTGAACACATTTCTCAGTTGTTTCCTGCGGATCATTATAGAGAGTGAGGAATCTTTCGAGGGCTACCTCACAAATGATATCAACACTATTGTTAGGTGGTAACTCGGTTGTTGGTTCATGTGGCTTGGACATTTCCGAAACCTCTAAGGTTTCTTTCGAACCGGCTTCTTCTCTACATGCCAAAATATTCATGGCTCTTCCCTTATTATATTCATTCTCCTCCTTCCGTACCTCGGACTTGGCTTGGCATTTTCGCGCTTGTTGGATTTTCATGCCCCTTACCATATTTGGTGGCAAAGGTATTAGCCGGAAGTTCCTACCATCCTTGTGAAATGAGTAGGTGTTATGTCCGCCATGGTGCATGTTTTTTCAATCGTATTTCCATGGCCTACCCAACAAGATATGACATGCATCTATTGGAAGGACATCGCACCAAATTTCATCAATGTATCCTCCAATCCGAAAATTGATAAGGGATTGGGTGGCAACCTTGAGCTCATTCGCTTTGTTTACCCATAGGTGGTTGTAGGGTTTAGGATGCTCACGAATTGGTAGTTGTAATTTTCCTACCACTCCGATGGATACCATATTTTCACAACACCGTCAATAATCACACTACACATTTTATCTTTTACTTTGTATCGTGTGTAGAAAATCTGCTCCCTATGATTTTCGTTAAGCTCCTCCAATTGTGCACTTAGTACGTGTTGAAGGACTAGACTCACACCATCCTCCGCAATAGCCTCGTCTTCCTCTTGGCTCTTGTCTACCTCAGTCTCTTATACCACAAAGGCATCACCATTTTATTTATACTCTTCAAGTGTCATGGTCCTCGGGTTGGGACATTTCCTAGCAAAATGTTTGAGTCCTTGGCACTTGTAACATCTCTTGCCGCCTTTATAAACACCTTGGGCAACTTTAATTTTTTCCCTTGTCCTTGTTTACATCGTTTTTGTTTGTACAAGGGGTTAGAATAAGACGTGCCAACCTTTTCCTTAGCACTTGCGGTCTTAGTGTAAGGTCTTGTGACAACCTTCTTTTGTTTCCATTCGAAACTTAGTGCCAAATGGCACACATACTCAAATGTTGTGTAAGTGGAAACTTCCATTGTTTCATGAATTTCAGCACTTAGTCCGCCAATGAACTGTGCAATGCGTTGTGACTCCTTTTCTTCTAAGTCACACAACATTGTGACCTTCTCGAATTCCCGGATGTATTCTTCAACCTTAAGAACACCTTTTTGAAGCTTGGTGAGTTTAAGGTACAAATCTTGTTCATACTCTCGGGGAAAGAATGTTCTCTTTAAGTGTTTCTTCAATCTTTCCCAAGAATCGATCTTAAACTTGTCATGCTTCTTTCGGCTTGCCTTAAAATTTTCATACCACACGGAGGAAAATTATTTAAGCTTTAATGTGGAAATCTTAAAGCATTGGTGATCATCATAGTTCTTGAATTCAAAGTCTATCTATGGCCCTTAGCCATTCGAGAAACTCCTCGGGATCCAAGTTTCTTTCAAATGTTTGTAACGTCCGGTCACCTCCTCTTTCTATTCTTGGTGTATATTGTACATCATCTTCAATATGTATGGGATTTTTTTGCAACTTCCTCCTCTAATTCAACATCATCGAGGACTGCACGATTGGCAAATTCTTTCCTTACTTGGTCCGCGACCATTTCGGACAAGGCCCTTTTTAAGTTCGTCACTTATGTTAGCCATAGTATTGTTGCGTGGGACTGGAATGCTTGAATCTAATACCAATCTGATTTAAGTAAGGAGGAGTGATGTTGTGTAAGTGGGTCGGGTGTTGGTGATATTCGGGCTGACCCGAAAATGGATGCCAAAATGGGGGTCTCGAGTTCTCGGTTTGGCTGGATAGTGGAATGTTTGATGGCTATTTTAGGTAGATGAAAAGGGAATCGGGTCAAGGCATTTTATGGGGTTATTGTATACACATTGAGGTTGTTTAGGTGTTCGGTCCTTGGTGGTTGGATGCTGGCAGGATGGTGTAATAGAACTGGGATAGTAAGGTTCTCGGTAAAGTGTGTTATGCGAACTGTTTGGTGTTATCTGGATCGGACGGATATTTTTGGACTGGTACGGATGATGACCTTTGGTGGGGATGTTTATGAGGTACTGTGGGAGGTAAGGGTGGAGATTGAACATGAGTTGCTAGAAGCAAGTTCGAATGAAAGATGATTGTTTTGGTTAAGTATTGATTTGGTTGATATGGTTTAAGTGTTTAGTAGTGGTGGTTGAATGAGGTACGGTCGATGAGCCCAAGGATATAGACACGGGGATTTATTGCCCGAGTCAACACCAAGGATAAGGTGATCAATGCCACAATGTCGAGACCGGGGTTTGCTAAGTGCAATGCCCGTGAACTAGTCAAGTGAGGGTGATCGAAAGTCCTTTTGGTAACCCAAAGCTTAGTCTAGGTTGGTCCACACAGTTCTAATGTTCGCTTACCACTAAGGGGGTCCTCGATCTTTGGTATTGATTAGGTCACACAGTCCTAACCAAGACTTACACTATAGGGAGGGGTGACCCACACAAGATCGATATGCTTCAACACACAAGTTGAAAACACACTTTAAATTTAACCTAAAACTCAAACTAATTATTTACAATATCCTAAGGCTCTATTTATAGTACCATAGAGACCATTCTATAAAGAAAACAAAAGGACACAATTACAAGGCTATTCGACCGAAAATGGGAACAAGGGAAGGGGATGGGTTGGCTTGTGAACCAAGTCGCTCTTCGGTTATTGTGAGCATGGTGTGAATGAGTTTGGTCTTTCTTGGAGAAAATGGTAAACTTAATCTTCTTCACACTTCCATTATAGTAACCGAGTAGAAGGGGGAATGAATCTTGGTTTCTCTAGACTTCATCTTCTTGGGATCAATATAGAAGCTTCCATTCCTTGCACCATAGGGTGGTTCTCGGCCAACTCATCCACCTCCCTAGGCCGAGCTTGACCTTCCTTCTTTGGCTCTTCAATGATCTTATTGGAAAGTTTCTTTTCTCGGCCATGTCTTCTCTTGTTCGTTCCATCTTGGCATTCATTGTCATGTCACCTTCTCGACTAAACCATTTCCTTACAAGCATTCAATGTGTCCTAAGGCAAAATAATAATTACTACACGATTGTAATATTTCCTAGGATGACTGATAACTAGGCTAGAAATTAAAGACAACAAAATAAAAAGCAAGGTCTCGGCCAAGACTAACACATAATGCCGAACAAAACTTATCACTAGAAGGCGATTAAGTTATGGCTCCTAATCCTTCCCATAATCCATGCCAATTTCGACCTGTAACCGTGGATGGATGGCCAATCTTTGACCCCCTCGATCTTTTGGCCAACAACTCAAATTGAGAAGTTAAGTCCAGACCCCTTTCTTTCATCATTACATACCAAAGAAGTTGCTTTAGTCAAGGTACTTTGGAGGAATAATAACATATAAGAGATGACTTAGGAGGCTGAAGAGGATATGAGATCCAAATACCCCTATATATTCCATACTTCAGTTCTATACCGATATTCATGTGATACTACTCTCTTATACCTATTTTTTCCATTGATCTAAATTCGTATACCTTATTTAGGTGCTAATGTTGATGCACATATAATAGGTGCAACTCAGAGTACAACAAAAGATAGTTAAGGTGAGTTATGGCTAACCCTATTTGATTCTTACATATATAGATGGTCGTGTGAGACCAATTGGATGTTGCTATGATATTATGTATCCCTGTGTGGCCTTGGTTATCTATTTGGGTTGGTTGGCAGGTTTCGAATAGCCCTGTTTACAGGGAACACTTTGTCGAATTTTTTTGAAATTCTAAGTGTTAGAACAATATTTAATATTCGATGATGAATGTTCCTAAGGGGGGGATATTATGCCTCATAGTTTTCACATTAGAAAGCATCATTATCTAATTGACGTGTCAAAAGAAGGCAGGATTTTTTTTTTGTAAAGATAGGGGAGTGTCGGGGCAAGATAAGAAAGAATCAAGAGGTGTAAAGGTATCAAAGCAAATATGTTTGTTGCAATTTGGAGGATTTCTATGTTTTACAGTGGGAGTTACGATCGTAATTGTGTTTTACGGTCTGTAAAACTCTGAGACCTCCTCCATAAGACTTAACAGAAAGTTGGTGGAGAAAGAGGTGTTTCACGGTGGCCTTTTACGGCCCATAAAATATTTTACGGTGGGAAGAGCCACCATAAAACCTACTAGTTGGGTGGTAAGGAGGTGCTAGGCTCCTTTTAAGATAGTGGAGGTTCAATTGACTTCATTTTATCATAAAAAATAGACCCTCTAAGCTTCCAAGAGCTCCCTATGTGTTCCCTACTTGTCCAAGTGTAATTCGGAAGGAGAAATCGCATGAGTCTCTCACAAGGAAGTTCGCAATACAAGTTTTGTCCTTACTAGTTTTCTTCTACTTTAGTGAAGGGGTTACCCAAAAATTAGAATTGTGTATCATCGTGCAAACTTCGTGTTTAAGGTAATATTTATCACCCTATTGTGTCCTTTAGATTCTCTTAACTTGGTTTGAGTGAATGATAGAAGTAACTTGGGAATTTCGGGAGTTTGGTGAATATGATCTTGGAGAAACATCTCTTGTGATATGAAGGTATGGCAACTTGTTGTTTGGTTTGAATTGGTTGAGATTAAGAGTAACTATTGGTTTATGAATTGGTTGACCAATATTTACAATTTCACCAACATGATTCAACACCAATAGTTACTCTTAATATCAACCAATCAATACCAAAAAACAAGTTGACATAACTTCATATCACAAGAGATGTTTCTCCAAGATCATATTCACCAAACTCCCAAAATTCCCAAGTTACTTACATCAGTCACTCAAGTCAAGTTAAGAGAAGTTAAAGGACACAATAGGGTGATAAAATCTTACCTTAAACATGAAGTTTCCACAATGAGACACATTTCTAATACTTGGGTAACTCCTTCACCAAAGTAGAAGCAAATTAGTAAGGACAAAACTTGTATTGCGAACTTTCTTGCGAGAGGTTCACGCGATTTCTCCTTCCGAATTACACTTGGACAAGTAGGGAACACTTAGGGAGCTCTTGGAAGTTTAGAGGGTCTATTTTTTATGAGAAAATGAAGTCAATTGAACCTCCATCGTCTTGAAAGGAGACTAGCACTACCTCACCACCAAACTTTCACGGTGGGTTTTACCGTGGGTTTTTACACCGTAAAATACTTTATGGGCCGTAAAAGGTCTCTGTGAAACACCTCTTCCTCCACTAACTTTCTTTTAAGTCTTATGGTGGAGGTCTCAGATTTTTTGGACCATAAAACACAATTACGGTCGTAACTCCCACCGTAAACATGGAAATCCTCCAAATTGCAACGAACTTATTTCATTTGATTCGGTTTAACCTTTACACCTCTTGATTCTTTCTTATCTTGCCCTAACACTCCCCTATCTTTACAAAAAAAACTTCTTATCTTTTATTGACACGTAAATTAGATAACGACGCTTTCTGACATGATAACTACAAGGCATAACACATTGTTCCCATTCTCTCTACTTTGGGATGCCAAAAAGTGGTTGTAGGCAGAACTGGCAAATTTTAGCACCTCCTGGGATGACTTAGTAATGAAATTTTTGACGAAGTTC
Organism: Anisodus tanguticus; assembly: GCA_034509755.1. Taxonomy (NCBI): domain Eukaryota; kingdom Viridiplantae; phylum Streptophyta; class Magnoliopsida; order Solanales; family Solanaceae; genus Anisodus; species Anisodus tanguticus. The sequence continues at coordinate 34,649,207 of CM067545.1, read as the reverse complement.
TTTCCATCTGGCAAGACAGTGAGACTCATGAGGGAAATCATGTCCTTTCGGCAGAAACTTGGAAAAGGGTTATATCAGGCATGGGAGAGGTTTAAAGCATTGTTCAAAAATTGTCCTCACCATCATCAATCGAATGAAGTGATGGCACATACCTTTATTGAGAGTTTGGATCACCATGAAAAATGTTTGCTAGATACTACAGTTGGGGGGCAAGCTCTTGACCTGAGCTATAATGAGTTGTTTGTCATATTGAACAAGTTCTATCAAAGTAGCTCCGAGTGGTAGGGTGATCATAGGGATAATGTCACTAAGAAGACCGATGAAGCACTTGAAGTAGATTTGTACACAGGCATGACAACGTAGATTGAGGTCATGCGCAAATAATTCAAGGATTATGTTATGGAGAAGACTCAATCACTAGTGCAGGCAGTGCATCAAACTCATATAATTTGTGAAATGTGTAGTAAAGGGCACACCAGTGACGTATGTCCGACGAACCTAGACTGAGTCTTTTTCATTGGCAATGCAGCCAGAGGCCAAGGCAATCACAATGTATTTGGAAATTTGTATAATTCTTCTAGGAAGAATCACCCAAATTTCTTTTGGGGTAGTAATCAAGGTAGTGGTAACCATAATATGGTACAAGGACAACATCAACAATATCAACAAAATCAGGGAAATCAGCCCAAGGCCCAAGCTTCTCTAAGTACTATGGAATATATGATAAAACAGATGATGGGGGATATGCAGAAAATGATGACTAGCCAGCAAGCATTTGAGCAAAAGATAATGGTTGAAAATCAAAATCGTGATCTAGTAGTGCGGAACTTAGAAAGATGGATAGGGAAGATAGTAGGTGCTCCGAATACAAGTCCACAAGGGGGCTTCCCAGTAACACATATCCAAACTCAAAACAATATGCAGTTGTGTCCCTCATAAATGGGAGGCAATTAGAGGAGTTAATGTCAAAGAAATCAACTCGAGAGGAAGCAGAGAAAGAGGTAGTTTGAGGTTATCGAGATAGAAATGTTACCAAAAAAGTCATTGGTAAAGCAGCCACAACCAGTGGTTGCCAAACCACTGCCCCCGTTCCCTCAGAGATTGGCAAAGCAGAAAGAAGAGGCAATGTACAAAACGTTCCTTGAATTGCTTTAGCAAGTACATGTGAATGTTCCTTTGTAGATATGTTGCAAGGAATTTAGAAATCCACCAAGTATATCAAGAACATCATAGCGAACAAGAGTCATTTCACAAAGTATGCCACAGTTGCACCAAAACAAACTGCCTATAAAGATAAAGGATCCGGGTAGTTTCACTATCAAAATTGCTATTGGGAAGCAAGTCATTAAATGAGCATTGTGTGATCTTAGTGCTAGTATCAACCTGATGCCATCGTCTATGTTTAGAAATTTAGGGTTGGTAAATTCCCGACCGACTACTATTATTCTGCAGCTGACAGACAGATCCTTGGCACGACCTGAGGCATTATTGAAGATATTTTAGTGCAAGTAGGGTCTCTTATATTTTCGGTAGATTTCTTCATCCTTGATTTTGTGCCAGATCCGGAGGTCCAATTTATTTTAGCGCATCCATTTTTTGCCACGGGAAGATCATCGATTGATGTGGCTACGTGGCAGCTAACTATGAGGGTTCATGATAAGGTTGAAGTATTCAATGTTTACAAGTCCTTCAAGCTACTAGCCATTTATGAGGAGTTGTCAACTATCACCATGGTGGATATTGAGTTTGAATTGCCTCTTATCACAGATAGAGACCCATTGGAGCGAGTATTAGTGGGCAATGATATTTTTGAAGATGTAGAAGCTAATTAAATGGTGCAGATAATAGACTTGGCAAGCATTTATGTGAGGAAGGGTGAGTTTGAACCCCTTGACAGACCTCTCGAGACCCCACCCAAATTATCCATAGAGGAGGCCCCGAAGTTTGAATTGAAACCCCTACCCGTGCTCCTCAAGTATGCATTCCTAGGTTAGGGCGAGACATTACCAGTCATTCTAGCTGCTAAGCTCACTTGTGAAGGGGTGGAGAAATCATTGAAGGTATTGCATAATTGATAGAGGGACCTAGGATGGCTGATATCAAACATTCAGGGGATTAGTCTGGCATTCTGTATGCACAAGATATTCTTGGAAGAATATATCAGGTTGAAAGTGAAAGCCGCCATAAACTAGCGGAATGCTCTCGAAACCAATTCACTTGAGTGAGACACCTTTTTTTCCAGGCCTGTTTGGACATACGGTTCTTGTCAAAGATCAAGTTGGTGAGATGTGTGATGGAAAACCTTTCCGTATGGTTCGGAGAGCACTCACACGCCAAGTGTTATGCATCAAAGGAGATTGAATCCCATCATGAAGGAAGTGGTGAAGAAATAGATAATTAAGTGGCTGGACTCAGGCATTATTTTTCCTATTTCTAGCAGCAAATAGGTCAACCCCGTACAATGTGTCCCGAAGAAAGGACGGATGAAAATGGTGAAGAACGAGAAGAACGAACTCATTCCAATACAAACAGTGATAAGGGTGGTGTATTTGTATGGATTATGATAAGCTGAATGAGGCCACCAAGAGAGACAATTATACAATCCCCTTCATTGATCAGATGCTCGATAGGTTAGCTGGATAGGAACACTACTGTTTTTCTAAATGGATATTCGGGCAGCAACCGGATTGAGATTGCTCCTGAAGATCAGGCGAAGAATACATTCACATGCCCTATAGTACATATGCCTTCAAATGCATGTCGTTCAGGTTATGCAATGCTCCAGCAATGTTTCAGCGATGCATGATGGCTATATTTTCGAACTTGGTGGAAGACTTTATAGAGATTTTCATGGATGACTTCTCTGTTTTTGGGAAGTCTTTCGATGAGACCAACCTAGTATTGAATTTTGAAATATGTCACTTATGATCGAGGAAGGCATCTTCCTGGAGGGTTAGAAGTAGATCGTGTGAAAGTTGAAGTGATTGAGAAATTACCACCCATGTTTCAGTGAAGTATGTGCATAGTTTTCTTGATCATGTAGGATTTTATAGATGATTCATCAAAGATTTATCTAAAATATCCAGTCTTATGTATAAGTTTCTCAAGAAAAAGGTAAAGTTCGTGTTCAGCGAAGCATGTCTGCAAGCATTTGAAGAATTAAAGAGAAGGTAGTAACTGCTCCAATTTTGATAGCGTCTGACTGGACGCTTCCTTTTGAAATAATATGTAATGTCAGTGACACTGTCATGGGAGTCATCCTAGGCCAAAGGAAGGAGAAGATTTTCCACTAAATTTACTATGCCAACAAAACTCTTAATGCTGCTCAATTGAATTATACTGTCACTGAGAAAGGGATGTTAGTGGTTGTGTACGTCTTCGATAAATTTTGGTCTTATCTTGTGGGAACGAGTGTCATTGTGTATACATATCATGCTGCGATCCGGTACTTATTTAACAAGAAGGACGTGAAACCAAGGCTTATTTGGTGAATTCTATTACTTTAAGAATTTGATGCAGAGATTAAGGATCGCAAGAGAACTGAAAAACAGGTGGCAGACCACTTGTTGAGGTTAGAAAGTCACGAACATGTAGTGTTTGGGCAGATTCGAGAGGTGTTCCCTGATGAGCAACTCTTTGCAATTCCAGAGGCAAACATACCATGTTATACAGATATCATGAACTTGTTGGTGAGTGGAATTTACCCACCTGAAATTACTATGTAGCACAGAAGAAAACTCTATCATGACTCGTGATTCTATATATGGGATGAGCCTTATTTGTTCAAGAAGGGTCCTGACCAGTTGATAAGGAGGTGTATTCCACAGACCGAAGTAAAACACGTCTTAGAAAGTTATCATTCCTCCCTATATGGGGGACATCATAGTGGTGATCGTACCGCCGCCAAGGTCCTACAGTCGATCTATTAGACCACCCTCTTCAAGGATAAGCATGCATTTTCTAGAAGTTGTGATAGGTGCCAACGAACAGGAACCATATCGAGAAAGCACAAGATACCGTTGAACAATATTCTAGAAGTGGAGATATTTGATGTTTGGGACATTGATTTTATGGGTCCCTTTCCACCATCCTATGAGAACAAATATATTTTATTGACGGTGGATTACATGTCAAAATGGATGGAGGCAGTCCCTCTACCTACCAATAACACCAAGGTGGTGGTGGTAAGTTTTGTTAAAAAGACGATATTTGCGAGGTTTGGAACCCCAAGGGCCATTATTAGTGATGGAGGGTTGCATTTTTTCAATAACTTGACGAAGACACTTCACTACTAGAAAAAGGCCTTTAGCGGCAATAAAAAATGTCTATTGCCGCTAAAACATTTACCGGCCATTAAACTTTGGGCATTGATATTGGCGTCGCTAAAGCCTTTAGCGGTCATTCAACGAAATGCTGGTAAAGGTATATTTTATTACCGCTAAAAATCACCCGATTTAACGGCAATTGTGATGGTAGCTAAATCCAATCTGAAGATGGCTAATTATGCCCTTTTAGTGTCTATTTTTTTAGTCAGTAAATTCAATTAAATTGCCGCTAAAAGTCATAGTCCTTAACAACAATTATTAGTGGTAATTATTATGGCTATAATAAATGTCTTATTTTTTCCTTTTAGCATCTATTTTTGTGACATGTAACTTTAATTAAATTGCTACTAATAGTTACATTTTTAACGACAATTGATTTGTGGCAATAATAATTGCAACAATAAATGTAGTAATTTTCCCTTTTAGCGACAATTTTTATGGATGATAAATTTAATTTATTTCCCGCTAAAAGCCAAGAGGTTCAACAACAATTTGTTTAACCGCCAATGATAATGGCTACTGTATTCTTCAGAAAATGATCTACTTTGCTAATAAATTGAATCAAAATATTAGGAAAAGGTAAATGCTAAAGAGTATTTCACAATTAATTCATAAAAATATAATATACATCTTTAGATCTAACAAACAAAAGCACTAAACCAAAATATTAATGTAATAGCAACTTAAAAACTTATGATGTTTGAACTAAACAATGTCATTATATAGTCAATCCTATCGAAAACCACAAATGATAGTCTTTAAATAATTTCCGCAGCTCTTCATCATTTTGAAATCTTACAAAAGCTAAATTTTCAAACATTACATTGTATGACCTGAAATAATAATAATGTAATTGTATCAATAGATGAAATATATATTTAGTGGTCGCAGAGAATCGTTGCAAGTAGTTACCAAAGAATTCAGTGGCAAGTTTGCCATCACAGAACCTACCAGTAGGTTGAGAATTGAAAAGGTTCACTCCATAATGAATGGCCTTATTTTAGCGTATAAAGATGGTTGTTATTTCAAGGATTTACACTTCAATCTACAAACACCAACATACACATCACATTGTTCTTAGCTGCCAATTTCCTCAGCTCACTTTCAATGGCTTCTACAACATAGTTATCATGAAACAACTCTGCATTTTCACACCCTTAATAATTCAAACAAAAGGAATAGTACCCATCCATAAATAAAGGTTAATCTATTAAATGTCACAAACTCCATACTTCATACATACCACAAATAAAAGTGTCAAAGCTAATATCAAATATTGGTGCAGACTGTGACGGAAAAAGAAAATCAGTAGCTTCCTGAATTTTCTCCCGCCCTATCCTATCCAGGGGAATTAGAACAAACAACTCAGAGGTGCCTAGCTAATCCAGAGAAAAGGCACATATTCCAACTTCCATTCTAAGACATGATGATATTACAAGTCTCACATTCTTCATTCATCCATAACCATTAAAATATCCTCAAATTGACATCTTTTTTCTTTTGGAATCTTTTGACAACCCAAAAATCACTTGAAACGTTTATGTGAGATCCAACAGTGAACTACTAACCTACATTATCACTTGAAAGTCAGAGTTCCAAAAAGCCTATCCATTCAAGAATGAAAAAATCAATCTTCCCTTTCCTTCCTTTACCTCTTTTAAGGGTGTCTTTGTATTTTAGATTATTTTCAGGTTAACAAGTAAAGGTTTTTACTGTTACTCCGTCGATCTCAATTTGATTTGAGAGTTTTTTGGCCGAACATGATTTGGAAATGGAATACGTTTGAAACATAAGTTAAATGCATAAAATAGGAAAACTACTCTTGTAGCAAACTTATTTCTGTAGTGATAACATGAGAAATTCCGCTAAATCTATAAAGCTAAAGAAATTAATTTCATGCAAGGGAAACGACTTAAATAGAAACTAAAAAACCAGGTCCTTCACCAAAATAACAATAATGAAAATCAAACGCATACCACAATTGCCCCAAAAGGTAGAGGTAAGGTGTGGGTACCTCCTACCATTTCCATACCAAACTTGTGAGATTGCATTGGGTATGTTATTGTTGTTGTAAATGCAGACCACAATTAGCAAAGACAACAGACCAAATAAAATCCCTACAAAGAATTCAGGAAATCTGGAGAAATAAAAAGAAACCAGCACAAGCAGAAGAAGAGAGGAAGCAACAAATATAGATCAACCAAAAGAAAATCATAAGATAAAATTAGTGAAATAACTTCTTGGTAGCTAGATACTAACAACAACAACATACCCAGTGTAATCCCACAAGTGGGGTTTGGGGAGGGTAGAGTGTACGCAAACCTTACCTCTACCTTGGAAGGTAGAGAGGTTGTTTCTGATAGACCATCGGCTCAAGAGAAAGCATATCAAACCATGTCAAAAAGGAAATAACGAGAGCAAACTATAAAAGCAAGACAAAGCATTTTGAGAAACGACAAGGAACATCACATAATAATAAAAATCAAAGGATAAGAACTACAATAGAAATACTACGAATGTTAGTAAGGAAGGATACGCGAGACAACGTCCTATACCTACAAATCTTCTACACTAATTCGTGCCCTCCACACCCTCCTATATAAGGTCATGTCCTCAGTGAGTTGTAACTGCGTCATGTAGTGTCTAATCACCTCACCCCAATACTTCTTCGGTCTACCTCTGCCTCTCCTGAAACCATCCATAGCCAACCTCTCATATCTCAGCACTGGGGCATCCAAACTTCTCCTCATCACATGTCCAAACCATCTTAGCCTCATTTCCCGCATCTTGTCCTCCATCGAGGACATTCACACCTTGTCCCGAATTTATTCTTTCCTAATCCTATCACTCCTCGGAAGCCCACACATCCATCCACCGCAAACATCCTCATTTCCGCAACTTTCATCATCTGAACGTGATTTTTCTTAACTGCCCAACACTCCGCCCCATACAACAAGGTTGGTCTAACCACTACTCAGTAGAATTTGCCTTTAAGCTTTGATTGAACCTTTTTATCACACAAGACTCCGGAAATGAGTCTCCATTTCATCCACCCTACACCAATATGATGTATAACGTTTGTCACAACCCAAACCAGAGGCCATGACAGGCACCTGGACCTTACCTACCGGGAACCACTAATCATGTAGATACCATATAACTGTAACTTCGCATGGTCCACGAGGGCTACCACGAGATACCCTGCAGATATATGGAAATAGTAAACAGCAAAAGAGCTATATAAAATCCTATAAACAGAATGACCCAACCTATATACATATACATACCAACGCCGACAAGGCCATACATGACTACCCCTACTATACACAGGACATTTGTCTACAAGCCTCTAAAGAGTACGTAACATCATAAGATCGGGACAGGGCCCCGCCATACACTAACGCATAACCAAAATATCATACTACGACTAGACTGCAACTCTGGAACTAACAGAGTGCTCTAATATCAGCTGAACCAGCAACCTACTAGTGCTCAGCATCACCCTCTTTACCTAAGCCTACGGGCATGAAACGCAGCGTCCCCCGATAAAAGAGACATCTGTATGACTGATGTACCGAGTATGTCAAACATGAAAAATAGCATAATAGAGACCTGAAAGTAACATGAAACAAGAAATAAAAAACCAGTAGTAAATTCCTCTGAGGGCCATGATATGCATAAGTATCATATCTGTGCAGGATGCCTCTGAGGGCTATAATATGCCTTAGTGTCATGCATAATGCGGTCATACGTATATATATGCGTATATAGCGATGTCTCCCATCATATAATTTCAACCTCTATGGGCATAATCATCATCATATACCAGCTGATCAGGTGGTGTGCGTATATAAGTCCGTATCCCTTTTCCCATCCCCTACATATACATAATGCATACCATATAGTAGTGTATATAACATATGTGGGTCAAGAGTAATACATGAATATAATGCATGAATGATAATAAAACATTGTGAGCTTATCAGAGTGACGTAATGTCGTTTCACCTCCGGTTAACATTATGAATAATAACATCTTTTTCATATACCTCAATAAGGATTTAGGAACATATTTAGACATGTTTTGAACATAGGAATGAATAACATGAACATCCTTAACTACTAAGAGTAGAATCATTTATGGGATAGTATTACGTTCACGTTTCGTACTTAGAACAGCCAAAAGAAAGATGAATTTGCTTTAACATACCTGTGTCGAGTCGCTTAACCACATAATTCATACAGCTCATCTAGCACCTCATATTCCAAGAACTACTCTCCTTCTACCTTATTTCTCTTCACAGAAAGCCCAGATTCAACACACGACAAAACGAAAAAATGAGATCGAAGCGATGCGCAAAACCCGTATGTTGTTCTTGATAAAATTACACTTAATCTCATGAAATAAATTACGTGGCTGTGTGATGAAGTACCACTTTGCTTCTTACAAACAGAAAAATGTTGCTACTTTTTAGGACTACAATGTTGCTGCATATATTTATACTTCTCAAGGAAAGAGTTGCTATAAAAATAAGTTTTGCTACTGCATGCCTTCTTAACATCTCATTGAGAAGGTTTTAAGAATTGAAATAAATTATATTGCTATATGTGCTTAATATTCTAGTAGAAAAAAGGTCCAACACATGGTTCATTATAAAACTTTTATTCCACAATGATGAAATGTGGATAAATATGTTGCTAATGGGCCATGAGCCCCACCACAAATAGCACAATTCCATAAAACTCACTTTTCACCAAACGTTGCCAACACACCACTACTATTACATAGTCACCCTTAGTTTTTCCTTTAGGTTTCCAGATGTAAAATCACCAAATCCTATATCCAAATATTCCTAAAAAATACCATAATTAATTCCTGATCTCAAATCACTTCAATAATAATCATTTTTAACATACTTCATATACTCAATGTCATAATCGTGCGATATAGCACTAGTCCATAACCTCTTTGGGGACATACAATTATTATTATTAATTCCTGTCGTCACACTTATTAAGTCCTAAATTAATATAGGACCGCATACTTTTATATACTAAGCTTTTTATTTTCATACGTGAATATAACCAAAATTCTTTAAGGTCTTTATAACTTGTTCCATATTCCGTACTTTGACGAAACTTATTTCTCTAACTCGTTTAACCTCTAATACCCGCGTAACCTCTTCAACATTAATATAAATCTTCTATAACTTCATGAATGACCTCAGTCTCATTAAACTAATATGTATTTACCATAATGTATCCTAAAGATAAAGTACGGGGTGTTACATCATCTCCCCCTTAGGAACATCCGTCCTCGAATGGGAACTCACCTAATGTATCCATACATATCAACGAGCTTGATATGGACGTCAAACATCAAACACAACTTATCTAAAGTGGGAACTCACCTATTGTATCCATACGTCAGCTCTTGGTCAGGTTATGATTCACTCGGAGCATCGATTTTATTCTGAAATAAGTGGGGATACTTATACTTCATATCCTCTTCTGCTTCCCACGTCATCTCTTCTACATTCTTATTTCACCATAGAACCTTCACGGATGCTACTCCTTTAGTCCTTAACTCGCAGACTTTACGCTCTAGGATAGCAATAGGATTCTCTTCATATGATAAGTCTTCTGTAACTTTCATATCGTCAATTGCATAATCTGGGAAGGATCCCCAACACATGCTCTTGACATAAAAATATAGAAAATCGAATGAATCAAACTCTAACTCCGAATGCAGGTCCAATTCGTAAGCTATTTGGCTAATTCGTCGAATTATGCGATATGGCCCAATATACGTTGGGCTTAGCTTTTCCTTTTTCCCAAACCTCATTACATCATTCATAGGTGAAATATTTAAAAATACCCAATCATCTACTTGGAATTCTAAGTCCCGACGTCGCATATATGAATACAACTTCTGATGACTCTGAGCAGTTAACAACCATTTTTGGATAAGCTTTACCTTCTCTATGGCTTGGTGCACTAGGCCAAGCCCAAAAAAATCTGGTTCGCCTACTTCAAACCATTCGATAGGAGGTTTACATTTCCGTCCATACAAAGCTTCATATGGAGCCATTTTGATACCCATATGATAACTGTTATTGTACGCATATTCAATAAGGGATAGATGATCATCCCAATTTCCCTTGAAGTCCAATATGCAAGCTCATAGGATGTCTTCGAGCGTTTAAATCGTACGCTCGGCTTGCCCGTCTGTCTGAGGGTGGAAAGTTGTGCTAAGATTAACTTGAGTGCCCAAATCTTGTTTTCTTTTTTATATAATCTATAGAAATTAACTGTGAACAGCGCACCTCGATCAGATATAATAGTAATAGGCATACCATGAAGGTGAACAATCTCCTTAACGTACAACTTTACGTAGTCCTCGGCTGTGTAGGTAGTTTTGACCGCTAGGAAATGAGCTGATTTGGTCAGTCTATCAACAATCACCCAAATAGAATTAAACTTATGATAAGATCGAGGTAAACCCATAATGAAATCCATATTAATCATTTTCCATTTTCACATCGGGACCTTAATGTTCTGAGTCACGCCGTCGGCCTTTTGGTGCTCAACTTTTACTTACTGAAAATTAAAACACTGAACTACCAACTCCGCAATGTTCCTCTTTATGTCGTTCCACCAATACATACCCTTGAGATCATGATACATCTTAGTAGATCCAGAGTGAATGGAATATTGTGAGCAATGGACCTCCGTCATACTCTTGTCTCGTAATCCTGCTACATTAGGAATACACAAATGGACCTTCCACCTGGGTTCCCTCTCCCATTATGCTCGAAGGTTGTGGTTCTCTTTTGTTAGATATCCTTCCCGACCTTCCCTAAAAATGGGATCTTCATCATGATGTTCATTTGCTTCCTATGAGGGATGATCCTGTTGTATTCCGAGTCATAGGACTATCACTATCTGAATCCTCCAACCGGATTTCCACTTATTATATTTAATCCACAACTCTGCCTTTTTACAACATCCTAAGGGTACTATTTATAGTAGTACATGGACCTTTCTAGAAGACCAATTAAAGGACAAAACTACTTGGGTTTTCGACCAAGTATGGACAAGTGGGAAAGGTTTCGGCCTTGCTTTGGGAGAAAGGTGGTTCTCGGCTTTAACTCCACAAATGGGAAAGGGTTTTGTTTTACTTGAGGACAAATGATGAATCCAATCTTCTCACACTCATTTGTGGTTCCCATGAAGAAGAATGCATGAACTTGGCTCTTCATGAATCTCATATTTTTGGAATAAGTTTGGAAGCTTCCATTATTTGTATTTTCTTTGATGAATCATTTGGCCAACTCTTGATATTCCCATGGCCGATCTTCATGCGTCCCATATGGCTAGATGTATGATTGTATTATCTCCTTGGAAGCCTCATCCTCTAGATCATTCTTGCCATTGCCAACTTGTCACTCTCGGCCAAGACATCCACCTGTCTTTGCCATCTTGTCCTCTCGGCCTAGTCATCCTTATTATATATCTCAATAAATGTGTCATAAGGGAACTAGTAACTAATCTAGGAATTAAAGACAATAACAAAAAGCTAAGCTAAAAGGGAAACATGGTCTCGACCAAGACCAACAAGAAGGCCGAATAAAATATCTTTTTCTTAAAATCTTCAAGTCCAATCTTCAATCCCGCTCCATATTCCATTCCATTTTAAGAATATTATCATCAGATGATCCACCATCTTTGGAACTCTAAGCTTATTGCCTCGGGGATCAAATTGGAACTTTGAGCTCACGGGGATTTTTACATCAATCTCCCCTTCTTTGAAAGAATTTGTCCTCAACTTTGTGTCGTCTAAATGTGGTAATAGTTTTCAACAACAAGTGTTGATCTAATATTTCCACCATTAGACAAATCCGAATGTTTTATCTTGTAGGCGTCTTCCTCTAAACTTGCCAAATAGGGATCCGAATACAAGCAAAATGGTTTTGACTTAAAATGATGCCCGTGTTGTGCCATGAATTCCATCAAATATAATGGCTTTCCATATGTAGGATAATGGCACCGTGTACCCTTCAATTTTATGCTAGAGAAAAAAATGGCACCTACGCTAGTTTCATGTTGGACGTCCAATGGCTCTTCACGGCTTGGCAAGGTTAGGGCCAGAGCTTCACAAATATTTTTCTTCAAGGCTTCAAAGACTCTTGTTTCTCCTTGGAACCATTCATACTCATCTTTTCTTATTAGTTCATTGATAGGGCAGCAAGGGTATAAAGATTCCGCATGACATGATGAGAATAAGAATCCAAACCAAAGAAACTTTTTACCGCAATGACCCCCGTAGATTCGGTCCACCTTTGGCTAGATTCCACCGTGGTTGGATTATCACACATCTCCTCGGATGATGTGGTGTAACCCATGGACCGTTGTAGAATCTTGTGCATGAATCTCATGGTAGAAATTGTAGCATTGCACAATCTACATGGCATGATGAAAGTTTTTCCCCGTGGTGTCCTTGGATAACCGAGAATAAGATCCAAGCTCCCATCTTTCCTTGGTTGCTCTGGAAGTGGAAAGGGAGTACACAATGCTTTGTGGAAGAATCCTTTAGTCTTTTGATAAGTAGAAAACCTTGTTACCACTCCGCTTATATCCCCGAACTTGGAATCCCCCTCATGGAACACCTTTTGCATTTCACATTTCATTGACCTTGGTTTAAGTATGGTCAACGTTATGTTTCTTTGAAGAAGTGTATCCGCCACTAATATGGACTTGTAATGTGGGAATTTGTAAGGATGCTACCCAATTAGAAAGCCTCGAGTTCAATTTCCTTTGCATCACATAAATTTATGTGTTGTACGTTGAACAATGAAGTCGTGTATCAACCAATCGTCCACTAGAGGATGCCATGGATTTTTGGTCTTGAAATAAGATGACTCCAATATCACATTCAACTCCAAGTTTCGGAATATGGGCAGTAAGGAAACCATAGTCTCGGATGGTATGCGGATAGGAAAAAGCCGAGTCATGTAAGCTTCTTACCGCACTTGCATTTGTACACTCGAGACAATTTTGGATGGTTCCGACCGTGGGTGGATTAATATGGAGGCCCTCGGGTAATACCTTGTATTCTTGGATCCAACATCCCTTGTGCATGAGACTTATGGAATAGTTTAGGGCATCACAAACTCCGCATGACACCATAATCCGCTCATACATACCATGTTGGATTGTGAAGATCACCTCCCCTTCAATTCCCTCTCGGGTTCTCATTAGTTGGGAATCGTCCTTCAACTCCATTTTGGAAAGCAACCTATCGCCACTCAACTTATCAAAATGGTCATCTATCCTTGGCATAGGAGACTCGTTGTAGATTTCTTGGTCATTAGTACATACGTTCCAAGTTCCATTCTCTTTTGGCATCAATAAGGCGGAACTAAGGCCCTTTCGGTCATAGCCTTCGCCTAACAATTCTTGTTCTTGGCCTTGCAATTATTTAATTTCTTCCGGATGGAATTCGTAGACTTTGTGAGTAGGCAATGAACTTATTGAAAATAAATCAAGAGAAAGTTCACTACATTTCATAAGTAGAATTTCGGATGCAATGTCATTCGGAAGTTCCTTCATGTCGACATTTTCCACTGTGACTTCCACGGGGCCTTCCTTGTGCACCAATGTAACTAGAGGGCTCACCTTCTTAAATTATTCTTCTATATTTTGTGCATCAAGCAAGGGAATCTCGGGTTCCTCTTGTTATTTGAGTGATAGGGTTTCCTTAATAGCCAAGGAAAACCCACATTCTCGGTATTCTTCTCTAATCACGAACCGAGGATTAGGACATTCACTTGCAAAGTGTCATAATTCTTGACATTGAAAGAACTTCTTTTTCCTTTTATCTACTCCTTTTGTAACTTCAATACTTCGTGGTTATACAAAGGGTTAGTAAAGGAAGTACTACTCCTTTATACCTTTTGATCCTTTTTTTCACTTTCGTGACGATACAAGCGGTTAGTAAAAGAGATCTGTAGGCCTTAAAAAGGACCTTGGGGTACCTTTTCTTTCAATCCTTGGACTGTTTTTCACAACCATTGACTTGGAATTATTACTCACGATACGTCCCGCAAGTTTTCTTTTCACGGCCCAAACTTGTTCCATAAAAATATCTCTTACGAGCCTCAGTTCTTCCTTGTTTATGTGAGCCATAGCGTAAAAGCATGGTACGGGATGGCCTCACTCTGATACCAATATTATGCAAGTAAGGAGGGGTGTCTTATGGTAAGTGGGTCGGGTCTTGGTTATATTCTGGTCGACCCAAAAATGGACACCAAGATTTGGGTTCTTGGGTTATCTGCTTAGCCGGGCAGGGTCGTGTTGTGGGGTTATTTCGGGTAGTTGTGGGTGGAGTTGGCCTTAGGAATTTTATGAGGGTGTTCCGGGTATGTTTAGGGTAGTCTTGATGATCGGGGTTTAGTGGTGGAGGATGCCAAAAGTTTACTAAAACAGTGAGGTATCGGTAAGGGCTATTTTAGTGGACTGTTTGATGTTGTCGGGTTTGAACGGGGAGATATGCATGGTGTCGAGTAGTGGACATTGTTGTGGGTGTTTGTGAAGTATTTTGGGATGTGGTGGTGGCACAAAAAAAGTTATTTAAACCTATAAATCTTGGCATATAGGATTGAATATGGTTTCTTTTGCTTAAAGATGTGGTGTTTCTGTTTCACTTAGTTAGAAATATGGTGATGCAAGTAAGGAGGGGTGATGATGTGTAAATGGGTTAGGTGTTGGTTATATTTGCGTTGACCCAAAATTGGAAGCTAAATATGGGGTTCTCGGTTTTCGGTTTGGCCAGATAGGGTGGTGTTTGGTGGTTGTTTCGAGTAATTGTACTTGGAAACAGACTGCGGCCTGTTGTGGAGTTGTTACGGGTGGGTATAGGATTAGGGTGATATTCGGGACTTGGTGGTTTGGTGGTGTCCAGGTGACGGAATAGAACTGAAATAGTGAGATCGTCGGTAAGGTGTGTTATGCGAACAGTTTAGTGTTGTCGGGTTTGGAAGGTAGTATTTGTGAGGTTTCGGTTGGAGACCTTTGTAATGGATGTTAGGGCGGTGTTTTGGGACCTGGTGGTGAAAGGATTGATATTTTTTGGACTAGGAATGAACACGAAGTGTGAGTTGCAATCCGAGCACACACCAAGTGTTCGTTGGTACATTTTGGGTTGAGTGTTTGGTTGTTGTGGTTGTAGTGAAATGCGGTAGATGAGCCCAAGGATAGAGACACGGGGGTTTTACTGCCCGAGTCGACACCAAGGATAAGATGACTAATTCCACAAGGTCAAGACCGGGGTTTGCTAAGTGTAATGCCCGTGAACTAGCCAAGTAAGGGTGATCGGAAGTCCTTTTAATAACCCGAATCTTAGGCTAGGTTGGTCCACAATTCCAACATTCGCTTACCACTAAGGGGGTTCCTCGAGCTTGGGTATTGATTAGGTCACACAATCCTAACCAAGTCTTACACCAAAGGGAAATATTATCCTGAGTTTAACTATGTCACACAGTCCTAGCTTCAACTTACACCAAGGGGTTTGGCTCACACAGAACCAACTAAGAATCACAACCCCGGGTTGAAACACTTAGCAATGAGTAAAACTCAAGTTTATATCTCAATCAACTCTTATTATTAACAAGGTCATAAAGGGTCCTATTTATAGTAGAAAATGGACCATTATAGAAGACAAACTAAAGGACACAAACTGCATGACAATTTCGGCCTAGTGGGAACAAATGGGAATGGGTTTGGGTTTACTTGGTGACCAAGGGTGTTTTGGCGAAACAAAGGCAATGGTAAAGGTCTTTAATTGGGACAGGAGTGAGCTCAATTTCTTTCACACCCATTCATGGATTCCAAGTGGAAGAATGCATGAACTTGATTCTTCCAACAATCTCATCTTCTTGGAATGTGTTTAGAAGGTTCCATTCCTTGCACTTGTTTGATGAACCATTTCGGCCAACTCTTCATCTCCTTTTAGCCGACCTTGAAGTCTTCAATATAGCCAATTCATGAACTTGTTAGTTCATGAATTCTTCCTTGTAAGTCCCATCTTCTAGATGTCTATTGGCCTTGCCACTTTTTCCTCCAACTCACGGCCTAGTCATCCCTTTGGAAGACCTTTTGGCTTAGTCACCTTATTAGAAGACTCTCGGTCGTGTCACCCTTTACATGGCCTATTAATTGTGTCCTAAGGTAGTTGTTACATGGCATACTATGTCCTAAACTAAGAGCTAAAAGCTAAGCTAAGAAATAAAGATAAGCTTAAAGAAAACATGGTCTTCGGCCAAGACTTACATAAGGCTGAATAAAAACTTGCTTCCTAGATCTTCACATGACAACTCCAACCCCACTCCATTTTCCATGCCACATCAGCACATGTTAGTGTAGATTGACGGGTCATCGTTGGCACTCTTACTAAAGCACCCCTCGACTTGGGTTGAGAGTTTAAGTTCGTGGGCTTTCTTCTATCATATGGTATATATGAAGAAAGTGATGTCTATAATTCTTGAATCCCTCTTAATGCATCTTATTAAATTGTTCTGCCTCCATATAATGATATATGTGTATATTGGGAGGTGTTGAGATTGGTATCTGATAGTTTAGTTTGGTTGTATCTATTCTAATCCAATCTTGTTAACTATTTGTCCTGCCTTTGAATGTGTCTCAAGTGTAGATGGTCTTAAGGGATCTTTGTTTATGCTATGAATTCTGTTAGGTTTTGTCTGGGATTTGTCAACTTGAATCATGATAACATGTTAATGTGTGGTCTGTGTAATTGTGTAAGAATCATGCCTCCTTGAATAACCTTTCACATGTCCTACATGACCTTGCCTAATTGTTTGTTCAATTCTTATGTTGTGCCATCTATGTTATGCATTAACATACTTCACTGCATCTATTTCTAGTATTGAGTAAATGCTAAGTCTCTTTTGAGTTTTAAATTAATCAAAGTTGCCATGAATGCCTAGTAAGAACTGTCTACATCTACTTATGTATGTCATGTTACCACTGCTTATGCACAAGTCCGACCATCTAGTTTTAAATGTATGTTTAGGTAAGAAGTAAAAGGCTCCAAATCAATGTGTTAGTTGTCATGTGTTCCTAACAATTTTAAATGATAAGATTAGGCTAACTTTAGCATGCTAATTTAAAGAATTGATTCAAAAGGTTCCTCTAGACCTCTGCATGTTGGTTAAGTCATAAGTGTCTTGCTTGTTTGTACCTCTGTCTGTTTCTATTTCCACCTCTATTTGCTAGTATATCAAGACATCCTAGATAAGTTAAAGAATGACTGTGGTATTAGTAGTTGTGTGTTCTTTCAACATGATGTAGTTTAGGGATTTGACACCTAGTTTGACAGATTGTATGGACTAGAATTTGCATTTATGTCTCATTGTGTTCTCAATCCATGATCAGATCTGATAGCCTCAGTGTGTTGCAACAACATGCATATTCCCATTCTTGTATGAATCTGCCATTCAATGAAACTTGTAGCTCATATCGGATTGATATATGTATGTTTGTTATGCCTATACCTGCCTAATTTAAATTACGTGTCACCTAAATTATGAACAATGCCCTTGAATCATTTTGGTACTAATATAAGAACCATATGGACTGATAATGCGACCATGATCCTAATTTGAATAGAGTCCTAGGTTCAAATCTTAATTTCTTCTGCTTAACTCAAAGTGTTATTGTTTGGTACCTAATATAGCTGCTAATTTGAGTAAGGATAAACTTTTCCCTCACTATTTAAATCTGGTAAATAGTATGAGCATGTTTGGCCTAGTAGTAAATTTAGAAGGGTGATACAGTTAATATAGTTGTCATGTTTTTGTGCTAAGCTTTGAATGTTGTACTTGTTGCCTAAGCATAGATATATCTATGAACCTGCACTATGTGATAGGTGTTGTTTTCTAACATGTCATTTGGCAAGTATGTTTTGGTATACATTATTGTAGACAGGTTGTATACCATGTATATTCACTGTATACAAGGTATACAAGCCCAGTATACTGCTTGTGTATATAAAATGGAAGAATCCTAGTTTAAAAATCATTTGGGCCTATGCCCATTCATCCTGCCTCTTTTCCTATTTCTTTTTTCAAGACTGGGCCAAGCCCATTTGCCTATTTCTCTACACGATTGTCAAATGCTCTCTTAATATGGGCCAGCCCAAATACGATGTCTTTTCTTATGTCTGAATTTGTCTAAATTATGGGCTGTCCTTGGATGTTTAACTATGTGGGTCTTAACTGCTGAATGTATGTGGCTTCATCAATTCATGTATGACTTGTATATGTTTAAATTTGAAATTACATACATCTTAATTTGGTAATTGTGGGTGAATTCTAACTTGGGTTATCATTTTCCCCTCCTCACTTCCTTGGCCAACACACAACGAAATAGGCCCCATGGGCCTGTCACTTTCTCCCGCCAGTTAGTCCAGGTCCAACTAATTACTTTTATCAAGTCAGTATATATGTAGATGCATACGAAGACCCAACAATGGGTGAAAATAGTTAACTGATGGGCTTACGTAAGCCCACCAGTCTAAACTTTACTCCTTTCAATTCCATACTTGTATTATATATGTATTAGTTGTATAAAAATACTATACATATATTGGAATTTTTATGGTTATATCCTAGGATAGGAACACGATGCGTATATCGTTTAGTTTAGAATCGCCAAAAATGTATTTCAAAAAATTTGCACATATTCTTTGAACATTAAATGGAATTTTCAAATCGGGAATAATACTTAGATGAAAGCTGAATTAATTTGGATTGAAAACTGAACCATCATTTTAGAAAAATTGGGAATTTGTTTAAAATGGGTTAAATGGACTGATTTTTAAAGCAGAGCTCAAGTATGAGCATAAATTTTGGACTTCTAAAAATTTGTTTTTTCCGAGTTAGATTGGGACAAAACCTTTCTTGGACATGAAATTGAGTTATGGGCTTTGAGTAAAGTGTAAAATATGGACTGACTTTGGGAGATACAGTATGTAAAAGGAAATCAGATTTATATTCTTTAAACCCAAAACATGTCATTACAAAGGCATTACACTCTTCTTTCTAACTTAAGAGATTTTTAAAAGGCAAATGTGTAAGGAATATTAGATAATTTATTGGACTAAATAGTGGAGTTCTACTCAAGTTAATTCTTGAGTGTTCTTAGTCCGTAAATAAACGAACTAAATTACCACTTAGCAAACCATTTTCAGGCAGAATTTAACTCTTGGTTTTCAAAACCCTTTGAGATTGAGATAAATGAATGACATGAATTTTTTCAGGAATTTAAACACTTTTAAGCAATTTATAAAGTTTAAACATGTTATCGAACCCGAAGGTCAACCAAATTCTACAGATCCTTAATATCGGGGTGCCTAAAATCTTCCCCGGGAGATCATCAGAACTCTAACATTGACTCTAGTTTAAAAAGGATTTGTTACTGATTTTTGTATAAACCCATTAAACTTGATTTTCCCAATTTACCTATAAATTAGGTGGCAACACTAAAAAATAAAGAAAGGACTTGCTTGCTTGCTACTATCATCGTATTATAAGACAAACTATTGATAGAGATTTTACCGATGCTGAAGATAGCTTGCTTACCAAGCCGCCCACTTTCTATTATCCGACTTAGACCACTAACAACATCTTAGTAGTTTTTATGCCTCCATATAAAAGTGAACTGTAACAGTGAGGAGAGAATTCAAAAGCTCAAGTCACTTTTGACCACAACCCCAATTTTGGCCCTTCCAATGGAGTGGAAGGA